>CM021106.1:536335995-536748495 GCA_007115665.2 Sequoiadendron giganteum | reverse complement strand
CCCCTTTTCAAATTAAAGAATAACAATAACATAGAGGATCTCTCTATTTCATTTTAGCTCACTCATACCTCTCTATCTAATACCCCAAATATTCAACATGAATCCTTAACATATTAAATAAATAAGGTTTTTATGATTATACTCTGCATCATATTTTCAAACTTTTATTACAGAGATTTTTCACTATCTCTTTTTGAAATAATAACAATTACAATTTCAACAACATCTCATCACAGTGTATCATCACTGTATTTATATATATTTCAAGAACATTATTTTTGATTAAAGAATATCATTGAATCTGAAACCCTCATGTTGTTTCCAGAAAATTGAACCAGTAAAATGATTATCAGCAAATGGAGAATAATCTTATGTAACACTTGTACAGAAGGTCATTTCAAAATCAAACAAGAATATTTCAAGTAATGCTTCTTTTTCAAACTACAATATTTTTCATAACCCAGATCTGAATGTAGTAAAGTATGCACAAGTAATATAATTTTCCTCTTTCAAAAAACCCATATGAATTTGTTTTCAAAAACCCTTATGCAGAGAACCATCATTTTTTGTAACGTATGAAATAAGTCCATTTTGAATCCACAATGAAAATGATATATTTCACAAAATGCATGACTACCCATCAACCAAAAGTCACAAACCCTCATTGCAAGAACAAATATCTAAATGATATTCTATCAGGGCATCGGTTTTTTTAAGTAATAGAAATGCATTTTTCATCATAAGAGTTTGCCCATTAAAAGAATCTGAAGGTAATCATAATAGGAAACTAGAACCCTCCATGTACAAAGCATTTTCATGATTCAGAAAACCAGATCAGACCAACCATTCAAGAAAAATCAAACAGAGAAGTAATACTCAACTGTTAACATGAAATATTCTACCAACCCATATCTTTCTTTCCAAGATTCATGCAGAAGAACAAGTAATAACTCTATATTTTTCCTTTCACCTAATGAAGAAAATTACCAGAGTATATTCGATGGACATGTGGCTGGAGGAAACATCCATATTCCCTTGTCACCCATCAAACATTTCAAGATACAATTTTCCCAATGCATGCTTATTGTGCACCTCTTACATTACCACTATACACGGCCAGATGATAGCTGAGAAACCTTCACAAAAATTATAGATACTCATCACAAAGAAATAGACCAAAGACCCATGGTGGCAGAGTGGCTAGGGTTTCAAACCCATAAACTTGTGAAACAACAAAATGAATGCCCTAATCTCTTTCGAGCCATTTCAAAAAGACTTTCCAAAAGTTAAATGTAACTTGAAGTCCGAATTCATAACACCTTAATAATTTTTTCACTTCCTTTGACTAAACAAATAAAATTATTGCCATGTCGACTACCACAGCCTTATCAAATTTCAAACCATATTATTACCATGCCACTTCAAAGACTTTCAAATATTCCCTCATTCCTCCTATCAGCCTTAAGGCCTAATAAATCATCCATTAGAAGGCTCGATTAAAGCCAAACATAATTCACAATAAGTTTAGACAAGTCAAAATCTAAAATGAGAGGCCCAAAAATATTTAAAAAAAAGCTAAGAAAAACTTTGCCTTGTCAGTCTTAGCCATGCACAAAGTCTTAGTTGATAAATAGGCTATACTTCAAAAATTAACCCCAAATATTTCCATGTAAACTTTTATAAAGTGCCCAACGTAATGGAGTATATTCAAAATGAATAAACTTTCTTAAACAAATATTTTAGAGCACAAGTGAAACCCAATTGGGGTATATGAATCATGAGACCACAATATAACCATTCAAGCATGCCCTAAAAAATTTGTATGCTGGAGATAATAAAATACTAGTTTCCAATGCCTAGAGACCAATATAAATCTTCCCATGCCTTTTATATATTAAAGGCTTTCAATAGAATTTAAAATATAATGGTGGTGAAGATAATAATATTCAAGGCCTTACCAAGGAAAATAATCAAAATACATTCACCAATGTAATGAAATGAGATACTAGTTGCCCATGTCATGTATATTAATGAAGCTAGACTTAGACCATTTAAACAGTCATCCCAAGTAAAGAATGTTTCAAATGTACAAGCAAATAAATATATATACCTGTCAACCTGCCACATTCTGAATGTGAATACCATTTTGTGTCATACTTTGATGAAGAGCCATCCTGATAAGCACATCAACATAAAATAACCTATACACTACCTCATTAAGATTGCCAGACTAGTATAACCATAAACCTCTACAAAATAATATTATACAAAATCCTGAAGCTGATGCAATCATGAATAATTTCAAACTAAATATGAAGTGACATATAAATCCTGAATCACCATAAACATGAATACCAAAAAAAAATCCTTTGAATGAATATTTGAGATACCAAAGAGCATGCCAACTAATTTTTTCATCAAGGATAACCAAATACAACTAAGAAGTCGACAAACTCCCCCTTTGTCCTTGATGGAAAAACATAAATTACTCTCCCCCTTTTTGCCTCAATGATAAAGAAATGCAATGCAACCAGAACTGAGAATCCAATAAAGAACTCTATGAACCAACTGCAAGTAAAACAATAAGAGCAAAAAATTGAAAAAATGTAAGAGAGCTTGAAATAAGAACATATAGAAACAAGCTCCCCATACAAAGAAGCTCCATACACAGATATATCAAAATTGGTATCATTACTCCTTTTCTCAAACAATAAGAGCACTGTCAAATAATCCAAATGGGTTATTGAAAACACTTTCAATCCATTAAAAGTACACAAGCAATTCACCACTCCATTTGTAAACCATATTGCAGATGTACAAAGACTTGAATTTGATCAATAACACATAGTAAAAAAACATTCTCATGAAGATTAAAAACCTAAAGAATCAATAAGAGAGACCCTTACCACCAAAAATACCACTAGAGTACCTTTGCACACATTAACAAATCACTTTCCACTACATACCAGTGATCTAGAAATCCATTATCTACTTGCCCTAAGTCTCTGAAACTCTAATCTTCACTGTACCTTAGATTATCTATCTTTTGAAATGATATAGATGATCACATAACTACACCTCCATGAAGGATGTGAACATTTTCAATTGAATCTCATAAGATGACAAATATCAAACTTCTTTAGACATCATATCCGACAAAGTACTGTCACCTACAAGATAAAGACCATAAAAACTTTGAACTTTAAAGTAATAGCAAAGCACTGTTAGACCAAAACAACTATTTCATTGTCAAAGTATTGTCTTTTATGAAAGTTGTGCAAGTGATAACAACAATAATTGTCATCATGTATACCATACTATCAGCATACTAAAAAGAAATTCATAGATAGGAAATATACAAATCATTTTCACTATGTCCATGCAACAATCATCAATACTTGTGTTCCAACCATGAAAATGTTACAGGCAACTTCCAAGTACAACACCGCAAAACTCAAACTCAACTAGCATTCACTATCATAAAACATGATACTATCACAATGTCACAAACACTTACATAGGAAAATCTCAAGATACTTCTTACCAATATAATTTTTTTGAGTTAATTTCCATAACTCTCCATAACTACTACAAAGTATTGAACTTCTTGAAGGATCTTATCATTTATGATCATTGTTATTGATTTCACACTCTAATTGGTTTAAGTAAAGTTCCTTGTCCTTCTACTGCACACCACAGAGTTAAACCTTCTCTATCAACATAAACCATCACAGTATGTTGTCTAAAAGAATCCAAGATATATATAGCTCAAATATAACACATCATCATTAGCACTTATATCAATGAGTCACATTTTCAGCATGTTCTCAATAATCTTTATCATCTGATATTTGAATAAGAACACTTAGCTTCAATCATGAATCTACAATCTTCCAAGAGCATGAGTGCAAACCAATGACAAACATTTATGTTTGACACTCAACCAATTCTTCTTAGAGACAATGAATTATTAAGATGTATTCAAGGTTTGATTAGAAACAATATTAACATAATAATTCTTTAAATGTAGTCAGGAAGAACTTCAAACAATATATCATCAATTTTTACATAAAAAAAACACTAGTATGTCAAGAAAAAATGCATATTCAACCAAATTTCAACTTTCTATGTAGATGTCAAATATGCACATGACCTCATATGACATTTGAAACTTTTGAATGGTTAAACCAAAATACACCAATACCAATATTAATGAATGATTTCAAGACATCAAAGATAAGCAACTTAAACACCTTGTGTATGTAGTCAACCTGCACCTTATGAATTGAGCCATCAAAGCATCAAACTCACCAAAGGACTATCAATGTACTTCAAACTTGAATTCCTTAACAACCTATAAAGCTAATCAGTTATACACAGTGTAATAATCATGATGATATTTGTTATATCCAAGGATCTCATAAACTTCCAATATCATATGCAGACCTTCATAATCAATACAATCAGAATAAACATAATGAAATATTGGCATTTATAGACCACTTCTTTACTTCTTTTACCACCAATAGAAAATGCATGTTGTCATACCTCATTCTTGATTTTAAAGGGGTAAAATTTGTTACCATAATAGACTCCCCCTGATTTGTTTCTTCTTCTCAAGACCTGGATGGTATCACATGTGCAAGGAGTGCACAAGGATTTTTCACACATTCATCTTTATTGCTCTTCTTGTCATCTTGATTTCTCTTTCTTCTCCACCCCAATGTAGATTTTTTCACTTGTTTTCTTAAAGTACTTGTCTTTCTATTAAGCCTGCATTGATGTACTTTATGCCCAATGTTATTACATCTAAAAAAAATGATCTTATGACTGTTCTGAGGAACAAAAGACTTCCTATAGACATTTCCAAATTTGTTCCCTTCATAATTATCACTTGTATTCATTCTACAATCTTTTCTAAAATGACCAAAGTTGTTACAATTGTAACACACTAAATTTTCATTTCTAAAGACATTAGAATGATTCTTATTTGACCATCTCATGCAATCAATAACCTAATGACCATATTCATTATAAACATAATAATATCCTTGAAAAGAATGATTATACCTAAATGAATTGTAATGCCCTGCCAAGTAACCCTAAAGGAAGTTGCAATTAACAACTTAAGTGAACCAATTTTTTTTATTAAAGTGTAATTAACATACACATTCACTTAATAATTAAAAACAACCTCTAAGGCTACAAGGTTGGGATTACTTAAACCCACACATGTACAACAACATAAAACCATATCATTTAATGACATTAAGAAATAAGAATATAAACAACATAACATAATGAGATAAACATCCAAGATGCAATTTCATTAACTTAATCAAATGGTTACATCTCTCATTCCCAGAATGAGGCAATCGTACAAATTTGTTACAATTACATAAATCCACCTCATAAACATACGAGGGCAAAATAACTTATTACAAATTGAAATATTACAATGCTTGAATTAAAACAGGAACGGAGAGCTATCCAACTGGATGTCTCACCACCAAGTATTGAATATAAAGGGGGACCCAACGGTGTATGGTGCATGTTCCACCCAACCAAGTGGTACCCGACGGCCCACCCCCATGCTAGGAGATAGTAACAATGTAACATGGACAATCTCTACAACCTCTAACCATAGGCTGACTCATACTGACACAACCAAACACATGAACAACACAAGTACAACACTCACATTACTAACATAGGTCACATTGCTTCCAAACATAGAATTGATCAATTATGTTAAGAAAACCATACACATAAAAAAATATCACTGTTGTCCTAGACAGATTGTCATCGCACAGCTCATAATGAGTTACCCTTAGTGGATCTTCATAAGCCCCGGTATTCCTTGAGACCTCTATCGACCGTCATCCCTCATACTTACTAATGTGGAATCAAATACCTCTCATATTGACAAGATAGATGACCTTTCCATTCCAGGCCTTCCCACTCACTCCAAGCCTAAAAAAGAACTTGTGACTATGAGTGAGGCTAGAACTTATCTTTTTAGTGTGAAGTACTACCTAAACTTCTAAGTACATTGTTTTAATTATCACTTGATTAACCTACCTCTGAAGGTTACCCAATCTTACCTCTTACGAGATCTGGTCCCTAAAGGAAGCCACTCTTCTATTTGACAACTCACAAACAAGACTAATCACCAAGGGAATCCCAAGTGCATACAATCTATAAAATACAACCACTCCAACTCTAGGAGGCAACATAAAATGAAACTCACTCCAAACAATTGGAGGCAACAAAACACTTGATCCGCTCCTTCCCAAGGAGGCACAAATCATCCCCGTTTGTGGGAATCGGGTAAATCACTGACAAGACACCATGCACTACCCAAGGTAAATACAAATGGTTGACATAATAAATCGACAACCCCCATCCTCTAAGATCCTCTGGAAGACTTACGAATTTGAGAATCACTTAACCCATCTCCCCAAGCATGAACACAGAGGAAATCATTACAACAAGGCAATTGCAAGGAAATTATCTACTTTTGGATATACTAAATCCATCTCCCTTTCCTATTCTATTCACAGTAAAAATAGTAGTTGCTCTTTCAAAAATAACTGAAATAACTAATTAATTGCCTCTTCAATAAAATTAAATCCTTAGATTACTTTTAAAAGAAACATAAATAAATCTACAAATTATTTTCTTCCAATAAATAAAATGTATGTTTCTTCTAACAATTACTCTTTTAAATTTTTCATTGCATGCAAAAAAATAAGATAAGACAAAATATTAAATATACTTTTAAATATATATACATTAAAAATATATCAATATATTTAATTTTATATATAAAATAATATATATATATATATTAAAAATATCTACAACAATCTACAAAATATCACATATATCATATGATAAAATCAAATTACATTTAATAAATTCAGATACCAAAATAATCTTCATTCATTTTAAATCATGAATGGAGAAGGGAACACATGAAATCAAAACCAATTAATTCAATTATATATATATTAAAAATATCTACAACAATCTACAAAATATCACATATATATATACACAATATATATTAATATACATATATCATACGATAAAATCAAATTACCTTTAATAAATCCGAATACCAAAATAATCTTCATTCATTTAAAATCGTGAATGGAGAAGGGAACACACGAAATTAAAACCAATAAATTCATATGTAAAAAGGGTGGATGAAATGTTCGTTGTATTCTTCTTCTTCTTTTTGAAGGTTAATATGGGGAGGGGCGGCTGTCACAGCCGACCCTATCCACATGTAATGTGGATAGGGGCAGTTGTCACTGCCAATCCTCTCCCATTCTGGCCACATCGAAAAGGGATAGGGCAGGGGGTTGTGGAGGCCCTTCCTCCATAGTCGCCCCCTCATCGGGGTAGTTGTGGAGGCACCGCTTCCCAAGCCACCCCCATACAATAACCCTAACCTAAATCAAATATTTTGGCAACAAAAAAAACAATTACGGAATTCCAAAAATTCCATACAATTATAATGGTTGTCATACAGACGGCAATATTCAATTTCTTTTTTTTTTTAAATAAATAAATAACATAAACATATATATCTATTATATATATGTATACATTTGTATATACCAGTATATATATACATTTGTATTTATGTATATAATATATATAAAAGATCACAATAATATTAACAAATAGGGAAAAATATTTTAAAAAGTATCCATCCATAGGAGAAATTATAGAATTTCCAGAGAACAGCCAAATTCACAGAGGAATTTAAAAAATTTAAAATTTCAACTAACTTTCTCAAATACATACACAAGAAAAGAAAAAGGTAACTACAAGAAGATCTTGATTTCTTTCCAGAAGCTTTCAATAAACATATCCTCTAGGTTTCTCCACTGCAAAATATACAGAGGATTTAAAGAAAAATACATTTTTCTATAGAGGTTTAAATTTTCCAAAAACAAATCTAATTGTTGTTTTGACTCTAAGTTTGATTTACACTTGGATCTATCAATTTCTCAAATGAATTAAATCCTAATTAGAGGTTTAATTTTTTTCCTAAAAAAAACTTCACGGCAACAAAAAAAGCTTTAAAATTTTCCTTTTTCTAAAATCAAATCATTTTCCTAAATGGATTTAACAAAACAATTCATTGAACCATACAATTCCTAATAAAGATTATAAACAATAAAATAACACAAGAAGAGAACCTGAAGAAGGTTCAGACAAAATGAATATTTTATGTTGAGCCTCCTCCAAAGCTTCCACAACTTCTATCCAGCAATTCTAATAATTCCAACCAAAATAGTATCCAATAATCACAGCAAGAACACAAGAATAATTCCAATCCAATCCTACAGCCAAGAATCCTACAATTGTCTATGTATTTTCAATTTCTTATTTTTCTTCCAAAAATATCCTCTCTCAAAAATATCCTCACACACCTGTGAAGAAGCTTTCCTCCTCTTTTCACAATCAAAAATTCTCTCCGTGAATAATCTCTCAACCAACTCTTAATTAATTTAACTCTAACATGCTGGCAAAACTAAAATATCTTCTAACAACCAAATCTAATTTCCATTTAATTTAGTAACTCTAAATAATAATTTAATTCCAAATTGAAATTAATTACCACCAAATTAAATTAAATTCCAAAATGAAATTAAATTCTCTTTTTCTTTTAATTTTCTCAACATCAAATTTAATTAATTAATTTTAATTATTTAATAAATAAATTCAACCCTACAGATTAAATTTAATTTACTAAATAAATTAAATTTTATTAATTAATTTATATAATAACTTCTATCAAAATGTCAAATTTAAATAAATAAATATCAACATTATTTAATGCAATAATTCTAAATATTTATATCCATAATCAAGAACCCTTTAGAATTAAATAATATTAAAACAAGGCAATCAACGACTCAACAAACACGACTGATGACACACTATGGCTAGGGTGTAGACTTGACACAAATTACCTAGCTGCTATCTCCCATTCAACTTAACCGTTGGATCGACACGCTCAAACCTGTGAAACTAGGTGGAGTTGATTTCATGTACCTGAAAACCTGAAAACAAAGTAGCCAACATCATATATATATAAACAGCATAAAATACACACCGTGAAGAGGAAATCATGGAATCATTGGGCACTCACAAGTGAGTGATGCGATCCCATCCCCTTCACCAATACACTCATCATAACTGATATTTCCATCATAATCCAATAATCTCATATGCAATAACATGTTATATCAACTAACATCATTACACCAATTAAAGCATGTAAAATAAAACATCAAATAAGATACACCACATCACATAAAATAGTTTTTTGCTTTATAAATAGCGATCAAATAACACACACAAGATAAAGTATCAAAATATCTAGAAACACAAACCAAAGAAAAACAAGGACACATTCTCCAGTCCAGAAAGAAAAATGGAGGGGTGTTACATGAATGATCATGCCAAGGATGTGAAGATCTGAAGACATTTCTCCTATCTCTATGAGTACCTTTGAATTATCTTCTAGCAGAGTGTTATCCTCTGATTTTGTTTTCTCCACACTCTTCGGTGCAGCAGTATGGTGACCAAGAGCAACCTTCATTCTTGGTGTAAACATTTTTCCATCTATAGTAGCAAACACTCTTTTAGATTCTTCAACAGAGCTTTTTCCAACCTCATATCCCACTCCTATAGGATCCTTAGAATGGTTTTTTCTTCCAAACATCTCATTCAATATATTAGTACTATGATCAAATTTTTGAATATTATCTTATTGAACCTTGACACATTCAATCTCTTTTCTTAAAGAAACTACTTCTCCTTCAAGTTTTAGACAATCAATCTTTTTAACCTCCAAATCAGACCTTACAACATCTTCTATCCTCTTGCATTCTTCAGTTTCAATTTTATGACTTATAATCATATCATCTTTACAAGTTAGTTCCTTTAACAAGGAATCATTATCTGAACGTTTCTTTAAAGAAGCAATCTCATTTTATAGTTTTTGTGTTTCTTGATCTTTATAACTTATACCAACACAAAGATAGTCCTCAACTCTCTTGGCTTCTTCAAGCTGAGTCTTCAAAGAGACTATTGTTTGATTTGAAGTTTTTTCTTGAGCAAGAGCTTGAGAAGATTTTTGTTCTTGAGACAGAATTTTCTTTTTGAATTTTTTAATCTCTTTTAAAGAACATTTCAGTTCACCTTCTAGATCTACTTCACCATCTTCAATATCATTGTTGTTTGTATTGTCTTGTTGAATTCAATTTCAGCCATGAATAATGTTTCATCTTTAGATTCAGTGTCTTTTTCATCTTTACTAAATAGGCTCTTCTTCTTTTTCAAGTTGAATTTGTGTTTAGGTTTATAGGCCTTTTTCTTAGGTTGTTTTTCAGATTTCTCATTGTCACTATTTTGATCACCATAGGGGCACTTTGTAGAAAAGTGACCTATTTTTCCATAGTTAAAACATTTAAAGGGAATTTTTCCCTTATATTTTCTAGATCCCTTTTTAAGCTTTCTAAAAAAATGGGATTCTTCAGAATCAAAAAAATTTGACTCACTATCCTCATCTTTTTCTTTCTCTTCAATGTTAAAGGCAGTTTCTTTTCCTGTAGAATTTTTTTTATTGATTCTCATTTCATATGCAATCAGAGTACCTTGTAAAATATCTAAGGTAAGTTGGTCAAAGTGTTTCTTTTCTTCAAGAGTATAAACCTTAGTTTCAAATTTAGGTAGTAAGGTTCTAATGACCTTAGTTACTACATCAAATTGTTTTACATCTTCTCCTAGCCCTTTCATAGAATTGACAATTTCATCATTTCTCAAGAAGTAATCAGCCACTTTTTTCATCATCCCTCATTTTTATTTCCTCAAACTGATGTTTTAGAGTAATGAATTTTAGCTATTTAACTTTTTCATTTCCTTGATAAATGGTTTCAAGTTTATCCCAGATTTCCTTAGCAGAACTACAATGCATGACTTTAATAAAGACATCTTTTGTTAATGCACAGAAGAGAGAATGTTTCTCTCTAGCATTAGTTTCATACTTTTTCTTTTCATCAGCAGTTATGGGTAATGTGGTTGGTACAGTGTACCCATTTAATACTATGCTCTACACATCAAGATCAATATAAATCATATATGTTTCCATTCTGATTTCCCAGAATACCTAATTTTCTCCATCAAATAATGGAGCTTTATTCATGGATGTGCCTTCATAAGCTTGAGACATTTTAAATAGACTCCAAGACCAGAATCAATCCTACGTTGTTTAGACCTATTAGAGGACCCTACGCTCTGATACCAATTATTGGAGTGAAAATGACACTAAGATGAGGGGTGAATCAATTTCTTAACATATTTTACCATTTTTTCAGAAAATAAACCATAGCACACATTTGTTCTTAATATTTCAATGATAGGTACATTCATGAGTTGAAATTTAATCATTCATAAACTGAAATGAGAAATGTATATGCAAAACAATGAACAATAAAGAATTCTCACAGTAAATAAGTGAAACCACAAATGAACAATGAGACATAAGATTTGTCGAGTGGAAAACCCTTTCGGGGTAGAAAAACCACTCCTAAACAGCTTCCTTTCAGTCTCTTAGTTGAAAACCACTGTTAAAAATGCCTTATAGGCTAATTTCTAAGCACCAACTCAA
Source organism: Sequoiadendron giganteum (assembly GCA_007115665.2). Classification (NCBI taxonomy): domain Eukaryota; kingdom Viridiplantae; phylum Streptophyta; class Pinopsida; order Cupressales; family Cupressaceae; genus Sequoiadendron; species Sequoiadendron giganteum. Next base: position 536,736,800 of record CM021106.1, on the reverse strand, counting down.
AGAGCACCAATCCCTCATTTTGAAATGCCAATTTCAAGGAGCACAAACCCCTTTTTAGATTACAGAATGACAATAACATAGAGGATCTCTTTGTTTCATTTTAACTCACTCATACCTCTTTATATAATACCTAAAGATTCAACATGAATCCTTAAAATATTAAATAAATAAGGTTTTTACGATTATACTCTGCATCATGTTTTCAAACTTTTATTATAGAGCTTTTTCACTATCTCTTTTTGAAATAATAACAATTTCAATTTCAACATCTCATCATAGTGTATCATCATTGTATTTATATATATTTCAAGAACATTATTTCTGATTAAAGAATATCATTGAATTTGAAACCCTCATGTTGTTTCCAAAAAATTGAACCAGTAAAATGATGATCAACAGATGGAGAATAATCTTATGTAACACCTGTATAGAAGGCCATTTCAAAATCAAACAAGAATATTTCAAGTAATGCTTCTTTTTCAAACTATAATATTTTTCATAACCCAGATCTGAATGTAGTAAAGTATGCACAAGTAATATAATTTTCCTCTTTCAAAAAACCCGTATGAATCTATTTTAAAAAACTCTTATGCAGATAACCATAATTTTTTGTAACATATGAAATAAGTCCATTTTGAATCCACAATGATAATGACATATTTTATAAAATGCATGACTACCCATCAACCGAAAGTCACAAACCCTCATTGTAAGAACAAATAGAAATGATATTCTATCACGGAATCAATTTGTTTTTAGTAACTAAAATGCATTTTTCATCATAAGAGTTTACCCATTAAAAGAATCTAAAGGTAATCATAATAGGAAACTAGAACCCTCCATGTACGTAGGATTTTCATGACTCAGAATACCAGATCTGACCAACCATTCAAGAAAAATAAAATGGAGAAGTAATACCCAACTGTTTAAATGAAATATTCTACCAGTCCATATCTTTCTTTCCAAGGTTCATGCAGAAGAAAGAGTAATAACTCTATATTTTTCCTTTCACCTAATGAATAAAATTACCTTTTAAACGTTGCAAGAAATTTAATATTACCAAAGTATATTCAATGAACACGTGGCTGGAGGAAACATCCATATTCCCTTGTCACCCATCAAACATTTCAAGATACAACCTGCCCAATGCATGTTTGTTGTGCACCTCTTACATTACCATTGTAGACGGCCAGATGACAGTTGAGAAACCTTCACAAAAATTGCAGATACTCATCACAAAGAAACAGACCAAAGACTCATGGTAGTGGAGTGGATAGGGTTTCAAACCCATAAAAATATGAAACAACAAAATGAATTCCCTAATCTCTTTCGTGCCATTTCAAAAAGACTTTTCAAAAGTTAAATGTAACTTGAAGTCTGAATTCATAATGCCTTAATAATTTTGTCACTACCTTTGACTAAACAAATAAAATTATTGCCATGTCAACTACCATAGCCTTATCAAATTTTAGACCATACTATTACCATGCCACTTCAAAGACTTCCAAATATTCCCTCTTTCCTCCCGTCGACCTTAAAAGGCCTAATAAATCAGCCATTATAAGGCTCGATTAAAGCCAAACATAATTCACAATGACTTTAGACAAGTCAAAATCTAAAATGAGAGGCCCGAAAACATTTAAATGAAAGCCAAGAAAAACTTTGCCTTGTCAGTCTTAGTTGATAAATAGGCTAGACTTCAAACAATGAACCCCAAATATTTCCATGTAAAATTTTATAAAGTGCCCAACGTAATGGAGCATATTCAAAATGAATAAACTTTCTTAAACAAAACTTTTAGAGCACAAGTGAAACCCAATTGGGGTATATGAACCATGAGATCACAATATAACCATTCAAGCCTACCTTGAAAATTTTGTATGCTAGAGATAATAAAATACTAGCTGCCAATGCCTAGAGACCAATATAAATTTGTCCATGCCTTTTATATATTAAAGGCTTTCAATAGACTTTAAAATATAATGGTGATGAAGATAATAAAATTCAATTCCTTACCAAGGAAAAGCATCAAAATACTTTTACCAATGTAGTGAAATGAGATACTAGTTTCCCATGTCATGTATATTAATGAAGACGGACTTAGACCATTGGAACAGTCATCCCAAGTAAAGAATGTTTGAAATATACAAGCATATAAATATATATACCTATCAACCTAACAAATTTTGAATGTGAATACCATTTTGTGTCGTACTTTGATGAAGAACCATCCTGATAAGCACATCGACATAAAATAACCTATACACTGCCTCAATAAGATTGTGAGTCCAGTATAACCATAAAACTTTGCAAAATAATATTATAAAAAATCCTAAAGCTAATGCAATCATGAACAATGTCAAACTTAATATGAAGTGACATATAAATCCTGAATCACCATAAACATGAATATCAAAAACAAAATCTTTGAATGAATATCTGAGATACCAAAGAGCATCCCAACTGATTTTGTCATCAAGGACAACCAAATACAAATAAATATAGTATACACAACTGCCTAGATATAGATGTGCATATATAAATAATTGTTGCATTCACAAATAAGCCATAGTGATCATGGTTCATATATATGGATATATATTTCTGCCTATATGTATTTTTAAAATATGAAACATGTTATATGTCTTGTATCAATATGTATCATAATTATCTTTATTACTAAATTGTTTGAATTTTGTGATAACAAAGTGTTCTTCATGGTATTGTTTTTCTTAGTTCCCCATAGCAAGTTTTTCATTATGCTAGTTTTCCTTTCCTATACTCCATATTTTAAAGTTAGCTTTTTTATCATCTTTTACTTTTTTGTGCTTCTTACATATACCCCTAATAGTTCTTTTACAATTTAGCTATTTTCCTATTGAGCTACATTTCCTAGCACTAAACATTATAACCAAACAGAGAAATTGTAAAAGAGCTATTAGACAACAAATCCTATTCACGACTAGGTTGATGAAAATCCTAGCGTAAACTTAAAACAAATAGCCTATTAGCTAAAAATATAAAGCTTAACAGACAAAAGAGCTACTAGAATAACACTCAACAGCCACCAAATTATTTATTTCTCCACACTTATACAGATATATTTTCAACTTTCCAAATCAGTTATTTAAACTTAGTTCTTTATGACAAGACCTATTTTCTCTACGCCATGACAAGAATTATATGATGAAAATATTTCTACAAAAAAAATTATAATGCCACAGGTTTAATTGTAAACTCAAACTACAATGCTTGACATTAAATATTATAGAAAAATCATTTATGTGAAATGCACATTTAAAACGACTTGTAGCAAATAATTATTATTCTAACAACTCTTATACAATTTATCTATTTGTCTTCAATATTCATTAACAAAGAACATAGCTTGAATCCTGTATCAATATGTTTCACAATATTCTTTTTTTCCTGTTCCACTTGAAGCTCGCCGAAAAAAACTACCCAGGTCTATTTATGTAAGGGATGGAGCTTGCTAATTATGTGGGATGGTAGTGTCTTATATCAATATGTTTAATTATATTCTTTTTTCCTCATCTGTATCAACTTCCCCACAACAAACTGCTCTTCACTATATTCTTTCTTTCAATTACCCATAACAAAACATTCATTGTCATAGTTTGCCTCTTATGTTGTGCATATTTTAAACTTCTATTTCATATTGGTTTTAGAACATCTGTTATTTTCCTATTATTGTTAATTGTTTTCCTAATAGCTCTTTTCCAATTTTGCTTCTTGTCTTGTACCAATATATTTCATGATATTGTGTTTTTCTCAAAATAAAAATATAAAGTTGAACAGATAAAAGAGCTATTAGAACAACACTTAAAAGCGAGCGAACTATTTTTTTCTCCACACTTATATAGATATATTTTCAATGTGCGAAATAAATTATGTAAACCAAGTTATTTATGGCAATATCTATTTTATTTAGGATATGAAAACAATTATATGATGCAACAATATCTATAAAATGTGTATAAAATGTGTATAATTCCACAAGCTTGATTGTAAATTCGAGCTACATTGATTGGCATTAAATATTACACACAAATTATTTATGAAAATTACCCATGTAAGATGACTTGCACCAAATAATTGCTATTCTAACACCTCTTATACAATTTATCTACTTGTCTTCAATATTTATTAACAAAGAACATAGCTCGAATCTTGCATCAATATATTGCATGATATTCTTTTTTCCCTGATTTGCTTGAAGCTCCATGAAACAAGCTGCCCGACTTTATTTATGTAAGGCATGGAGCTTGCTAATTACGTGGGATGGCACTATTTTATATCAATATGTTTCATTATATTCTTTCTTCCTTATCTCTTTCAACTTCCCCACACTAAATTGTTCTTCATGGTATTCCTTTTTTCAGTTCCCCATAACAAACTATTCATTATCATAGTTTTCCTTTTTTATTCTCCATATTTTAAAATTATATTTAATATGGGTCTTAGAACATCTGTCATTTCCCTGTAATTCTTAAGTATTTTTCTAATAGCTCTTTTCCAGTTTTAGTTTTTGTCTTGTACCAATATGTTACATGATATTCTTTTTTTTCTCAACTGTTTGAACTTTCCCATAACAAATTGTCCTTCATGATATTTTTTTTCCAGTTCCCCATACCAAACTGTTCACTATCATAGTTTATCTATTCTATTCTTCATATTTTAAAGTTCTATTTAATGTGGGTTTTCTAGCATCCATCATTTTCCTGTGATTGTTAAGTGTTTTTCTTATAGGTCTTTTCCAATTTCCCTTGACTATAAAATTTTAGATAAGGACATCTATGTATGTGAAATTACTTACAAAGAATATTCAACTGAAGAACCTAGTTCAAGTCAAATGCATGTATAGATTTGAGTTTACAACATATTCTTGTTTACCTAAAATTTTATCACTATCAAGAGGTGTAACAATAAATTCTATGTAACAGTTGGCTTCTCAATTCAAAATTCAAGCTACATAATTTGCCACTAAATATTATAGAGACGAAAAAATAGGGGAATTGTAAAAAACCTATTAGATAAACACTTAAGTATCATACATAAATCACAGATGATCGAAAACCCACACTAAACATATTCACAACACATGATAAAAAACCCACACTAAACATATTACTACAAGACAAGCAGTCTGTGCAGGAGTTGGATTGTCAATTCAAAATTTTAGCTACATTCTTTGGCACCAAACCCACATTAAATAGAACTCATAAATCCAATAACTACCAATAACCTGTACAAAATGCCTATAATGCCATGGACTTAATTGATAAAATTTGAGCTACATTCCTTGACACTAAATATTCTAGAAAAATAGATAAATTGTAAAAGAACTATTACATGACAAATGCTATTCACGGCTCGCTTGAAAAAAATCTTGTCGGAAACTTCAAACAAATAAATTGAACAGATAAAACATGTATTATAAAGAATAGCAGTTAACACCCACCAAATTAATTTTATCTCCAACATGTTTTTCTTTCATTCTAACCCTCTCCACATATATATATATGCAATCACTCTTATGTTAATCTGCAATTGGTCCTATGTTAATGAGTGTAACAACAAGATGCATAGAGATAACTAAAACAATAAATGGAGGACAAAAAAATGCCTATAATTCCATAGACTTGATTGGTAAAATTCAAGCTATATTCCCTAGCACTAAATATTCTAGACAAATAGAGAAATTGTAAAAGAGCTATTACACGAAAAAATGCTATTCACGGCTCGCCTTACAAAAAACCCATCAGAAACTTCAAACAAATAAATTGAATAGATAAAACAGATATTAGAAAGAATAACAATTAACACCCATCAAACTAATTTTATCTCCACAACATGTTTTTGTTTTCATTCTAACCCTCTCCATATATATATGTATGTATATATATGTATGTGTATATATATATATATATATATATATATATACACACACATACATATATATACATACATATATACATACATACATATATATATATTGTTGGAAAGAGACACTGTGAATATCATTTGGTGTTGTCATTGATGGAAACCCAGTCGGCGATTAAATCCATGCATGTATGTATATATATGTATGTACATATATGTATGTATATATATGTATGTATATATATACATATATATATGTATATATTGTTAGCAAGAGACACTATGAATATCATTTGGTGTTGTCACTGATGGCAACCCCAGTTGGTGATTAGATCCACGCATCATCAATTTATCCTACCGACAGTCAGATTCCAAATAATTAAGGAAGAATAGAGCATCCAAAAGTTTTGGGTTCATTGATTCACATACCGATTTTCAATTAATATTTTGTGTTGTGTATCTCAGTGAAGGTTGATCGATGTATTCCTAGTGTTATCTATATACACCAAAAAAAGGTCTAGCGAATATAATTAATTAAATATGATTTATTTGATTAATTAAATTTTATTTTATCTACTATTAAATAAATAGAAATATTTATTTATATAGTTCATCTTAAATTCTTCAATCGTTATTCTATTATTTTTGTTGTAATTAAATAAACGAGTTTTACTTTGTTTAAATATTTAATTATCATAATTAAATTCATCTATTATCAAATAAATAGAAATATTTATTTAAATAATTCACATTATCACATCATTCAATCTTAATTAATTAAACAAGGTTAAATAATTTGTTGTTTAATTATCATATCCCTTCTATATTTATTTAATAAACAGCTTCTATAGTTTGTTTTATTAAATTATTTATCCCCTTTTAACTAATTTGAATAAACCAAAATATTCAAATAAAGGCATAAAGGAAAATTTCCTCTATTCACTCACCTACCAAATTAGATATAAAATATTCAATTTAATTCAACTGGCATTTCATGGGAAAGCTTTGGAGACAAATTGGAATCAATCTCTCAATCTCCTTCCTCTGATTCTTCCTATCATTTGGCATGATGTTTTCATGGGGAGAAACCATTCCCATGATCAGCTCAAGCTTCTCAATCTCTTACCATTCAATTCTCCAGATTGAATCCAAGCCTTTGTTGTGCTTCCTCTTCACAAAATTGTTGTCGTAAATCTATATATACAACCTTTCTCCACAATAAATGTATCTCCCATATTTGTGCAAACTTACTCTGCAAGAAAAGAAATCAAGCATCTTAGCATTCAAGAAATTCAGCATAAAATCATTTAGCAATAATAAATCATACCATTTGTAGAATCAATATCATGGCTGCATCGTAGATTACTGTAGCTTCCATCCATCAGTTTTCATGTTAGCATAGTTTACAATAGCATCAATATCATTCAATTCTCATGATTGGAAATTTTAACAGTCACAATGCTTAACAAAGTTTGAGAGCCCTCTATGATTTAATAAATATTTGGAGATAGGAAACAATGAGATGCTTTCAAGTTTTTTGTGCTTTAAATTATTTAATTGGTGTTAAATCTTGATATAATGTTTCATTAAGAAGTGTTTCTAGTTTTTTTTACTTATTTCATAGGTACAATTTGGTGCCCACCATGGGGCTTCTAACCCCATATTTTAACATTTTTTTATGAAAGTGTTCGTACAGGATATAGGAGTGTTTTCTTTTAGCGGGATTGAGGGATTCTACAATGCTTCCACCAAAAGTTTTAGCACTTCTACAATCTATTTTAGCGCTTCCACCAAAATTTCTAGTGCTTCTGCAATCTATTTTAGTGAGCTTCCACCCAAATCTCTCAGGAAGGTTGAATTTTCCAAGTCTAATTCTATTTAAGCACTTCTACTGAATTCTACAGTGCTTCTACCAAATTTTGTAGCACTTCCAAATGTTGCATCACTTTTGATGAATTAAATAGCACTTATGCAATATAGATTTAGCACTTCTATAATTTCTTGTCTAGATCCGACACGACCATGGTCAAAAATTTATTTTGATGCATTTGGAATAGAAAGAACCAATCCTAGGGTAGTCATAATACATTTGATATATCGATTAAAATTAACATCATGACTTTTGTGAAGCAATATCTTTTCCTAGAATAGAAAATTGTCTTTTGGGCTTAAAAATTGAACATTGATAATTGTGCTTATGTGGTGATAGGCTTATGCTCTCCCCTTAACTAGGTGATCAAAATGCCAGACTCATCCTTTATTTTCATGCAATTTGTACATTTTTTTAAATCCTTTAGAAGGCCTATCGTAGTGGGAAAAATTACTCGCCCTATGGGAATGACCTAAGTGGGAACGCCTAAAGCCAAGGATTCCAACCCACTATAATCAAAAGTGATTTGTTGATGAAAGTCCAACTTGACGGTAGTGTGCAAGATAACCATCCCCAAAGCCTTTGTTCTAAAGGTTGGGAGGTCTCTTGAGGGAGTTTATCATTACCCGCACCGCACGGAAACCCTATCTACCAACCATAGTGTAGAATCTAGCTGAGTCAATAACCAAACATTATGATATTCATAGTGCAAGGGTAGGGAAGAATCTGCCCCCAAGACACTCACCATATAATTTCCAAGGACTGTTCGCTCAAGGGATCAAGAAATCTAACTTTGAGTATGTTTCTGGAAAAGACAAAAACATGGGCACCCTCTAGGGGGTGACACGACTGTGTGATTCGATGCAATTTTAAGATGTGGGTTGTTGAGTATAACAATGACCCTTTTGACCTTAAGAGTGATTCTATCTGAAGTATATTTTTGTTAAACAAACTAGTGAAAATAGGACCATGTTTGGTTCTCAAATAAACGCTTATTGTTTAGATTCTAGGTCTTAAAAACAATTGTTCTACAATTGCTTGTTGTGTTTTCAAATCATTAATTCAGATAAAGATCATCCAAAATAACACAAAAGAGTCAAACCAAATCAAACGGTGAAATTTATGATTAGGGATTGGAAATCCACAACGTTTTTCAAGAAATCTCTCACAAAAAGAGTCAAGAAACTGAAGAAACAACTTAGTTACAAGAAACTTTTGGAAAGAAGATGATTTTTATATCAAAGTAGGAAAGTCTTGCTTCAACATAGAACTTTCATCCATAGGTTTCATGATTTTTCTAGGGGATATAGTGATGATACTTTATATCCTTTGTGTTCACAAGATTATTTCGAAAGAAGAGCTCTTTCATAGAAACATAATCATAGTCAATCTATACATGAGTCGTCCAACCCACAACTAGCAATAAAATATTCCAACAGGCTTGATCAGTTCTTACAATAGAGAAAACTTGGAAACATTAGGCTTTTCATCCAAAATCAGAAAATTACCAACAAAGATATCATGTTAAAATACCAAAAAACCCAAAAATTAGTCTCTTCACCAAAATTACATAGTGTCAGAATTTACCAGTCTTTTAGCTCATCTATAGTCCGTTTTAGCGCTTTTACCATAACTTTTAGCACTTCTATAGTATTTTTTAGTGCTTTTTCCCTCTGTATTAGCGCTTCCAAAGACCAAAAAAATAGAGAGCTTCCGAACACATTTGTCAGATTTGTTGACATCAGAAACTCGGGTTTTTATTAGAAAATTTTTACGTTTTTAGCCCAAACAAAGTCTTAAACCTGAAACAAATAGGTTCTTACAGGTCAAAATTATTTTCAAACCTAGATCTTGCAATCTTAAGGTGTCTAAACTATCACACACATTCTGGATTATTACGTTAGGTTTCTTTATCAGGATTTTGTCATCCCACTATCAAGAAATAAAACAGAATAATCAGATTTTTAACTTAGTCTCATCAATAGGATCTATCATTCTATTTGACTTAAGTTAATATCCTTGGCAGCCAACCCAACGAAAAGATCAAAGCTTAGTGAGTATAACAAATGCTTGTATGTCAATTTTTTCAAGGTTACAAATATAGAAACTTAACGAAAAGGAAATTGAAACACCAAACGAGATGACTGAAGAAAATCCTTGGAGTAGACTCCACCAAAATAACACGAATGAAATAACCCAAGAGGACATCCAAATTTCCATAAGTTTATGGAAAAGGTCTTAGAACAAGATATGGAAAAATACCTTTTGATGCTAGAAGAATCATGTGCAAAACTTCCAAAATATTTTTATGTCAATCGATTAAAAGAAATGCCTAGAGCAACTGAAACTGAAACACAACATACACAAAACGTAGATCAAGTGGTTTCCCTAGCACATCAAATGTAAAACTTACAACAAAAAATTCAAGATATGAAAAAGGGAACCATGAAAAGGTATTCATTACAAGAAATTTTTCCTTATCCTTTTGATCCAAGTGTATATATGATACCATTTCTTAGACATTGCAAATTCCTGAAATACGACAAGTACAATGGTAAAATGGATCCAATTGACCATGCGAGGGAATTCAGAACCATGAGTTTAGAATTTTCACAAGAAGAAACTTATCTAATGAGGTTATTCCTCAAGAGCTTAGGGGTTCAATGTATGGAATGGTTCTCTAAACTACAACCACAGATTCAAACTTTTGAGGAACTAGTCAACAAGTTTATCTCACAATTTTCCTTCAATATTCAACATGAGGTAACAATAAAAGACCTTTACAACATGAAAGAAAATAAATGTGAGACATTCCTCTCATTTCTAAAATGATGGCAAAGGTTGTTTGCTAGGTATCCTCATTCCATACCTGAATAAGAAAAGATGGAACTATTTATCGATAACTTAACTGATAAAATGAGCTATAGGCTTGAGCTACAATGTCCACCCACATTTGAGAAAGTGATTGAAAATGGTCTCAAAATCAAAGAAGCTTTGGTCAAAAGAGGGGTGATAAAACATTACAATGAAGGATCAAACAATATAAGTTCCTCAAATCATTATGGAAACAATGACAAGCCAAAGTTTTGGCAAAAGAATAGAAATACTGGAAATAATGATAGTACAAAAGACACACAAAATGTGAAACCATTATTTAATTTGATGGCTACTACAGAAAAAATAAATCAAAACAATGACCAAAGTATCAAAAAAAATGTCAATCAAAATAACAATCCGAACAATGGAGAATCTAAATTGCAATCATATCAAAGATCATCAAACCGATGACGATTCACGCCATTAGGACAAACACTACAATAAGAAATGAGATAACTTATTGCAAATGGACTTATCACCTCACATTAAGCAATATTTTGGGATCCAAAATTAAAACCACCTTGGTGGAATGATGCGGACTATTGTAACTTTCATAATAATAAAGGATACAAGACAAATGACTGTATGGAGTTAAAACATCTTGTCCAAGATTTGATTGATAATAAAAAGGTATTTGTAGAAGGACATCAAACTAACAATGATCATACTACATTTAAAGATCCTTTACCAAATTATGAAAAGGGAGAATCTTCATCTACAGACGGTAAAGGTAAAAGTGTCAACTACGTTTATGATGGTACAATATTTTGTATCTCTGCAATTGAGAGTGATGTTGTCACTAGTAATTAAATTGGTAACGATGGAACTAATGACATTATCGCATTAGATCTAATCCCAAACATAGACACATCTAACAATTAGATAAATGTCTTAAAAATCAAGGGGAAATCCAAGGTAATATTGAAAGGAGTTGCATTTAAAACCACCACTCCCCCTTCAATTCAATACAACATTGTCGATCAACTACAAAAAATACCAGCACAGATATCGATATTAGAACTCCTTAAAATCTCGCCATCTCATAAGGAGGTTTTGGAATAAGCTCTTGTGGCCACCATGGTACCCAACAACCTAGATGTCTACCAGTTTCAATCTATGGTGGGACATTTAACCATGCCTCATTGTCTATCATTATCTAAACAAGATGATGTATCACTTAATCATCCGCATTATACTGCACTTCATATTGAATTCTTGATCCACAAACACCGTGTCAAACATGTCTTAATAGATGGTGGAGCTATTTTAAAAATTTGCACTTTAAAATTGATATGTGCACTAGGTTGTTCTGATAATGCTATTGATGCCTAAAGTAAAATGACAATAAAATCCTATGATGAAGAAGAGAGATCCTCCAAGGGATTGATCATATTTCCTATTCAAGTAGGACCGATGGTGAAGAATATAGCTTGCCAAGTGCTAGAAAAAGAGTTAACCTATAATATACTCTTGGGATGTCCATGGATTCATGAAATGCAAATAGTGCCTTCAACTTATAATCAGTGTTTAAAATTTATAGTCAACGGCCAAGAAGTGACTATATCAGTAGACTACAACAATCCCCAAAATTGTAACATGCTAAAAAAAGCTCAAGACACCTTTGTTCCCCATAATAGAGAAGAAAGCACTTCTAGTTCATCTAACGGTGAAAAGTAACTACACATTATATCCAAATGGATTGAGAAAAAGGACCAGTCAAAGGAGACAATTTTTTTTAATTCCACTTTATCATATGATAAGGGTCATTTGAATTCTTTGTCACAACAATTTCAAGAAAAGATCCATTTAACCAACAAAGGAATGGGAGAATATTCCATTGGGAAATCTCCATGTCTTCCATAGTTGCTACCATCTCCAAAATCATATGGACATCCATCAACAACAACACACCAATTTTCACAAACTACCACCATTCTAGATGAAATATTTGTAAAAGTAAGTACTCTAGAAGACGAATCAGAAGACAAGGCCATCCTTAATTGGCTATACAAAGATGAAGAAGCATCCACATTAGCAAATGTCAGCATAAAGATAGATTAGTATTCAAAAGGAAAAGCTATCTTAGAGAAAATGGGGTCTAAAGGACAAGGACCTATTGGAAAAATAAAGGAAGGCATCATAGAACCCATTCAACCTCTCACACTTCAGCCAAAAGAAAAAATTGGATTGGGTTATTCAGAGGAAGCAAAACAAGAAATGACTAAAAAGGTGGTTGAAAGAGTCCTTCAAATGAGATAGTTTTGAAATGGATTCCAATGAGTACGAGTGGGATATTTACTCTGATGTATCATATAGACATATAAATTCATGTCATAAAATAGTATGCACCCACGCGCGAGGAGGGACAAAGCTCGGGGAATAGACCTCTTGTATTTGAATCACAAAATATCGATGACTCATGTGAGGATGGACAAAAATTGAATGAGATAGATGACTTGGAGGAAATTAATATCATAGACCTCGACATCCCAATTGACAACCCTAACACCCTAGCTATTGGAACCCTCAATCTGATGAATTTTTACCCTTATTACATCCTAAACTTATTGACTGGGAACCCAGTGAACCTATCAATGTACCCATCTTTGTGAATGATGTCGCTATTGTTAACTATTTTTTTGTGATGACCCTAACGTGACTTATAATCATAAATCTCATAATGACACGTTTTGTCAAGAGGGTGTCAAATCTTTGAGTTACAAAATTGAAAGCAAGAATAATGGATCTAATGGTGAAAACCATTCAATGGTAGCATTAGATCTCAAAAAATTAAAAATAAAGAACGCATCTGATAATGAAAACCTCTCAAAGGCATCAATCTCCTCTCTCCTCCGATGGTTTCGGTGTGCGAAAAAAATTTCCTCCCCATCGGCTAATGGAATTGGCTCATCTAGAATAGTAATCCAAGGAAAAGGATGTAAAAGAAGATACTTTGCATAATCTATTGTAATAGGATCCTCAATAATATTTGTACAAATATCCCAAACTATAGTTTGTAGAGCTTGATACTCCTATATTGCAACATCATAAGAGAGGCAGGGTCCCCAATCTGTAGCATCTATTTGTCGCCGACCATAATGAGCAACACCCTGGGGCATCCCCTGTACAATACCATACTGTCTGAGTACCCTCCTAAGAAGAAATCTCTACAACACCCAATGAGTATAACCAATGAGAAGTAATGACTGAGTGACATATGGCATCTACATATCGTCATCATCCCAATGCTCATAGTCTAAATATGGACGCCAAATATCTACCTCAGCATCATCCAGTACTCTTTGCCAATAATCTAACTTACCCAGTTTAGGCTAATTAAGTCAACCTACATATATGTGCACATAAGGCCACCTAGTTGGATGATGCCTCACCATCATTGGATGTGTAACAACTATATTCTCCCATCCCCACACCTGAAGTAAAGTGACTCCGACCGATAAATTCTTACCTCAAGGGTACGCCATTGAATGAAAATCATGATAAAGGTGGGCAAGCATGCACATGCCCCAAGAATATCTTGTCTCGTGAACGATCATGCTCTCAAGCACATGGCCCCAACCAATAGAGAATCCCTTTGACCTATGATCAAGACAAAGGAATCCTCCAATGAATCCAATGAGAACTATCGGCAAAGTGGCATAAGCATCAACCATCTCACGCCACGTAATCCACAATCTAGCAATCTCGGCATCCTAAAACACCCTCTGAAGAGCCTCAGTACCACCCTGCTCTAATGAATCATAATCAACAATATCCTCAACAACTGGCATCCACAAAATCCTCCAAACATCCTCTAGGGTGACTGTGATCTCACTAGTAGCTAGATGGAAGGTGTTATGCTCGTTGTGCCATCTCTCCGCTAAAGCTGTCAAGAGGCCCTGATTAATCCTAATCTGGGGCATATCAAGTAAGGAAGAAAATCTACAATGTGTAATGATAGTTGTCTCAGGCTAGGCTAGTTTTCATATCAAATCAAATGTCTAAAGAAACCACTCTCTAATCTCGAGGTTTGTCAAAGCCTCCTATCATCATGAAATATTCGAAGTCAATACTCATTTGTCAAATCATCAAAACATCAAATAGCATATCAATCTAATCAGCTCTTGGTGAGATTTTTGATTAAATCTCATGAGTGAACATCATTGAACCTCACCTATAATGAGGTCAATCATCAAAAATCATTGAACCTCACCTATCATGAGATCAATACATCAAATCGACCTCGCCTATCATGAGGTTTATCAATCGGACTATAATTATTCCTCATCTATCATGAGGATAATTATCGTCAATCAAACATTAGACCTTGCCTATCATAGGTTGAACATCATCTACTTGATCAAGATTATCAATCCTATCAAACCCATGGTTGACACAATCAAAAATTGACAAAATCAAGGACAAATTTGACAAAAATTATCAATCTAACTTAGAAGTGCTAAAATAAAGTTTCAAAGTGCTAAATCATCAAGAGCGCCATTTCAACAGGCATAAGCTCCATTTCCAATAGTCAAAGCACCACTTCAATAGAAGTTCTATTATATCAAGTCTAAGTGTTAATCTATCAAGTCAAACTGCTAAACTAATCAAAGCGCTAAAATAGAAAGTCAAAGCGCTAAAGTTTCTATCCTAGGCGCTAAAACATTGAAAGGGCTGATTAATTCTACCGAAGTGCTACAAGATTCGACCTAAGCACTAAAATAGATGACCAAGCGCTACATCAGCATGCTAAAGTGCTAAAAGAAACCTAAATTTTAAAATCCGAAAGAAGTGCGAAAAACAAAAAAAAATGCATGTACAACGAGGGGGTTAACAGGTACATATCGGAGGTTCATAAATGGTCGAGCGATGGTGACGTCGAACACCCGATGAGTATGGTAGGGAATTGACATCCTGCTCCAAATTGCACAAATTGCTCTATCTCACAAAATTTCAAAACTCAAATGCACGAATGAGTTTGAAAATGACCTTTTTGACCTTTTATAGGTTAATAAAAGTGGGATTTTTATGGGGTTAATTATTTTTTTAAGAGAGATTAATTAAAATTCATCTAGGGGCAATATTCTACATTCTTTATCAGGAGATAAAAATTTCCACCATCAAATCTTCATCAAAAAATTATTCGAAAATTGAAATTTTTTGAAAATCCAAAAAAAATTATAAATTCATTAATTATCTCCTGATGGGGCATATATTCATCATTACTTGAAAATCAATGTCTCAGGCAAGTCTGGAACATACTAAAAAAAAAATCATCGATACTACTAGCAGCACAAAATTTTCTTTGAAGCCATGTGTAAACACATCACTTCAAAGAGGGGCAAAATGTATACACCAAAAAATGGTCTGGCGAAAATAATTAATTAAATATAATTTATTTGATTAATTAATCTTTATTTTATCTACTATTAAATAAATAGAAATATTTATTAATATAGTTCATCTTAAATTCTTCAATCATTATTCTATTATTTTCGTCTTAATTAAATTAACGAATTTTACTTTGTTTTATTAAATTATCATAATTAAATTCATCTACTATAATCAAATAAATAGAAATATTTATTTAAATAATTCACATTCTAATTCTTCTATTCTTCAATTTTAATTAAATATACAACTTTAATAGTTTGTGTTATTTAATTATCACATCATTCAATCTTAATTAATTAAACAAGATTAACTACTTTGTTGTTTAATTATCTATCCCTTCTATATTTATTTAATAAACAAATTTTATAGTTTGTTTTATTAAATTATTTATCCCCTTTAAATAATTTTAATAAACCAAAATATTCAAATAAAGGCATAAAGGAAAATTTCCTCTTTTCACTTGAGCCTAACAAATTAGATATAAAATATCCAATTTAATTCAATTGGCATTTCATGGGAAAGCTTTGGAGACGAATTGGAATAAATTTCTCAATCTCCTTCCTATGATTCTTCCTATCATTTGGCATGATGTTTTCATGGGGGGAAACCATTCCCATGATCAGCTCAAGCTTTTCAATCTCTTACCATTCAATTATCTATATTGAATCCCAAGCCTTTGTTGTGTTGCCTCTTCACAAAATTGTTGTCTTAAATCTATATATACAGCCTTTCTCCACAAGAAATGTATCTCTCATCTTTGTGCAAACTTACTCTATAGGAAAAGCAATCAAGCAATTCAGCATAAAATCATTTAGCAATAAGCAATCATAGCATATGTAGAATCAATATCATGGTTGCATCATAGATTATTGTAGCTTACATCCATCAGTTTTCATGTCAGCATAGTTTACAGTAGCATCAATATCATTTAGAAATCACCATATAGAAGTAGATCATTGCATTTAGCATCATTCCATTCTCTAGATCGGCATTTTAATAGTCACAGTGCTTACCAAAATTTGAGAGTCGTCTATGATTTAATAAATCTTTGGAGATAGGAAACAATGAGACGCTTTCAAGTTTTTTATGCTTTAAATTAGTCAATTGTTGTTAAATCTTGATATAATGTTTCATTAAGAAGTGTTTCTATTTTGTTTTACTTATTTACTTATTTCACACTTACATTATCCATAAATCTCAGTGCCTCGTATTGATCCATGTGGAAGTTAGCATATTCGTTTAGCTAATTATCAGTTTTATCAGTACTGGAGTTGACTTCATGAATGTATCAGATCGTGGATGTATGGGAAGTAATTAGTTACGTATTTTTTTATTTGTGCATCTTTTTTTGGGTCCTAGCTATGTATTGGTTGACCGTTGTGGATGCTCATTATACTTTACTCATGATTTGAGCTGACAAATGTAAATATTCTTTTGTTTTATTGAAGTAGACATATTATAATTGAATTCTAAGTTGCAGATATATATAAGAGATCATATGTATCATTTTTAAGAATGTCAATAGTGTGTGTCGATGCGAATTGCAAATAATAGCAAAGTAGAAGAGCGATAATGCATAGTTTCACTTGTGCATAAAGGATATGTATTGTGAGTGTGAGCAGAGCACAGCAGAAGTGTAGAATCAGTCTGTAGGACAGAAGATTGAATGTTGTGCCTAACTAGAACTATAATCAAGCATATGTAGATGCTATTTTTCTCAGTTCAAACTTTCAAATGGTTTGAATCTAATTCTCTTTGTAAGGTAGTGAGCTCTAGGCAGTGCACCTGAATGCAAGTGCATTCCCCATATTGTAAACTTTATTTGAGTATACTTAGATCATATTGTGGATTGGCCATCCACCATGGCTTTTCCCCTAATAGGGTTTGTTAGCAAAACAAGGATAGACAATAGAGATGGGGGGTGAATCAATTGCTACAAAAAATAATCTTATTTAACCTTAAACAACCTTCAATCTCATATCTAATAATTAGCAGTAAAAGCATAAATCAATTTAATACATCAAAGACATATGAACACCAATATTTTTATATGTGGAAACCCTGTTAGGGTAAAAACCACGGTGGATGTTAGTCCAAAAGATTATACCCTGTTAGAAGTATAATGAAAGAAATGAATAGAGAATGCACATGCATTCAGACACACTTCCTGGAGCTCACTGGGAAGGCTCACTTCCTTACATAAGACAATCATATTAAATCCATCTGATGAACATGAACTGAGAAATTAGCTTCTTCATAAGCCTAATTCCAATTTCAGTTAGGCACAAATATAATTCACTGAACCTTCTTCACACTCTTCTCTGCAATTGGATGATTTGATGTTTATTTGCACATATACACATGGACATACCCCTCTACACACACTTACAATGAAGAGACAATCGCTCTTATATATCCTCTATATGGATTTACATCAACAACTCTGTTGACCAAAAATAAAGAATAAATTACAATTTTCGGCCTCAATACATGAACAAATATTAATGTGCACCAATCTAAGTTGGTCACAACATAGTGAGGACCTAAATCAACATCCTTGAACATGACAAATAATAAAATATTAATCCATAAGGATCTGCAATACGCTACCACCATCATGTCGGCCAAGAACATGAAAACCTTAAGCACACAAGGAAAAATCCTCAATCACGAACACATTGATCAATGTGGGCATACCACACTGATAAAGGACAATCTAGAAATATCACTGAACACCTCAAGAACATACACAAAAATCCAATTCATCAGAATTGTAATCTCATCTTCTAGAACCACCTGCTATAGTAACTAAATAATTGTAGGAACATAGAACTTCATAACTTCCTCAATTCTTGATGTGTACCATTGAAAATTTCAGACAACGTACTAGATAGGCTCAGCAACAAATCCTTTAGTGCACGCCTCATGATCATCAACATACATAAATTTTCATCACTCTGACCTTGTCAACTACACTAGCTGCTTGCAATATTTTTATTACAATTTTCTCAATGTCCTCGACATATACAACCTTCAAAATCACCAATGCTAATAGTGTTGACATCAATGAAAACCACATATCAACAACACAAACACAACATCCAACAAGGTTTCCATGTAAAAATTATTGTGTTATGGTGTTGTAATTATTTTCTTCTTGTTCATGCATTTTGGTTGAATGTTACAAGTGCTTTGAAGATAAAGGTTAATAATGTTTATTTTCCATAACACTCATTCACCCCCCGCCCCTCAGTGTAGCTTTTTTTTTTGGCATGCGGATTCCTGCCTTTGCCATTGATATCAAAGGGGGGGGGAGAAGAGTGAAAAAATGTATATCATCTTAGGGGGGGGATTGTATTTTGGAGAAGAATTTTGTTTTTGAAATTTTGGCAGTGTAGTTAATGTTGGTACTAATCCAACACTTATTCATTTTTCACTAAGTGTTGCCATTAATGCCAAAGGGAGAAATTTTTGGAAAGAGACGCTGTGAATATCATTTGGTTTTGTCATTGATGGAAACCCCAATCGGTGACTAGATCCGTGCATCATCAATTTATCCTACCAATAGTCAAATTGCAAACAGTTAAGGAAGAATAGAGCATCCGAAAGTTTTGGGTTCATCGATTCACATATAGATTTTTAGTTAATATTTCGTGTTCTGTATCTCAGTCAAGGTTGATCGATGTATTCCTAGTTTTATTCATAAATCTGAGTGTCTCGTATTGATCTATGTGGATGTTAGAATATTTGGTTAGCTAATTCTCAGTTTTATCAATACTGGAGCCAACTTCATGAATGTATCAGATTGTGGATGTATGGGAAGTAATTAGTTAAGTATTTTTGTGTTCGTGCATCTTTTTTTGGGTCCTAGCTACGTATTGGTCGACCATTGTGGATGTGCATTATACTTTACTCATGATTTGAGTTGATAGATGTAAATATTATTTTGTTCTATTGAAACCGATATATTGTAATTGAATTCTAAGTTGCGGATATATATAAGAGATCGTCTATATCATTTTGAAGAATGTAAGTAGTGTGTGTTAATGCGAATTGTGAATAATAGTAGAGAAGAAGATCGATAATGCACAGTTTCACTTGTGCATAAAGGATATGTATTGTGAGTGTCAGCAAAATAGAGCAAAATTTTTTGAATCAGTCTAGATAGGACAAAAGATTGAATTTTGTGCCTAACCGAAACTATAATTAAGTATATGTATATGTTATTTTTCTCAGTTCAAACGTTCAGATGGATTTAATCTAATTCTCTTTGTAAGGAAATGAGCCTACCCTTTGAGTAGTGAGCTCTAGGTAGTGCGCCTGAATGCAAGTGCATTCCCCATATTGTAAACTTTACTTGAGTATACTTATATCGTATTGTGGATTGGCCATCCACCATGGATTTTCCCCTAACAGGGTTTCCACATAAAAATTCTTGTGCTATGGTGTTGTGATTATTTTCTTCTTGTTCATGCATTTTGGTTGAATGTTACAAGTGCTTTGAAGATAAAGGTTAATAATGTTTTATTTTTGCATTGATTCGCCCCCCCCCCCCTCTCAGTGTAGCTTGTTTTCAACATATATATATGTGCAATCACTCCTATGTTAATTTGCAATTGGTCCTATGTTAATGGGTGTAATGAAAAGATACACAAAGATAACTAAAATAATAAATAGAGGATGATAAAACTACTAACCCTAACCATATTTTTTTATGAAAGAAACAAGATTTAGCCACAATTTCTCCTATGGTAATGGGTATAAGGCCAAAGATGCACAAAGATAACTACAAACAATAAACGAGGGATGGAAAAATCACTAACCCTAACCATAATTTTTTTAGGAAAGAAAGAAGATTTAACTGCAATTTCTCCATCCATACAAAACCATAATGCCAAACACCTATGTAAAATGACTTATAGATTCCGAAAAACAACAGTTTTCACATAAACAATAAATAAACCATTTATTCAAAACACCCATGTAAAATGACTTACAGATTGCGGAGAACAACATTTTTCAAACCCGCCAATATGCTATAAAATGGAGCTAAAACTATTGATTTTTACAGTAGTCTCCTATCAAATGAACCATGGAACCAAAGCCCACAATTTTAAGAATATTTTGCTATCAAACCAACACCACAATTTCTCTTTGGACAATGTAACTTAATCAATATATTTTTTGGCACATTTTAGACTATACTTTCCCACACTGCAATACCCATGTAAAATGAATTACAAATTTCAGAGAACAAAATTTTTAACATAAACAATAAATAAATCATTTATGTAAAACACCCAAGTAAAACAATTTATAGATTGTGGAGAACAACAGTTTTAAAACCCTCGACTCTGCTATAAACCAACACCACAATGGTTGTTTCAAAAATACGACTTAATCGAAGTATACTTTCCCACACTGCAACACTCAATATTACTTTAACTTCAACCGTTCATATTTATTTCATCTATCACCATCATACAACAGCAACAGAATGCATTAACTCACCTATGAGAAAACACTTGTCATTCACCTTTCATGTATCGAGGACACCAACTCCACCACCACTAACCCACGTAATTAGCAAGCCCGACATTGAAGAAAAAAAAACCTAGTGAAATCACCATCGGCTAGGACATCTCTAACATCAGTAAATCCAATTCATGGCTAGGTAGACAAAAATCCCAGTGGAAACTTCAATTAAAATATCCTATTGGCTAATAATATCCCCTTTTTTTATTGATGGCAACATGCCAAAAACTCTAAAAACTTTCCCCCTTTGATATCAAGGGAAAGGGGTGCCTATTAAAAACTATTTTGACTCTTACCAAAACTCCCCTTGAATCATATATATAGTTTGAAAGTATTGAATTGACTCCCCCTATGTAATGCCCCACCACGAGACCCTAAAGGAAGTTGCAACTAAACGCGGAAGCGTACAATTTTTTTCTTAAAAGTGCATTAATATCAAAGGAGATGTACAATACCTCGCAACAACCTCTAAGGTAAAGTGACAAGATTACATCGACTACCAAACATACACACTACTTGAACACAAAGCATTTATTAAAATATTAACCATACATTTAATTGCACATACTTACAAAGCATTAAAGATTCTAACACTAGGATAACATATAATAAGTTTCAGATTACATTTAACTTAAGAGTAGATTACAATACTCATTCTCAGAATGAGGTAGATCAAACCTAACTATTACAATTACAAGATTCCACATCGAAAACAAATGAGGGGAATAATAATTACAAGAGCTAAACATAAGTAAAAAGAAAGCTTAAGAAAAATAATGAAACCACTACGAACTCTCCACTGGAAAACCTTGCCACACAATCTGCAAATCAAAAGGGGACCCAACAGTGTAGGGCGTACGTTCCTCCCAATCAAGTGGTACCCGAAGGCCCACCCCCCATGCTAGGAGATAGTAACATGGATACAAGGACAATCCCTACAACCACTAGTCACAGGCTGACTCAACACTAAACAAAACCACCACAAGAACAATGCTAACTCAAAGAATACATCACTATCAAAGTAACAAATTGACTCACCAGGATCCTAAACATATTACTAACCTAGGAGGAAGCCACTCAAGATACATGAGTTACCCGTCAGATCATTCCAGATCTCGGCTCCCATTGTGCTTCACCTTCCTACGGTTATCATGTGACTCATCACCACTCCAAACTAAGGAGGTACAAAAAATCCAACAATTCCATTCAAAGAAGAAAAACCATTCCCCGTTCATGGAAACCGGGTGACTCACTGAAAACAACAACCTTAATACCATAGAGAACTACAACAGACAAGACCATGAAATAACAACTCTCAAAGTTAGCATACCCTACTAGGTAGACTTACAATACCTCATCTAATACCTCTTCTCGATTACCCCTAAATACCATAGACGATATCTCAAACACATCAAAAAGGCATAATAGTTCAATGTTTACAATATTCTAAATTATCACAACCTTGCATACAGTCAACGAAATAACTTATAACAATTCGCACCACACAATTATCCCAATCTATCTAATTAATTAAAAAGGCTCTTCCAAATAGAGATAACATCACACTAATCCATTTCCCTAATCTCTTCAATTTTAAAATAGAAAAACCTTTGTTCCTACTAACATATTATATATATTTTTAAATACCTATTCCCGCAATACACTTAATTAAATATTCATTTCCTTTACATGCAACTAGAAGAACCACATCAACAATCAATATGATAATTAAATCTAAAATTTGGATTTACTAAATCCTTACACATTCAGTGATGGGAAAGATTAATAAGACAAGTTACTCAATTTCCTTTAATTTAATAAGAACCCTTATAAAGACGAAGGAGAAAATTCAACTAATTAACTAACAGGCTCTTTAAATATCTCAATTTAACTTAATCAACTATAATAACTTCATTTCATTTATTATTCCAATTCCCTCAATTTTAAATTAATAAAATATCTATTTTCTCAAACGATTTACATTATTTAAATAAATTATAATTTTCTCTTTTTCAAATACACATTATTTTAATTTCACCTAATACATGCATTTACATGCATCTAATCCAATGCCTATTTAAACGAAAACAATATCTTCATTACAAGAATTCTTCATTTTGGAACTAACTTCAACTTGAACTCGAACATGCATCTATTTATCAAAAGTAACTAGTCTAGTTATCTAATCTTCAGTTCCATGCAAATATTTATAACTAATGCTTACATATTTCCTCTATTTTAATAATCATGCATGCAATCTTTTTCCTTTAAATTACATTTGGAAAATCAATATACATATAATTAATAAATTTCCATAACATTATTTGTCTCATCATTTTATACTTAAAACAATAATCTAAATATAAAAAATATATATATACACAAAATATATGTATACACAATATATTTTACATTTAATAACCTGTCAAATTTGAAATTCCAAATAAACGAATTTATTAAAAAAAATGATTTAATTAAACGAATTAATGAAGAACAAATTTAATAAAGTCAAAATTAAATTCCATTACAAAAAGGAATCGCAAGTTTAAAGAGTGCCACGAATTTTATTTAAAAAAAATAAACATCCACCATGGGCATCAGACTGTACCTGGTACAGCCGGCCACCCAGGATCTAGGGAGGGCAGCGCTGCCATGTGACATTGTGTGCCCCCAAGTGGTGGGCGCATTGTCCCATGACAACCACACCCCCCAACAAGGACTGTGGGCGGTGGGAAAGGCTTTGACCTTCCAACCAACCACAATACAATCAGAATTTTTCACATAAATTTATTTTATAAAGATTTCAGGATTTGCATCAAAAAAAATTATGCATTCCTAGAATCCGTTTGAATAACATTTGTCGTACGGAGATTTAACTGAATTTAAAATAAACATTCCACAAAATAAAATAAATAAATATATGTGGGAATATATTTATAAATAATACATATATATATTCACATATATATATATATTGTATATATATTTATTGAGTTTCAGTAATAAATTAAATTGGGGAAAAAAATTCTGAATAAAGCCTTCTACAGGCAAATTTTAATTGGGCAACAAATTTCTTTTCTTCAAAAAATTTTCACAATCACAATAACCGTTTCCCAAATTTATAAAAAGGATTTCAATTTCAATCAAGTAATACAGACTTCCTCACAATAAAATTTATCAAAACTACTACAGGCAGATTTAAAACAAATCTCAGAAGATTACAAAAATTCCTTCCTCTAAATTTACACACAGGCTTTCAAAACTAAAACTAAATTCTTAAATCACAAATTTTTTTCCTCTGAGTTATTTCACAACAATTCAACAATAAAGAAGCCTTACAAATTTTGAAAACAATTTAAAGCTTCTACAAACAAAACACATAAATCTTCTTGCACAAACAATCCTTCAATCTCAATTACCATTTTAAGCAAAGCTTCTACAAAATTTATTTTTGTACAGACAATATTTCTCAACAATTAAATAAATTAATTAAAACTTGAAGGAACCTATTTCCCTGAAGCTTGAAGAAACCTGAAGGTTGGAGCAAAGCCTCCTCTTCAGAGATCAATTTCCAAAGCTTTTCCCCAGAATCACCACTTCCAGGAAGATGAAAATACACACAGAAGCCACCAGAATACCTAAGAACCCCTCTTTCCTTCTCAAGTTTCAACCAAAACCTCTCCCAAAAATAATATATTTTTCCTCTCCAAAAATGTCTCATGCAAAAACTTCTTTCCTGTTTCTTTTTTAATTCAATTCTCTCCAAAAAAATAATATCTTTACCAAGAGTAATTAATTCATTCCTCTAACACACATGTCACGTTCAAAATATCTTCTCAACAACCCTAGATATTTTCTCAAAGCTTTTGCATGTTAAAATAATTTATAATTTACAATTTAATTCCAAATTGAAATTAATTAACTCTAATTGAAATTTACAATTTAAAATTAAATTAATTTCCCCTTTTCTTTTAATTTTCAATTTTCTCAACAACATAATTAATTAATTAATTTTAATTATTTAATAAATAAATTCAACCCATTGGATTAAATTTAATTAATTAAATAAATCAAATTTAATTAATCAACTTAAATAACAACTTCTATCCACAATGTATAATTTAAATTTAAATAAATATCAACACTATTTACAGCAATAATTCTAAGTATTAATTTCCATACTCAAGAGCCCTTCAGAATTAACTAATATTAAAATAAGCACCAAAAGACACAACTGACTCGACTAAGGACCCACTAAGGCTAGGGTGTAGACTTGACACAGGTAACCTAGCTACTATCTCCCAATCATCATACCGTTGGGTCGACATGCTCAACCCTGTGAAGCCAGGTGGAGTCGATGTCATGTACCTGAAAACCTGTATCCAAGGCATCAATAGCACATACATATAAAATCATTATAAAATGCACCGTGAAGAGGAAATCATAGAATCGCAGGGCGCTTGCAAGCGAGTGATGCAATCCTATCCCCTTCGCCAATACAGTATCACCAAACTGACACTTCCATCATTAATAAAAGTCATAAGCAATAATCATGTCATAATAAACCAACATTATTTTAACCAAAGCATGTTAAGTATAATATCAAGGAAATTACATCACATAACACACATAGTTCGTATTGCTCAATAAGAAATGATAAAATAACAAAGCATCTTAATCTAACACAAGAGCAAAACAGAGGGGTGTTACACCCTAAGTCATATACCACATAAAAAACTTAAAATTGTATTAAAAAAATTTTAGATGGTTCACATATGTACAAGTGGTCTAAACATAGATACTAAAAATGCATTAAAAAAATGATTCAACCAAAGGTGGTTGACGCCTATAACTTCTTTAACTGATCTTCCTAGGCCTTCCTTCAATCTTCTCATTCTTGTTTGGCTTCTACAAGCAACCTGTTCTGCATTTCAAACTCTAATAGAATTTTGTCTCCTTCTTCTGGTGCAGCATGTACCAGATTCATATTCTTTGAATTATTAGAACTAAGATCTCTTAAAAAAAGTGTAATTTTTGGGTTAACCAGATCCCTTACCTCTCCAAACTATAGAATAATATATTCTTTTTATGCCTGCAGTTGGAAGAACTTCTTGTGGAGATCCTCAATCTTGCTCCTTGTTATACTGGTGAGGTTAGCAGCCAAGTCATATGCACTAGAGGTGGCATTAATCTGAGAATCAATAGATTCCATATCCTTATTTATGCTTTGTGTGGCTCTAGGCCACTTCATTCCATATAGCAATAGTCTGTTAGCCTTATCAACACACCCTTCAACATCCTTCAAAAAATAAAAATAAATCTTATGTGTGAAGCCACATTTCTCTATCATTTCCATCATCCTTTTGTGATTCATTATTTTCTCCTCTTCTTTCTCAACTTCTTCCTTTAATCTGGATGCATAAGACTTAAAGGAATCAATTACCAATTTAAAAATTTCATACCAAATAAAGTGACCTGTCAACATTTGATTCTGGTATGATATCTTGAAAATATTTGACTACCTCATCCATTAACTCTCTACTCTTTTGATGAATTTCTATGGTCTCTTTCATTGCAGATGCATGGAACATGTCTCCTAGTTGTAACTTGTGAATAGGAGAGATCTTGTCCAAATCAACACTTCCTTGTTGCATCAACAACTGCAACAACTGTGAAGACACAACTCATTGAAAGTTATGTTATGTTTTCAATAATTTCTTCTAAGAATCTCCAAAGGAATTGAAAGATTCACCAGGATTATTTGTTGCTTCTGTATTCTTTTTTATCTCCAGTGAAGCCTTCTTGGCTTCCTTCTTCTTCTCCCTTATATGAATTTTGAATAATTTTTTTTCCTTTTCTATTTCCTCTTCTCTCTTAGTATCAATTATGTCAACCCTCTTCCTTTTTGTACCGGCTTCACCTTGTGAAGCCTCGGTTTTGCTTCTCTAGACCAATTGTGTTCCCTCTTCTTCCCATTATTCTTCTTCATCAACAATATTTATTCCAATATCTTTCTCTCTTGTATCTTTTTGTTTCATTATTTTCTTGGCTAGGGTAGTAGGAGGTGTGGTGGTAGAAATTTTATTCTTCTCCACCCTGGTGGCATGCACAATCAAAGGAGATTTCTCCCTTACCAAAGAATTGGTGGTAGCCTTTATTTTCTCTCTTGGAGTAGGTAAAGCCTCAGAGGAATTTTGTACATATGGTGGAGGGGTAGTTGTTCTACCTGATCTCCTTGAGCTAAATGAAGCTTCTCTAGCACCCATATCTACTCTAGCTCTTTCTCTAGCATAGCGCACTTTCTCCTTTGAAATGCCACATTCTTGTGCATATATATCAACCATAGAATCTACAATCTTCTTGATCTACGACTCTTTTTTTTTGTGTGTACTTCCATGGATTTTTCCTCAAAAGTCTCATATCTAGGCTTTGTTGTGTCCTTAGTACTTTTCAATAGAATAACTACATAGCCAGTAAGATCTACCTTTGTCACTTCATAGCCTAACTCGAGAACCCAAATAGATCTTGGTTCCACTGCTTCCATAATACAATGATCTATCAAAACCAAGAATGTGATATCATTATTGTATTTTTCCACAATACTCCTTGGAATTCTCTCTCTCATGCATTCTCTTTTGAAATACTGCAAAGAAAGTAGTAAGGGCATCATCTTATGAATTGACATCTCCAAGGCTCCTCATGTAATATGAAATTTGGTGTGCAATAGGTGTTCCACTATGGGAAAGTGTTAAGTATTTAATTAAAGTATTAAATTTAATTTATAAATTTAAATGTTGGTTGATCTATATAAATAAAGTATTTTTAATTTTTTAAACTAATATCTTTTAATTTTAAGATAGAATAACATTTCGATTATAATGTTGTTAAATTTTAAATTGATAATTGGATTATAATATTTTTTATTTAATTATTACTTTGATTTAATTCGAAATGGAAATTTGAAGTGAAAATGGTAACTGAAAAGTGGGGAAGAAGAAATCAAACAAGAAAAGTTTTTGCATGCAAATTCATGCATCCTTTCATACTAGAGAAAGTTTGTGTAAGTTGCTAATTTTAGTTTTAGTTATGCTTTGATTTTTGGATTTTCGAATGTAAATATGGAAAACTTGCTATTGTTATAGACTTTTGGTTGTTAAAAATGTTTCGCTGGTTTTATTATGGGGGCTGGTGAATTTTCGGGGGTTAGACTTTCAATTTTGGAAAAGGAAAATTTTTGCTCTAAAAGGAAAGAATTCTGGAAATGTAATTACATTGTTTTTGGGGGTTATGATATTATTTTCTAGTGGATTTATCATCGATATCGGTCAAGATTGGGGGAGGAATTTGTAGTGTGAATCAGAGGGTCTTTAGTTCAGTCTTACCGTGCTCGTGCGTTGGAAACCAGGTCGGTATTGCAAATTGATCTTACGTTATTTTCTCCTCTTTATGTAAAATAAATTTTCTGGTATATTGGTCGTTGAAAATGAATGCTTGATCCTTTGAATCGAATCTTCCTTTTTGAGATGGTTGTTCAGCTTTAGGAATCCCACTTTCTCTGATTGTTCAGTTTACGATCTCCAATATTTTTGTTCCGTTTTCTAGCCACCGCATATGCCAAGAAAATGCATGCATGCTCGGCCTATTACATGCAATTTTTGACCTCTTCAGGCTCTACCATTTGAGTAGTTCTGATGTAAATCACGTTACTCAACCCTCACCTTTTCTATCATGAGTTAGATTTCATTTCATCTCTAGACTCGTTGTGCCTATTACGTTTCCTTCTGGATGTCGAGAGAGGCTTGCATGCGTTCACTGTACTTTGATATTTGATTTGGTCTATCTCAGGGCATTTACCTCCACCTTCTCCTTATATTCAAAATTCAATTTCCTTGTTCTATCTATTGTATCAAGGTTGAAATCGACACCTTCTGATGATTGAGGGACGCGTATAGTGTTTTAAAATTCTGATTGTTTCATTTAGCCCCATCGATTCTCTCCATAAGATCAATGTCATTGTTTGCAAAGTGATGGATTGGCGCACATCGCTCGGAACAACCCCTCTGGAATAAATCTTGGAGATGGTTTAGGTGCAGCGTGGCAATCAGAACCCACTCACTATGTTTAACAAACCAAATACAATTGCTAACTTTTCTGATTGTGGCAGATAATGATTCTACTTTCTTCTCTGTCGTAGCATTAAATAAAAGTCTTGAATCAAAGAATACCCTACTTCCTTCATTCGATAATCCAATTCCTTCAAGATTTGCATTCTTTTCTCTCTGCAATCGCTTCATTTCATTCCTTAGATTGTTTTTTTTTTTGTGGACCTTCGTTATATAGTCTGTGTTTCCCATAGAGTTGTGTCGTCGCTGCCTGAGCAAGCATGCATTCGTTTAAAGCATGTGAATTCCAATTAGACCACATTGTTGTGATTTCATTGATGATAATATTAGTCTATGAAATATTCGATATTTCCTTTTTGGTCCTTTTCTGTTTGAGATTTGAATCTTTTGCATTTCAGCCGAGCCTAGCTAGGGCATTTGTAGAATCTTTAAAAAGAAAGTCCCTCTTTATAAGTCTAAAGGCTAGGAAATAAAATTTAAGGAAAATTCATTTTAATTCTAAATATGGATATGAGGGTAGATAATATTTACCTTCTTAGATGATGTTTTAATCTCTTGTGTTAAAAGAATACTTAAATAGGGTAGATTAATATGTTAGTGATAGTGTTTATTAATCAAATGAATATTCTTGAAAGCAGAAATATTCTCTAAATAGTTAGTAAAGTAAAGAAATTAAATAAAGTTGAAAAGTAAATCATTAATAATATTTCATATTTCATATTGAAGAAAAAACTATAAGTATGAGATTTGTATATGAGCACATAGTTAAAGGAATTAAATATGAAATCTCTGTTTAGATAAGCAAAGTATGTCTCGTTAATCCATCGACCCTATATAGTACTTGACATTTGTGTCAATATATACTTGGGTTGTAGCTTAAAATTTGTAATTGGTTATCATGGAATAGGTTTGTATAATTACCTTGTGGATTTAGATGATTTCAATAAAATTTAATTGATATGGTTTGGAATGATCTTTAGAAAAAAAAGTATTAATTTGAAGTGTTATGTGTTGTTAAATATCTATTTGGTAATGATTATATATAGATCTACTTGTTAAATGTAAAGAAATAAGTAATGGAGTTAATGGTATTTGATTGTATATTTGTGAAGTACATTCATATATTGTTTTCTTAACTATTTAAATGGTT
This sequence comes from Sequoiadendron giganteum, assembly GCA_007115665.2. Classification (NCBI taxonomy): domain Eukaryota; kingdom Viridiplantae; phylum Streptophyta; class Pinopsida; order Cupressales; family Cupressaceae; genus Sequoiadendron; species Sequoiadendron giganteum. The sequence continues at coordinate 536,705,947 of CM021106.1, read as the reverse complement.
CTACATTTACTTACAAATAAAAGGTGGTTAATACTTATAATTCCCTTTAAATGTATTACTTGTAATGCATTATTTAAATTGAAGGTTGAGTTGAGTGGTTCCAGGTTGATGTATTAAGTTACTTATAAAAGATTTTTTTATAGTTTCTTTAATTGTGTTAGTGACTTTGTAATGATCGACCTAATAAAATGTAAATTACTATGTAATACCCTTTATGGTTAATATGTTGGGGGTAATCGTTCTTTTATTTAAAATCTAGTTCTTGATGATTTCCAACTTGGTGTGTCTTTCTTGTTTGTGTTGTTTGTTTTGAGGAGATTTTGTTTATTGAATTCAGGTTGGAAGCTATCGAGAGCCTGTTTTTTGTTCCTCATCTTCTCATCTTTATGTTGAGTCCTTGAGTAGATTATTTTAATTATCTTCTAGAGGCAAGGGCGTATTAATATTCAATGATTTTATGTTGGATTGAGCTATAGTCATTCTTGTTTGGTTGAGATTTTGTGGGTGATACCTTGTTCCTTTGTAATGTTGTGTTATGGAATGTGTGCGAGAAGTTTCATGCCTCGCATGTGGTTGTACTTTTCATGTCTTGGTTTTATGAGTGTTAGGTTACACCCCTATTCTTTGAGTTTGTTCTTTTGAGGTCTTGTTGCTAGTAGGGAGTGTGGCTTCCCATGGGGGTCGAAACCCTAAGTGGTCTCCTAGGTACTCTTGTGGAATTTGAGCTAATCAAGTGATAACCTAATAAATAGTTAGGGGGTGGGTAGAAATCACATTAATGAAAGATAATGGATGCCTCTCTCATGGCTCAAGCACTTGTATAGGTCGTGGATGAGATGAGAAGGTCTGGAATGGAAAATTAACTACCTTGTCCTCAAGAAAGGTAAGTTGATTCTGCATGTAGAATAATGGGGGTTAGGGATCGGTTAAGGTTTGCAAGGTAACCCACAATGGGGGTCGGTAACCTATGAAGGCTCGCATTGGGTAACCCTTGTCAAGCCATGTGATGACACATTACCCTTAGTGACCGTTCTATTTTTATAATTTTTCCTCCTTATTTTTATTTACCTCTAGAAGTCATTGTTCTTGTGTTTTGTCTTGTTGCCTTCTGGATTATGGAGTCATGTTATCTTTATACATTTGTCTTTTTTTATGTTGTGGGTTCTCCTATCATCTCCTAGCATGGGAGTGGTCCTTCGGGTCCACATGGTTGGGTGGAACGTGCTATGCACCCATTAGGTTCCCCACTGACAATCATGATGTTGTGAAGATGTACCAGTTGCAGTGTTTCCTAAGCTTTCCAGTGCTAGTGACAATTTTGGTGTTATGACTTATATTTCCTTTTGATTGACCTTATTATGTATTCTATTCATTGTTGTTGTATCATACTTGTATTGACGTACTCTTCCCATTGTTATAAGGGAAGCGAAATGTAATTGTATCATTATATTTATGATGTGTTGTATCTGTCGAAATATGCTCCACAATTATTATATTGAACTATGAATTCAATATGTAATAAAGTGATGTTTATGATTTATCATCTCACTTGATTATGAATGGATGTAAGTTTATCATTATGTCACATTGAGTAGTGTATGTTTCTATCATTCATTTTCTTAGTGTTTTTTATAACAATGTTAATTCGATGGGATCGAACATGAGTAATGCAACCATGTAACCCCATGGGACTAGTTAGGTGATGTGATGTAATTATCATATTTTTGTATGGTTATTTAGTTGATAGTTAATGCATTGTTGTTACTTAAAAAAAAATGTTGGACGCAATTGTTAGTTATTTAGTTGTCCTTTGGGGTTTGTGTGGCAAGGTGTTACAATTCTAATCCACTTGACATCATAGAAGAAATTGGGGAACCACTACCACACATCTAGTTTCTTTTCAACTAGGTTTATGTACTTTATTTTTAGATAAAAATCCTCACTATTTGATTCATGGGTATGTGTAGGATCATCATGGAAAAAGAAAGCCCTTAAGTGGTGATGAAAATTCAAAAAATTGGAGTTTGGAAACTTCACGTAAAAATTTGAATAAGTTATCTATATTATTTTAAAAATATGTAAGAATAAAATCTGTAGAAAATTAAATGTAGTTTCTAAACTATTAGGTTTATTTTATTTTTTTAAATCAATTTGGTGAAAATTTGAAATTTCAATGCAGTAGTACTTAAATTTCAAGGAAAAAATAAGAAGTAGGTGTCTATCTGACCACCCTAACCACAATAAAATGATAATATTTTTATAATATTTTAGATATAAGTAGATGACTTATGTCTCGATGTGATGCATATTTTTTTGTAATTTTTTTTCAAGTAAACAATTAATTATGATTTTTTTGTTATAAATTTTTAAAAATATAAAAACTCAAATGTTTGACCACCTTAACTTGGTCAAAAATTCATTAAATTTAATTATTATTTTAATCCTATAATATGTGAAGCATAGAATGTGGCACATGTTTCAAATTCAAAAAATGTGATACTATTTGAAAGCTATAGATGTTTTTCAATTAGCCTATCAATTAGGACTTTAGTCTTAACTCATAGAAAATGAATAATAATTATTTATTAAATACAAAATAAACCATAATTTATATTAGTATAAAGATGATAATCTCCTTTAAAAACCCTTTTCATTTCAACAATTTTGGGTAAAAAAAAGTCATCAGCCAACATGAGCCATCATATCCTTATATATCGCCACTTTTTGGCCCATCATGATCCTACACATACCCTCATTTATCTATACATCACTTAGCTTGTTGGGGGAGTTCTCTTCCTTTTTTCTAGGAATGTATGCCCTAATATCCTCTATTGATAAAACCCCATATGGAATGTGTGATAAAGTGCCTAGTGGCTCATCTTCTATGGCTTTTGTGCAGTGTACAAACAAGGACAACCACACCATGAAATATCATATTTCTACCATGAAAAATATGGTTTCACTTAAGATTGTACCACCATGAATTGCAATGAGAAAAACACATAAAGCTACAAATTCCACATAGTGATGAGCAACATGATAGTATGAAGATCATCATTGATTAGAGGAATTAGGCTCATAACATAAGGAAGAGCACCACAATCCTTAAGATGTTGTATTTTATTACTCAAGGCCTGACATTTATTGATCTAGAATGACCATCCACTTGATGATATGTTCAAAATGAGTTTTTGTTGTGGAATTTCTTTGGCGTTCTTGGAGGAATAGTAATCAAGCAAGCTTTGAGAAGCCTCTATAGAATAATATCTTGATCAATAGTAGGGGACATTTATTTTTGTTTTAGATAAAATCATGCTTTCTTATCACAAGATGTGACATATACAGTAGATGATAAAGCATTAAATGAAGATAGGGATGAGGATTGGAAACCTAGACATTTCTTGGAAACGTATGGCACAAAATTTACTTGATCCCTATTTTATTTCATTTTTCATTACATTCATGTTTAGATAGAATTTTATATCCAAGACCATAGCATGCTTCCAACTCAAATGAAGAGGTTTTATGCTTCTAAGAAGGATTGGATTCTTCCTAAGGATGCAAATCCTTTTTAAGTTTTTAAAATTTAAGCATCTTCCTCTCATGAGGGATGGGAATTGAAGAGCCCCATCACCAACATGGGGTGATGTTGTTGATGTAGAACAAAGTTGAGTAGATGAAACAGAAGACTATTTTACTTTAGATTGTGATATTTTGTACTCTCCTATAAAGGAGGGTGTAAAATATAATTCCCCCAATCATTGTCTAAGATTTTTCTTGTAGGTGAAAGAAAATTAGGATTACCCTCAACTTGTATAGGTTCTACCTTTGAAGTTGGAATAAATGTATTAAGAGAGTTAAATTATTATGTTTGGCTTTGGCTTGTAACTTATAAATCTCTTCATCTTCTTTAACCATGTATATATTGTTGTTATATTCATAATTCATCTCATGGTGAAGAGTAGACAGGAATCCCTTCATGGCATGAATTTTTTGCAAGATGGTGTGTCCCTTGGTCTTCCTTGTCCAACATAACGTTTGCATTTGTGAAATGGCTTAACTGCCTCATTTGGATCTTACATAAATCTAGCAGTTGTAGCAGGCATTGATAGGTTGATCTTTTGGTGCAATGGAAACCATCAGTATAACAGAATCCACAGTCTACCTAGGAGAAGGTTGTACGAAAGAGGTCCTAGAATGATATGGACAAGAGTATGAAAAACCATGGGCCCAACCTCAATGGGTAATGTGATCATTCCTAATGGTTTCTTATTAAAAATTTCAAAGCCACAAATATTAACACCATTAGTTTCTATGTGGTTCTTTTCCACACCAACTTTATCTAGGAGGTCAATGCTACAAACATTAAGGCCTACTCCATTTTCTATCAGAGTACACCTAACTCTAGTTTCATTAATGATCACCTTTATCATTAAGGCTTCATGTTTATTTTTTATCTCAAGAGAGGTTAATTGTTGTTGAGGGAATGTAATATCCAATTTTGTCACTTGTATACAATCAAATGAGGTAGCTACATCATTTGGTCTAACAGAAGATGGGACATCAACATTCTACAAAAGCTCTTGGAGCATCCTAATATATGTAGGTGATGTTTGAATTAAATCCCAAAGGGAAATATTTTTTCAATTACGAAAAAATTTCTCAACAATATCACTCTTTGCCACTACACTAAAAAATGTTATATGTGTGAGAAACTATGTGATAACTTGGTTGCTATGACACATGATTACTTTTGAGTTGTCTTGCAAAGTTCAAGATACTACCAATGGGTTTAAGAGGTCTTATAATGAGAGGTGATTTAGGAGGTCCACTAATTAGAGGAGATTCAATTATTACTTGTGCATTCATAACCTCAACTAAGTTATCTACTTGATGACCTTCTATTGATGGGTGTTTAATGTTAACTTAACATCTTCATCTATGTCATCCTTCTTACTATCATTTGAAAGAAATATATCAATAATTTCATCCTCCTATGCCACAATATCTTCTTAAGTAGGAGTAATATTGGGAGAGGAACAAGCAAGATTCTCATGAAACTCAACAATTGGTTCCTCTAATACTATGATACCTTTTTCGCAAGTGGGTGAGGTATGAGGAGAAATACAACTATGATTGTCATGATTGTCCATGATTGCATCCTCTTGCACCGAAGTGTTCTCAAAAGTAGGGAAGATGTTGGGAAGTGAATGAAAATTAGGAAAAGTGATATTAATAAATGTGTTAATGATTTCATTTTCTTGTGTTAAGATACTCTCACAATTAGGAGGGGATATTATGAGAATAGCTACTCTGATTATCATGAGTGTCAATGATTGCATTTGTTGGAATGATATAATCCTTAGTGGATGATCTAGGTGAGATGAAGTCCCTAAGTTCATCATCTAACATAATTTCAAATTCATCACAACTAAAGGGCTTGGTAAATATACAATGTGCTTGTGGAAAGAGATCTAACATGATTAGATTACTATGCTTTCTCTAAGATTAATCACTAAATTTCAATTTCACACTATGTCTATACTTTTTAAGGGAACCTAGGACTGAAAATAGACTTAAAAACCTATTAAAAACACAAATCTAGAAATCAAACCCCAGATCTGCAATCTAATAGTAGGTATGCTTTTACACCTAAAATTTTAGAAAAATTTAGCAAGATAGAGGCACCTAGGGCACGTATGTCCCAATTAGGGATTTTCTAAAACTTCAGTTTCAGAGGCATGGGTTATAGGAAAGGACTATGTGACAATGTGTAGATACCAATTTTGAATTGAATTCATTTTTATTCTATGAGTTTATAAATTTTAAAATGTATTGTAACAACCTAGGGTTTTCAAATTTTACAAAAATGAAATACAATTATCCCAATTATGTAGTGTTTCAAAAAATGCATGCAATGCACCCATAGATATGATAATTTCCAATAGTAAAATGCAATCATTTTTCACAAATTTGTAATGAGCTAAATAAAGTAACACTTTCTTTTCAAATGTAATACTACTTTTTGCAATTGAAAAACCTAAATTGGAAATCAAACAACATAAACAAATTGAGAGCACAAAATTAAAAATTTGAGCCAAATTTGAGTCAAACCTAGAAGGATAGAGGTGCCTAGGGTGCCTATGTCCTAGATAGGGCTTTGGAAATTTTAAACTTTGATTATCTTTATTACTATATAAGGTTCTCAAATTTGTGTGCAAACAAGTTTAACATTGAATATTTTCCTAGATTTTGTTGAATTTATGATTGTGGACTTGAAAATGAAAATGTGCAACAATGTTGTAAATGTTTGAACAAAAAGTGAAACTCTTGAATGTGATTTTCAGATCTAATATGAAATAATTGACTCTTTTCAAGATGCAAAATTATGAAAATGATGATTTGATGCAGTTTTGAATGAAAACTATGTAATTTTTCCCTTTTTTGACCTAGATGAAAGATGCAATTTGAATTGAATGAATAATTTTAGATTTTAATGACTAAATGAATACAACTTGAATGTAAATCTAATCAAAGATGACTGAAACAAACCTTAGTGAAATTTATAATGCAATATGATATGCAATATTTAGGATTTGTATGGCTTTTAAAATGCAACAATGATGCCTAAATGGAAAATGCAAGTCAATGCAATACTAACCCTAGATATAGGATGAATTATTGAGGATTTCAGAAGGTTTATGATGTAATAATGTCAAGTTCACCAAAATGAAATTTAGAAAATGGATTCCTTAACCTTAATATCCAAAACTTAGGTTCAATTCCACCATTTCTAGGATTTCATTAGGATGCAAATCCAAACCGTAAATGGTGAGTAAATTAGCCTTAGATCTAATAATTTTGAGTCTTTGAAATGGATTGGAATTAAATTTCCCCAAATAACCCTATCAAACAATGCTCCTAGACTTAAAGTGCAAGATTTTGAAACAAGAAATTTTAATAGAAATTCTGACACTAAATCTGGGCTAAGGACATTGTGCACCTGTGATATATATTTCAGCTTGATTTTTGGAGACGTTGGTGTCAATGGTGTCACTATCCTACTAGGTATTTTTTAGATCTGTGTTTTTAGTCTTCTAATGTTAGATCTGAGCTTTCGATTTATGTCTACACAATCTTGTTGGATCACTACGGGATATTTTTGTAAGTGAGTTCTTATGATTTTTCAAGGTGTAGGGTTTTGAATGCAACAACAAATAATTGACCTTCAATCTTCTTCAAACTGAGATCTACACATTCACAAAGAGAGTAAATATTGGACCATTTTAGGGGCTTTCCTTAGTCAAACCCCATGTAAGTAATTCCACTTCCACAATGGCAATGTCAATGATAAATGGATAAATGAAAGAAATGAGTGATAAAATCACAAAGTGTTACAACTCACAACCCTTCAATGGCTTCCTTGAAGGATTGAAGTCATACAAATCACTTCAAGGCTCTTGGATCCTGCTTTCTTGATTCTCTTGAATGCTTGAATGCTTTAGGGACCTACAACAAAGGTTAGCTTTCACAAAACAACAATAACACATGAACTTGCATACACTTTGATACGATGTTGGATCTTGAATTGCTACAATTAATTCTCTAATGGATACTCTTGACTTGTTGGATAATGCTCTTGATAATATTTTTTGGCTTTGATATTCATCTCTTTTCACTTAATGTTAAAATGATGCAATAAATAGGTATTTATAGGTATTTATTCTAATTTCTCAAAAAATAAATCTTGATGTTCGACTTTAGATATTTGAATTTCAAATTCAATAAAATGTTGACATTGACATATTTTAATTTGGAGCCAAAATAGGGGGACATGCATGCCCTAGGCACAAGTGTCCCAACCCTATTTTTGGGGGTTTAAAGTGTCAGGGATAAAGTATTAAATGAGGGAATTTTTTAATGCTTGAAAATTGTCAAAAATTTAATTAAATTGGACCACAAAATACATAATTTAGGAAATTAAGAGCTTAATTGGGTCTAATAAATTAAGGGGGGGAAACATGGAGTGAAATTTTCAAGAGTGACAATTTAAAACACTACACTTCTTTTTGGCACAAACTAAGTTGGTTGTAACCCATGTTGAGTGACATGTACTATAAATATAATCCTTGTTGATGGAAATTTTTGAACTTCTTTGTAGATTACTGGCTCCAATAAGGTGTCAAAAAATTAGATGTTGTTATTTGAATGGCTTGACATCAGGCTTGAGAGGAATGATATGCATGATTAGTTGAGTATCATAAGTCTTTATATCCTCATAACTCCATGCTATTACATCATGATATAAATGAAGAGCTTTGATTATACTCTCCTCTTCTATTGGAGTATAAAATTTTACATTAAATGAATTCTTTGATTCTTCAGTCTTGCCTATGTTATAAGTGTTGCATTTGCTTTATGCCAACCCTTATTTAGAATGTTGGTCTTTGTTCCTTAGTTGATCAAAATTGAAAATTGAATCCAACTAAACCATACCTCTAGGAATTGTATTGGTCTTCATATTGACTAATCCTTCTAGTTCTATCTTTGCTTCCTCGGGTTGTGGTTCATCTATTATTTGAGCTAAAAATACATATAAAATGGTAATAAAATTTAGCATATGCTTTGTTGAATAAACTAGATACTAAGAGGGGGGTGAATTAGTATCTACACAAACTCATTGAACAAATACTTAAACCTTTATTGTAGCACAAAATAGATTAAAGCAATAGTCAAACATCAAGTTCCACAACACATGAGCACCATATTTTATGTGGAAAACCCAATGAGGGAAAGACCACGGTGAGGATTAATTCACGATATATAAATTTATATCAATACCGGTAATAAAGAGGCTCATTGCCATATATAGAAGCTCACTGCATACAAGGACTTACTATCCAAAATGGAGGCTCACTTCCTCTAGAAATAAGCAAACAAAAATGGCTAACCTCAAGAGTTGAACTAAGGAGTTACACCACATGTGTAGGTTCAGTTCCTTTGATTCTCAGAGTATTCACTCGCATGACCTGATCTTCAACCATTGTTCTAACACTTCGCTCATACACATACTTCTTCTTCTCTTCACATTCGCATTCACCGCACATACACATGTTGACAATGGTTAGCGCTCCCCTCAGGATTCTTGACATGGACTAACTGCCTCCTATGGATTTGAACTTTGGTAGTTATATCGGACATTAGCAAGTTGATCTTTTGGTGCAACAAAAACTATGGGCCAACAAGTAGTATCAGAGCCAAATGTGTTGGGTTTGAATCCCCTCGAGTAATGTTGAGGGGGAGATTGTTGGAAGATGGCCAGTTCTCCCCTCGAGATTCGTGACATGGAATAATCATCTTCTATGGATCCATTAACTTTGTCAATTGTATTGGGCATTAGCAGGTCAATCTTTTGGTGCAATGACAACTATGTGCCAATAACACATAGTACTTATCCTTCATCGTCTTCTCATCTTCTAACCTGTGTCATGCAAAATCATGTCGGACCAAAAATTGATGCCAATCAAAATTCTCCAAAAAAAATCTTCCAAAGACTTCTCCCTCTTACCAAAATTTTCCAAGACTCTTCCCCTTTGACATAAATAGAAAAGGGTGCCAACAAGATGAAAAAACATGGTGACATCCAATATTTGAAGATTTCCATTCAAAATTTTAAAAGCTTCAAAAATTTCAAGCATCTAATTTCTTAAACAAAAAAGACTGTTTTCACCTAAAATACCTTTTTGTACCTTTCTTTGATCACAAGATGCAATTTCTTCCACTCTAGTACTGCAGAATCCATTCTTGTGCACACACTTTCCAATACAACCAACAGTGTGAAGGAGGATGACCAATATGTGGATGAGAATTTTTTCTCATAGTCTTTTGCATTAGAGAGTATTCTGGAAAGATGATCTAATCGGACCTCAACAATCTTCTTAAGGAGCTAGACATTTTTCACTATACATCATCCCTTTTTCTCTACACAATGATCATTTATGCTTGAAGTTCACCAATTCTCGACCTTTTCTTTCCTTCTTTGTCTTCAAAAATATCAAATTTCTTTCCAATGTTGTTCACTTCGGATTCTATTGCTTCAATTCTGCTTCAAAAATTATCAACTGTAGCAGGCCATCAGAGACAATACTTGTATATGTATGGCATTTCTTTTATCCATTTCTTTGTCTCTATGATCAGTTCAAATAACCCTTTCTTTGCTTTAGAGCATCTCTTTTAAACTAGATCTTCTAATTTACATCCTCCCAGACCTTCAAGAAACATTCTTTCTTCAATTATTTCAACTAAATTTTTAGGTAGAATAGCAGATACATCAATACCTTTACGAAGTAGATTTCAACTAAAGCATCATCAATTTTAAGTTTTTCAATAGGTAAGGTCGTACTCCACACATCACCAATTTTCTTCATTTTTTATTTTATTAACATAGACCGGATGCCTTCTAGATCAAAATATTTTGATCTAGCAAGAGATTCTTCTTATTTCTTTTCTTCAGGGATAACAATGACATTTTCAGAGAGAGCTTTTCTTTTCTTTGATTTCGGAGGGGAATCACTAGTGACTACTTCCAATTCTTTTGTCTCGAAGGAAGAACCCTCCTCAAATCGAATCTCCATGACTTCACCAAAGCTTATTACATTTTGCAAGGATAAGAAAATTTTCTTGCATGTGCTTTCTTTATCTTCTAAAATTTCCAAGTGCCTATGTATCTATTTTGCAACAGGAATCTCGGATTCCCACTCAACATCTTTCTTTCCCAATAGTGATTTTAGAAAATAAAGTACCAAACATGTAAGCAAGGACCCAAAATGGAATGGGTATCCTTCTCCCAGTGTCATTTGTATGTTCTCGGTAAGATTTTTAAGAATTAGCTTACACAGATCAAATTGTATGTTCTCTTTTACCATTTTATGTGCCAAATAAACTGCAATGGCCGAAGTAGAGCCTTCACAATTTTTGAAATAGATTTTATAAGAAATGTCATATGTAACATACCTAACTGAGGAATCACCAATAGTATTGATCAACAATGCATTGGGGGTCCTTGTTGACTCTCGTCAATTCCTCTACTTCCTTATATTTTATAGTCTTTCATCTAGGAAGTCCTCCAACATTGCACAGCCCAATAACTACTTTGATTGCTTCCTTCGAAATGAGATAAGGTTTGTCCAATACAATGCTACCATCCTTGAATTTTCTTAGAAGGAATAAGATGAATTCTTTTTCAGCAAACCAAGGGAATTCTCCCCATACATCCAAACCTAGGGTTTGTATATTCCATAAAAAATTTGGTTCCAACCCTAATTCCAACTTCTTTATTTTTCGATGATCAAATTCATCCATCTTGACTCCTTTCAACTTCAAAGTGGTATTCCCACTCGATCCTCTTTTAGATATTTCCATTATAGCTCTAAAAATTTAACAAGAAAAATCTTTAGTTACCTTCTTCTACAGTTGCGAGATAATGAACCTTCTCACACCTATTTCGAATATCCACAATGATTTCTTCGAGGGTCTTCAAATCACTTCAGAGATGCTTCAAGAGAGTTCCAAATCACTCTACAGATCCTTCAAATGCATTTGATAATCAAAATGATTTATGAAATTTCTTGTATACTTCATCATTTTTCCCTAACTCACATTAATTACAAAAAGCTGGCAAACTTCTCTTCCATTTGTACTGAGAAACCCTAATTTACTTCACAAAAGAACATGCTTGCACCTTTTCTTTTGGTTTCTTTTGCATTACTTCTATCTTGTCATTCCTTACAACATATCCACGTAATAGCATCTGACACATTATATTTTGGGGGGTTTAATTAATTTTCTAATAAAGTTCCCCTTAAGACTGAGCTAGGTCTAGTTCTCGAAGGATTCGTCTGCACCGAATGAGGGTACATATGCATCAGTAGATTCTGATCCTTCTTTCTTTTTCCATGCTCATTTCCTACTTAACTCCTTGTCAATCTTTTCCACTGGTTTATTATCTTCCACTGGAGTAGACTTCTTTTCCTTTCTATTTCTACACACCTTTGAGATATGTCCTGGTTTCCTACAATAGTAGTAGACTATATTTCTCTGACTTGTTTGATTTCCATTATTCCTTGTTTTGCATTGATTCGCTTTATGTCCAAACATGTTATAGGTATAAAAATATCCATTGAATGATTGATTCATCCTTTTTCCATTAAACCTCTTCATCATCATCTTTACTAAAGATCTGCACTTAGTAGCTTTATGTCCTATCTTCTTGCATGTATAACATTGTCTGGAGAAGGGACCAAAAAATTTATTCAACCTAATCCTACACTATGTTTCCTTATGACCAGATTTATTTCATGAAAAACAAACACCATTGAATGAAGATTACCTTTGTGCATTTGGTTTTATGATAGGTGGTTTCCTTCTAGAGTATATTTTATGCTTCCCTTTGTCTTGATTCTTTTGATCGGTAACTAGATTTGAGTTTTGCATTTTATCGCCAGCCTCAATAGCTAAGCCACTTTTGTCTTTAGAAGGTTTTTTTCCTACTATCAATTCATCAAGCTTGGTGGAGCTTGTCTTCAAGTCCTCTTCACAGAGTTTTTTTTTCTAAAGTTTTTCTTTCATATTCATCACTTCCTATTCAAGCCTACAACAAACATCAACTTTTGTTTGTATCATTGTTTTCAAACATTTTTCAATTTTCTTCTTTTCATCTATCTTCAATTTTAGTCTGGTATTCTCATCATTTGCTTGTTTCAATTCCTCACTCACTTCTTTGTATCTTTCTTTAAATTTATTTAACTGCTCTTTCAATTTCTCGATACATTCATTTGCTTCATCAAGATTTTCCTTCAGGTCTCTATTTTCAATTTCAGCCTTGTCAAGATCTTCAAGGGTAGTCTGAAGCTCTTCTTTATCCATTTGTTCAATCTGCAAGATCTCCCTCAAGTTGTCAAGATTTTTCATCGAGGAACCAGAGCTCTGATACCAATTTTTGAATAAACTAGATACTAAGAGGGGGGTGAATCAATATCCGCACAAACTCATTGAACAAATATGTAAACCTTTATTGTAGCATAGAACAGATTAAAGCAATAGTCAAACATCAAGTTCCACAACACATGAACACCATATTTTGTGTGGAAAACCCAATGAGGGAAAAACCATAATGAGGATTAATTCATAGTATATAAAGTTATATCAATACAGGTAATAAATAGGCTCGCTACCAGATACAGAAGCTCACTTCTTACAAGGACTTACTATCCAAAATGGAGGCTCACTTCCTACAAAAATAAGTAAACAAAAATGGCTAACCGCCAAAGTTGAACTAAGGAGTTACACCACATGTGCAAGTTTAGTTCCTTTGATGCTCTGAGTATTTTCTTGCATGACCTTATCTTCAACCACTATTTGGACACTTCACTCATACACACACTTCTTCTCTTTGCATTCACATTCACCGCACATACACATACTACTTATCCTTCATCACCTTCTCATCTTCTAACCATCTTGTATATATATCCAATATACCGCATGCATTGATTAGGTTCAATTGGCATAGACTCTTACCTTAGATTGCTTTTCTTTGATTTTGAGGTGTTTAATTGATCTTTTTATCTTCTCTTTTATTGTTTGATATAAGTAGCATTCAAATTCTAAATGTGACACATCATGGACTCTGCACCAACATGGTAATAGAAAATCATTGAATTTTATCTTGTTCCCCAAACTTATCTAGTCATTGAAACATCTATTCATGAATTCCTATAATCCTTTAAATATTCCTCCTTCTTCATTTGAATGGAGGTCATAGGTCATCATCAATTTCAATGCACACTTTTGTAATTTTAGGAATTTGAGTTAAATCTTAAACAAGCATACTCGTATCATGTAACATCATTATTTCTCCAATCCATAGAGCTACTAAAGAGTATACACCAAGATCAGTTTCTAAAAACAATGCTTCATTATTTTGATTGTACTTTATAATCATATGTTTCATTATCTTTCAATCCTAATTTGATTAGTCATACCTCTCCATAGGAGCCACATATTAGATAAATCAGTAGACATATACATCTCAGAATACATAACCATGCATAGTTGAAATACAATTTCCTCATAAAATAGGGTTACATTCTAGGGAAAGACAAGCCAAAAAATATCCACCATTAGATCTAAAACCTATTAATTAATGGTCTAGATTTACAATATGTAGTAATAAAAATTGTACACTCTTGGAAATGGTACAATTTCACTTAATTTGGGAATAATTAATGATAGATTGGACTTGATATCACCTTGATCTAGTGTTGTGATGAATTTCACATCCACATTAGGTTTTGGGCCCTTTTAAAGCTAAATAAACTTAAATTTTCCCTAATTTAATGTTTTAAAGTGTATTTATTTACACCTTCACATTAAATTTATGAGTCTTTTAAATTAAGCTGACCTAATCTAGTGTTATAATGTGTTCTACACATTAACATTAGATTTAGGGCCCTTTTTAGCTAAATAGAGTTATTTTTTCCTTCACTTAGTGTTGTAAAGTGTATTTATTTACACTTTCACATTAGATTTTGGGCCCTGTTGAATTTATGACCTTTATATCATCATTAATAGGCTCTTAAGACCTTATATTATGTATCCCAATGCATACTTCAATCAAAAACTTAACAAGATCAACAAATAAGTTTAATTTACACACTCCTTGACACTTTAGCAATCAAAATAGGCCATGTGGGACCCATTCACCACTTTGGGTGAATGATTCCCATCCATGTGGGACCCATTCACCTAGATTGTTAAATGAGTCCCATTTGGCATATTTTCAAGGTTTTAAGTGGGAAAATATGTGATTTAAGTTCAAATTTCATGTATATCGACCTTTGGGATCTAATACACGGGATCTTAGATGGATTGCCTATATAAATGAGATTTCAAACCATTATTTCATAAGGTCTACATGTTATCAAGTTAAGAATTATAAGCCTTTACAACATCATCAACAAAGCATTCAAGATCATTTCTAGGGAGTTCAAGGGTACAATTCTTCATCAATTGTTTCAGCAATTCAAGATCCATTATGATGTCAAGGATTTCAAGCATCGGGCATGTTGTTGAGCTAGTGTTGTGATGTTACATCCAAGATCTAAGGTCAAGCATTTTTCTTCATCAATTTCAAGATAAAGCTACATCCTTCATGGCCACTTCATGCTATATTGTAGATTTACAAGAAATCCTTCAAGGTGTGCCATTGTTCATGTTTCATTTCCTATATTTCATGTTTCATTTTTATTATTTCATAATTTGGTTTAATTATATAAAAGGGTTTTGACCAAGGCAAACCCCTATCCACTAACAATCAACAAGTTTTCTCCTCTTTACATGTGTGATTGCAGACCTACATGTCTCAAAGCTTGAAAAATCATTGAAGACTAGGTTACAAGCTTGGAGAAATTTTTTGGAATTGTATCCTCATTCACAAGGTTGGAATCTTCACTAGAAGGTCATCTATAGCCCCGAAATTAGATTTTCAGATCTAGAAACCTAGAGAAGTAGATTAAGAAAACTGAGAAGAATAGATTCAAACCTTGAAGTTCCAAAAAATCCAAACTGGACTCATTTTCCAAATAAGTCCCACTATAGGTGTTTTTCAATTTTTTTACAAATTCAGATACCCTTTTATTTGAAACCTACTCTTGTGAAAAATCTAGAATTGGGACTGATTTTCCCAGAATGGTGAATGAGTCCCACTAGGTCAAAATTTTAGAATTTCAGTATTTCAGGACTCCTTCCAATCATCTCTAGTTTTCCAAGTGCACACTTCTGATTTTACAACTTTTTGTTCTAATTTATATACAATTCTAGGTCATTCTTTCAAGTTTCATGCATCACTAGGTTTTGACATTAGATCTTGAATTAAATTAGTTTTTCCAAGCCCTAGATTTGTGGTGAACCCCTAATTAATCTCTAAATATACCCTAGGATGCCCTATTTCAAGATTTCTTTCTCTTTGGCATTGAGATCTCTAGGGTTGCCCTTTAATGTAGTAGGTGGAAAGTGGGTGTGCTCTATGTCATATGATATCATTCAAACCCCATTTTCCACCTTAAATTTTGGTGAATTTTCATTTAGAATACCTTCTTTACTAATTTAGAGTCCATTATCATCCTAGATCTAGCTTGCATTGACTTTGGATTAGGGTAAATGCATTAGTTAATTGGCATTCTAGGGTTTCAAATTTTTGCATTAGTGAAAGTGCATATAGTTTGTATTTTTGCATCTCAAATCATTGAAAAACATCTAAAAACTTCTTTTTCATTTAGGTTTCAGATCATGTAAACTAAAAATCATAAAATCACTTACAATTTTTTGAAAATTTAAAAAAAAAAACCTAACTAAGACTCATTCGCCCCTTTGGGAGAATCAATCCTAGTCTAGATTTTAAACTACCTTTAACAACATTAAAAACCTCAAAAAAATTCTTCCTAAGCTTCCTAGTAACATATACTATAAGTCTAGGAAGTTTTGGTAACATTTGTTTTATGCATCTGATTCAAACACATCAATTTAGGGTACTCATTTTTTAGATCATTTCAATTGCAAGCATTGGATCTGAAAATGTTCACATTTCTAAAACTTTGCATAATATGGATAAAATTACTTTTCAATTTTGCATATATAATGTTTACATTCATAAAAATTTGCATAATTTTGATAAAAATTCTTTTTATTTTTGGATATGCATTGTTTTCATTCTTAAAGTTTTGTATACATTGGATAAAAGTACTTTTCATCTTTGGATATGCATTGTTTACATTCTTAAATAATTCCATAAGATGGTTAGAATTGATTTTCACTTTTGTTCAAACAATTTTAGTACCTTACCTTTCGAGGAATGCTAAGAAAAAGTTCATATACCCTCCCTATGAGAGTGTTTTAGTGAAAGAGAATACAACCTTGGATATTCCTAACAATCATATTTGTTATTCTCCTAATATCTCTCCTATTGGTGAAGAAGATATTTTGGTGTTAGAAGAACCAATCAATGAGATTTTTGAGAATCCTAGTTATTTCTCTCCTTCGACCTCCCTTATTAGGCAAGAAATTGATGAACAACACAAAACAACCACAGGTAGTCATGATGATAACATAATACAACAAGAGACCATTGAAACTTCAACTAGTTTACATTCACCTCCCAACACTTTCCCCTCTTGTGATAATGATCTGGAGGATGAATTTGAATGTGAGGATGATATGTTGTTGTTGAATGATCAAACCTTTAAGGTCTATAACAAACCTCTTTATCATCATTCCCCTACCTATCCTATTTTGGAAGATATTAGGGAACAAAGGATGAAATCATAAATGATCATGGCTATCACATTTTTTCTTCTCCTAGTATCTCTCAAAGTTGTGAAGAATATACCTTGATGTTAGAAAACACAATCGATGAGAGTCATGGGAATCTTGTTTTCCTCTCTTCCCCTAGAGAAAACATTAGTGAACAAGGAAACACCATCATTGACAAGCAAGAAAATCCACCCATTGATCATTCCCCTACTTGTGATGAAGTCATTTTGGAAGAACCAATCCTTGAGCATCAAGAACATCTGGTTTGTAGTTCTTCTAAAACTCTCCTCCTGGGGAGGATATCATGGTGGAATAAAATGACAACATTTTTCCTTCCTTAGATGATGGTGAAAAGATGATTCTAGATTTCCTTTTATTGGAAATACATCAAACCAAGACTGTTGAGGTTATGGATGTGCAAGTTTCCATTAGATCACCCATGACTATTGTACCTCCTACATACCTTGTTGGACATCCTAAGAATCTTCTAATTATTTATCCACCTTCACACAAACCAAAAAATCAAAACAAACCTGAACTTATCCTTTACCCACCTAAGATAAATATTTTTGCTCATACATATAACACTAGAAGCAATCCACAACCAAGACAAACACCTTCAAATCCCTTCCATTGCCTAATCCTATCTTGCCTGGTTCCCCCTGTTTGCTTGCACAAAGTGGAAAGGAGTATGATCTTTTTTAGCAACTTAAGAATACTCCCACTAAGATATCATTGTGAGAAATATTCATGCCTCCCCTCACTATCATAACATGATTCAAAATTCTTTACATGTTTTTATCCCTTCTAATGTGCAACTGAATTACATAGAAGCCTTGATTCAAGGAATAAATGCTAACATTGTTTTCCACCAAAGTGAACTCACCCCTTTGGAAGTGCAAAAAAAAATTGTTCTTCTATAATAATAGTTAAATACAATAGAACAAGGATAAAGTGAACTCTTGTCGATAATGGCTCTACTCTTAATGTGTGTAGTGTAAACCTTTTGGATAGGTTTGGAGTGGATAAATCAAAAATTCAACCTAAATCTTTATCTATTAAGGTATTTGAATATATAGGAACATAGCTGCTTGGTGTGATCACTTTGCCTATTACAACTAGAAAGGCCACATTAGAAACACTGATCCATGTTATGCCTCATGATATTTCATATAATCTTCTTTTAGTAAGGTCATGGATTCATGCAATGAATGGGGTGCCTTCTACTCTTCATCATAAAATTAATTATACAATAACAAAGTGTACATACTTGAAGTCGACCCTAATCCAAATAGTTGTTTAAACATTGAGAAAAGAAAGGAAAATCCTTTGAAAACATTAACACCAACTACACAAGCGGAACCCATGCAAATAGACAAATAAAAACATATCAAGCAAATCATGAAGCTATTATAAGATGACTGGGGTTCCTTAGACTTCAAACCAAAATTCATGGGAGAATACAAGATCATAAGGGTGTTGGCAAGAAGTTTAGTGTTTTCCTGATTTTCAAAATTTGACACATTTGACCTTAAAATTTGAAGCACTTAGAGATGGAAACTTCAAAAAAGTCACTAATCATAAAATGTATTACTCGGAGTCTAGTTTCTAAATATGTAATTTATTTCAATACCCAGATTGTACAAATTGAGTTTTAATAGGTGTTTCTAAAAACTACTATTTAAAAGTCACTTTTTTTTACCATACCATGCATGTGTATGACATCCATATTTTGACCTAAATTATCATATTTTTTTAAATCCTTTTGGGAAAATATTTGTGACTCTCTGAAGCTTGCTTTCGATATTTTTTTATAATTTTTTATTGAATTTTTTTTTTTGTTAATTTTTTATTGGGCATATTTGTCGTTTTGAAAAATCATCGTGTACGACATGCATAAGATGACCTAAACTTATCATTTTTATTTTATTTTTTAAAATTGAAAATAATTGTCTGAAGTTTTCTCTCGTGTAATCCGTTTGTCAAAATGTTGATCAAAAGTTATTAAAATAGTAAAAAACCCTGATATTTAAAGTTTATGGACCAGTTTCATCATAAACTAATTGAAAATAGAAAAAATGATCCAATTGTAAAAAAAAATACATATTTGGAATCTGCATTGTCTCATTTAAAATGGGTTTTAATTTCGTCAAAAAATTATGCAAAAAAAGTTGTCAGCCATATGTCCAAACTCGGTATTTTTCTCTGACATTGTTAGAACCTTCAACTTGCAGGTCAAACCAGGTTGAAGGCCTAGGTTCGGACTCCCAATGCTTTTCCTGAACCAAAATCCAAGGGAAAAACCCGACCACAAAGGAAAACCAATTTTAAATTTTAAAAAATGAGATCCTATTTTGTAAAGCGAGATCCCGTTTTATTAAAAAATCATTTTTTTATGTTTTTACAAAATGGGATCTCGTTTTGAAAATTTTGCAAAAATGAATAGTTTCCAAAAACATAAACTTTTCAAAATGCGATCCCATTTTGAAAAGTTGCCAAAAATGGAAATTTTCATTTTTGGAAAGTTTTGGAAATTTTTTAAAATGGGATCCCGTTTTTTCAATTTAGGCTCGAGAACTCGAACCTAAATGGGATCTTGTTTTTGCAATGCCAATTTCAATTTTTTGGGTAAGGAAAAAACTTCCACGTTTCATGGACTCAACTTCTTGCACTTACCCATAAACAAGTAGTTCAAAAAGGGAAAATAACATGTGGTAATTTCAACACGAAATTCAAAAGACCCTTCCAAAGCATCCATCTTGACCACTTTAGAAGAAAAGACAACATACACAACAAAATTTGACGAAACTAACTATCAACAACCTCTGAATCCTAAAGAAATGAAAAATATTTATGGAAGAGATTATGAGCTTATGAAAAAATTGGGATATAGTGGAAAAAGATGTGGTGCTTGAGAACAAGGTATCTATGTCCCTACATATCCTAACACTCAAGATACAACTCATGGTCTTGGTTATTGTCCTTTGATAGAAATCAAACCAACAAACAATCCTTCACTTAACATCAACACGATTACAAAAGATTCCTCTAAGCCAACATTAACATTAGTGCATCTTGAATTGATAGAAAATAGTGGTCTTGATTGTTATACTTTGTAATAAATGAAACAAACAAAGAAATCTTTGCCTAATGTCAATGTCATCACACAAAAAACTAATGATTTGAATTCGTTAGATTTTACACCCTCCAGTAAAGGAGAGAACAAAATCTCACAATCTAAAGATTCTTTTGTAAGTATGACATCTTGTACTAAACAAGAGATATCTTTGTTGCAAAATAAAGGAACATTTTCTAATTTTGATCAAGAGGGTATCCTATCGAGACTCCTCCAAGATCATTTGATATCCTTTCCTCCAAGAATGCAAAAAAAAAATTATTACAAGAGTTCATTTTTTGCATATCATAGAGTTCATGGTCATGATACTAATGAATGTAAGGCTTTAAGTAATTGAATTCAAAATCTTACGGATTGTGGAGCCCTTCCTTGTGTTGAATCACCTAGTTCCTCTAACTGAAACTTGTTTTCATCCTATTCAGCTCATCTTTGTCCTGCACTAAGTGGGAGCAAGAGGTTAGGAAGCCTTGTCCTCATATGTCACTTGACGTTGTCTATTTTGGCTAGTTGACCACCTTTCATGTACATATAAGAGCAATCTTGGGATGTGGATGACATGCCTTAATTTTACTTGCATGTGACATACTTATTCATGATGTAGCTTATTCAAAACATATGACTTGGCATAGGGCTTTCTGAGTAAGCTCTCATGTCTTCTTCTACTTTAAAGCAATTGCTCATAGTAATGGTGTTAGCAACCACTTTAAAATGGGGGCATACATCGACACTCATGTTTCACTATGTGGTTTTCCTTATTCTTATGATGTGTCCTTTTATTGGTGGTATTATTGGGTTTGATTTCCTCTAAGAGCATGATATTTTTGGTGTTTCCTCTCTTGGAGACATTAGGCACGATGTTCCCTAAGAAGAGACCTTGAATGAACTAAGCAAAATCCCTTTGAACATACTTTACATTATTTTGCATTTAGAACAATTGTTATATGGCCACCTTGAATAGCACACTTTGATTTCCTATGGATCCATTTCCTTTGTTCATGAGTTCTAAGAATACGAAGTTTTTCTTGCCTCATGAAGCTTGAAGTTGATTATTTGTTCATGATATCCAAGCATATGAAGTTTTTCTTATCCCATGAAGCTTGAAGATCATTATTGCATGGCACCTTATCAAAGTTATCAAGAGGTATAGCTTTAGTCTAGTTGTATGGGAGCCGAACAGAGGCATGACTTCCCTTAGCCACTTGTGTATGTGGGCACATACCATTCATGTGTCTCAACCTTTCAGATGTACTCACCCCATGGATGACCTAAATTCCCATGGCCCTAGAGTGAGTGTATTGTGGATACTCACCCTGTGAATGACCTAAATTTTTGTGGCCCCAAAGCAAGCACATCTTTTGTCGAAGTTGGATCCACCCATCTTATTCTTTTCTTTCTTCTTTATGTCTTTGGCATTGTATGTTTATGTATCTTGTTTTGCTGGAAATCATACACCTTATGTGTGTCCTTTTGTGCTCATGTTGGTTTGATGAAGGATCTCAAATTATGGGGGCTTGGCCACCTCCTTTGCTCGTTTTCATCCTTTGTCATCGGCACGGGTACACTGACCCCTCTTGAATGTCTACTCTAGTGTGAGATTGAAGCAAGTTCATCCTCTCACTAAAGTGGGGGCTAAATGTAGTAGCGAAAATTGTATGCTCTTGGAAATGATACAATTTTGCTTAATTTTGGAATAATTAATGATAGATTGGACTTGATATCGCCTTGATCTAGTGGTGTGGTGAGTTTTACACATCCACGTTAGGATTTTGGCCCTTTTAAAGTTAAATAAACTTAACTTTTTTCTAATTTAATATTGTAAAGTGTAATTATTTACACCTTCTCATTAAATTTAAGAGGCTTGTAAATTAAGTGGACCTAATCTAGTGTTGTGATGTTCTCTACACATTCACATTGGATTTAGGGCCCTTTTTAGCTAAATAGACCTATTTTTGCCTTAATTTAGTGTTGTAAAGTGTATTTATTTACACTTTCACATTTAATTTTGGGCCCTTTTACATTTATGACCTTTATATCATCATTAATAGGCCCCTAATACCCTATATTATGCATCACAAGGAATATTTCGATCAAAAACCTGACCAGATCAACAAATAAGCTTAATTTACACACTCTCGGACAATTTAGTAGTCAAAATAGGCCCTGTGGGACCCATTAACCACTTTGGGAAAATGAGTCCCATCTAGGTGGGACCCATTCACCTAGATTGGTGAATGAGTCCCATTTGGCCTATTTTCAAGATTTTAAGTGGGAAAATTGTGTTTTAAGTTCAAATTTCATGTATGTCGTCCTTTGGGATCTAATACATAGGATCTTAGTTGGATTGCCTATATAAATGAGATTTCAAACCATTATTTCATAAGTTCTACATGTTATCCAATCAAGCATTCAAGAGTTAATGATTCCAAGACTTCACAACATCATCAAGAGATCATTCAAGATCATTTCTAGGGCATTCAAGGGTAGAATTCTTCATCAATTATTGTAGCAATTTAAGATCCATTATCATGTCAAGGATATCAATCATGTTGTTGAGCTATTGTTGTGGTGTTGCATCCAAGATCCAAGGTCAAGCATTGTTCTTCATCAATTTCAAGATCTAGATCTACATCCTTCATGGCCACTTCATGCTAGATTGCATATTTACAATGCATCCTTCAAGGTACCATTTTTCATGTTTCATGTCCTATATTTCATGTCTCATGTTCATTTTATTTCATCATTTGGTTTAATTACCTAAAAGGGGTTTGACCAAGGCAAACCCCTATCCACTAACAATCAAAAGAAAATCTCCTCTTTACATGTATGATTGCAGATCTAGGTGTCTTGGAGCTTGAAATATCATTGAAGACTAGGTTACAAGCTTGGAGAACTTTGTTGGAATTGTCTCCTCATTTTCAAGGTTGGAATCTTCACTAAAAGGTCACCTACAACCCCAAAATAAGAGTTTCAGATCTAAAAACTTGGAGAAGTAGATTGATCAGACTGAGAAGAAAAAATTCAAACCTTGAAGTTATAGAAAATCCAAATTGGACTCATTTTCCATAAGTGGAAAATGACTCCCACTGTAGGTGTTTTTCAAAAAAAATTGCAGATTCAGACACCCTTTTGTTTGAAACCTACTACTATGTAAAAATATAGAATTGGGACTGATTCGCCCAAAATGGTGAATAAGTCCCATTAGGTCAAAAATTCTGAATTTCTAACATTTTAGGAATCCTTCTAGTCATCTTTCGGTTTCTAGGTGGACACTTCTGATTTTATAGCTTTTTGTTTTGATTTATATGCATTTTTAGGTCATTCTTTCAAGTTTCATGTATCACTAGGTTTTGTCATTAGATCTTGCATTGCGTTAGTTTTTCCAAGACCTAGCTTGGTGGTGAACCCCTTATTAATCTCTAAATATACCATAAGATACCCTATTGCAGGAAATATTTCTCATTGGCATTGAGATCTCTAGGGTTACGGGTGTTGGCAAGAAGTTGAGTCCACTTTTTGGCCAAAAAGTAGAAGTGTTTTCTCTTATTTTTAGATTTTGACACATTTGACCTTAAAATTTGAAGCACTTAGAGATGAAATCTTCAAACAAGTCACTGATCATAAAATGTAGCACTCAGAGTCTAGTTTCCAAATATGTAATTTATTTCAATACCCACATTGTACAAATTGAGTTTCAATAGGCTTTTGTAAAAACCACTATTAAAAAGTCATTTTTTTTACCATACCATGCACGTGTACGACATCGATATTTTGACTTAAATTATCATATTTTTCTAAATCCTTTTGGGAAAAGACTTGTGACTCATTGAAGCATGCCTCGGATATTTTTTTGTCATTTTTTATTGAATTTTTTTTTTTGTTATTTTTTTATCAGGCATATTTGATGTTTAGAAAAATCATCGTGTACGACACGCATAAGATGACCTAAAGTTATCATTTTTTGCATTTTTTTTTAAATTGAAAATAATTTTCTGAAGTTTTCCCTTGTGCAATCCATTCGTCAAAATGTTATGTTGATCAAAAGTTATTAAAATAGTAAAAAACATTGATATTTAAAGTTTATGGACCAATTTCATCATAAATTAATTGAAAAATAGTAAAAAAAATTACATATTTGAAATCTGCATTGTCTCATCTAAAATGGGTTTTAATTTTGTTCAAAAATTCTGCAAAAAAAGTCGTCAGCCATATGTCCAAACTCGATTTTTTTCCCTAACATTGTTAGAACCTTCAAGTTGCAGATCAAACCAACTTGAAGGCCTAGGTTCGGACTCCCAACGCTTTTCCCGAACCAAAATCCAAAGCAAAAACCTGACCACAAGGCCAAAAAAAATTCAAATTAAAAAAAACGGGATCCCGATTTGTAATCGGGATCCCGTATTTAAAGATACGGGATCTCGTTTTAAACTCGGGATCCTATTTCCTATAATTAAATCTGGTGAGCGTTGATAGCGGAACGGGATCCCGTATTTAAAGATATGGGATCCTGTTTTAAACTCGAGATCCCGTTTCTCTATCAACTGTGTTTTTTTAAATACTGTCAATTTTTATTGTGAAGTCTGCAACTTCACATGTACGGTCGAGAATAGTTAAATTGCTCTATTTTTTTCATTGAGCATTTTTTTTACAGGTGGTGACTTGCTTTTTTGATAATTTTTTTCAAAGGAGGCATGAAGAAATTAGTTTTAAAGTAGAATTGTGCTAGTTTTCTACTTGTTTTGAGGAACACAAAAGGAAGAATTTAGTCCTTTTAGGTCTTCAACTTCCAATTTGAATCAGATTTTTTGAAGAATTTCACTATTTACATTCATTTGTGCTTGAGAATTTTATAATCATGGGAAATAAATTTTGTAATAAGAGGAGGAAGACATTGACTCCTGAAGAAATTGAAGCAAACAAAGAAAAAGAGAGACAGAGACAAAGAGAAAGAAGAATGAGAATTAAATCAATGAATGGTGGGGGAGCATCCAATTCCACAACTATTGAAGATGCAAACATAGCGGAGACCATGGTTGTAGATGAAGTGAATTTGCAAGAAGTCAATTTGGAGAAGAATATGATTATACAATCAAGTCCTACTATGTCTTCAAATCCCTCTTTCAATGCTATGGATAATGTTTCAATATGCACAAATCCAAGTACGTCTTCAAATCCACATGTTAGTGAATTTGTAAATTTGTATGTAGAAATTTTACAAGATGCTGGACTTAATGATGTTGACATTGATAATATTCAGAGAGATGAAACTTTTATAGAATTTTTTGAAAATGATAGTGAGAATGATCCTTTTGTTGAAAATGAAATTGAGAATAATCTTGTTATTGAAAATGAAAACAAAAAGCGTTTTGTTGATGTAAATGAAAATGAAAAACTGTTTTGTTGATGTAAATGAAAATGAAAACCGTTTTGTTGATGAAAATGTAAATCGTTTTGAAGTTGAAAATGAAAATGAAATTGAAGATGAAAATGTAAATCGTTTTGAAGTTGAAAATGAAAATGAAGATGAAAATGAAGATGAAGATGAAAATCTAGAATGTGATGTTGAATTTAATGAAAATACTTTTTTGAAAATTGAAAGTGGTGTTTTTGATAATCTTCCTGGCCAAATTTCTTGGAGGCAGATAAGAACACATGCAAATAAAATATACAACGAACTCTTTTATCATAAAAAACTTACAATTCAATGTCAACTAATGATGCAATTGATGAGAATGCAAAAAATGAGGAAAATAATGAAAAGGTTAGGCTTTTTTGTTAAACCAAAAAGAAAAGATCAATCATTGAAACATGCTATGTGTACTATTGCTAGTGCCATTCAATCGATTGGAAAAAATAGTCGTTCTAAAGATAAAAATGCAGCAAGAAGAGCTATAACAACTGCTATAGTTAATAAAGAAACTTTGAATAAAAGAATGGTAAGAAATATTACTGAAGTTTTAAAAATACATCCTAAAACATTGCTAAGAGCGGCAAAAAGAAGAATAATTATAGAAAATGATCCTATCAACCAATGTTGGAGTTTCAGTGGTCGACTCCCGAGGTCTGATATGAAATTGAATGTTGAAATTAAATCTTTGATTGAAAAATATTGGCATGAAAATACTAGGGTTTCATCTAATGCTAGAGATGTTTTAAAATTAAGGGTGGGGTCCAAAGTTTGCGATCCTCACCCAAAACACTTATTAGATACAACACAAACTGAATTTTATAGAAAATTTTGTGGTGATTTAGTGTTACCTGGTAATATTAAAATAAGTCAAAGGTCTTTTGAAAAATGTAAACCGTGGTATTTAAAAATTAATAAGCATCGAATATCTTGTTGTTGTAAAACACATGTTCAATTTTGTTATTTTTATGATGTTTTTCGATATATACGTTGTACCTTGCATACTAACATGATTATACAGGAATGCGGTATTAATATGCCACCTGAAGCAATAAGGGAATTTTATTTCAAGTTTGTTTTGTGAAAGATCTAATGGTAAATTGTTTTATTTAAGTTCTTGTATTTCTAGACAATGCATTGACTGTGGAAAACTTTCATTCTTAGGAATTTGTATGCATGAAAGTGTTGATAATGATTTTGGACAAAAATTAGTAGAAGTTAAAAGATTTAAGAATGTTCACTATTCTTTAAAAGATGGAAAAAGAGGAAAGTGTTGTGATTTAGTTATAGAAAAAGTTAGTGTGCATGCATTCATGAGTGAATTTAAGAATAAGATAGTACCAAAATATATCATGCACTCTCAACATGCTCGATGGCTTGATGGCCAATTTCGTGCATGTAGAAACACATTTCCAATTGGTATTATACTTTCAGTGGTTGATTTTGCAAAAAATTATACTCTAGCTCCAAAAGAGGAAATTCAATCACAGTATTATAATTCAGTGCAAGTAGCTATGTTTGTCCATATTTTTTATAGACATGCAAATAATAATACTGAGGATGATAGAAAAGTTTTGAGGGAGTATCATTTTTATTTGAGTGACAACCGATTACACTCATCAGAGTTTGTTCAATACTGTTTCAGTATATTTTACAAAAATTTAAGAGAAAGAGGAATCCATATGAAAGAACACCTCATATGGTCAGATAATTGTATGGGGCAGTTCAAAAATGCTCGAATGTTCTATTGGTTAAGTAGGATTCACAAAGAACTTAATGTCCAACATATATGGAGTTTTTTTGAAGCTAGGCATGGTAAAGGAGAACATGATGGATCTAGTGCGTGTGTCAAAATAATTCTTTCTAGAGAACAATTAAAATTTGAAGATGCAATAAAATTTAAAGATGCACGTGGGATTGTCGATTGGTGTAATACAATATTATCTACACCTGGTTTGAGTGAGTACTCTAGAGTTCATCGATTCTTTTGGTTGGTTGAAGAAGATAACATTGTACCTAGAGTTGACTGTGAGACAATTAGTGGATCTACTAAATGGCATTCGTTTAGGAGTTCGACAACAAGCACATGGACTATCTAGACAAGGGAGCTTGCATGTTTTTTCCAGTTTTGTATCTCAAGAGATTGGGAAGCATGTGAAAATATAGAATGGGTTGAAAAGTGGGAACAAAGATCGTTGGCACTTTCACAATCACATGATCAATATGAAAGAACTATTGAATAAAATGATCAAGTGTTTGCATCTGAAGACTATGACTGTGTTTCAGGCCTTGTACAAGAAGGTAATTTAAGTCAATTTATTTCATTTAATTTCCCTTTATTAAGTTATTTTGTAATACTATTTTTTTTATATTGATATGCATAAGTTATGAAATCAATTTTTGTTTGCAAGACATGTGTATGTTGTTGTTGCACCTGAGGGGAATGAAGAGAAAATAGAATATTGGTTGGCTCATTGTGTGGAGAGTAAACATAAGTTAATATCACCTCGAGAAGATGATGATGGCTATCATTATCCAACAGGTATCATGATCCCCTTAAGACATCCCCTTAAGCAAATTTTGATAACAATTTTTTTGATCCCCTTAAACAATATCTTAGAACAAGTTTTTCATCTCATTAAGAAATATTTGAGAACTTATATGATGATTGTTTTCATATTTTCCAATAGGATCGGTTGTGGTTGTTGGCACTTGGCTAAGAAAATACCTAGCAAGGAAGAATGGTCGACTTGCATTCGAAGATTATGAACCGCATAAAAAAATTATACATTATTCACATTTGGTGGTGGCAACAAATATAAAACTAGATCGGTATCATGGAAGACCTGCAAATAAAGTGTTATGGACAATTTCTATGGAAGAGCATGAGACAATCATAGATGCATTACAAAAAAGAGAGGATGCAAATTGTACAATGGAATAAGTAAATACAGGTAAATATAGTTTAATTTTTATATTGTCTTTTTAAATAGAGGTAATTATTAGTAAAAATATATTTAAATACATTTTTTGATTACATATTGATATTGCTTGTATATTAATAGTTTAAATTGATTTATTATCCTTTTTTTGTATCCTTAAGCCATCATTGCATTGATCTCATACTTTGAAACAAAAAGGAGAGGATGCATGGATTCAACCTACACACGTGTGGAATAATTTTAAATGTAGGTACTTGAGTTGTGTACATATAGTTAGTTTTATATAAATTAAATTATGTATGTTTTGATGATTTCATTGATATTGCTTGTACCTTTTTGATATTAGGTGGCGTGAAGACCTAGTACATTATGGGCATGAGTTTGAGATGTTCTTGAGATGGCATATCCAAATTTTGTAAACATTGTTTTGAGATGACATATATGTACATATATGTCCTTGTATGTCTTCAAATCACTAAATTTCATGCATACATTATTGTTAAATCAATTATATCTTTAAGATGTTGTATTATGACCCCTTAAGGCATTCCCTTAAGACATTGTATTGTGACCCCTTAAGACATTGTATTATGACCCCTTAAGACATCCCCTTAAGACATTGTATTATGACCCCTTAAGGCATCCCCTTGAGACATTGTATTACGAACCATTAATACATTGTATTATGAACCTTTAATACATTCTATTATGAACCCTTAAGACATCCCCTTAAGACGTTCTATTATGAACCCTTAAGACATCATTTTAAGGCATTCTATTATTAACCCTTAAGACATCCCCTAAAGATGTCGTAAATTATTATTTATTGTCTAATTCTTGATTGGCGTGAATTGAATAAGTCCATTGACTAATTATAGCTAATTATTGAATGTACATATCATGTATGAGATCACTAAATTTGTAAACTATAAATATTAAAATTCCCTATTAATTTCAACTTTAATTTCATATTTATATTTAATTTCACATTAATGTCCTATATTAATATCTTGACTATGAACATAAAATGCATAAATGTATATGTGTAAATTAAAATTTGAAACAATAATAAAGTCCATAATTTATGTAAATATATTAAGTGCATGAAAAAAATTCCATCATGGTACAACCCATGAACTAAAGTCCAACTAAGTACTCTTGAAGAACCATAAATTATAAATTCCAATAGAGTACGTGACAAACCAAAAATATAGTCCACAAAATAAACAAATATAACCCACAAAATCATGTTTCTAGGTCATGTATTATCTCTATAATCAAGAGACCTCTTCGTGCCATGGGGACTATGCAGATGACCTGAAACATTCTGTACAAGAGAAAGATGAAATCATATGTAAGACAATGAAAAACAATTTAATGACAAGTTAATTTATAATTCATCATATTAAAATTAAATTACCGTCATATCTAGGTTTGGATGCTCTACTGCACCTGAAGCAACCTCTACATTCTCTGAATCAATATACACAAACAAAACAAAAAAGTTGAAATTAGATGCACAAGTCTACAATTAAAAATTATTTAATTGAAATTAATTTATATTTTATCATATTTTAATTGTACCATATCCATAGGTTGTGCACCCTCTTCTATAGGACATGTTTGTACATTCTCAACTACTAGATGTGTCACATGCTATAAAAGAAAAAGAATTTAAAACATGTATTAGCTCGAATTATATTAATATTCAATTTGAAATTTGAAATTATTTAGTTATATATTCACAATATATAATTTATAATTGAATTTAAATATAATTAAAAAAAAAATTACCATTTGATCTAGAGCCTGCTCCACATGCCCTCCTAGAGGTGTAACTATGTCTGGGTCAGGGCTGAAAGTCACACTAACAAAGTCCTACAAGATCAAAGTTAAAGCATGTACATACTTGAATTAGGTAAATATATATATATTCAAGTTTGCACATTTTGTGTAGAAATTTATTTAAACAACCTAAAAATCAGAGGCCTCACGAGTAACCGTAAAATCTAATGTTTGCCCGATGCCCATTCTGATTGTGGTATCAACCTAGATAGACATGTAGACACATGTAACACAAGCTTATAATATTTTCAAGTGTACATGCACATTTCATATATATAGTGAATTAAAAATTCATAATTGTAACTATACTAATGTAAGTTAAAAAAATTACAATATAAATGTACTTGCCCTTGGTCTATGACGGCCAATAGTGGAGGAGTGCTCGACAACCCCTCGGGTGGAATCGAAGTGGAAGTTGATTGACTCGCCTAAACCAACATTAATATTTCAAACATATTTGTTATTCTATTATAAATTTAAAACTCAAGTTAGAAATCATTTCATTTATAATTTAAAAAATTGAAATCAAAATACCCCATAAGGGTTGCTGATTAGGACTAGTGTCGATGTATGTACTCGTGGAATGAATGATTGCCCCATCGTTACTATAGTTTGTACACCAAATAGTTTGATTGTTAAAATGTATTGCAAACTTTACTTTGATATATACATTCATCAAAATTCTTATAAAATGAATGTATAGATGCATATTTATACCTGTGTACTAGTGTCCTCAGGATATTCACCTCTTGTAAGAAACTCTACAAATGAACTGATGTGAACAAATGAACCACCATAATCTCCACGTCCAGCCGAACTAGGTGTGGCCTGATCAAGTCCATAGCATAGTTGATGGCAACTGGTACATACATGTGGGACGGGCCTCGACACTCCTGGAGTGGTACTCGAACCAGCTCCATAGAACACTCCTCCATCAACATCTCTATGCTCCCCACCCGCTATCGCAGAAGCATGTTGATCAAGGTCTCCTGCGAGTGTACTAAGGGAACCTAATGTCAAGACCATAGATCGATGATGCATAGGTGTAGGAATAGGAGGACCAGGAGCAACAACAAGGGGTTGTGCATGCATAGGGCATTGGGGATCAACCCTTTCCCCTAACCTTTGTTGTAGCATGCCTCCACCAACACCCTGAAATGATTTAAAATCAAAATAATTGGGCTTGTGCCCCATAACAAACTCTACATATAATTTCCTCAAAAAATACAATGGGCACTCTCAATTAGCATGTGGGGGACTATCAAAAACCATATACCGTTGATCCCAAAAATGTGCACTCATCTGTGGATATATGCACCACCTCATGGATATTCTATATTTGTTGGCAGGAATGGGTTATCGAGTAATGGGGTCGAGAAAGTAGGGGGCTAGGTGGGCTTTCATTATTTTAAGGTCTAATATTTCTTTATAAGAGAGACCATCAGCATAAAATTGTCTTGTTTGTTCTTTGTCTCATCTATGCCTATCTAGATCAGAATCAATGGTCCTGATGGCATCCACAATGTTTTGCATTGCAGATGAAAAACGTCTAACATGGGGTGGAATCAATGCTTGACTCTGCATAGCATTGATTTGATTCTATATTGATCCAACCTGATCATTTATGTGTGCTCGTAAGCGAGCCTCATCAGATGCAATAGGTTGTGGAGGGGGAGGTGGAGGTGGAGGTGGAGGTGGAGGGGGAGGGGGAGGGGGAGGTGAAGGTGGCTGAGCTAATGGATTGATGATATCATCAATATTAAAATCATCCATGATATGAGATATAAGTGTGCACCTGCATTAAATTATACTAAATTAACATACAAACTTAAAAAATTACAAGAAATAGTTAAATTTGAAACACACATGCAAATTTGTTTAAATATGATACATGCATACATATATTTAGATCATATAAAATTGAAACACACATATACATTGATTGAACTTGATCAAGTAAACTATGTACATACATTTAAAATAAAAAAATACCATGCATTTAACATGTACATACATTTAAAATAAAAAATACCATGCATAATTTGCATGCATACATCATTAAAGTAAACTATGTACATACAAATTTCAAAATTTAACAACTATATGTGCAATTTCAATACATGTGTACATAGTAAACAATAAAATTGAAACATTCACAAAAAGCTCATTTTATGTCTAACGCATGTATATATATCCATCTAGAACCATCCATCTAAAAATATCCATCTAGAACCAAAATCATAAATTCACGTCACACAAAATATCCATCGTTCACCAAATTCATCACATAAAATATCCATCGTTCACCAAATTCATCACACAAAATATCCATCATTCACCAAATTCATAAATTCATAACTATTTCAGATCATTGTCTTAATTTAAAAACTATTGTGGCTTTTTACTGCATCTCTTCATTTATTTGTGTTTTTCCTTTTCAGAATCAGAAGTTCTCCTCTCCTCTAGCCATTGTCGATGGTCATCTAAGATCCCATCCATAGCCCTGACAGCATCAACAATGGTTTGCATCCTAGATGCAATCATCCTCATAGGTGGTGCGACAAATTCTTCATTTTGAATAATGTTAATTTGATCTTGGATGGTTCTAACATTGGAATTGATTTGTGCTTGCAAACGAGCACCATCAATTTCAGGTGGTGGAGGTGGGGGGTTATGAGGTGGAGTGGGTGGAGGTGGAGGTGAAGGTGGTGGAGATGAGGGCGTGGAGGTTGATTGCGGATATTATTGAATCGATCCATGTGATATCTAGAAGATATGAGTGAACCTGCATTAGATTTGTAATTTCAAAATGTAAGATACATGTTTAGGATTTATACCCTTAAACCATTCAATATAAATGGCCTAATTGAATACATATGATAAAATAAACTTTTAAGCCTCATTTATGTCTAAGGCAAGTTAGTTGAATGAAAATACAATTAACTATTAATATTAGAAAATTTATGAATGTTATAGGGTTTACGGTTTAGAGTTTAACATAGATCCCCTTAAGCCATCCTACCACCCTAAACCGTAAATTAATCAACCTAGATCATGACAAAATAACATGGCTTAAGGGAATCAAATTTGGTGGAGTTGCCTAAGGCAACCAAATTTGATTTGAAGGTCCTAAGACAAAATGAATGCTTTAGTGAAGAACATTTTCTTGTGGAACAATTGATTGAGATAGATCTTGTTTCAAATATCATTCATATTATAATCTTGCACAATCCTATTATTGTTAAATTTGGTTGCCTAGTTTATGAATATTTTTTTATTTTATGAATAGATTGACTATTTCCGTAATAGAAACACATAATTATGTGTGATTAAGATTGAGTTTGATGTATATTTTAACTGGATGTTTTTTTAATTGAATATAAGATTATTTTATTTAATATTTTTTCCTTAATATTGAACTCACTTAAATGAATTTTATGATATAAAACATGTATAATGTAAAATTAGTTAATGTTGAATTGAAAGTATTTTATTTTAGATTGTTTGTAATTGAAAGAACCTAAAAGAACTTAGACAAAATGAATGCTTTAGTGAAGAACATTTTCTTGTGGAACAGTTGATTGAGATAGGTCTTGTTTCAACTCACCAACCTAGATCATAAAATATCATTCATTTTATAATCTTGCACAATCTTGTTATTGTTAAATTTGGTTGCCTTGGGCAACTTCACCAAATTTTAAGAAATTATTTGATCCCATTAAGAAATGTCATATTAGGACCCCTTAAGACATCGATTTACGATCTAGGGTGATAGGGTGGCTTAAGGGGATCTATGTCTAGTGAGGTCCTAGGACAAAATAACATGCCTTAAGGGAATCAAATTTGGTGGAGTTGCCTAAGGCAACCAAATTTGATTTTAAGGTCCTAAGACAAACTGAATGCTTTAGTGAAGAACATTTTCTTGTGGAAAAATTGATTGAGATAGGTCTTGTTTCAAATATCATCCATATTATAATCTTGCACAATCTTGTTATTATTAAATTTGGTTGCCTTGGGCAACTTCACCAAAATTTAAAAACTTTTTTCATCCCATTAAGAAATGTCATATTAGGACCCCTTAAGACATTGATTTATGATTTAGGGTTATAGGATGGCTTAAAGAGATCTATGTCTAGTGAGGTCCTAGGACAAAATGACATGGCTCAAGTGAATAAAATTTGGTGAAAAAATGATGTCTTTAGCCTATTTAGGGTTTATAGTTTTGAGTTTAGGGTTTACGATAATACGATGGCTTAAGGGGATCTTTGTAGTAAGGTTCTACTACAAAATGGCATGGCTTAAGGGAATCAAATTTGGCTTAAGGGGATCTTTGTACTAAGGTTCTACGACAAAATGACATGGCTTAAGGGAATCTAATTTGGTGGAGTTGCCTAAGGCAACCAAATTTGATTATAAGGTCCTAAGACAAAATGGATGCTTTAGTGTTGAGGGTTTAGATTTTAGAGTTCAGGGCTTAGGGTTTAATGAACTTAGGGTGAAGTTTGGGTGGCCCTTGGAATAATGGACTTGCAAGTTAGTGCCTAGTTTATGAATATTTTTTTATTTTATGAATAGATTGACTATTTCCATAATAGAAACACATAATTATGTGTGATTAAGATTGAGTTTGATGTATATTTTAACTAGATATTTTTTTAATTGAATATAAGATTATTTTATTTAATATTCTTTTCATTAATATTGAACTCACTTAAATGAATTTTATGATATAAAACATGTATAATATAAAATTAGTTTATGTTGAATTGAAAGTATTTTATTTTAGATTGTTTGTAATTGAAAGAACCTGAAAGAACTTAGAAAACAAAAATATTTAGATTATTTAGTGTCTAGGTAACTAGTGAAAAATTTTAAATCAGAGACCATTACTCTAAGTACATATGGTAAATCCTAAACCATGGATTTAATCATTAAAATTTAAAAATTTAAATTCAAAATTTTCCATCCCTTACACATTTACTAAAACATTATGAGCCAACTGAACTTGCTTAGTAATCAAAGGCATTCAATTGTCTTTATTTTATCATTTAATTACACTTGATCATTATTCACAAAAGGTTTCATCGAAATACCACATTTCTTCTTAAGTAGTTCAACTTCAATTCAAGAACCCTAGATCCCTAGATGAAGCTAGATTTTCAATTTAATCCTCACTTAAGGTTTTGAATAGACCCTAGATGAAGTTAGATTTAGAATAGACTGATTATTTGACCTAAAATTAATTATCAAAATTCATATAAAAGATAGTTCTAAATGAAAATTCATATAGCAATAATTAACTCATTTCACAAAAAATGGAAAGTTTTTCTAATCTAATTATAATTTGACATTGAAACTAAAATTTAACATATCATTTTATCCATACAATGCAAATCAAATTTAAAACATTTAAGCAATGCAAAAGAATTAAAATAGTTGATGGCAAATTTTTAGTTTATTTCAATTTCTAGGGTTTTGAAATGCAATTTTTTTGTTTCGTTTCAATTTCTAGGGTTTTGAAATGCAATTTTTTTTGTTTCGTTTCAATTAGGGTTTTGAAATGCAATTATTTTGTTTCGTTTCAATTTCTAGGGTTTTGAAATGCAATTTTTTTGTTTCGTTTCAATTAGGGTTTTGAAATTATTATTGTTTTTGTTTCCTCAAATAATTCAAGTTTCAAAAGTTAAATTTTGTTTCTAAAATACAATTCAAGTTTTTTTTTTGTTTCTATTGAAAATTTTCACAATTTGACGTATTTTTTAATCTATTTCTAAAAAACAATATTTCAAAAATAACATGAAATAAAATGCTTAAAATGGAAATAAATTTTGAAATAAACATGCTAGAAATAGTAAATTTAACAACCATTTCAATTTCGAATGTAAAAACGCAAAAAAAAAGAGGAAGAATGTGGGTACCTAGAGGTCTTCTAGCAATCACTGTCACTCACAAACCGGGATCCCGTGCGCCCAGGCGAAAATGAAGTTTTCTTCATTTTTAAAAAAATGAATAGTCTTAGAAAACAGGATCCCGATTTGTAAATAACGGGATCCCGATTCTTAAAAATCGGGATCCCGTTTCCTCTCCATCGGTTGAGGAACCTCTAGTAAATGGGATCCCATTTTTTAAAAAGTGGGATCCTGTTTGCTAGAGGGTCCCGTACCGGCAGATGGGAAATGGGATCTCGATTTGTAAATAACGGGATCCCGATTTGTAAATAACGGGATCCCGATTCTTAAAAATCGGGATCCTGTTATTTACAAATCGGGGTCCCGTTTCCTCTTTGTCGGTTTAGGACCCTCTAGCAAACGGGATCCCGCTTTTTAAAAAATAGGATCCCTTTTTCGATTCAGGCTCGAGATCCCAAACCATAACGGGATCCCGATTTGTATAACTCGGGATCCCGTTTTTGCTTAGCTGATTTCATTTTTTCGGCTAAGGCAAAAACTTCCACATTTCGTGGACCCAACTTTGTGCTTTCACCCTTACCATTTAATGTAGTAGGTGGAAAGTGGGTGTTCTCTATGTCAAAACTAAGATATAACATGAGAACATTATAACGCACTCACATTATATCTTGCTTTGGGAATCCCCAAGCCTTAGGCTTGGTATTTGCCTTGGAATACCAACCCAAAGGCTTGGAGGGCCTTCCCAAACAAGCAAAGACGTGTTTTTGCAAATTCTATAATATTTCACATAATCGAATTTGTGCTCACCATTAGGATTGCACGTGTTTCAATGTCAAACAAATCGAACACCTGGGTAATTTATTAGGCTCTCTTTTCTATCCAACGATGTAATTTTTTTTACTTTTTGACAATGTTAAGCCTTTCATTTATAATTTAGTTTGTTTGTGTGTCTCTTTTTTAGAAAAAAACAGTGTTTGGTGTTTTTTTTGTTATAAATTAACCATTCATCGAATTCTCAAATAAATTACAATTTTAGAAACTAGACTCCATTCTATAAAAAAAAATTTTAAAAAAAAATCAATTTGTTTCCAAAATTTGTAGGGGTAGCATGGCCAAAATTCTATTTTTCAGGAAGTGTCCACTTAGAAAATTAGTAAAAAATCAAATATTCATTAAAACATATCAGAAAAATCATGCATCAACTACATACTATTAGTTAATTTCTCACAAAAGTGATTTTAAAAATACTAAAATAAAATGTGAACTGTGCTAGGGATGTACAAAAGTTGCTATGTTATGTTTTTCAGACAAAAACAACACCAATTTGTGTACGTCCCTCTTTTGAACCCCTTAATCTTAACCATTTTCAAAGTAGACTCGGAGCACTATGATCCTTATTTTTTTTGCATCTCAAGATTTTTAGTGTAACTATCCTCAATTTCACGTCCAAGGTCAGTATTTCCTTATTTCAGAAAGAAAGAAAAAAATGTGGCCACTTAAGCCCCTTCTTGGCCCCCCATCTTTTTGCACTTACCCTAAAATCATGGTTACATATGTAGAAGGCCCCTTTTTCCTTAAGGATATTTATTATTTAAGGCATTGCAAGGATTTCAAATATTAGTTCCAAATCCTTAGAGATGGAATTTAGAAGGTCATGCCAAAAAGCATTGTATAAACCATGATAGATGTGGCCTATGTGTGTAAAGCTACAACCTAGAAGTTGATTGAGATAGTCTAAAAATATATTTGGTGGACTCTTTGTTATATGCATGCTATAAATAGTGCACTCAATGATATGAAAAATTAGCTAGATAAAATAGGTTGTTCATGATGCTAGAGATATGTAGATATTTGTCTACAACAATCAGACTTTACATGTACAATTTTGAACCTTCTCCAAGAAGGAATTTTGTATAATTATGGAGATCATATATGCATCATACTTCAATATTTTGAAGAATATTATTTAGAATTGCAACTAATGGGAATGACACAAGAGTAGAGTTAGTGACCTAATTAAAAGTAATAGGGGAAGAAAGTGAAGGAGATGGGGAAGAAGGTGAAAGAGATGTTGAAGAGTGAGATTTGTTTGGGTTGATGTGAAATATATTATCTCTATCATTTCTCTAGTAGTTATAGTCATTAGTTATGGGAATACTAATTTTCACCTAGCCTTGGAAAGGCATATGAGCACATTGACTATATGCTTCATCAAATGAAGGTTGTTAAATAAGAGAAAGACACCATATTTTAGTTATATCATGAGCATATTAGGCCAATAATTTAGCAAAGGTGGTTGAAGCTCAGCACTTTCTTGCACATTTGCATATGTATTGAACCCAAAGTCATAAATGCAAAGGTCTAGTAGAGTTATCATTATGCAGGATATTAAGGTGAATGTAGAGTTCATAAAGAATATGTTTTTGATAAAGGGTAAAACGGGTTTTATAGGGACCCGAAACCACAACGTTTACAAAACAAAAAAGAGGACACCAAAGTCCAACCAAAACAACCAGCTGCCCAAGAAAAGACCAGCAGCAACCAAACGAAAAAGACCAGAAAGGTCAAGTCGTAAGGAACAGCAAAGTAAGCACCAAAAAAACCCCAGCCATTAATGCAGAGTCATAAGGACAGACTCTGTCTCCGCCTCTAGATTTTGCATATCATTGACACCCTTTTTAAAATTTTGAATCATCTTCAAAGTAAGGGGGGCCTTGCACTTCAGATTGGCTTTGGTTCTTCTAGAAATTCCCGCATCCGTTTCTTGGCTTTTATCCTCTATTTCCTCTAGATCCACCACTAGAGAAACCTGCTAGGCTTTATCTAGCTTTTTAGTTATCGTGTTAATGATAATGGCATTGTGTCTTGCCATACGGTTTCTTTGCTCAGCAACGGTTTTGATGGTATTCCATATGTTCTCAACCTTGGAATCTAAATTTTTGTTACTATGATCCACATCTTTCTTTTCAATCTCTACAATCTTTACACCCAGCTCTTCAATCTTGCTTTGCAGGGCCCAATTTTTTATTTTCAACTCATTAATTTCAATGAATGTCCATTCCAAGAGTTTGAAGTGGGACTCAGAATTGGTTTTGGCTAGGTTCAGAAAATCCAGAGATGGTTGTTTTCCAGTATTAGAACAAGTTTTCTTAGGGTTAGGAATAACAGGGGAGTAATCATTAATGTGTTTATCCGGCAGAGGATCAGCGCAAAGCTCAGTTTTGTTGGCATCAGACTCCTCTAACTCAGAGGACTCTTCGAAATAGGAAACAAGGATTTTGGCCTAGGGTTTCTTATCAATAGAGTTGTTCTTAGGGGAGGGGTTGTTAGGCTCAGGCTCAATGCGGGTTTTACGAGAAATCCTAGAAGGAACAATGTGCAAGCTAGGGACTTTTCTAGCTAGACTAGAGTTAGGCAGATACTCCGAACCACTGGGCTCAGTGTCATCACTCTCAGAATCAGGGATGGTTTCCAGAATAGCGGGAGCAGGTATATAGAAATATTCAACAATCAATCTGATTAACCCAATGTGCAGAATGGGGAATCTTTTAGGGTTTTTTTTATTATCCTCCAAGCTTTTCTTCAAGGAGCAAAAAAGATAATAGGGAATGGAGACCCTTACCTTATATCGGAAGTGGTTGAAAAGAGCAAAGTGGTTGCCATAGACTTTGGTGAAGTGCCCGTCCACCATGATGTACTCCATGATGATCTATAGAACCTTATGCCAAATAGCCTTTATGGTGTCAACATCGAAGTAGTTGTTAGCAATTTTAACCGTACTTCACCTTTCCTTGTCCTTTTTAGGAAATCTGATCACAGCTTCATCAGAAAAATCCCTGTCCCTAAAGAACTTATTCCCTTCAGTAGATGATCCCGTAACATCAGCAATGAGATTTTCGCTGAGCTCCACATTCCTACCAAACAGGGTCAAGTTACCATTATTCCAATTTTTAACAAAGAGATCCGTAGCCTCCTGGTTAGAGCCATGAAGCTTCTCCAGGAAAGGAAGCAACCCTCCGCTTTTAACCTTACTCCAAACCTTGGCATTTTTCATGTGTGTATCATAGCTATCTGGCTCGATTTGCTTTTTGTCTCCTCCCATTTCGGTTGACACAGTGGAGTAGACCCAAATGCAAGCTTTACTAAAATTGGCCCCACCAAATCTAAGAACCCACAAAGCATGCGGAGTTTTCTTGCATATTAAGCCGCTAGGCTCGGTCCCATGCACTCTAATGTTAGTAATATTGAATATGGTTTTTTTATAGATTAACACTATAATTAAGTTGCTAAAGTTACATGAGACATCGCTCTTTATATAGTAATGTTTTTTATTTCAAATTTTGTGTGTATTTATAACTTGAAACGTTGGTGCATGGATTTATTTATTTTAATTTTTATAAATATTTTTTATAAATAAATATTAAAATGTGTGTATTAAAAATATAATTATTTTCATTTGATGTCAACTTTCATATTAGGGGTGGGGTGTTGGAGTGAAAATACACAGAGAGGGGGGGGTGAATCAGTGTTTATAACTTCTTTTCTAATTTAACTAAAACTGAAAAGAACCATACATATTTTCTCATTTATCAATGATAGAATCATTCATGAATTCGAATGCAATCATATAAACTGAAATGAGTAGTGTAACATTGAATTTTAAAGCAGTAAAGAATAGAAGAAAATGAATCATAGAGACACAAATAGACACAAGATATGTCAAGTGGAAAACCCTCCTGGGGTAGAAAAACCACTCCTAAACCTGCTGCCTTTTTCAGGCTTTCATTTCAATAATTATTTTGACAATGCCTCAATGGCTGATTTCTGAGCACCGACTCAAGGAGCACCAACCCCTCTGTTTAGAGACACCAATATTAAGGAGAACCAACCCATTTTCTATTATCCAATAGAACATACAATCATACAGAGAATCTCTTTGTTTCACTTATTTCTGTCAAGTGCCTCTTGACAAACAATGCATAGAATTTTCAAGAGTCAAGATTGACTCTTCAGAATTCCATACATTATCTAATCTTGATATAGCTTGAGGAAAATAAATTAGTTACAGTGACAATACAACTCCTCATCAAAACTGCATTACATTGATATATCTTTTCTTTCTTTTCTCACTGTTTGATTTTCAAACTTTTTCCATACAAAAAACCTACAAAACTGACTACACACTGTGTTTTCCAATTTTTCAGCATCACACATACATTACCCCCTTTCCTCACTTAAAAATTAGAACTGTCCTTGTTTCTTTTTAGGTTTATCCGAAATGATTAAGCCCTAATCTCTTTGTTTTCCAATTTTTACATTTACATCATTACATCCCATGAAGGGTTACAATAGTTGCTCATTTTTCACTTTCAAGGAATTACCCCAAGATGAATATCAAGTTACCATGCTATAGTTGAGCAATAGTGATAGATTTTACCATGATTATGAGGGAAAGATCATTTTGAATAAGATCTTTTGACTGGAGCACTCAAGCATTGTGCAAATATAACAGGAAGACTGAAACCTGTTCTCTCAAGAAGCCTGCATAAGCAGTGCTAAAAACAAAAGAGGCATAAGATCTATAATAAACCAAATCTTCAACTACCATGCAAAAGCAAACAATTATCCCTTATTAGCCTTATCAGAGAAGGTAATGGTTTTGTAAAGATAAAATAGATGAATACCTATGAGGACCAAAAAATAATTTTCCATAAGCAATTTACCAGAATTGTAGAGTAGCTAAGCAACCCGAGCCACATTTCTATTTTGAGTATTCACTCGATGCCAAAAACCTAACAAGAGAAATGACCATGGTGATGGTATTTCAAGCTTCTCCATTCGTTGCCCAAGATTTGCAGAAAAAGATAGTCAAATTCATAGTGAAACGACTGAGAGAGAGATTCCATGGAGGCGGCAAGATTAGGGTTCCAAACCCTCAAACAATGAAGCATAAATATTTTCCCTACTTTCGACACAAAATCCGCACAGCCGCGGCCACCCTTCGGACTATCCGCGGTACAACGGTAGCTAACACTAATTGTTACCGCATCATTTACCACCCAGTCGCGGTCTGGCTTCAGACTACTCACGGTACAGTGGTAGTTGTTATGCTTGTCACTGGCAGTTTCCACTGCACTACCACAGTCGCTGGCTTAACTGCCAGCAGTATCGTGATAAGACCTTTTGAA
Organism: Sequoiadendron giganteum; assembly: GCA_007115665.2. Lineage (NCBI taxonomy): Eukaryota > Viridiplantae > Streptophyta > Pinopsida > Cupressales > Cupressaceae > Sequoiadendron > Sequoiadendron giganteum. The sequence goes on along the minus strand of CM021106.1, from coordinate 536,663,156 downwards.
GCCGTAGTCTTGTGAAGAGATAAATACTTTGACGAATGTCAAGATTCTTGTAACTGGTCAAGCCATAATTAATCAACCTGAACAATGGAACATAGAACCTGTAACCAGAAAGCCTAAACCAAGATATGCACATGGAGCCAAGATATCAAAGCCACCAAATATAATATAATCAATGAAGTAAATGTGCTAGACATAAAAGCTAATCAACTGAGAAAGTAACTACCAGGATGCCAGAGTATCACAAATTGACATCAAGGACAAAATAGCAAAAGAGGGATTCAACATGGGGGGCCTAGCTAGATTGGGTAAAGCATCATGTTGTAGGGAAGAGGTCATGAGGTCTAGTATTCCCCCAAACTCATGGTATCAAAGGGCGTGTCGCACCAATGCCACCAGTCACATGAAAAAAATTTACCAAGCACACTGTAGTTTATAGGGGGATGGAGACCCAACCGATTCCTATAGTCTAAAAAAAAAATTCATATTAACTATTTATTTAAAACAAAAAAAATATACCATCTTGATATAGAATCTTTTATCTAGTGTGTCATATTTTTTTATTTTTTTAATAATCTTTAGTATTTTTTAACATGATAATCGACCTAATATTTTGGTGTTTCAATAACTTACATTTAGTAAAAATAAAATATAAAATATAAATCATAATTAAACTATAAAAAAAAAAATCAAAACTACACTTATGCATCTACAAAAGAGTATTTTTATTTATTTATTTTAAATTTTATTTATATGAATAGGAGTTGTTGAAACATCAAGTTTTTCAAATATTTTTTATTTTGGTAAATTTGCCTTAAAGTGGTGCTACATATGCATTTAGTTAACAATTTTAGTTGGAAAAGTTGTGGACATATCTAAAGTAGAATAAATCCAACTAGATCATATGTTTAACCAAATTTGATTTTTAGTTAGAAATACTTAAATTCACATGTGTTGATAAGTTGGTTGAAAGTGTGACACAACTTTGTACATTTACCTACTAATTTGAACCTATCCTTGGAGAGGCATATGAGCACATTGATTCATAAAATGAGGGTTGTTGAATAAAAAAAAGGTACCACATATCAATTATATCATGAACATATTAAGCCAATCATTTAGCAAAGACCTGGTTGAAGCTCAACACTTTTGTGAACATATTTGAATATGTATTGAACCCAAAGTGGTATATGCAAAGGCCTAGTACAGTTACCCTTATGCAAGATATTGAGGTGAATGTAGAGTTCATAAATAATATGTTAGGAATATGAATTGTGAGCACTAAATCCCTAAAGTAGGATAATTTCCCAAGTGTTAGGGGTATTGAACCTAGGAAAAAAATCATAAAATATATATCTAGATTGGGGAACTAAGGACCAATTATTGAGATGGGTAGAGCCTCCTTCACTTTATGTTTTGCAAGTCCAAGGGAATTTTCCCTAAGGTTTTGAGTTATAATATTAATAGGACTAAATAGATACCATACACAAACCATACCTACAACCCACTATACTCCTACATAGGTTATCATAATGTGTCTATATACTAGTTTGAATATGCAAACATACACCCATATATAGTAGAAAAGGATAAATAGGTAGAGTGTTCAAGGAATGGATATAATAACTCCTATTGTTGTTTTACACTCATATACATGGAAACTAGGAATAAAAACACAACTAGAAATGTATATAATGTTTAGTTTCTTTTTAATGCATTGAAGAGATGGAATGGGGAAAAAATTATAAATTGGTGCCTAAATAAGTGGAGAAAGAGTGTTGGATCTAAGTGAAATTTTTAACAACTGAAAAAAAATGAGATACTTTAATCAAGACATACCCAAAGACCATATTCATTCATGTATACACATAAACTAGGTTATATATGTATAAATAAAAGAACACATAAGTTGCAAGAATTTATAAAAGTGCATAATCATTTAGTAATAACATGTATATTCCTTTATTAATGTTTGAAGAGATACATTACAAAATATTTGGAATGATTTTACAACCTTCTAACTAACCAATTAATCAAAACTTATCAAGGCAATATACAAAATATTCATAGAGACACTCCAACAATGTTAGATTTACTAGTTATATCATTTATTTAGATTTTACTATAGGTTTACTACATATTCTACACAAACTCGTAACAATATAATAGTAAAATCATAATACCCAAAATTAGAAACTCAAACCCTAGGATTAAATGCAATATTTTCTATTGTGTAGCTCTACAAGTATTATTTTTCCTATGTTTCCCTCCATCTAAATGAAAACCTTTTTTATTATGAATACCTTGCAAAAGAAATTTCAGATATGCAATAAATGAATCATACCTATGGATAGCATGGTGCAAAGAAAACCCATACTCATCAATTTTCATTTCCCTAAATTGTGCCAAAATTTGCATCAAATCTATCTAGATGCACTACAAAATATGGGGGATTATTCTTCTCTAACCTAAAAATATCCTTCGTATTTATATCATTTCTCTTCTTGAATTCCATGTCGAGAAAAACTTGTGAAAGAGTTGGAACAGTCGTCAAACCTCACTTGCTATATTAAAACCATATTCAATTTTTTGGGCCCTTTTTGTTGTTGGAAATATATGTGAATACGTGCATTTATAGTGAATAGCATTTTCTAGCAATAAAAATCTAATCTAGAAAGTCACCACGTTAATTGGGTGATTAATAGTAGCTATGAATGCATCGTTAGTAGGTGGGAGCACAATTTAAGGGTTTTAGAGTGCTACAGTTCACTAGTGCCCTTTCTACAATTAGAGCATTTATTTTATTTGTCCTATATCTACTATGTCAAATTTTTTGACCTTCATGAACCACACCACACTTTCACATAATTCATGAACCATGGGACACTTAAAACTTGTCTACTCCTATTTCTTTTTTATTTTTTTATTTTGTTGGAAATTTAGATCTTACCAAAACCATGTTAACAAGTTTAAGGAATTGTGAACTCACTAACACCCACTCACACACTATCTCTTGGTCATATATTTTGGCCTCCATGGAGCCATGTCAAAATATCAAAAGGTTCTTGAACCTTCAAAAGGTTTGACACCAAGACCCAATCATTTCTACTTTCTTTCACATTATAACTTGAGCAACCTTTTGTTTTGTCAAGGTTTAAAGGAAACACATACCTTAATCCTTTGGTCAAAAAGTCAAGAGCTAGAGGTGACAAGGAAATCATAACGTGGAGGTAAGGGGAATGAAGTTTGAAGGTCCAACACTTATGAGAAAATATAGTGTAGACAATCAAGGATCAAAATTTAGGGATACCTTGGAACAAGTACCTAGAAGATAGGAAAAATATTTGAGGGAAAAGTCTAACAACCAATAAGTATAAAGGAAAGTCATACTTTCATCGAGAGGCATGAGAGAAGAGGGAAGTTCAAAAATTTGACATCAAAGGGGAATGCAAAGGAATTGGCGAATTTTGAAGGGTTGAGGAAGGTATGAATGGAATGCCAAGTTCAAAACAATTAGGAAAATTTTAATAGCAAAGAATAGGATGTCAAGACAAAGATGGAAGAGGTTCTTTGGGAAAGGAGAGCCCATCGACTTGATGGAAAGAAAAGGACTTAAGCATTCTAGTGGAAATTATTGGGGATCAAGGATGCAATGGAAGAAAAATATCGATAGAGAAAGAAGCTTGATACCTCAACAACGAAAAAGAACTCACATTTTAAATCTTGGAAAATTGGCATGACAATCTCAAAAAGGGTTAATAGGCTGATAAAATTCACATAGACAAGTTTTACGACTTAGACTAGGTTGTTGGGATCAAGTGGAAGGTTATGCTATAAGGATGAAATTCAACAATCTAATAAACAAAAGGAAAGAAAAGGAAAAGAAGGCATAACAAAATGGACAGCCTCAAAAGCCTGAAACTTTGACATCTAAAACATAAGGAAATGACCCAAACACACCCAACATTAGAAACTTTTCAAAATTTTGTAATCTTGTACACATGTGAGCATGCAAGGGATGACACAGAGCAACAATTTAAGCAATACTTCACCTTATGAAAAACCCACTTATACTATCTTAGTTCATTTATAAAAGGGTGGATTAACATATAGCAATAGTACCACAAGGGTAAACTACAAAAAAGATACATCACAAAATAGAGTATTAGTAGGCTATTTAGCAAATGTATAGTGCTAATAACTTCAACATCATTCATACCAAGTGGACAAATTTTCCATTCTTAGAAGATATCTAAAAGAAGCCAAATTAGATAAGGAAACTATAGCATAGGAAGACACAAATCTATGAAAAAAAAATTATAATAATTATTCTTTGAGAGCCACACTATTTTTTTGTCTATTGCCCTAAGTTTCTAGTTCCTCTACTATTGAAAAGAACTTAGCTTACTTATAATTTCATTCACTCTATTAAGAGGAGCATGTGTACTCCTAAGCAAAAATATCTTGTAGCTATGCATAGAATTTTACATCATATTAACTAAAACACATTTATATAAAAGGTAAGTTCAATAGCCTCATGGAATGTAGAACCAAAGGAGCCAACATTGGTTGATGATGATGTGGCACAAACAAGGTTCTCTAGTATTGATTTAGATGAGATTAACCTTGATGAGTGAATTTGGCACAAACTTTGTGGATGATTAGAGACATTGGGCCATTGGCAAACTATATTTGAATTATGAATATAATATATTAATATTCATCATTTTTATTGTTTTATGCAATGTGTTTAGTACTAAGTGATTTATTTATTCAATTATTATTTCTTATGCATTTTTTATAAATAATTTTTGATGTACAATATTATATTTTCACCATCATCTTCCCACCATCCCCAATCAAGGTCCTTTTCTCCCCCATCCCTAAACTCATCCTTGATCCCCCTATCTAAAACTCTATGGAATTATAAAATACAACAATAAAGGAGGAGAATTCTATCAAAATATTTACATGAAAGGTATTTATAATGGAAGTGACCAAGAAATATCTTTCAAGGAACTTAACAAGACATAAATGATACATTTTAGGGATTTTGCAATAATCAATATAGAAAGTGATATTTGAATCTCCAATACTTGTAATGGAATCATGAAAAAGGTAAAATTAAGGGTTAAGATTACCATAAACCAAAATAGCTAATATGAAACTCAAAATAAAAACATTATAACTATACCATATGAATGGATATGCATAAAGAACTTGTTAAAGGAACCTCAAAGATAGGCAAGAATAGTTGACAAGCGTAAAGCCAAACTCGACAACCCTCATTTGCTTTACCATAATGAAAGCTTTTTAAACAAGATTTGTGACAACTGTAATTACTCAAACAAATGTAAGCAAGAGATAACATCAACATCCATCCACCATCCCCAATCAAGATCTTTTCCCCCCTTCCCCAAAGTCATCCCTAATTCCCCTATGTAAAACTTTGTCTGATTATAAAATAAAATAACAAAGGAGTATAAACATGTAATTAAACAAGACTTATACCTGCTAAGAATTCTCAAGATAGGGGTAATGCCATGCATTCACATATAACACAAAATTATGGATGAGAGAAGAAAGTTGGGAATTGTGTCCAATAATTCACATGCAACCTATAAGTTGGATATGACCAAGAAAACACCTTTCAAGGAGCTTAACAAACATCCTATCTATATTTTAGAGATTTTACAATGATCATTATAGAAAAGTGATTTGAATCTCTAATACTTGTCTTGGAATTCTTAAAAACCAAAATGAACTGGAATAAGATAAACATAAACCAAAATAACTAATATGAAAACTCAAAAAGAAAATATTCTAACTATATCAAATGAATAGATACACGCAAAGGCCTTGTTGAAGGAACCTCAAATATTTTAAGGCAACTACTCAAAAACTCTTGCTTGTTTAAATTTTACCATAATGGAAGCTTTTGAAACAAGATACACATAAAGGCATTGTTGAAAGAACCTCAAAGATTTTAAGGCAACCCACCTTTCTTGCTTAAAGTTTACGATAATGGAACCTTTTGAAAGAAGATTTGTAACAACCATAATGACTAAAAGGAAAAGGTGAGATGACACCAAAATCCATCCACTTCGAAGAGATTAAATCTTGTATGCATATTAGATAGAAGGTCAAAGATACATAGAATCAGATTTTATATTGGTTGATCATGGAGCATATATGATGACTATAGCATTTACAGTCTAAGCGTTTCTTGAGACCCTCATTTTGACAATTGTAGATTCCATTCTAAAGCCAACATTTATTATTTGTAAAAATATTTATCCATTAGGGGAGAAGACCCAATTACCGCCCCCCATTGAATAACCGCCACCTCCATGCTCACTTAACCCCCCAAAAAAATTTTGCTTTGATCCATTAAAAAACTTTATTTGATTGAATAAATAATTACAAAAACACCAATGGCTGCTCATTATAATTACAAAAACACTAATTGCTGCTCATTAAGTGTTAAAGTGCATGTTTTAGAGTGGATTTAAGGCATAAACAGTTATAATTGATGGAAATTAGAGTGGGTGGATACTGGGACATTAGGTGGTGGCAACCGAACAGCACCTCTAAAAGGTGTCTTTTTGACCTCCACGCGCATATCCAATGCTCCCACACTCTACCGAATTGCCCAAAAGCCAAAAACTTAGTTATAAGCTCTTAACTCGTGGGTGGAAAAAACCCATAAAAAAAATTTTGATTCGATGCACGGTTTACATTCTATGGTTGTGCGAAGTTAGCCTTGGTGGATATTGGGTCTTCTCCCCTACTTCTTATGAAAAAGGTATGGAAGAAAGATTCGGTAAAGAGTTGAACTGAGAAATTCATGTTGCAAGCAATACTATTATTTTTTAAAATTCGGTATTGTGACAAGTAGATATGGCTTAAGAAGGAGATGGGTGAATTTACTATGAATTCACTATTAATATTTAACATTTTTTTTTTACAAATAATCAAAGTATCAATTCTTTGTGTGTAAAAATTGTCATTTTGGGGTTGAGCGTTGTGTTTTGTTCAGGGTCTTTTTGTTGAATCTATATACAAAGAAATTTCATTTCATATTTAATAAGTACTAAATATTATTGTAGACACTCAAATTATCCCGATTGATATCGTGCACTTGATCCTGATTTACTAACACTAATTCTTCCCTAATCATTTCCACACTAACCAATTAATTGAATAATCTTTATTTAATTAATTTCCCCCTTAAATCAAGTAATACACTTTATCGGATTTATCTCATCATCCCCTAATGTTCCTCTTTTAATTAACTAAATCAACTTTATTTAATTAAATCTTAATGTTCCTCTTTTAATTAAATAAATCAATTTTATTTAATTAAATCCTATGTTCCTCTTTTAATTAAATAAATCAATTTTATTTAATTAAATCCTAATGTTCTTCTTTTAATTAAATAAATCAACTTTATTTAATTAAAATCCTAAAATTCTAATATCCTCTCATATGATTTAAATAGATCCAAACATTTAAATCATGTGTCACAAATCAACTAATCTCATCTAAGTTAATTAATCCTAAATTCATTAACTCCTAGCACTAACCCTCCATTCCTCTAGATTTTGACTCCACCCCAAGGTAAGTCAACCTTGGTCAAGTTGCACATGTAAATCAATTTATTTGATTTACTATTACCTATTTTCATTCAAAAAAGTGGCATATTCTTGGAATATCCCACCCACTTGACTTTTCCCTCCAAAGGACTTTGTCCTCTTTCTTGAGCCACCTTGACATTAAAAGCTCTTACATGTCCTCTTCTTACAGAAGCCACCTTGGTTTTAAATGGAATCTTACACATTCTCTTACACAAGCCAACTTGACATTTATTCTTCTTAAACATCACATCTCCCAAAATGTGCTCACACATGTGTGAGCACATCTCTACCAAGATTCATTAGCATGATGAAAAGTGGCATTATGCCATTGCTCTATTCTTTAATCCCACATTCATCAATTTTCTTCATTCTTCAATCCTCGGCTTCTATAAATATAGGCATATTCTCACAATTTTGATCCATCACCTAAGAGAATAATCACTATAGCCATTTGAGTTCATAGCATTTCATATTTTCATCCATTTTAGCAAGATTATAGTCATTTTCATACTTTGTTCATCAAATCCATCATCAAGCTTATCAAGGGGTTAGGAAAGGGTTTCTTTCCACATCAAAAGAGCACTAATCCCCCTATGGGATGCTAGTTTGAGCACTTAGAATAGGATTTCATTAGTATTGTATTTGATATTTTACTTTATTTTTCATGTTCTTGTGTTCAAATGAATTTCATATGGAATGCTAGTTTCTTACTCATATATTGGCTAATGATCATTTTTTTATTTATGTCTGAGTAGGTATAGAAGAAGCAGTCACATTTTAGCACTAGAGGGAGGGGGAATTTCTCAAAATTAATGCATTTTTTCACCATTTTCACTATTTTTTTTATTTTTTATGTTTCCAAGATACAGCCATGCTGAAGAGGTCAAACAGCGACACAATCATTATAGTGTCACTATGTAGTGACACTACCTTTATTTCCAAAATGTGACACTGTCTAGTTTCCTCTGACGTTGACGAATCAAACTCCAAAGAGAAACACTAGTTAATATAGCGACACCTTGGTTGTCTCTGTTTTCTCCACAAAACGATGTTGATTTACCAAAGCGATGTTGGAAACTCAAAACAGTGATTCTTTTGTGAGAAGCAACATTTGGTCTAGCTAAAAGGAATTTTTCAATTTTATTTCAACATGTGCTTTTATGTTTTGATTTCTTTTGACCTCTGAATTGTTTTGTGGCTCTGTTTTCTATAGGCTGATCAAATTTTGCAGGTTTTTGGTGACAAAGGAGGAAACAAGGAGAAAGTATCCTATGGAATTTTCCATTTCATGATTGTAAAAAAGTGTTCTTTAACACTTTGGGGACATTTATAATCCAATATTTGGGTATTGTTTCCCTCAAGCTTTAGGACTCAACTACATTTTGTTTTGGGTTTAAAAAGAACACACAAAATCTTTCATTTTATTCAAAATTTGGTTTAAAATAACCTTAGAAACTTACTAGCATTTCAATTTGGGTTAAAATTGAACAAAAAACTTTCACACTCAAATTTGGTGCTATAAAAAAATCCATTTGTTGCTTTTGAGGACTAAAAAAAACTTGTCTTTGTCTTGTTTTGCAATCTTTTTTTATAAACTCTTGTCATTTCAAATGTGTATGCACTTCTCTTGCGCTTCATGGTGATCTTGAGAATCAAATGAATTTTAGTGACATTAGGTTGTCTAAAAGATTGCCTCCACATTTCAAATTTTGGTTTTAAAATTGAACAATACATGTGTGTGAAGAAAAGGCAGTGTGTGTGCTCTTGCCTAAATGTGTTAGGTAGTCGAACCAAAAATGCACTTCTTCACTATTGCTTACCCTTAGAGAGCCTACCTAGGTGGGAAAAAGTACTCACCCCAAGGGAACAACTCAAACCGGTAACGAGCTAATCTCCAAGCTACTCCCAACCGGTATATAAATTTGAATGTTGAGGAAAATATCAACATTACAGAACTTCCTATGGACAAGAAGGTGATAATATTTATATAGGTTGATCTTACCTCTCGTGTGGCCTTTTGAATGGGTGCCTTGATTAAGAACTAATTTGTATAAAATCCAAAATTCCTAACTATTTGTTGGTGTCAGGAGGTCAGACCTCTGAAGCTATCCCACGTACTTGTGATTCTTAGTAGATATGAAGAGTTTTTCATGGGAGATTCATGAGAACTTGAAGCTTGGATGACCCGAGAAGTGTGTGTTGAGAAAGGGGGAGCCAGCGTGGTCAAGATTCTAATCATCTACTCTGAATAAGCGCAATTGGAGAAATCCAAGTGAGAATTTGACAAATATTGTCTTTTCTATCCTAGGTTTGTGCATTGTTTCGGAATCAAAAACCTTTTCTTGAAATCTCAAAATGTGGAAACAAACATTTAACAAGGTCATCAGAATTTCAAACCCCTTTGGAAAGAGCAAATACCTTTGAAAATCTCATTTATTACTACTTGTCCCTAGGGATTCTATCCTTAGAGGCTTTTAAGTATTTGGGTCTATATCTCAATTTTCTCTCTCTAAAGTTAACATTAGGGAACTATTTCCTTGATTCTCTTGATTTCCACATAATGGACCTTGTGGGATGAAAATAAATTGAGACATAGACATTTAGTTTGAAAAGCTAAGAAAGAAAGTGTGGATGTGGTAAAAATTACTCATTAAGCAAAGATTAAAGACAATTGAACCCCACCTATGTGCTTGTTATCATGATTTCCAAAAAAGTCAAGATTGGGCAAAACAAAAGTATTTGAGCAAAAGCTTCAAGTTTAGGTGCCACACTCAAAAAGTTGTCAAGAAGTACATTAGGAAGTGCAACCTCAAACAATACACCAAGATAAGAAAGAAGTTCATGAGGTTTAATATGTTGTATTTTTTGGTTGTGTTGTTGATATGTGGTTGTCATTGATGTCAACACTATTAGCATTAATGTCTTTAAGATTTTATATGCTGAGGATATTGAGAAAATTATAATAAAATAAGTTGCAGGTTGTCTATGAAGCAGTGAGGATCAGTATGATGGAAAGTTCAACATGTTGATGGTGAGAAGTTGTGAATTAAATGGTTTTTTTTCAAGCCTATCTAGTTTATCCACCAAAAGTTTCAGAGGTGTGCATGTATATTTGAGCAAGTTATGAGTTTTTGTGTTCTGATAGTTATTTTGTTACTGAAGCTGGTAAACCTAGAAGAAGATAATTTGATTCTGGTAATTTGAGTTTTTGTGTATGCTCTTGTGGTGTTTTTGGATGTTTCTATATTGTGCTCTATCTATGTTGCACATCTATATTGATTGTTGTGCTCACGGTCAATGATTTTCTCTTGCATGTTCATGGCCAACAAGGTGATTATAGCATGTTATGGATCTTCGAGGAAAATCTTTGAAGGTGTTTTGTGTTCGAGGAAAAAAATTTGGGTCTCTACTATGTTGTGGTCAACCTTGGTAGTTTTGTATTAATAATCTTTATTGTTTTGGGCCGACAGTTTGTATTCATCTTATTATTTTGTTGAAGCCGACATGAAGCAATGTAATTACTTGTTATGGATATATATGAGTGATTGTTTATCTCATTTGAGACAATGAATGATGTGAAATGTGTGAGTGTTATGTGCGAATAAATATCAGATCATTCGAAGGTAGAGCAGAGTGTGAAGAAGAGTGAAGAAGAGTGAAGAAGTGTTCATGTGCTTAACTGAAACTGTAATTAGGCATTAACAAATGCTACATTCTCAGTTTAAAATCTTCAGATGGAATTAATCTGAATGTTTTTGTAAGAGAGTGAATCTTCCCTTGTATTTGAGTAGTGAGCTCTAGGCAGTGTGCCTGAATGCATGTGCATTCCTCATTTATTCTTCTTATAATTTTAACAGAGTATAAACTTGTGGATTAACCTCCACCATGGTTTTTCTCCTAACAGGTTTTCCACACAAAAATATTGGTGTTATGTGTATTTTTGATGTGTTGTTGATTTATGATTTCATGGTTATTAATCAGATTTGAGAATAAGGGTTAATAAAGTTAATAAGTTTGAAATTTTGAGACATCTAATTCACCCCCCTTCTCAGTTCCCTGCCCTTGTGTTTCCAACAATTGGTATCAAAGAAAGTTCCTTGGAAGAAGTTTAACAGCTTGAGGTGATCTAGGATGGCGACATATAAGAAGGATAGTCTGAGATTTGATGGAACAAACTATTCTCTGTGGAAGACTCTAATGGAGTATCATTTGAGATGCATTGGTGAATCTTATTGGAACACTACAAGTAATAGGTATGTTATTCATCAAAATGGTCCTACTACTACTGTTGAGATTCGGGATGTTGAATACAATATCAGGGCTAAGGAAGCATTGTTGAGTGCTTTGATTCATTCTGAGATGATGAATGTTATGGATCTGAAGATTGCTTGTAAGATCTGAAAAATTTTGAAAACCTTGTATGAAGGTGATGCCAATGTGAACATTGCTAAGCTACAGAGTGTAAAAGGGAAATATGAATTGTTGAAAATGGGTAATGATGAGAATATTACTACTTTCATACAAAGAGTGAATGAAATTGTGTGTGGTATCAGATGTGTTGGTGGATAGTTGGATGAATTAGAGATTGTTTCTAAAGTACTTAAATCCTTGCCTGATGCATAAAAAATCAAAGCTATAGCTATTGAGGAGCTCTGAACTATGACAAATGTAACCAAAAATATGTTGATTGGTAAACTTACTACTTTTGAGTTGAGTGAATTCGGTGATGCCCTTATGTGTGGTATCAGATGTGCGGGTGGAAAGTTGGATGAATCAGATATTGTTGCTAAAGTGCTTAGATCCTTGCCTGATGCATAGCAAATCAAAGCTACAGCTATTGAGGATCTTTGAACTATGACAAATGTAACCAAAGATATGTTGATTGGTAAACTTACTGCTTTTGAGTTGAGTGAATTCGGTGATTCCCTTTCTAAGATAGAATCTACATTCAAAGCTACTACCTCTGGAAGAGATAAGAAAAGATATGATCCAGGTGAAAGTTCTTCTAGAAAGGTATTCAAGTATGAGGAAGAAATGAGACAGATTGAAGAAGAAGAAAGAGAATTGAATGAGCTTGAAGCACTTACTGTCAAAAGAGAAGCCAGAGGAGAAGGTGAGTATAAAGGAAAGTTGCCTATTAAATGTTTTTCCTTTAATAAGATAGGTCATTTTGCATCAAGGTGTCTGGAAAGAGTCCATAAGCCAAGATATAACAAACCTAGATTTCAAAATAAGTGTTATTATGTTGCTAATGAAGGTGTGATAGATGATGAATCTGATAAAGAGAATGTAAGTGAAGATGAGTTTGTGTTTATTGCTATCAAGGAAAATAAAGTTGTGTCTACTGAATCTATTGGTTGTACTAATGTGGAGAAATCCCTAGCTGCTCAAGTTGAAGAGAAGGATGAATGGGTAATTGATAGTGGATGTTCACATCACATGACAGGTGATAAAAGAAAATTTGTGAGCTTGGAAAAGTATGATGGTGGTGTTGTAATATTTGGTGATAGCAATGGTGGTATAATATGTGGCAGAGGATGTATTTCTTTTGATGGTAAGCATAATATTGATGATTTTATTTATGTGGAAGGTTTGAAGAATAATATTTTTTAAGTGTTAGATAGGTGGTTGATAAGGGATACAATCTTCAATTCAAGGATCAAAAGTGTGGAATATTGGGAAGTTCTAGAAATATGATTACTTCAAGTAAAAAAACAAAAGGTAACATTTTTCACCTAAATACTGCTAGTAAAATTTGTTTGATTGCTCAAGTTGATGAAAGTTGGTTGTGGCATAGGAGAATGTGTCATGTAAACTTTGATAGTATTATCAAGATAAGTTCTACTCGAGCAATGAGAGATCTTCCTAAGTTGGTAAAACCCTCTAATGCCATATGCAAGGAATGTCAGTTGGGGAAGCAAACTAGAATTTCATTTTGGAGAAAACAACAATGTTCAAATGAATTGTTGGAGATTGTGCATATTGAATTGTGTGGTTCTACTAGAATCAGAAGTTTGCAAGGTTACAAGTATTTCATGTTGCTTATTGATGATTATTCTAGGATGATATGGGTTACTTTCTTAAGGGAGAAATCTGAAGCTCTAGAGAAGTTCAATATTTTCAAGGCTATGGTTGAGACAAAGACAAGTTTGAAGATTATATTTCTAAGATCAGATAGAGGTGGGTAATTCACTTCCAATGATTTTAATTCTTTCTGTGAAGTCCATGGGATAAAGAGATAATTATCTGCACCATGGACCCCTCAACAAAATGGAGTTGTGGAAAGGAGGAACAGGACAATTCAAGATGTTGCTAGAACTATGATGTTGGAAGGAAATTTTTTGCATATCTATTGGAGAGAAGTTGTGATTACTACTATTTATATTCTCAACCAGGTACAAATCAAAGGTGATACTGGTAAGACCCCTTTTGAGCTATAGTTTGGTCATAAGCCTACTATTATATATTTCAAAATTTTGGGAGTAAATGCTACATCAGAAGAGACAAATATATAAGAAATTTTGATGCTAGGAGTGATGAAGGAATCTTTCTTGGTTATTCTACTAAGAGCAAGGCCTACCAGTGCTACAACAAGAGATTGAATCTAAAATGGTTGAAAGTGAAAATGGTAAGGTTGATGAAGACATTGCTAGACCGTCTAGAACCTGTGGATATGATTCTAATGATTAGAATGACAGTACAAACAAAGTTTAGACTTCAAATCAAGTTCAAATTGTTTCAGTGAATCAAGAAGATCAAGAGGAAGGAGAAACTAGTGAAAGTACAGAAGAGAGATCACAAGAGTCTTAAGTTCAAGAATAGCCTAAGACTCCAAGGTATGTGAGATTAAATCATTCAGAAAATTAGATTATAGGTGACAAGAACAAAGGTGTCCAAACTAAGAGAAGAATTGCAGAAGAATACCATTTGATATCAAAGACTGAGCCAAGTAATGTAAATGAATCATGCAAAGATGAACATTGGATTGAAGCAATGAAAGAAGAATTGCAGAAAATTGAGAAGAAGAATACATGGATTCTTGTTCCTAGACCTAAGGATAAAAATGTAATTGGAACTAAATGGGTCTTTATAAACAAACCGAATGAGCAAGGTGAAGTTATCAAGAATAAAGCAAGACTGGTATGTAAAGGATATTCTCAAATGGAAGGAATTGACTTTGAAGAGACTTTTTCCACTATTTCTAGAATTGAAGTTGTGATACTATTTCTTGCTTATACTGCTTACAAAAACTACAAGGTTTATCAGATGGATGTCAAGTCAGCATTTCTAAATGGCGAATTGGAAGAAGAAGTGTACGTTGAGCAACCTAATGGATTTCAATTGACTGATCAAGGATATATGGTGTGTTAGTTGAAGAAAAGATTTTATGGACTCAAGCGAGCCCCTAGAGATTGGTATGCCAGATTGGACAAGTATTTTTTGAAGCTTGGATTTAACAAAGGTATTGTTGACAGTAATCTGTATTTCAATATTGATGATGATAAATATTTGATTGTGGAAGTCTTTGTTGGTGATATCATTTTTGGAGGAGATAATGGTTTGTGAATGAATTTTTTTGATGATATGTAGAATGAGTTTGAGATGTCAATGATTAGAGAGATGAAATTCTTCTTGGGATTGCAAATTAATCAATTAGATAAAGTGATCTTTATATCTTAGTCCAAGTATGTGAAATAATTGCTAAAGAAATTTGGTATGGAAAATTCAAAGCCAGACGGTACACCCATGGTGACCAAATGTAAGTTGACAACAGATGATGATTCTTTAAAGGAAAATTAGACTAGATACAGATCAATGATTGGTGGATTGCTCTATTTGACTCAAACTAGACCTGATATCATGAATTTTGTATGTATTGTTGCAAGATTTCAAGCCGATCCTAAGGAATCTCATGTGACTGCTATAAAAGGAACTTTTAGATACTTGAAGGGAACACTTGATTTTGGCCTATGGTATCCTAAAGATGATGATATTACCTTAAGTTCCTTTACTAATGTTGATTGGGAAAGAGATGGGAATGACAAGAAAAGTACCAGTGGTGGCACATTTTTCTTGGGAAAGAATTTGATTTCATGGTTAAGTAAAAATCAGAATGCCATTTCTTTGTCTACTATAGAGCCAAAATACAGTGTTGTTGCTAACAATTGTACTCAAGTATTGTGGATGAAGAAGATGTTGAAAGATATTATAGTTGTGTATGATGAACCTATTACTATATTTTGTGATAATTAAAGTGCAATTAACATATCTAAGAATTTTTTTCTGCATTCAAAGACCAAGCATATATCTATCAAGTACCACTTTTTGAGAGACAAGGTGAGTGATAAGGAAGTCGAACTGGAGTATGTTCCTACTAAGGAACAGATTGCAAATATCTTTACTAATTCATTGCCTAAGGATACTTTTGAGTATCTAAGAGGGAAGTTAGGGGTGATTACCCCTCCTAATCAGAATTAAGATGCAATACATTACATCAGTTCGAACATTTCATAGTCATATCTTGATTCGGATTGATGTTGTGGTGGTTGCTACTCAGGGGGAGTACTCAGATGATTTAGATATGTGGTTCAAAGCTTGTGTGTACCTTTTACATTGATTTCAAAGGGGGAGAAGAGTAATGTGAAAAAATCTTGAAGAATTAAGGGGGAGAAGAGCAATGTGAAAAATTGGAAATTATATGAGGAGAAAAGAGTCAGAACCTAAGGGGGAGTAAGTGCTGAAGTTAGTTGTGTTGATGGTGCTTTTCACATCATGTGTATCCATCAATGCCAAAGAGGGATAGTTTTGGATGTTGTGGTTGTGTTTTTGATATGTGGTTTTCATTGATATCAACACTATTAGCATTAATGTCTTTAAGACTATATATGTCAAGGATATTGAGAAAATTGTAATAAAATAAGTTGCAGGTTGTTTGTGAAGTAGTGAAGATCAATATGATGGAAAGTTCAGTATGTTGATGGTGATAAGTTGCGGATTAAATGGTTTGTTTTCAATCCTATCTATTTTATCCCTCAAAATTTTTAGATTTGTGCATGAATATTTGAGCAAGTTATGAGTTTTTGTGTTCTGACAGTTATTTTGTAACTAAAGTTGGTATTCCTAGAAGAAGATAATGTGATTATGGCAATTTGAGTTGTTGTGTATTCTATTTTGGTTCTTTTGGATGTTTCTAGATCATTCTCTATTTGTGTTGCACGTCTGCATTGATCATTGTTCTTGTGGTCGATGATTTTCTCTTGTGTGTTCATCTTTTTCATGTTCATGGCCGACAGGGTGATTATAGCTTGTTGTGGATATTCGAGGAAAATATTTGAAGGTATTTTGTGTTCAAGGAAATTTTTTTGGGTCTCTACTATGTTGTGACCGACCTTGGTAGATTCACATTAATAATCTTTATTTTTTTGGGCCGACAATTTGTATTCATCTTATTATTTTGTTGAAGCCAACATGAAGTGATGTAATTACTTGTTGTGGATATATATGAGTAATTTTTTATCTCATTTGAGAGATGAATGATGTGAAGTGTATGAGTGCTATGTGTGAATAAATATTAGATCATTCAAAGGAAGATCAGAGTGTGAAGAAGAGTGAAGAAGATTGAAGAAGTGTTCATGTGCTTAATCGGAACTGTAATCAGGCATTAGCAGATGCTACTTTCTCAATTCAAAATCTGCAAATGGATTTAATCTATTTTTTTTTGTAAGACAGTGAGTCTTCCCTTGTATTTGAGCAGTGAGCTCTAGGTAGTGTACCTGAATGCATGTGCATTCCTCATTTATTCTTCTTATACTTTTAACAGAGTATAAACTTGTGGATTAACCTCCACCGTGTTTTTTCCCCTAATAGGGTTTCCACACAAAAATCTTGGTGTTATGTGTATTTCTGATGTGTTGTTGATTTATTTTTTCATGGTTATTAATCAGATCTGAGAATAAGGGTCAATAAACTTAATAAGATTGAAATTTTGATAGAACTAATTCACCCCCCCTCTCAGTTTTATGCCCTTGTGTTTCCAACATTATAGACTCATTCCTTTGAACAATCAAGATATGTATGCTCAATTTGAACCACTCATCTAAGTCAAATTTTGGTCCTTTAGAAGTATACAGTGTTCTTCAATACCAAGGTCTTATAAAAAAATAAGTCTCTCTAGGTTCAATCTAGGATCAAAAACAACACTTTCATCCATCCCCCAAACATCAATCAAATCCCATCTCACAAACAACACTTAGAATTTTGGAAAAAAACATTCATACTAGACTTTTGGTAATCCTCCAAATCAAAATCAAAAATCATCTTGTTTGACTAAGTGTGTTTGGATGAATCCTTCTTCATACACTTAGTTAAATTATCACCTAGTGGACAAATTTATTCCAAGGTAACATCCAATATCTTGGGGTTGATGAGTTCATTATCCAAAATCCAAAATCCAAAAGTTCTAAAGTCTAGTGTTCCTTCAAGATTTCTTAAAATTTCAATCATTCACACCATCCATCTTTCATTTATCTCATCACCATCATTTGATCCTTAAAACATCTTAGATTTTCACCTTTGTACCTAAATTTTAGACCAACCTAAGGAATTAGAGGTTTTCTTCCCATATTCCTTAAAGTTGATCCTTATTTTATGGTCCAAACTAGATCTCAACACAAGAAAAACATGGAGCAAAATAAAGAAACATCCACTTCAAGCAATTTGAGTCAAACTGAAACAGAATTCCACCCTAGGACATCCATAGACCTTCCAATTAATCCTCCTCCAATACCTCAAAATATTAAAGAGGGAGGTTTCCAATTGGAGGATGTTACCAACAATGTCCTAGGAATGACTCAAGATGAAATCATGGAGATAGTTTAAAATCCTAAAAATCACAACATTGTCAAAACAATGATGAGACTCGATCCTTCACAATACATGCTATCATTAGCAAAAGAAGGGGCTAAACTCCCTTTTGATTATGATGTGAGCACTATCATGGAACAACCTCTTGGGACTATGCCACCAATATCATACACATCGTCATTCCAAAACATCATTCAACCCATCCCACAACCAATATCATCTCATGCTCCAAGCCAACCCATAACTACCAAGGGGAGTTCATTACTTCATGCTCTTCAAACACATTCCCTTGTAAATAGCCAAAACTTGGACACAAACATCGTCCCTCAAGACCCAAAGAATCTGTATGTTCCACTCATTTTTCATGACACCAACAATGCATCTACCTTCTCTGCAACCCGGCATATCCTCTTGGGACACAAGTCTCTCTCCCCATGGTATCACAAGGACAAGGGGGTTTATTTGGAAAAGGGGAAATATTTGATGCTTCATCCTCACTTTCTCAAGGAAACATACCATTTTTCCCCCACCACTTCCCCCGCTAACATCAACTTCCACATCAATCTAAGGTTTAGGGCAACCCTCTTTACCCATCCAAAATCAATGAAATCAAATCAACATACCAAATCCTCCAAGCATGACACTGATATCACAGCACTAGGTGACACCAAACCAAACCTCTCAATCAACCATTACACCATCTACAATGCCCCAAATTCTTCAAAATGTGGTCTCTCAAGGACCTAGCACATCAACCATACCCTCCAATACACAACCCATTGTCATCACTCAAACACCTCAACAACTGCCTCAATAAAAACTCATCACATTATCTCACACCATTCTAAATCCTCCACCTCCACCACCAAATACAAACATGGCCAATCAATACCATATTGCCTTGCAAATAGCTCAGCAAGCATACTAAAAGGCATTTCAACAATTCCAAACCCAGCAAATTGCCCAACAAGCCCAACCAGTCGCACAAGCTGCCCAGGCTACTCAAGCAACACAAATTACCCAATCACAAGCACAAGTGTTGTTGTAGCAGCAACAAGCCCAACAAGCTACACAAGCTATGCAAGTCGTACAATTTGTGCAAGTCCAACAAGCCACATGAAAAATGCAAGTCCAACAAGCCGCAGAAGTTGCGTAAGTCCAACAAGCCACACAAGCTATGCAATTTTTTCAAGTTGCAAAAGCACAAGCCCAAGCATAGGCCCAACATCAATATCAAGCACAGTAAGCTCAAGAGGCTTTGTTACAGCAACAGGATTGCAAACAATCTTTACAGCAATACCAAGCACAATAGCAAGAAGCTCAACAACAAGTGTTGTTGGCACAACAGCATCAACAAGACCAATAGCAAGCTTTGTTGGTGCAACAACACTTAAAAGCATATACACAAACATTATTTGCATAACAATCTCTTGCAAATGTGCCACCAAGTCTACAAGTCACCCCACCAATCATTCAAGCCACTACATCAACCCAAAACACATTCATTCCACCACCAGATCCGCAAAATGATAGATTTCTGCTCAAATAAAAAATCTCTCGCAACAAGTGTTGGATATACAATCTGGTAAAATCACAAGGTCACAAGGGAATTTATGCCCTTATCCATTTGATAGAAGCATTGTGATGAAACCATTCCCACAAGGTTTTGAGATACTAAAATTCAACAAGTACTATGGAACCAGAAATCCTGAAGATCACATTAGGGAATTCCACATGCACTGCATGGAAGTTTCCTATGATGAATCTTATCTAATGAGGCTCTTCCCTATAAGTATGGCTAGCCCAGCCATGGAATGGTTCTCCTTTCTTCCTCCCAGAATCAAAAATTTCCAAGAAATTGTGGACTTATTTATACAAAATTATAAAATTACTCACTCAACATAGGCATGGACATAAACTTAGAAGAGTTGTCCAACCTAAAGAAAAACAAAGGAGAGAAATTTATATCCTTTTTGCAATGATGATGATCCAAGGCCAATAAGAGCAAGTGATTTGTGCCAGAAGAAAAATAAGTTAGAAACATCATCTCAAACCTTGAAGGGCTATTATCTTTACATCTCAAAATGCAGTGCATCACCACCTATGATTAGTTCATCTCTGGAGCTCTTAACATCGAAAGAGCCCTCATTTCACAAGGGGGGACACCCACTTACCAAGATAATCGATCATCAACAAGCTACAATGACAAACCTTGAACATGGGAAAAAAACAAAAATGTTACCAACGATGGTGTTGTCGACGCCAAGGTTGTGATTAGTGCTCCAAGGCCGAACACACAACAACAAACATACCAACAACCTCAAAATAATACCCAAAACACCCTGCATCCTAACACATCTTAACAACAAACTAACACACAAATAGTCAACAATGTCAATGATCAAGGTGGACCATCCACAAGAAACAAATATCCCCCCAAGCGAAAGTACACACCACTTGGGGAATCAGTTGAATCTATCATGCAATGACTCATTGAAGCCAACATCATCATGCTCTCGATCATTCAAAATTACTAGGAACCTCAAGTTAAACCACCATGGTATAATGAGAAGCACCTTTGTGATTTTTATAAGATAAAGGGGCACACAACATCCTGTTGCATGAGACCCAAGAACCTAATCCACGATCTTATTGATGACAAGACTATCACTGTCAAGCAACCAGCTGGAAATCAAGAGCTCAAAATATACATGAATCTGATGCTAGATCTTAATAAGGAAAACAACAATGGCAAAGGAAAAAATTATGACAACATCAACCATTTCTATGACCATGTTGTCGCATCTTTAGATGAATGGGTAGGTGTTATCCATATCAGAGGGTCCAAAGCCAAGTGTGGAGTCACCACACGAGGTTGGAAAATCACTATCCTTGGACCATCCATGCAAGCTAAAGCACCCCTTGCAAACTCAAAGTCAGTTGCCAATAGTTACAATATCTTAGAACAGTTGAAGAAGACCCTCGCCAAGATCTCCATCATGGAGTTGCTGAAAATCTCACCTGCACATAGGGAAATTCTAAAAAAGGAACTAGTTGTGTCTTTCATACCCATAGATCTTGATGCAGACCAATTCCATGTTATGGTCGAACACATCACCATGCCACATCTCCTTACGTTCTCTAAACAGGATCTTCCAGCCCAGCTATCAAATAACTGTGTGCTTCATCTTGAAGTCTTTGTCCATAAAAATAAAGTCAAAAGAGTCTTGGTAGATGGAGGTGTCAATTTGAACATTTTTTCTCTCAAACTAATAAAGAATCTAGGATTTTCTAAAGACGTGATTGAAAAGGGAAAGGGCATCACAATCCGAGTTTATGATAATCAAGAAAGAGTATCTCAAGGCATCATTCAACTTCCTATCCAAGTAGGACCAGCCATCATGGAGACTACTTGCTAGGTCCTTGATCATGACCTTCCTTATAACATTCTCCTAGGGTGCTTGTGGATTCATGGGATGAAATTTGTAGCTTCCACCTTCCATCAATGTGTTAAATTCCCTTATGAAAACCAAGAGATCGCAATTCATGGTGACCCAGAGCCCTTTGCTTATTGCAGGAACTTGGAAGCCAAATATTACAAAATCCCAAAAGTTCCCAAGAATGATGAAGGCCCTACAACTCTGTATGTAGACCCATCCACTCTAGCCTCCACTTATGGGATAAAGACACCCACCATTATTGACATTTTTGGCATCAAAGCCATTATCCAAGATAATGGATGTGGAGACTATAAGATAAAGAAACGTGCCTTTGTAATAGGAGGGTTACCTCAATCTCCTAGGTCCCATGGACATCCACAACCAAGTAACACACCACCTCAAACATTCAGAGCAAACTCCTCCAGATTCAAAAGTTGGGGGGACCTAGGCCACAAAGTGGTGGATGAAAAATACATATCAAGTTTTTTATATCAAGACAAAGACCCGTGCCTACTCTTCTAATGGATGATGATAACAAAGGACTACAGTTAATGCTTGGCATGGGCTACAATAGGAAGGAAAGTCTCGAGAAAAATAGAAATGGTCGATTAGAACCCATCGTTGTTGAGAAGTGCATAAATAATCTTGGCCTCTGATGTACCCCTCTGAAGATAACCATACATGGCAGAATTCCCCCTGTTAAAACAATCAAATCTCCTCCTTGGTTACTAGTATCCACAGAGCTACCCCTAGACAACTGTACCTTTGATATAACTGATGTATGTAGTGATGAGGATTCCCTCACAGATCCACCCATGTTATTTGAGGACTCTTATTTGAGGACTCTTCCATGTTCATGATTTCCACCATGTCTTTTGAGTCAAACAACCAAACCCACGAATTAAAGCTAGTATATCCCCAACTAATAGACTATGACTAACGAGGACCACCAATTTTAGACACATTTGAAGATGATGAGGCCCTCTCAGAATTCATGGGACTATAGGATACTATACCATTCAGAGACCATAAAGCAAGATTCAACATTGAGCTAGACACACACACATACTATGGGGAAATGATTGAATCCCTCAGTCGCAAAAGTGAAAATCTAAGAGTGATCTCTAGGTCTTTAAGTGAAAACCACGTTGCGGCACTTTCTGACCCAAAAATAGTAAAAACAAAGGATGCATCAAATGTTGAAAACCTCTCTAAGGTGCCCAAGGATGAGGAATTCAATCTTCCCCTTAGTGTTATTCATCAGGAGAATTCGGCAGTGTTGGCAGAGAAGTGTAACCCCATCAACTTGGGGATTGAAGAGACACCACACATAACCTTCTATGTAGAATCCCTTTTGACTGAAGAACAGGAACTTCTAGCTGCATTTCTGAGAGAAAGAAAGGTAAAATTTACATGGACCTATGCTAACATGTCAGGACTTGATCTAGAGGTTGTGGTTCATCATCTTGCAATATATCCAGAGGTGAAGCCAGTAAATCAAAAACTAAGGAAGATGCATCCATAGATTGCACTATTACTCAAACTTGAATTACATAAAATCTTGGATGTTGGCTTCATAAGACCCATCGATTATCTTGAATGGGTTTCAAACTTGGTACCAGTCACTAAACCCACTGGGGGCATCTGAATCTGCATTTAATTCAAGGACCTAAACAAAGCATTCCCAAAGGATGACTTTCCCCTTCCAAACATTGACATGATCGTGGACCAAACAGCAAGGCATGAGATGTTGTCACTGATGGATGGGTTCTTAGGGTACAATCAGATAATGATAGCGAAAGAGGATCAGCATAAGACAACCATTACCTATCCATGGGGTACGTACTACTGGAACATGATGTTGTTTGGGTTGAATAATGTTGGAGCTACCTATCAAAGGGCCATGATACTCATTTTTCACGACATGATTCACAAGTCTATAGAGGATTATATGGATGACATACTGGCCAAGTCAAGAAAGTAATGAGATCACATAGCGGCATTAAGCTCCATATTTGATAGATTGGAGTACAAAGTAAGGCTCAACCCTAAGAAATGTGTCTTTAGTGTACAATCAAGAAAGCTTTTAGGGTATATAGTGTCAATGAGAGGAATCGAGATAGACCCTACCAAAGTCAAGGAAATTTTTGAAATGGGAGCACCAAGAACATTGAAATAGATAAGGGGTTTACAAGGAACACTCCAATCCCTTTTTAGGTTCATCTCATAGTTATCAGACAAGGCTATCCCATATTCTCATCTACTCCAGAAGGGGATAGCATACAAATGAGATGAGAAGTGCGATTAAGCATTCAAAGAAATCAAAGAATACCTGTTGACGCCACCAATCTGAAATGAGCCACTAATATTGTACATATCAACAACAGCAGTAGTACTTGGAGCTCTATTCACATAGCATGAAGAGACAGGGAAGGAGAGAGCCATCTATTATATTAGTTGAACCATGGTAGGGCATGAGTTAAATTATACATCCATTGAAAAGGCTTGTCTAGCAGTAGTGTTTGCCTCACAAAAATTCAGGCACTACATGTTAGCACATCAAATCAAACTCATCAACAAAATAGACCCCCTCAATTATTTACTTTCCAAAGCGACACTCACGGGGCAGATGGCTAAGTGGTTCATGATCCTCTCAGAATATGAAATTGAATATGTGGAAAGAAAAGGTATCAAGGGACAAGTGGTTGTAGATCAATTAGCAGAAGTGCTCATTTATTCAAAGAGCCCACTTATATCATAATTCCAAGATGAATCCATATTCAACCTCAGCACCGCAGATCATTGGAAGGTTTATTTTGATGGGTTGTATACACAACATGGATAAGGAGTGGGTGTTTTCTTCATCACACCGTAAGGGGATTGTATTCCTAAATCCTATAGGTTATCTTTCCCTTGCACTAACAGCATTTCCAAATATGAAGCCCTTGTGATCAAACTCATAATAGCATTATAGTGGAAAATCATGGCTCTTAAATTTTATGGAGACTCTCAGCCAATCATCAACCAAGTCAACAATGAGTACTAGACAAAAGACAACAAGCTAACCCCATACAAGAAACTAGTAGAAGATATCAAAGAATTTTTTATTGACATCACATGTTTGAGAAAATACCAAGGGCAAATAACATAGCAATAGATGCCATGACAACAATCGGATCACTACTAGATATCACACACAATGTCCTCAAACATGAGTTCCAGGGAGAGCAACTTCTCATACCAGCTTTTGAGGTAGCAGAGTCTGAATTTGTGTGTGAAATCGTTGGTCCTGGTAACTCGTGGTATCATGAAATATTTACTTACCTAAGAATAGGAGTCATCCCTACCGAAATCACCCTGAACCTTAAAAGAGTCTTTATCAAGAAGTCGTCTCACTTTGTTATCTTAGGTGACACCATATACCGTAGGAGTGTTGAGGGAACCCTTTTACAATGCCTAAATGCTAAGGAGCCCTTGACTGATTTAACTGAGGTACATGATGGCATTTGTGGTTCACACTCGAGTGGTATGACCTTAGCCAAGAAGCTACTAAGAACAGGGTACTACTAGTTGACGATGGAAAGGGATGCTCATGAATATGTCAAGAAGTGATTACAATGTGAACAACATGGGGACCTCATTCATGCACCAGCTCAGGAGCTCCATCTGATTGTAACACCTTGGCCCTTCTCGTAGTGGGGGATCGACCTCATTGGAAAAATCACCCCCAGCTCATCTAATGGACACAAATTCATTATCACTCCAACAGAGTACTTCACAAAGTGGGTAGAGGCCATTCCTATGACCTATATCACTAGAAAGAATATTTTTAAGTTCGTCCTAAATTACCTCATATGTCACTATGGTGTGCCACAAGCCATTATCTCAAATAATGGGACACCTTTCAAAAATCAAGATGTTTGAGACTTATGCTAGAAATTCAATATCCAACATCACTTTTCTACCCCATACTACCTCCAGGGTAACGGCCAAGTTGAGGCTACAAATAAAACCATCCTTAGAATCCTTAAAAAGACAGTTAATGAACTTGGTTGTGACTGGTACTTATAGTTGAACCCCACCCTATGTGCCTATCGAACAAGTATCTGCACTCCCATTCTCCCTAGTCTACGAATCAAAAGCCATCATTCCCATCAAGATCAAGCTCCTATCCTTGAGGATATCATTGCAAAACCTCATAACAGATGAAGAATATCGGGTGTCATGACTAAACGAGTTGGAACTATTGGATAAGCGATGCATCATGGATGCTCTAAACTACCTGCAAGTCTACAAGAACTATCTGAAGAGGAGCTACAACAAGAAGATAAGGAAATAGTTATTTCAGGTCAGTGAGCTTGTGATGAAAGAAAATCAGAAAAATGTGTCAAATCCAAATAGCAAGGGTGAGTTTGAACCCAACTGGTTGGGACCCTTCATCTTCACCACAAGCTACAAATCAGGGGCATATCAATTGTCAACACCCGAGGGTGAGCCTCTGTAGGAGCCCATCAACATATCCCACCTCAAAAAATTTTATGCCTAAGTATCAAGGTATAAAGCCAAAAAATCTAAAAAATCTAAAAAATAAAAATCTAAAAAAGTTAGAAAAAGGATTGAAAATAGTAAAGAAAAAAATTGTTCTCTAGTGAAAACAACTTCGGTGGCACTGTGGGCAAGAACCTTGGTGAAAACCTAGCAAACAGGCACCATGTGTAAATAAGCACTTTCCATCCACCAAGATCTCTATGGCTGGTTCTACATAGTCCATCACATATAATTGATTCTTCCATCACCCATCTACATCCGTATCATATCTCGATCTTATGTTCATAACATGATCTTCCCTAGAACTACTTGGCACATTCATCAGGTCAATGTGTCCTGCTTATATCAGAGTAGTCTATCACATCACGTTGGGGGCATGTTTTGTTGCTCGCATTAGATCGAATTCATGTATATTCTTGAGATCTTCCTAAAACAAAAAAACATCCAAAAACATTCATAAAATCCTTTCAAAAAGCCAAAAACATTCATAAAGTCAGAAAATCCAAAAACATCCAAAACATTCCAAAAATCAAAAAATAGGTCGAAAATCCAAAAAGTCAAAAAAAAGAGTTGTCATGTTGAACTATGTCATCTTTGAGCTTGAACGTAGGCAAGGCTAATCTTCGATTAGCTCCCGAGACACATTAGGTCAATTCTTTAGGAGTTTGTCATAATACGGTGGCAATCCATTTGTTTATACATATCTCATCAATAAACGAGTATGTCGTCAATCGAACTATGTGGTCTTTGCATGCATAACGTAGGCAAGGCTAATCTTTGATCAGCCCCCAAGATCCCTAGGATAGATCTTTAGGTTAGGTTCTTGGTCAAAATCTCAAAAAAACCAAAAAAAATGGAAAATTTGAAAATCAAAACATTGGTAAAACATCTTGAAAATACCCAAACCAGCCACAAAACATTCAAAAACCCCAAAAAAGTGCATCCTTCTCATTTCAACATTCACTCGCAAGAAGCATCCACTCACAATAAATCAATTGTCACCTTCACCCTTTGGCGAAACAATTGGAGGCAAGCTTAGCAGTCGAAAATGTGTTCTCAAATGTTGGGGTCTTAAGTCTAGGTCAATAGGTAAACAAGTTGGTCAACTCTAAGTATCAATAGTCTATCATCTAATCAATCTCACTATTATCTGATAACATCATGTCCTAGGATGCAACCTTCCTACAATGGACATCAACATCAGGCATTACCGTAGTTTAGTCGTGGCTAGTTTACGTCTAATCAAATTATTTAGAGAGAAAAGAATGGGGCATTAATCTTTATCTTTTGTCTGTTGTGTTTGTTGGATATTCTTGTAATATAACCTTGGTGAATACTTGTTTTATTAGGTGTGTATGGTGGGTGTTTTGGCCAGTTTTTTGATTATTACATTGTTAGGCTTTGTCTCTTTGTGTTTTGGTCTAAGATGTTTGAAATATCTAAAATTCATCCTAGTAAGGTTTTTGTATGTCAGGTGTGAATAGGGATACTCCTATCTGATTGTCAAGTCAAATTCCATCGCACTAAGTACAATGACATCCTACTTCTTTATGCCTTGATGCATCGTACCTATGTTTTATCAAACATAAGGAAAGTATGTCTTTTACGTCCCTAATCTCTGATAAAAAAAATATAATTATCCTTCATCATTACCTCTAAATAAAGTCTCGAAAAATCACAGACTTGTTGGATCCTCCTCTCATCATCTTATTTCTTATTTCTCATCTTCACACTAACATGGTATCATGGCAGTTAACAAAAAAAAATCACCAATGCATTCATCCTATAGCCACAAATCATCAGCATACATACATCTCATATTTAAGGCATAAATTATTCATTCACATAATCATTATATCACATCATACCTGTTTCATAATAATTTTAAGTTACGAAGAATAATAGAGATTTGTTATTCTGAGTATCTTAGAAATCATAAGCATTCACATCATTGCATTCATATCATTGCAAATCATAAACCATTACGTACCATAGTCACTTCACATCATTGCATTCATATCATTGCATATCATAATCATTTCATATCATGACCATTACATATCATAACATTTACATTATCAATTTAAGTTATGAAGAATAATAGAGATTTGTCATTCTAAGTATCTTAGAAATCATTGCATTCACATCATTGCAAATCATAAATCATTGCATATCATGAACATTGCATATCACATCATACTTTTTTCATAATCATTTTATGTTACGAAGAATAATATAGATCTATTAATCTGAGTATCTTATAAATCATTTGTATATCATAAACGTTTGCATCCATATATCCATATATCATCATAATAAAGGAAAAAGATACAAAAACATTGCATTTGCATATATTAACACCACATACATCTCATGATCCCATAATCAAATCCATTTTGCATTATCATTTAGAACATAATATAGATTTGTTATTCTAAGCATTGTAGAAATTATTTGCATCCATACTACGTACATCATCAAAAAAAGTGCATAGAAAATATACAGAAAGAAATGCATCTATAAACATTTGCATATCATAATAATCCATCACATAAAGTGCATCACATCCATATAGAATCACCTCACATATACATAAAACATCAAATGCATCCATACATAAAGCATAAATAAAGTAACACAACATCATGAATCAATCAAACTCATATATATCAAAATCATAATTGTCATGATACAAAATCTGACTCAAGTATATGTACAGCAATCACGATACAAAGCACACAGGACTATCAAAAACAAATCCTAAGAGTGTATATCAAAAAGTAGCTAGCCCTGATGACTACTCCCCTCTCTTGCTTACCTCTCTAGTTGATCCTTTGTATGTCAAACTATTGACTATTGTGAATAATCCAGTTGATTGAGAGTTGTGGGCACTATTTGACAGTAATGAAATCTATAGTAGTCAACCTCCCTCACTACCTCGTGATACATTTGTGTTGATATTGTCTTGCCCTGAGATGCGGTAGCCATGCTCTCTAGCTCCTACCTATGGCCAACCTCTTGGGCTAACTGTAGCTCCAAGGCTTGTCTTTGCTACCTCTCGTGGTCTCTCTCGGTGGTTAGGTCCTGGGCATGCTGTTTGGCCTAATCTCTCTCAAGTGTGATGGCCTTTACCTATTGGCAAGCTTGGTCCCACTCACTTGTCACTGCCTGTACCTAAACCTATAAGCCTTGTACCTATGCTTGCAATTGTTGAATCTGAGGATCCTATGGCTAATGAGGCTACTGAGCTTGATGGGGTTGATCTTGTTGAGCCTGATGTGTTTGGTGTGCTGGTTGATCATGTTGTTGATCTAGTTTCCCATCTTTGGGTGATGCCCCTAGATCATGTCCCCCACTTGTCCTCTTTGCGCAGTCCTCCCCCTAGGTCTCCCTAGTGGAAGTGTTGTCACTGGATCCGTCAGCCGTAGTGGAGATCTAAACCACTCTGCATATGCTCGTGTGACCCTTGGATCCATTGGTTCCTGTCCATAGGCCCATGGCCTAGCAAACAATTATCTGAAAGAATCCACTGACTCGACCGCTAGGATCATCCACACCCATGCCATCTCCCAAGCTGATCTTGCAAAAATGGCAATATACCCATCCACCAGCCTATCATAAACCTCACCAAACTGACAGGCCACCCTATCTAGTAGATATTGCTCTATAATAGTGTGCTCTCACCCCTGTATCAATCAGGTCTGACAAGCATAGAACTATTGAACATCGCCATACTATGCAGGGATCTATAGTCACGGCCTGCAGGTGAATGATGTCAAATCATCTATAATGCAATACTAGTAGGGGAGACCAAGTTGTCTTGTATGCCACAAGGTGATCCCACCCGCATATCCTAAAACAAAATAAAATCCAAAAACATTCATAAAATCCAAAAACAATCATAAAATCCTTTCAAAAAGCCAAAAACATTCATAAAGTCAAAAAATCAAAAAACATCCAAAACATGCCGAAAATCAAAAAATAGGTCAAAAATCTAAAAAGTCAAAAAACAGAGTTGTCATGTTGAACTATGTTGTCTTTGAGCTTGAACATAGGCAAGGCTAATCTTCAATTAGCTCTAGAGACACATTAGGTCAATTCTTTAAGAGTTTGTCATAATACGGTGGCAATCCATTTGATTATACATATCTGATCAATAAACGAGTATGTCGTCAGTCGAAGTATGTGGTCTTTGCATGCATAACGTAGGTAAGGCTAATCTTTGATCAGCCCCCAAGAGCCCTAGGATAGATCTTTAGATTAGGTTCTTGGTCAAAATCTCAAAAAACCAAAAAAAATAGAAAATTTGAAAATCAAAACATTTGTAAAACATCTTGAAAATACCCAAAACAGCCTCAAAACATTCAAAAATCCCAAAAAAGTGCATCCCTATCATTTCAACATTCACCTGCAAGAAGCATCCGTTCACGATAAATCTATCGTCACCTTCACCCTTTGGCGAAACAATCAGAGGCAAGCTTAGCAGTCAAAAATGTGTTCTCAAACGTCGGGGTCTTAAGTCTAGGTCAATAGGTAAACAAGTTGGTCAACTCTAAGTATCAATAGTCTATCATCCAATCAATCTCACTATTATCTCATAACATCATGTGCTAGGATGCAACCTTCCTACAATGGACATCAACATCAGGCATTATCGTAGTTTAGTCTTGGCTAGTTTATGTCTAATCAAATGATTTAGAGAGAAAAGAATGGGGCATTAATCTTTATCTTTTGTCTGTTGTGTTTGTTGGATATTCTTGTAATATAACCTTGGTGAATACTTGTTTTATTAGGTGTGTATGGTGGATGTTTTGGACAGTTTTTTGACTATTACATTGTTAGGCTTTGTCTCTTTGTGTTTTGGTCTGAGATGTTTGAAATATCTAAAATACATCCTAGTAAGGTTTTTGTATGTCAAGTGTGAATAGGGATACTCCTATCTGATTGTCAAGTCAAATTCCATCGCACTAAGTACAATGCCATCCTAGTTCTTTATACCTCGATGCATCGTACCTGTGTTTTATCAAACATAAGGAAAGTATGTCTTTTACGTCCCTAATCTCTGATAAAAAAAATATAATTATCCTTCATCATTACCTCTAAATAAAGTCTCGACAAATCACAGACTTGTTGGATCCTCCTCTCATCATCTTATTTCTTATTTCTCATCTTTGCACTAACATGGTATCATGGCAGTTAACCAAAAAACATCACCAATGCATTCATCCTATAGCCACAAATCATCAGCATACATACATCTCATATTTAAGGAATAAAGTATTCATTCACGTAATCATTACATCACATCATACCTGTTTCATAATAATTTTAAGTTATGAAGAATAATAGCGATTTGTTATTTTGAGTATCTTAGAAATCATAAGCATTCACATCATTGCATTCATATCATTGCAAATCATAAACCATTACGTACCATAGTCACTTCACATCATTGCATTCATATCATTGCATATCATAATCATTACATATCACGACCATTACATATCATAACATTTACATTATCAATTTAAGTTACGAAGAATAATAGAGATTTGTCATTCTAAGTATCTTAGAAATCATTGCATTCACATCATTGCAAATCATAAATCATTGCATATCATGAACATTGCATATCACATCATACTTTTTTCATAATCATTTTATGTTACGAAGAATAATATAGATCTGTTAATCTGAGTATCTTATAAATCATTCCTATATCATAAACGTTTGCATCCATATATCATCATAATAAAGGAAAAAGATACAAAAACATTGCATTTGCATATATTAACACCACATACATCTCATGATCCCATAATCAAATCCATTTTTCATTATCATTTAGAATATAATATAGATTTTTTATACTAAGCATTGTAGAAATTATTTGCATCCATACTACATAGATCATCAAAAAAAGTGCATAGAAAATATACAAAAAGAAATGCATCTATAAACATCTACATATCATAATAATCCATCACATAAAGTGCATCACATCCATATAGAATCACCTCACATATACATAAAACATAAAATGCATCCATACATAAAGCATAAATAAAGTAACACAACATCATGAATCAATCAAACTCATATATATCAAAATCATAATTGTCATGATACAAAATCTGACTCAAGTGTATGTACAGCAATCACGGTACAAAGCACACAGGACTATCAAAAACAAAGCCTAAGAGTGTATATCAAAAAGTGGCTAGCCCTGATGACTGCTCCCCTCTCCTGCTTGCCTCTCTAGCTGATCCTTTGTATGTAGAACTATTGTCTGTTGTGAATAATCCAGTTGTCTGAGAGTTGTGGGCACTGTCTGACGGTAATGAAATCTATAGTACTCGACCTCCCTCACTTCCTCGTGATACATTTGTGTTGATATTGTCTTGCCCTGAGATGCGGTAGCCATGCTCTCTAGCTGCTACCTACGGCCAACCTCTTGGGCTAACTGTAGTTGCATGGTTTGTCTTTCCTACCTCTCGTGGTCTCTCTCGGTGGTCAGGGCCTGGGCATGTTGTTTGGCCTAATCTCTCTCAAGTGTGATGGCCTTTACCTATTGGCAAGCTTGGTCCCACTCACTTGTCACTACCTGTACCTAAACCTATAAGCCCTATACCTATGCTTGCAATTGCTGAATCTGAGGATCCTATGGCTAATGAGGCTACTAAGCTTGATGGGGTTGATCTTGTTGAGCCTGATGTGGTTGGTGTGGTGGTTGATCATGTTGTTGATCTGGTTGCCCATCTTTGGGTGATGCCCCTAGATCATGTCCCCCACCTGTCCTCTTTGTGCAGTCCTCCCCATAGGTCTCCCTCGTGGAAGTGTTGTCGCTGGATCTGTCAACCGCAGTGGAGATCTAAGCCACTCTGCATATGCTTGTGTGACCCTTGGATCCATTGGTCCATGTCCATAGGCCCATGGCCTAGCAACCAACTGTCTGAAAGAATCCACTGACTCGATCGCTAGGATCATCCACACCCATGCCATCTCCCAAGCTGATCTCGCAAAAATGGCAATATACCCATCCACCAGCCTACCCTGAACCTCACCAAACTGATAGGCCACCCTATCTAGTAGATATTGCTCTATAATAGTGTGCTCTCACCCCTACATCAATCAGGTCTGACAGGCATAGAACTATTGAACATCGCCATACCATGCAGGTATCTATAGTCATGGCCTCCAAGTGAATGATGTAAAATCATCTATAATACAACGTTAGTAGGGGAGACCAAGTTGTCTTGTATGCCGTAAGGTGATCCCACCCCCATATCCTAAAACAAACAAAAATCCAAAAACATTCATAAAATCCTTTCAAAAAGCCAAAAACATTCATAAAGTCAAAAAATCCAAAAACATCCAAAACATGCCAAAAATCAAAAAATAGTTTAAAAATCCAAAAAGTCAAAAAAAAGTGTTGTCATGTTGAACTATGTCGTCTTTGAGCTTGAATGTAGGCAAGGCTAATCTTCGATTAGCTCCCGAGACACATTAGGTCAATTCTTTAGGAGTTCGTCATAATACGGTGGCAATCCATTTGTTTATACATATCTCATCAATAAACGAGTATGTTGTCAATCGAACTACATGGTCTTTCAATGCATAACGTACGCAAGGCTAATCTTTGATCAGCCCCCAAGAGCCCTAGGATAGATCTTTAGGTTAGGTTCTTGGTCAAAATCTCAAAAAAATAAAAAAAAAGGGAAAATTTGAAAATCAAAACATTTGTAAAACATCTTGAAAATACCCAAAACAGCCTCAAAACATTCAAAAAACCCAAAAAAGTGCATCTGTCTCATTTCATTATTCACCCGCAAGAAGCATCCGCTCTCAATAAATCTATTGTCACCTTCACCCTTTGGCGAAACAATCGGAGGCAAGCTTAGCAGTCGAAAATGTGTTCTCAAACGTCGGGGTCTTAAGTCTAGGTCAATAGGTAAACAAATTGGTCAACTCTGAGTATCAATAGTCTATCATCCATTCAATCTCACTATTATCTGATAACATCATGTCCTAGGATGCAACCTTCCCACAATGGACATCAACATCAGGCATTACCATTGTTTAGTCTTGGCTAGTTTATGTCTAATCAAATTATTTAGAGAGAAAAGAATGGGGCATTAATCTTTATCTTTTGTATGTTGTGTTTGTTGGATATTCTTGTAATATAACCTTAGTGAATACTTGTTTTATTAGGTGTGTATGGTGGGTGT
Organism: Sequoiadendron giganteum; assembly: GCA_007115665.2. Lineage (NCBI taxonomy): Eukaryota > Viridiplantae > Streptophyta > Pinopsida > Cupressales > Cupressaceae > Sequoiadendron > Sequoiadendron giganteum. The sequence continues at coordinate 536,628,443 of CM021106.1, read as the reverse complement.
TTTGGACAGTTTTTTGACTATTACATTGTTAGGCTTTGTCTCTTTGTGTTTTGGTCTGAGATGTTTGAAATATCTAAAATACATCCTAATAAGGTTTTTGTATGTCAAGTGTGAATAGGGATACTCCTATCTGATTGTCAAGTCAAATTCCATCGCACTAAGTACAATGCCATCCTAGTTCTTTATACCTCGATGCATCATACCTGTGTTTTATCAAACATAAGGAAAGTATGTCTTTTACATCCCTAATCTCTGATAAAAAAAATATAATTATCCTTCATCATTACATCTAAATAAAGTCTCGACAAATCACAGACTTGTTGGATCCTCCTCTCATCATCTTATTTCTTATTTCTCATCTTCGCACTAACATGGTATCATGGCAGTTAACCAAAAAACATCACCAATGCATTCATCCTATAGCCACAAATCATCAGCATACATACATCTCATATTTAAGGCATAAAATAGTCATTCACATAATCATTACATCACATCATACCTATTTCATAATAATTTTAAGTTACTAAGAATAATAGAGATTTGTTATTCTGAGTATCTTAGAAATCATAAGCATTCACATCATTGCATTCATATCATTGAAAATCATAAACCATTGCGTACCATAGTCACTTCACATCATTGCATTCATATCATTGCATATCATAATCATTTCATATCATGACCATTACATATCATAACATTTACATTATCAATTTAAGTTACGAAGAATAATAGAGATTTGTCATTCTGAGTATCTTAGAAATCATTGCATTCACATCATTGCAAATCATAAATCATTGCATATCATGAACATTGCATATCACATCATACTTTTTTCATAATCATTTTATGTTACGAAGAATAATATAGATCTGTTAATCTGAGTATCTTATAAATCATTCCTATATCATAAACGTTTGCATCCATATATCCATATATCATCATAATAAAGGAAAAAGATACAAAAACATTGCATTTGCATATATTAACACCACATACATCTCATGATCCCATAATCAAATCCTTTTTACATTATCATTTAGAATATAATATAGATTTGTTATTCTAAGCATTGTAGAAATTATTTGCATCCATACTACATACATCATCAAAAAAAGTGCATAGAAAATATACAAAAAGAAATGCATCTATAAACATCTGCATATCATAATAATCCATCACATAAAGTGCATCACATCCATATAGAATCACCTCACATATACATAAAACATCAAATGCATCCATACATAAAGCATAAATAAAGTAACACAACATCATGAATCAATCAAACTCATATATATCAAAATCATAATTGTCATGATACAAAATCTGACTCAAGTGTATGTACAGCAATCATGGTACAAAGCACACAGGACTATCAAAAACAAAGCCTAAGAGTGTATATCAAAAAGTGGCTAGCTCTGATGACTGCTTCGCTCTCGTGCTTGCCTCTCTAGTTGATCCTTTGTATGTCGAACTATTGTCTGTTGTGAATAATCCAGTTGTCTAAAAGTTGTGGGCACTGTCTGACGATAATGAAATCTATAGTACTCGACCTCCCTCACTGCCTCGTGATACATTTGTGTTGATATTGTCTTGCCCTGAGATGCAGTAGCCATGCTCTCTAGCTGCTACCTACGGCCAACCTCTTGGGCTAACTGTAGCTCCAAGGCTTGTCTTTGCTACCTCTCGTGGTCTCTCTCGGTGGTCAGGGCCTAGGCATGTTGTTTGGCCTAATCTCTCTCAAGTGTGATGACCTTTAACTATTGGCAAGCTTGGTCCCACTCACTTGTCACTGCCTGTACCTAAACCTATAAGCCCTGTACCTATGCTTGCAATTGTTGAATCTGAGGATCCTATGGCTAATGAGGCTACTGAGCTTGATGGGGTTGATCTTGTTGAGCCTGATGTGGTTGATGTTGTGGTTGATCATGTTGTTGATCTGGTTGCCCATCTTTGGGTGATGCCCCTAGATCATGTCCCCCACCTGTCCTCTTTGTGCAGTCCTCCCCCTAGGTCTCCCCCGTGGAAGTGTTGTCGTTGGATCCGTCAGCTGTAGTGGAGATCTAAACCACTTTGCATATGCTCGTGTGACCCTTTGATCCATTGGTCCATGTCCATAGGCCCATGGCCTAGCAACCAACTGTCTGAAAGAATCCACTGACTCGACCGCTAAGATCATCCACACCCATGCCATCTCCCAAGCTGATCTCGCAAAAATGGCAATAAACCCATCCACCAGCCTATCCTGAACCTCACCAAACTGGCAGGCCACTCTATCTAGTAGATATTGCTCTATAATAGTGTGCTCTCACCCCTGCATCAATCAGGTCTGATAGGCATAGAACTATTGAACATCGCCATACCATGCGGGTATCTATAGTCATGGCCTCCAGGTGAATGATGTCAAATCGTCTATAATGCAATGCTAGTAGGGGAGACCAAGTTGTCTTGTATGCTGTAAGGTGATTACACCCCCATATCTCCATACCACAGGATCATCAAGCTCTGTGTCAACCAAGGTGACAATCGATTGGAGCACGACAATATGCTTCTAGGCCCAAATATGTAACAATGTTAGCCCTATGCCAATTGCACAACCATTGCAATATGCAAAATCATGAAGATCATGGTATAAAGATGCCAGCTTCATTGGCCCCCAGACAAATAAGGTCCTTTATCTCAACATACTCTCTTAGGCCAAACCCCATCCTATGCTGAAAAATCAACCTCATCGGTCTAGAGCCACTAGCCCTGTACAATGGCTACAATGATTAACCTAAAAACTGGCACTTGACCTCTATCGAACTCCAAATCAATCTAACCCACAGTCAAAACCAGGTCCTCATACCCCATGACGTTGCGGTAGGCGTTGACACCAGCATCTATATCATAAATAACATGGGCACCATATATCGACAACCACATGATGGCCATACATCCTCAAGGGTCACAATCGCCTCATCGATCGGAAGGTGAAAAGACGAGGTCTCGTTGTGTCATCTCTCGCACAGCCCGATCATCATCGCTAGGTGGGTCCAAACAACGGGCACATAAGCTATGTACCAAAGCCCAATCTCACCCAAATGCTCCTGTCGGATCTCAAACAAAGTGTCCAACTCACTCAGAACTGAGGGTCAGTGCTCCGTGAAAATATAGGTTGAATAACCTCCTTCACCCATGAACCACACAATGTCAAAATTCGTAAAAATACCTAAACCTATTTGGGATTTTTGACCCCAAAAGGAAAGCGTCATTTGCAAAAACATAATCATTTGTCAAACTCCAAATAGCAATGCTAGACTATTTGAAAGTGCTAAATTAGCTCAAACGTCGCCAATTGCACAAGCGTCACCCTTTGACTACCCAATCCTAAAACCAAATCAAGCCAAGCGTCCCTTTTGACAAAAAGCATCGCTATTGGAGATGCAAATCCTAATCCCAAATTGACCCTAGCGTTGCTCTTAACAAAAGCGTGTTGTTTGAAAATTTGAACCTTAATGTCAAATTACGATAAGCAACGCTATTTGACTTTCCAATGTCGTTGATTGACTGTTTGAGCATTGCTATATAGCAACGCTAGGGACTTTGACTCTTCGACAAATAATAAATGCACTAAAAAATCAAAATTCAAAGGTGGGTTTAGGTCACGTACCGATGGTCCAATGCTAAGGACTTGGAGGTCTCTAAAACACTCAAACTCGTTCAAAAATGTGTCTCAGAGGCACTTGTTATGCCATCTCGCAAAAAGGTCAAAGCTCAAAAGACTCATATTCTCAACATCTCAGAGCCTTTCTGAACCCTTCGAGCAACCTTGTTATCTTTTTTCGAGATCTCCCCCAAAAACCCAAATTTTTATCTGATCTCTCAATGAGGTAGTATACCAATGTAATTCTTCTTGCTGAGACCGTAATGGAGCATCTAGAAAAAAAAATGACTTTCCTGATTGATATCGTGCACTTGATTCTTCTCTACTCATTTTCACACTAACCAATTAATTGAATAATCTTTTATTTAATTAATTTCCCCCTTAAATCAAAAAATATACTTTATCCAATTTATCTCATCATCCCCTAATATTCATCTTTTAATTAAATAAATCAATCTTGTGTTCCTCTTATTTATAAATTAAATCATAATGTTTTTTTTTTAATTAAATCAATCTCATATGATTTAAATAAACCCAAAAATTTAAATCATGTGTCACAAATCAACTAATATCATCTAAATTAATTAACTCCTAACACTAAACCCCCCATTTCTCTAACTTTTGACTCCACCTAGGTCAAGTTGCACATGTAAATCAATTTATTTGATTTACTAATTACTTATTTTGATTCAAAAAAGTGGCATGTTCTTAAAACATTCCACCCACTTGACTTTTCCCTCCAAAAGACTGTCCTCTTTTTACACAAGCCACCTTGACTTTAAATGGAATCTTACACATTCTCTTACACAAGCCACCTTGACATTTATTCTTCTTACATATCAATCTCCCAAAATGTGCACATATGTGAACACATCTCTCCCAAAATTCATTAACATGATGACAAATGGTATTATCCTATTGGTCTATTCTTTAATCCCACATTCATCAATCTTCTTCATTCTTCAATCCTTGGCTTCTATAAATAGAGGCATTATTCTCACAATTTTGATCTATCACCTAAAAACATAATCACTATAGCCATTTGAGTTCATAGCATTTCATATTTTCATCCATTTTAGCAAGATTATAACCGTTTTCATACTTTGTTCATCAAATCCATCATCAAACTTATCAAGGGGTTAAAAAAAAACTTCTTTCCACATCAAAGGAGCACTAATCTTCCTATAGGATGTTAATTTGTGCACTTAGAATAGAATTTCATTAATATTGTATTTGATATTTTACTTTGTTTTTGTGTTCTTGTGTTAGAACGAATTTCATAAGAAATGCTAGTTTCTTACTTGTTTATTGGCTAATGACCTCTTGTTTATTCATGTTTAAGTAGTATAGAAAGAGCATTCACATTTATAAACCTGTTCATGGCCTATGATTAATATGTGCCTTTTGAGTGTAGTGTTTCATTCTTGAGATTGGATTTAGAAATCCATAACTCTATGAACTCGAGTGGTTTCTATTGTGCCCTCTCTAGCATTAGTACACCTCTGCGTGGTGGATTTCATTTTTTCTCACTCATCTGAACTTTTGGAGATTAACATTAGTACAGCTCTGTATGATTTTCAATTTAAGTAGAACCCCGATACCAGGACAAAAGACCAGTAACTCGACCAATATGCCACAGTATTATCTTGTAGCTCATATTCAGAGCACCTCCTCTCTAAAATGATGTATAGGAAACTACACGAATGTTACGTTAAAAAATAGGGCACAATTTCTCCTAGTGAAATTTGGAAGTGGGGCCTTCAATGATCTCACGAAAACTGCATAACATAATTGGTATGGATCAAAAATGCAAATTGGTATGACCGTAAGCATGGTCTATGTTCTTCCACAATCACGTCATGGAAATACTGCACAAGAGCATCAATGTCCTCATACTTTTCACATTTAATTCTTTAAAGACAGTACTCGAGAGTTTTCAGAGTTTTCACCGCCATATTCAGTTAGTTTATTACAAATCCCGTAATTATTAATGCTTCACATTATAATAACAATTCCTTTGGCTCCCTTGAATCATCAATAATATCACTTTTATCATTGTAATTAAATTAATAAGTTTTCATCGCATCTTAAATCTTCATCATGAAGTGATCTGTTGCTACACATCTTTAATCTTTAGAGAACTCTGGAAAATATGGTTAACTTAATCTTAATTAGAATATTTTAGAGATTGATTTATTGTCATCACATTTTTATTTTAATCTTCATTATGAAAATACAAGTCTGTCTTCAAATCCTTTACAAGGGTTCAGGTTAGGGTCAACAAGTATTCAGTCAAAAACTCTATCTCAACCAGGGACATATGCACATCTTATTGTTATCAAGCAGTCCAAATTGGTTTGTATATACCTTGATGCATTATACTAACACAATGCATATACATCCACTCAAATAACGATATTTAGAGTTTATGATAAGTTTCAATTACATTGTCTAATTTAAAAACCCATGAATCCAGATGCTAAAAATAACTAACCCCATGATACTTTTCAATTACATTGTCTACTTTTCAGTTGTTCGTAAGCTAAAAGATAGTGCTCAAAGAATTCCTCAAACAATTTTTCTTTTAAAAATACTTATGACTCCTTAAAAACCCTCGGACACATGCGACTGAACCAATGAACTACAAATACAAGGTCCTGTAAAAACCCAAAATATTACCAGTGCTAAAAATGTCGTTGCTTAATAAATCAAGAATTGCCAGGGCTAAGAGCGCTTACCAGTGGCCACAATAGTGCTTAAAATTCTCACATTTATTTTTTGCCCAAATATTACAAATGCAATATAACATTTTACTCCAAGAGCAACATGAAAAACCAAAGAACAAATACAAAATAAACCCATTTCGACAATAATATAGCAATAACAAAAGCAAACAGAAAAATGCTGGATTGCTCATCTAAGAGTTTGATACCACATACAAATTGGTTTCAATTTAGATACAAGAAGCTACAGACTTCAATTTAGATCATGTCTAGTAAATTTCTTTGTTCACTGAAAACTGAAAAAAACAAACCAAAAATAGATTTTTCCTATATGAAGTTCACTACTCTTAAGGCATAAACAAACCACTATAAACTAGTTGGCATTTCATTCCTTAAAAACAGGGGATACCATAACCCTGCATTTGCCCAGTGCAATTGTGCCTAACAGGAAGAGCATTGCAGGTAACAATTCTAACATTCAATACTAAAAGCGCCTTTTTGACAGAAACTTCCACCAGTCTTAAAATTCAAAGAGAATTGACATTCAGTACCCATTACCAATTTCGGTGGGAGGTATGCTAAAAAGGGATCTTGTAATTAGACCCCATTAAGTACTAGCAATGTGAAGCATTCGAAGCCTTATCTGACATTAGATCAACTTGGACACAGAATACCCCCTATTATTGCAAATTATAACAGTGAAAAAAAAGCCTTTTAAGGTAATAACTTTTTTCAAGGTTAAGACTGAAATAACACCTTTTAAATTGCATTTGTAAAATGTTAAATAGCTGTTGCAGATAAGGACACTTCACAGCCTCGTGTTAAACTATATTTTCAGCACCAAAATATGTAGCAGGTCTCTGATGGTAATCACACCCTACAACCAACTCTCCTATGAAATACCTAACAAATCTAGTTTCTCAGATGTCCAGGGAACATTGCCTCCCTAGGACTCATAGATCATATAGTCTAACTAAAGAAAGCAACCCAAAAACCCGCATTTTGATACAATAATTCCCAAATGGTTTGTAAGGTGAGAAGGGCAGGAGTTAAATATTATTACTACATTGTAGCCAAACAATTCATATTATCTTTCTCTTTAATGAAAGGACCGTACAGAAGAGCTGAACGAAATGAAAAACATAAACTCACGTATTTGAAGGGCCTCAGAGATCTTGGTGGTTAGATATCATCAGATGGCCGAGCCATCAAGAGTAGCAAATATTTTCTTACATCACCGGCCCTCCAAATAGATGTTTAATTAGACCAATGAAGCAGAGCGCTTAGCCAAGATTTAAAAGGCAACAGAACATCAAATAATGATAACAAACACCCCTACCAGTGAACAGCGAAAACATATTTAAAATGAAATAAAGGATCAAACACAGTTAAGACAGATCTCAGATCTGAAAGGATACACCATTGAATATTTTCCTCGTTGCATAAATGTATGGATATAACCACTCAGGCAACAGGCAACATCCAACAGTGCAATATTAGTAAAATCTAATGCTACCAGTGTTGAAGAAAAATAAGTAGATATTTTCATGTCCTAAACGCTACCGATAGTGCAGGTAATGGCACTGCTACAAAACCCTAACCCGTGGTCCTTTAAAGCTACAAAACCCTAACCCGTGGTCCTTTAAAGCTACAAAACCAAAACCCTAAATGGCGGTCGGTGGAATTCCAAAATTCCAGGCGGAAACAGAGAAACCCTAACGGTAATACTGAAAAAATTAGACTTTCGCCCCCTGTAAGAGAAAATCAGTCGTCCGCCTAAATGAATCCCATCCCCCTCATAATGTAGAAAGAGTGAATTGTTTGTTTTTTTTCAATATGGAAGATGAAAGAATTTTTTTAAATTTTTTTTATATGGAAGATTTTATTTCATTTAGTTTTTCTTTTTAGCATGAAGAATTTTTGAGCCTTAAAAAGGCTTAGTGGTATCTATCTTATCAAAGTTGTTTTAACATGATTCAACCTCATTTTTATATCATTTTTTTAAAGGTTCGAATTTTGGTAGATGGTGTAATAATTTGATTTTATTATTATATATATTTTTAGGTTCAATTTTGATGTTTCCTTTATTTATTATTTATTCTATGTTATTTTTGTATTTGTAGTGTAGAAGTGATATGTATTAAATCTAAACATTTAAATTCCAATTTTGAAAATAGGTCCATGTTTCCTCATTTCAACTAATTATTATGAGTCAATTTAAATATGGAATGTTTTAAAGTGCACTAAAGTATTATATAAAAAAGCAAACCCTAATTTATAAATACACATCCAAAATCATTAAAGAGCTATATTACTTATTGCATCATCATAAGAACGTGTTACTAGCATTACATAAGTAATCTAGGCATATTACATGACATTTTTTGTCTTAAATCATTATTTGTGTTCAATCATTATTTCATAAGCTTACCTTGGTACATAAAATTTAACCAAATGAGATCATTTTAGTATAAGAAACTCCTAAATGTGTCTATCAACACCACCCTTTTCAAAAATGAGGACATTGAAGCGAATAAAATTCTAACATAAAAACCAATTAAGTTTGAATACACAAACCAAGTTTATATTTATGCACAAGGTTCAAATTTGTTGTCACATAAGAGAATCGAAACAATACATGGTGAATTTCACAATCCTAAGGCATTTATCATATAGGATTTAATTTTCTAGTATATATTGAATCAACTAGTTACATATATCATAACCTAATCAACATTAAACCTAGAGGTAAGTACTATTATTTTATTTATTTAAATTATGTATATCTATTTTAGTAGCATAATCAATCCGAGGTAAGATTATTATTTGTATGGATTTTTTTTTACCATATGATAATTTAATTGTTAGATATATTAGTTTTCCTTGCACCTATCAAGATAATCATAATACAATACTTTCATTTTGTAGAAGATTGAAACACCATACACCTAGTATTTAGGGTAGATTAATTAAATATTGTTTTTTAATTTTAGAGTTGAGTTTAAAGCACATATTCAAATTCAAAAAAAAATCAAAAAAAATAGTTGTGTACTTTGATGTTGGAGAGAGTGATATTGATTTGAACATGAGATAAATATTTGATATCTAGAACTGAGACTAGGTGTAAAGATAGATGACTTAGATGAAATTGCACTTTAGAATCTAGAATTCTATGAAGACCTAGATCAAGGCTATTGACAATAGCCTAAACCTCTAGAGCATGACCCTAAATATATAATTATGACCTTCAAATTTTGATAAATTAGGGTTTCAATATTTGTTGAAATAACTTGTATCTATAGTTGAAAATTGAAAATACATAGCAATGTTATGAAACATCATTAGAACTTGTTGTGTTAGGAAGAAGATGTTAACTAGCTTCTCTCATGTACCTTAGTTAAGACCTATTAATCAATTCAATCATTTTGTAAAATTTGGAAGACATGCTAATCAATATATGCAACAAGTGCAATTATGTTAAGTTCTTGAGATAATGATGCAATGGATGCTAGATTGGTGGAGCTACTGTAAGAGCTAGGTTTTGGCATTTTTTGAAATGAGAGCTAATGTGACTAAGATTACTAATGTAAAAGAAAGTATTAACAAAGGTTTGAATGTTTAGTGTGTTGTGAAGTGTGTTGTATACCTTGCATATAATATTTGATATTTTATAAAATTTTGGTTTATCATGAAATGAGACACCACACTTTAGGTCAAGAAATATTTTTCCTAAGGGTTTTTTGTATGTCATATTGTGAAATTGCATTCAATATATGAGGAGGCTCACGTGAAGACATACCATATTGACCATAAAATTTAAATTAAGGGCCATGTGAGTTTTATCTCAAATATTGTTACGACTCTTGGATCTAGAATCAAACTTAGGCACCCACCTTGAAAATATCATTTGGACGTACATAATGATTAAAGAAAACTTGGTAATTTTTCTTGTTGATATTTTATATAGATAGGGTGCTTGGGATGGGATAATTAGGTGGTTAAGTGGACAAAAGATAGGGTTATGGTGCCATGTCTCCTTTGTGGTCAGAGAGAATTAATCTCTTATTTCTTTTAGTTGTGACATTATATTATGGCTAGGGATATAAGGTTGTGATACTATTAGATTTTTCACATGTTGGAGGTGATAAATCATGTTTTGGTGATTGATGATCTTCTCTTCAAGTCATAATAGAGTATTGATACTCTAATATTATATTGTAATGGATTTGTTGCCAGTAATACATTAGGTGTGCTTTAGAGATTGAGTTTTTTTCTAAAAATACTTTTTCAAGCTATATCTTGTGTTATGTGTTTGTTTTTCTACTATAATGCTTTGATTGTAAATTTTATCTTGTAAGTTTTCTTTTATTTTAGATTAATATGATTTCCTATTATTAGTACTAATGTCAACTTATTGAGAATCAATACTATTGGACTAATCGTCAATGTCTCCCTTCATATTCAGAACATGGACTAACCACCTCTCATGGATCCGTTTATCTCTAGCATTTGTATCAGGTGTTAATGGGTCAATGTTTTGGTGCAACGGTAAACGTGTTCCAACAAATGGTATCAAAGTTGTAGTCGTGGGTTCAAATCCCCTCGAATGGCATTGAGGGGGGGATTGTTGGACTAATCGCCAATGTCTCCCTTTGGATTTATAACATGGACTAATCACCTCTTGTGGATTCATTTATCTTTGTTGTTTATATTAGGCATTAATAGGTTGATCTTTTGACACAACGACAAACATGTTCCAACAAATACTTGTGTCAAATCTCTTATATTTGGTATTAAGGGTGGTTTTAACTCGATTTCAATCCATGAGTGAAAGGATTATTTTAGTTGGAAATGTTGGGTCCCATAATCACTACTCACACTCCTAAAGGAATCAATCCACTTCAATCTAAGGAATTTTTATTTTGAAGGGGGATCAATCAACTCATCAACATAATATGAGTGATTAAAGGTTAATTGTTAGCTCCTTCACTTTGGGTTTAGTTGGACTTAAATAGGTATTCCTAGGGGTAAAATTTGATGATATTTAATCATATCTAAATATAGACAAACTAAAATAACTATAATAGTATACAATGTACACCTAGTCCCAAAAGTTGTTAATAGACCAAGAACTAACATATTACACATATAACCTATATTAAGTTGATGAAGATATCATTGCATAAATACACCTGATGTAGGTATGCAAGACATGATTCTCTTAAAGTAAAAGCTTCCATTCTTGCTAAGAATGTTTCCCTATATTAATCACTAGATCATGAAATAAATATGCAAACTAGTGTTCTTACTCCTAAACTATTTGTCAATTATATTTTATTTTTGAGAATATGGAGGGTCATATTTTTTTGGTATTGGTTCCTTATTTTTGGGTTACATAATCATAGTCAACCAAGAATAACAACACATCAAAATAGAAATTTAGAGGTATGACATCAAAAAACTCTAGAAATCCATTTGTAACGAGGAAAAAGACCATTATAAATAATTCTAAAATCAATTAAAGTGTTGTGATATTTGTCAAAAAAAATTATACTTAAACCAATATATGTGGAAAGATAAAACCCTAAGCTAGAATGTTATCATAATTTTTTATTTACAAGTTTCCCAATAAATCTATAAATATCCAAGAATACATTCAATTATAGATATTGCTATAGATGAGCTAACTCTATAAAATTTATAAAGTATGATGATCTTCATAGGCAATTGGACTTGTAGGAGTTGAAAACTATTAGGAAATAATGAATGTCATACCCACAATCTTAATCCATTTCCTACATAACCCCATGAGTTACAATCATGCGTGCAAGTAACCATAATGCACAGATCAAATAGACAAATCACAAGATAACACAAGACATACCTTGGGAAAACCCTCAAGAGGGAAGAACCTAGCTTCTAAAAGAATCCATACTCCATCTATTATTTAGCAAATAAACAATACATGAACTTACAAGAGTTATCATGAATACTTTTGAAGCATCAAGCCTCTCTAATGCATCCTCCATGTGTTTTAACATGAATCCACACATCCCATACCATGCTTCACATATGCACTCCTAAGAAAGACTCGATAATGATAGCCCACTCACCCAACCAACCTTAACCACTAAACATGTGCTTTCTTTTATCTAGACTTAAGCTCACACAAATACAACCAAGTGGTAAGATAAAACCATGTACCACAAAACTATGTGAATACAAAACCACTGACCCCTTATTTAATATTGGGTACTAATTTTTCATTTTATTAAATATTTTTCAATATTAAATTATTATCTAATGTCTCTCACACATTAAATAATAATACAATGTTACAATACAACATAAAGTGGTCCCCAAATAATTAACTAGTGTGATTAACCACACCTCCTAAGTGCATCACAACTAAATAATTATTTAATTACAACATTATAATATAATATTTTATGCAATGGTTACAACTCCATATCCCAATATTCTCCCACTTGTTGTAGACGTTTCATAAGGTATCAACAATGAAATACATCATCATAGCCATACATGAAACCACATGAATCTCTAGTGTTCTCTCGTGCTCTAGGATGATACTTGTAATAAAACTAAAGTGACCACCATCTCAAGCAAGATCTCCTTTCACCCTCCAACGTGCCACCTATGGAAGAAAAGGAACATGCTAAGGTGAAGATGCATCAATCCAAGAACACAAGCATCAAACCCAAGTGATAACAAAGGCTTCAAACAAGTTGTTGTCATAGGTGAAAACCCCACATGATTATAAATAGCATCTACAACACATGCTAATACATCCAACCATCCATACATCTTAGGTATCAACAACACCAGTAAACTCATGCCAACAATATATGCAACCCATAAACCAAAATCACAATCTCCTTATATCAAATAACATACATATCCAAGAACTCCCACTATAGGGGTAATGTCAAAGCATATCAATTTTACCAATCAACACTATATCAAAGTGTGATAAATAATAAAAAGATGAAGTACCAAGAACAATCATAATGATCTATACATGCAACACCAAAAACTACATAATCTCTCACAACATGTCACCATAATCTTCCCAAATCATATGAACATGAACCTCTAGAAAGGAATCAAAGAATGAAGAGAGAAAACCTATAAACCATAACATGTCCTTATACCAACACCTCAAAATTGCAATTTTGTATCAAGTATGATCTCATTACAATCCCAAATAAGAAGCCTCAACAACACCCAAAACAATGTTCAATTTCTAAGATCAAACACAACATATGAATCATGCAAAATGCCAACATGGATGTAAGCCTCTCTAACCAAGAATATCAAACTCAAAGTAACCATTCCCAAATCAAGAAATCAGCCCAATAACCATCTCCTAAACTCCTCATCAATGAATGATAACATAAACTCAAATGCATAAGGATACAACCATGCTAAACATCCCTCAAAATGAATCCTCCAGAACTAACTATCCATAGGTCAAGATCCATATCTATGAAAGATAAAGCAACATAATCTCATGTTAAAAAATCCTCAAATGAGTCTCCCAAAATCAATTACCATGAATCAACTCATTCCCATGAGAATTCAAAGCACAAAATAAAACACATCAAGCATAGGATGGGCAATACCTAGATTAGATGATAAAATGTCAAGTAGACCAAGAGTGGGAATGAGAATGCTCCTCTAGGATAACCAAGTCATCTTGACTCACTCCAAGAACAATCTCCTCTCAAGTCCATCATGAACTCACATCCATATCCAAGTGAAGGCTCCTTGTACTTCATATTGAAAGCTCCAAAGAGTAACTGTCTCAAGCAAATGTCTCTAATCACAAGAGAAATCCAACCTCACCCATGTCTCCAAGTATCCATGAGCACCTCCAACCAATCAATCCATGCTAAGCTCCAAATGTAACACAACATCCTCATGAAGCTCCCAAGAAAATGACCAATATACTTAATACCAAGAGAACCATCAAGATCAATGTCAAAACTCCAACCACATAATCAGTAACCTATCATGACATCATGATCTAACCATCTGCTCCTAGGAGATCACATGCAACAATGCATACATCTTGGTCTCAAGAGAACCCATATCATGAAAAAACTCTAAGCTAGCATCAAGAATAAATAATGACATAATACCAATCACACTCTAAACCAAGAATCAAACATCTCTAATCACATGAAGACAACCATCACCAATGAAGAATCATGTCAATGCCAATCAACTCCCACTAAACCATGATATCGAGCTACATATGGCATTGTGACAACCATCTCCTCCATGAAGATCATCTAGGTCCACACACACAACTAAAATGGTAGACTTACCAAGTAGAACCAAGATCTCCAAGCCAATAAGATACAACCACCATCAAAATAATTAGGAACCAATCCTACATTACTAAATCATCACTATCAAAATCTCCCATTGAAAAGTGTAACCAATGAAATACAACCAAGATATCATGACATCATGATAAAACCACATGCTACAATTCCCATCAACCAACTAATCAGGTATTATAACCATCCATCCTCTCATCCCAAAGCAACATACCAATGCACAAATGACCACAAACAAGGCCAACTAATAAAGTGCATCAACATTGAAACAATCTCGTGGATATAAAAAGTCCACACCGAGTCATCCCACTATAACTAAATAGGTGATCAACCCATACAATTGAATAACTCATGGATACCAAACAATCAAGCATATAAACTCATCGTCATATTAGTAGCCTAAAAATCGAGATATCAAAGAAGATAATCATGTAGACAACAAGACTTAGATACCAAATCAACCACAAATCTGATTTTCCAAACATGTCCACAAATGAGTAACCACATTCAAGGAAATTATCAAGCATTAAGGAGATAAGAAAAAACTCATAACACAAAATCAAATCACCACAAAACAACCACGTACATGATCATGTTTTTCCAATGCATAAATGTATCTACATATTCATGACACCATAACCATAGCCAACACTGTACCTACACTGAACCATCACCTAAAGGAGTCTCCACTCGTGTCAACCCATGTCCTCAAAACTGAAGACAACTTGTGTACCTATCACCATCAAAGTATAACTATGAAAAGCACCTATAAACCTATACCAAGAAGCACCAAACTGATAACCAACTATATTAAATCATAAATATCATATAAAAACATCTACTCCCTCAAGATTTCGCCTCTTGATTTATTTGGATGCTCAAACAATCACACCTTGAATCTCAGGCTCCTACAAGTGATCAAACAAGTATAGTCCTCATCCTATACCACAAAATAGAAATCTACTTGATCCATTATTTAGTATGTTGTACATGCTCTCCAATGCCTATTCGAAACCAAAAATCTGATTCTATATGCAAAAGTTATGACCAAAACCGTGTACAAGAGAATATCTAGCTTTTAGGCCCCAAAAACTAATCAAAAAAAGAAAAATTAGGGAACCAAATCTATGACACTATGTAGTTATTGAAACTACCTTTCCAACAAGTATAAAAGGTCAAAAAATCCGACATCATGGGTGAAAGTTATGCCTATTTGAAAAAAACTCCTCCAATTTGGCTTATAGGTGGCTTGCTAGTGGCCCTTGGGCAGCCAGTTGGTGACACCACTAGTGGCAATGACACACTGGTGACATGTGGGAAGTGACCTATTGGCATGGACCCAACAAGGTTTTAAAAATAGTTTAACTTTTCATTTTAAAAATTTCAGTCATATTTTAAATTGAATTAAATTTGTTTTAATTTTTTCAATATATATTTTTGTTTAGCCTAGCTGGGGTGGGTGTTCCCCTAGCTGATCGAATCAACTTGACAACCATTGGCCAAGGGGCTGACAACTTATGATGGGGACTGTATGCCTCGTATGACATTGGTGCACCTGCTATGTGAAAGAGTTGCAAGAGTACAAGGGTCTATAGATTATTTATTTATTTTAATATTTTGTAGATTTTAGTTTTTGCATACCCGACCCGCAACCCAACCATATGACTAGGGCTATGGATAAATTTTTTTTGCCTTTTTTTCAACTTTTCCAAAATAGGGAAAATTTTATATCAATCTTCATTTCTTGACCATCCTAGATCTAATGGTGAGGTTCATTTTGTTTTAAGAGGTCATCCATAAAATTTCCTCTACAAAACCCTCATATGAAAGATCAATCCAAGAAAATCCTTTTGACCCAGATTTTACATGCTTTAGATCTTCAATAAACCTAACAAATATTGACAACCCAAAAGCCCAAATCTGCATAATAACATCTACAACATGTGTTTCATACCTTGTAATATGTTAGATCTATCTTGTATAGCCATGGATTCAACTGGTCTTAATTGCACAAAAAATTTAAATTGTAGCTTGTTGTTTTTTATCAGAATCTAGAAACCACTAAAATCATCTTAGAAATTTGTAAAAGCATTTTTAAAAACCCTAACCTAGGACCCATTCGCCCCTGGGAAAATGAGTCCTTGATTAGGGTCATTTCCTAATTTTGTAGGGACTAAAACATCAGTTTCTACATTCCATTGTGTTGTCTTTAGTTTTCTATTTCAATTTACAAATTTTATGTTAAGTGGAATTAATCATATTTAGCTTCATTCGATAAAATTAGTGCATTGTGTGATTACAAAATTGAATTTACAAGACATCATTTTTTAGGTATTTGCATTGTGTAATCAAAAGATTACCTTTTTTAATCTAAAAATTTGTATTTACATATTTGCATTGCACTTTATATTTTAGGTTATTGCATTGCATTTCACCTTCTTTCCATTTTGGGTGTGTATCAAGTTTGTGAATCTTGTATGAGCTTTACAACTTGGTGTCCTATTAGCAATACTATTATGAGACATAGTTCAAGACTCATGTCATCTCGGGATGCACCATTCATCATGGATCTTGGGTTTTCCAACTCTTTCACTAATAGTGTTGATAATCAACCCTCTTTGGATCATAGCCTTCACACCTCATTTCCAATGACTTATTTACCTACAAAAAAATTGCATGATGTTGTTAATGTCCTGCAAGAGAACATACGAAGAATTGATGAAGAAATAGAGAAATTGCAAAAATTTGTAGCTTTTGAAAATATGACTAGTAGTGTCATTCCTGCTTTAGATAATGAGATTAAAATTCTTGAACAAGAACATGGAATAGAGATTATGTGAAGTCTAGCTCATGTTAGTGATATAAATGTCCCTACATTGACTAGTTGTGCTCAAGCTAAATGGGGTCTACTCAAAGCCAAGGTGGGAATTCAATCCCTCCTTCCATAACCCTTACCTCTATCCCCACATACACTAGTAATCATGTTACCACAACCATTCAACCTACTAGAAATTTCAAGACTTCCTTAGGTATTTCCACTGGGAACCCTTCTAGCTTTATGAATTGAAATCTCATATCTCCTCAACCATCCCCTCTCACAAATATACAATTCACTTTCCCTCCAAAAACACACACCACTCCACCTTATTCCCCTCCATCTCATAATACCAACAATGGTCCCATCTTTAACACACTCTTACAAAACATGACATTCCTTCAACAAAAAATGGCCACCCTAAATCAAAATAACAATGGCCAACCTTCACAATACATCAAAAAGAGTACCTTATCCTTGGAGATATTGAGAACACAAATACCACAAGGAATAAAGGTTTCTAGGTTTGAGAAATATGGTGGGAAAGGATATCTCGTTAGTCATGCTTCCACTTATACAACCTTATGTAGTGATTTCATTTTTGAAGATAAACTCTTGGCCAAGCTATTTCCTCGATCTTTGAAAGATGTTGCTTTAGAGTGGCTTTTCTACCTATTGAATAATTCAATTGGTTCATTCAATGAACGTATTGATGCCTTTTACAACCACTTCCAAATACACATGGGTCCCAAGATGATCTTAGCTGATTTAATGACATGTAAACAAAAGGTTGATGAAAAAGTCACAAATTTCATAGTGCGATATCAAATGCTTTATTCACAAATAAATATTAAGATTCCTAATGCCGACCTTCAAGGAATGTTTATTTCCAATTTACAAGAAAATCTCCATACTAAGCTTGAAATGTTGAAAATTCCTTCCTTCATATAGTTATGTACAACCCTTCATAATTACCGAAATTTGATTAGCAGTCATGAAGTGAAAACTCCCTTTAGCCATATGGAAAATTCTGAATCCACACCCCAAAACAACTACAAACCTTTCAAGAAAAAAATATTCTTACTCCAATTTAATCCCCCTTAGTCCAATCAAAATTTTAACACCCAATGGCTACTATAAAGACAACAAAATCATATGCATTTGCGGAAAGAAATAGACAATTTGCACCTCTACCCGATACCCTTCATAATACCATGTTGTAGATCTTATAGAAGAATTTAATCTCCTTACCTCATATTAGAGATCCCGATCCTACCAAGCCTTTACCTCCAAGCTATAGAACAAACACCTATTGTCATTTCCATCAACAAAATGGATATGATACGAAACATTGCAAGTGTCTTAAGCATCTTGTGCAAAACCTCATTGATTCAAATAATATCCAAATTGGAGGTGTGAATGATGAAGGGAATAAGTCTGTAGCTCCTCATAATCAATATTTGCAAATATTTACCAATCCCATGCCTAATCATAACATATCATTTGCCAAATCTAGTGAAGAAAAGAATGATGTGATGAATGTTGATACAGATAATGAAAATACAAAATCCAATGAGAACAACCTTATGGATGATTTAGTTGTGTTTATTAATGCTAAACCTCATAGGGGACCAACTAAAATTCCACTTGATATTGCTTTCTCACAACAAGATATACTTATACATGCACTCAATGGTCCTCTCTACATAGTTGGAAGAATCAATGACAAGCAGGTACTAATGGAATATTAATTGATCCCATCTATGTGGAGAACGTGATCACTGAGGAATTCCTATTTTTGCATGAGCTTTATCAAGATACATATGAAAAACCAAAAGCATGGATCAAAACGCATAATATTTTTTTGTGCCCTATGATTGGATCGATAAATCTCCCTATAAAGTTTGGACCAAAAGAATTAACTATCTCATTCACCATCATCCCATTATCAAACCAATTTCATGTGAAGTTAGGCTACCCATGGCTTCACTCCATGAATGTTGTCCCATCGATTGTGCATAAATTTTTAAAGTTTCCATTTGGTAAAGAGATATTTAATGTTGATTATATTGGCTTTAATCCCATGTCTTCCCATGGGAACTTCTCATTGGATTTCTTTTGGCCGGATCCTATTGAACCTATTAGACCCCGCAAAGACTTCTTTTTCAAATCCTACCAAAATTTTAAGGCAAACCGCATAGCATAATTATCCCTTAGCAATATTCCTCAACCCGTGATTGAGCCTCCTCTCCTTGACAAAACTATGATTGAACCAAAATCCCTTCCAAATATCCAAGAGCAACCTATGAAAAATCCTTCACCCACTTCATACAAGAGACCACGAGATAACCAAACAAATCTTGTTGCACCTCCTAAAGTCAAACAAGTTTACAAAGCAAAGAGAAAGTGGTTGAACAACCTCCCATGGTCCCTTTCATCCCTCTCTTAAGGGAAGAAAATAAACCTATGGTTGATAAACCTGCTCCTACACAAACACAACTTGAAAACCACATGAAAATAAATCAAAATGCTAGAGAGCGTAGGCATAGACATCGTGCTATTGATTGTTTGTCACAAGAAAAAGAACAAAATAACAACATAGAAAATAAAAATCCAAAATTGTCTCTAGCAAGGCATGATGCCTATTTGCCCTCATCATAGTATAAACAAAAACAAACCTCTATGGAAATTGTCATTAAAACTCCTGTTGTGATTAATTTCGATGATGATAATGAAATTGGTAAGATTGATGAGGAAGTGCATAATGAGTTAAATCTAATGTTTTCCTCTTATATGAACTTAAATGATGATTCTACTAATAAGAGTGTTGAACTTGGTATGTGTCCTAGTTCGACATTTTCCATTATCCCTTTGGCTAGCTGTCCTCCTTTCGCATATACTGAACAAGATTGGGATGTGGATGACTTACTATAGGTTGACTCACATGTGCCTTACTAGTATTTTTTTTTTTGTGTGATTGCATGTGTGTAATGTGATCCCTTATACTATTCTATTTGATGTATCTATCTTCATGTGCATTCCTCTATATGTATCTACATTCTTCTATATGTCGTAAATCTTTATCTTTCTCATTTTTCTTGTGTTTTCCTTTTGGGGATGATGCAAGGCGTCATGAAATTTAGGTCTCTTCCATGTTGACCTGAAAGCTTTTTATTTGTTTTCACTCTCTATGTGTCATTCTTTCTATTCTGTGAGTATTTGAGAAATGATGGCATTTTCGATCTCCCAAACAACATTGTAGCAAAGATATATTAACCTCGAATCCATAGATCCCTTAAATGTATTTTTGGGGGCAACCCTTTTCATGATGTAGCTTCATTTGGAAATGTATGACTTGGCATAGGGATTTTCGAGTGAGATCTCATCTTCTCTTTATGGTTAGCATTTACTATTTGCTACTTTAAAGTTATTGCTCACATCAATGGTGTAGGAATTCATTTAAATTGGGGGGCATATATTGGCATTATTTTTGACACTCATGATTCTTTGTGCAATTTTATTTGTTCTTGTGATGCATAATTTTCTTGGTGGTGTCATTGGGTTTGATGTCCTCCAAGAGTGTGATATTTCTTAGCATACAAATTTCCTCTTAGTGGTGATGCTATGTGTTGCATTCCCTAAGTTGCAAATCTTTTATCATGGAATTGTACTCTCTTGGAGACATTAAGCACGGTGATCCCTAAGAAGAAGACCCTACATCAACTAAGAAAAATACTCTTAAACAAAACCTATATATATAATGTTCATGAGTGTTTAGCATAATATAACTTGTTAACCTTATGAAGCTTGAACCCATCCCTATAAGGCCATCAAGCATAACACACCTTGATTGCCAGTAGAGCCTTGTTCATGAGTGCATAACATAATGTATCTTGTTAGGACTTGTGGAGCTCAAAGTATAGTATTGTGGTGCCTTATTGAATTTTTTAGGAGGATATATTTAATATGGTATGGGAGCCTAATAAGTTTCTCTCATTTGCCACCCATTGGGGGCTCACCTAGTGGGTGTCATGAGGTTCCATTAGCCTGTGTGAGTGTATCTGTCGTTTACATAGTGGAAATCAAGTTCTACGTATGAACATGTTGGACAAATAGCCTAGACGTGTTCCACATTGTGATGGAAAATTGAAGCTTGATCCACCCCCTTCCCTAGAAAAACAACCATGTTCCACATCGTGTTGGGAGAATCAAAGTTTGATCTACCTCCCTTTTCTTCTCCTAGGATTCAATAGTGTATGATTGAGTATCTTTGTCATTGTTGCATACATATGTGTCTTGAATGTCTACTTTAGTGTGATTTTGACACGGGGTCATACCTCACTAAAGTGGGGGCTAAATGTAGTGTAGGAAAAACTATCCCTTTTTCACACTTAATATGGGAAATAATAATAATAAAATGAACTAAATTATGCCTTAATTTAGTGTTGTAATATGCTTTCCATATTCACATTAAGTTTAGGGCCTTGTTAATAAAATGGACTTAATTGTGCCTTATTTATGGCTTTGTAAGGTGTACCTTTACACTTTCACACTTATTTAGGGCTTTATTAATTAATTGAGGTTAATTATGTCTTAATTGGCCCCTTTAATTTAAATCCAAGCCTAGTTAATTGCAATTTACCAAGAGGAAAACCCGACATTCATTAATGCTATAACATAACACTTATCATTGAAGAATGTGTGTCCTAGGTAAGTGACCTAGGACCCATTCACCCAAGGGTGAATGGGTCCTCACTTAGACCTAGGACCCTAATTTAAAATATGTTTTTGGTAGTATTTCAATGATTTCAAATGTATATTCATATGTCGACTTGTGTTATTTTAATTTTGGGAATTAATGATAACATATGTATAAATAAGAGGTCATTTCAATAAGTTTCACCTAGAAATTTTTCATGAGCACCTAGAGCATTATCAAGAGCATTTCAAGAGAATTTCAAGGCATTCAGGAGCAGATTTATAGAAGAATTATTGCAACAATCAAGATCCATTATCATGTCAAAATCTTCTTGCATCATGCATGTTATTTGAGCTAATATGTTGATGTAGTGTTCAAGATCCATTCAAGTATTCAATGACATTGTTTCAAATCAAGTTTCATGATCAAGATCCACATCCATTGAAGCCATCTCATGCTAGTTGCAAATCTACATTTCAAGGTTTAAATAAGGGTTTGGTGAGTTGTGACATAGGTTTTTTCATTCATCATTCCTTCATGTTGTTACATTTAATTTCAAGGTTTAATTACCAAAATGGGGTTTAACCAAGGAAAACCCCCATTTACCAAGAACAAAACATTTTTCCCTCTTGATGTGTTCGCAGATTTTAGGAGGAAGATATCTTGAAGAGAAAAAATTACAAAGTTGTCATCATTCTTGCAATTTCATGGAAACTCACCTACAGGATCTATTTTCGACTATTCAATTGTGAGATTCAGGAATTTGGGAGTGCAAACATAGAAAAAGAGAACCGAAAAACCATTTTTACAAAGCCCTAGCTAGGACCCATTTGTCATAGGGTGAATGAGTCCTTAGTAAATTCAAAAAAGTACTTTCAGTGATTGGTACACATGATTTTCCCTTTCTCAAATGTGCATTTTGATTCCTTGTTCCATTAAAATTGAGCTTAACCTATTAGAAAAAAATTATAGCTTGCATTTTGGAGCTAGTTTGCTATTTTTAATCTTTCTCCCCAAAGTGTTGTTTAATTAGGACCCTCATCCTTGCAAAAAAGGGAAATTTATAGATTCACACTTTGAATTGACTAACCTTTTGGTTGATAGTCATTTCATTGTTTGGATCTCATTTCCTAAATGTAATAGTGAAAGATAGGTCCATCATAACCCCATATCACATTGACCCTCAACCTATTTTTCACCTTTTCAATGGTATTGCACATATAAATGGGTTTGTAGTCTGTGAATGATCTATAGTCATAGTTTTTCGATATCAGCCTTATTTTTGCATTGTTCATGTCTCTAACAAACTTCTTCCTTTTGAATTCCTTTATAATTTCTAAAATATCCTCTTCGATGATGTGCCAATTTTTTTAATAAAAGATCATCAAAAAGTCATTGGGGCTTAGGACCTTGTTTGGATGTAGTTGGAATGTCGCCTTCCTAATTTCCTCAAGAGTGAAGAGATCCATTAGCATTTCATTATCGACTTCCTTTAGCAATCTTGAAATGACATTGATAACTTGCGAATTGTCTATTCTATTTCCCCCCAATGGTACCATGATGGATTTAAAGTTATCTACCACAATTTTTTTGATTTCCCCTCTTTTGTTACCTTCCTCCCCTCGCCATCTTCAATCTCACTATTTTTTTTCATTAGCCTTCTCGCCTTGAATGAATTATGGAATAATATTGTGTTGTGATTGTGGCAACACAAGGGAAGACAACTGAGAGGGGGGTGAATCAATTCTCACATAAATTATACTTATTAAACTTATTCTTAGATCTGATAAATAAACATGAAATCATAAACCATCACCACATCAAAAATATACATAACACCAATATTTTTGCATGGAAACCTTGTCAGGGGAAAAACCACGGTGGAGGTTAATCCACAAGATTATACTCTATTAAAAGTATTATAAATGGGGAATGCACATGCATTTAGACACACTGCCTAGAGCTCACTGCTCAAATACAAAAAAGGCTTATTGCCCAAAGGAAGACTCACTATCTTACAGTCACATTCAGATTACATCCGAAGATTTGAACTAAGAAAATAACATCTACTAATGCTTGATTACAGTTCTGGTTAAGCACATGAACGCTTTTTTCTGCTCACTCTTCTTCACACTTTACTTCTACCTTCAAAATACTAGAACATTATTCACACATAGCACTCACACATCTCGCTCTCCATTCCATCCAAATGGAATAAAAAATCGATTGTATATATCCACAACTAAGGATAACATCAACTACATGTTGGCTCAACAAAATATGAAATGTATACAAATTGTCAGCCTAAATTAGTAAATAATTTATGAATGTGAACCAAACAATGTTGGCCAAAACATAGCAAGGACCCAAAACAACATGTCTCGAAGATCCACAACATGCTACAATCACCCTGTCAGCCATGATCATGAAAAACATGAACTCACAAAAAAAAATCACCAATCACGAGCACAAAAATCGATGCAAACCAACAACATAGATAGAGTACAATATATAAACATCCACAAGCATCATGAATCACCACAAAAGCATCCAAAACAACTCAAATTACTAGAATCACATCATCTTCTTCTAGGAACACTAGCTAAAGCAACATAACAACTGTTGGAACACTAATACTAGTAACTTGATCAAATCTTCATGCGAACCTCTGAAACTTCATGTGGATAAACTAGATATAATTTTCAACAAACCCTTTAATCCGCAACTTATAATCCTCAATTTACTGAGCTAGCCATCATACTGAACTTCACTGCATCACCGACGACCTACAACTTATTTTATTACAATTTTCTCAATATCCTCGACATATATAGCCTTAAAGACATTAATGCCAATAGTGTTGACATCAATGACAAACACATATCAGAAATATCTAACAATATCCTCCTTTGGTATTGATGGCAACACATGATGTGAAAAACACCATCAACGATACTTTTTCTTAACACTTTCTCCCTCTTAGATTTTGACTCTTTTCTTCTTAACTCTTTCACAATTTTTCACAAGACTCTTCTCCCCCTTTGACATCAATGAAAAATTTACACATTATATTTCTCCACACAAGCTCTGAACCACATTTTTGAACATCTGACTACTCCCCTTGAGTAGCAACCACCACAACATCAATCTAGATCACAAGATATGACTATGAAATGCATGGACTGATGCAAATCATTGCATCTTAATTCTGATTAGGAGGGTTAATCACCCCTAGCTTCCCTCTAAGATACTCAAAAGTATCCTTAGCAAAGGGCTTGGTAAATATATCTACAATCTATTCCTTATTAGGTACATACTCCAATCTGACTTCCTTTTCACTCACCTTTTGTCTCAAAAAGTGAAACTTGATAGATAGATGCTTGGTTTTTGAATGCAACATCGGATTCATAGAGATGTTAATTGCACTTGAATTATCATAGAATATGGCAATAGGTTCATCATACACAACTTTGACATCTTTCAACATCAGCTTCATCCATAATACTTGAGTATAATTGTTAGCATCAACAATGTATTATGCATCTACAGTAGATAAAGAAATGGCATTATGCTTCTTACTTAACCATGAAATCAACTTATTTCCCAAGAAAAATGAACCACCACTAGTACTCTTTCTATCATCCACATCTCCTACCCAATCAACAACAATAAAAGCACTCAAAGTAAGGTCATCTTCTTTAGGATACCATAGGCCAAAATCAATTGTCCCATTCAAGTACCTGAAAATCCTCTTCACAGCTATCACATGAGATTCCTTAGGATCAACTTGAAATCTTGCAACAATGCATAAGACATTCATGATATTAGGTCTAGTTTGAGTCAAATAGAGCAATCCACCAATCATGGATCTGTATCTAGTCTAATATGTTTTAGGAGAATCATCATCTTGTGTCAACTTACATCCGGTCACTATAGGTGTACCAATTGGCTTTGAATCTTCCATACCAAACTTCTTTAGCAATTCTTTCACATACTTGGACTAAGATATAAATATCTCTCTATCTAGCTGATTAATTTACAATCCCAAAAATAATTTCATTTCTCCAATCATAGACCTCTCAAAATCACTCTACATGTCATCAACAAACTTCATGCACAAACTATCATCTCATCCAAAAATTATATTATCAACAAAGACTTCAACAATCAAATATTTTATCATGATCAATCTTGAAATATAAATTACTATCAGTAGTACCTTTATTAAATCCAAGCTTCAAAAAATACTTGTCCAATCTAGCATACCATGCTCTTGGGGCTTGCTTAAGTCCATACAATTATTTCTTCAATCAACAAACCATATCTCCCTAATCAATCAATTGAAATCCATTAGGTTGCTCAATATACACTTCTTCATCCAATTCACCATTTAGAAATGTTGACTTGACATCCATCTGATAAACCTTGAAGTTTTTGTAAGCAACATAAGCAAGAAATAGTCTCACAGCTTCAATCCTAGTAACAAGAGAAATTTTTTCTTCAAATTCAATTCCTTCCATCTGAGAATATCCTTTACACACCAATCTTGCTTTATTTCTAACAACTTCACCTTGCTCATTCAGTTTGTTTTGAAAGACTCATTTAGTTCCAATTACATTTTTGTCCTTAGGTCTAAGAACAAGAATCCATGTATCATTCTTCTTAATTTGTAGTAGTTCTTCTTTCATTGCTTCCACCCATTGTTCATCTTTGCATGCTTCATTGACACTATTAGGCTCAATCTTTAAGATCAAACAATACTCTTTTGCGATTCTTCTCCTAGTTTGAACACCTTTTTTCTTATCACCTATAATATGATCTTCTGAATGATTTAGTCTTACATACCTTGGATTCTTAGGCTCTTGAACTTAAGGCTTTTGTGATCTTACTTCTACACTTTCACTATTTTCTTTCTCTTGATTTTCTCGATTCACCGGAATGATTTGAACTTGATTTGGAGTTTGAAATTTCTTTCCTTATCTAAACTATCATTCTGATCATCTGAATCATATCCACAGGTTCTAGATGGTCTAAACGTGTCTTCATCAACCTTTTATATTAACACTTTCAATTAATTTCCCCAATCTCTTATTGTAGCACCGATAGGCTTTACTTTTAGTAGAATAACCAAGAAAGATTCCTTCATCACTTCTAGCATCAAACCTTCCTATATCTTCATCTCTTTTGATATAGCATTTATTCCCAAAGATTTTGAAGTATCTAATAGTAGGCTTATGACCAAACCATAGCTCATAAGGAGTCTTACCGACATCACCTTTGACATGTACCCGATTGAGAGTGTAAACGATAGTACTCACAACTTCTCTCTAGGGAATATAAGGAACATTTCCTTCCAGCATCATAGTTCTAACAAATTCTTGAATTGTCTTGTTCTTCCTTTCCACAACTCCATTTTGTTGAGGGTTCCGTAGGGCAGATAATTGTCTCTTTATCACATGATTTTCATAGAAAGAATTAAACTCACCAAAAGTGAATTCACCACCTTAATATCTAATCTCAGACATTTAATCTTTAGAGCTATCTCTGTCTCAACCATAGCCTTAAAAATATTGAATTTCTCTAGGGCTTCAAATATTTCCCTTAAGAAAGTAACCCACATCAATCTAGAGTAATCATCAATAAGTAACATGAAATACATGTCTCCTTGTAGACTTCTAACTCTAGAAGGACCACACAAGTTAGTATGCACAAGCTCCAACACTTCATTTGAAAAATGCTATTTTCTCTGAAATGAAACTCTAGTTTTCTACCCTAACTGACATTCCTTGCATATAGTACTAGTAGGTTTTATCAACTTAGGAATATCCCTTACTACTTGAGTATAACTTAATTTGATAATATTGTCAAAGTTTACATGACACAATCTCCTATGCCACAACCAACTTTCATCAACTTGAGCAATCAAACAATGTTCACTAGTAGTACTTAGGTGAAAGATATTACCTTTTATTTTTGTACCAGATGCAATCACATTTCCAAAATTCCCCAATATTCTACACTTTCCATCCTTGAATTGAATATTATACCCCTTGTCAACCATCTGTCCAACACTTGAGAGATTATGCTTTAAACCTTCCACATATAGGACATCATTAGTAGTACTCTTACCATCAAAAGAAATCGATCCTCTGCCATGGATTACACCAGCTTTGTCATCACCAAATCTTACAACACCACCATCATACTTTTCCAAGCTCACAAATTTACTTTTATCACCTTTCATGTGATGAGAACATCTACTGTCAATCACCCATTCATCTTTTTCTTCAACTCTAGTAGCTAGATCTTTCTCCACATTCATGCAACTAGTAGATTCAATGGGTACTAGATTATTTTCCTCGATAGCAATAAATACCCCTTCATTCTCACTTGCATTCCCTTTATCAGATTCATCATTTGTCACACCTTCATCAATGACATAATAACACTTTCTTTAGAATCTAGGCTTGTTAGGTCTTGGCTTAGGAACTCTTTCCAGAAACCTTGAGGAAAAATGACCTATCTTATTGCAAGAAAAGCATTTAAGAGGAAATTTCCCTTTATACTTACCTTCTCCTTTGGCTACCCTCTTGACAAGAAGTGCTTCAAGCTCATCGAGTTTTCTCTCTTCTTCTTCAATCTCTCTCATTTCTTTCTCATACTTGTATATTTTTCTAGAAGAACTTTCTCCCAGATCATATCTCTGCTTATCCTTTTCAGAGACATTAGCTTTGAATGAAGATTTTCTCTTGGGAAGAGATTCACCAAACTCACTTAACTCAAAAGCAACAAGCTTACCAATCAACATGTCTCTGGTTACATTTGTCATAGTCTAGGTCTCCTCAATTACAACAACTTTGTGTTTGTATGCAGTAGGCAAGGATCTTAGCACTTTAGCAACAATATCTGATTCTTCCAATGTTCCACCAACACATTTGATACTACACACAAGTTCATTCACTCTCTACATAAAATAAGTGACATTCTCATCTTCAACCATTCTTAGCATTCCATATTTCCCTTTCAGGATTTGCAGCTTAGCAATCTTCACATGGGTATCACCTTCATACAAAGTTTCCAACTTTTTCCAGATCTCATAAGTAGTCTTCAGCTCCATTACATTTGTCATTTTGGAATCAATCAGAGCACTCAACAATGCTTCCTTAGCCCTAATATTGTACTCGACTTCCTTAATCTCACTTGCAGTAGAAGGACCATTCTAAGGGATGATCTATCTATTCTTTGTAATCATCCAGTAAGGTTCACCAATGCATCTCAAATGACACTCCATTCGAGTCTTCCACAGAGAATAATTTGTTCCATCAAATATTGAACTATCCTTCTTATATGTCACCATCTCTGATCACCTCAAGCGATCAAGCTTCTCCAGAGGAACCTGATTTGATACCAATTGTTGGAAACACAAGTGCAAAAAACTGAGAGGGGGGTGAATCAGTTGTCACAAAAATTATACTTATTAAACTTATTCTTAGATCTGATAAATAAACATGAAAGCATAAACCATCACCACATCGAAAATACGCATAACACCTATATTTTTCCATGGAAGCCCTATTAGGGGAAAAACCATGGTGGAGGTTAATCCACAAGATTATACTCTGTTAAAAGTATTATAAATGGGGAATGCACATGCATTCAGACACACTGCCTAGAGCTCACTGCTCAAATACAAAAAAAGGCTTACTTCCCAAAGGAAGACTCGTTGTCTTATAGTCACATTTGGATTACATCCGAAGATTTGAACTGAGAAAATAA
Source organism: Sequoiadendron giganteum (assembly GCA_007115665.2). Taxonomy (NCBI): domain Eukaryota; kingdom Viridiplantae; phylum Streptophyta; class Pinopsida; order Cupressales; family Cupressaceae; genus Sequoiadendron; species Sequoiadendron giganteum. The sequence continues at coordinate 536,598,412 of CM021106.1, read as the reverse complement.
CATTTTCTAATGCCTAATTATAGTCCCAATTAAGCACATTAACACTTCCTTCTGCTCACTCTTCTTCACACTTTACTTCTCCCTTTGAAAGATTATAACATTATTCACATATAGCACTTGCACATCTCACTCACCATTCCATTCAAATGGTATAAAAAATTGGTCATATATATTTGCAACTAAGGATAACATCAACTACATGTTGGCCCAACAAAATATGAAATGTGTACAAACTGTCAGCCTAAATTAGTAAACAATTTAACAATGCGAAGCAAACAATGTCAGCCAACACATAGCAAGGACCCAAAAAAACATGTCTCAAACATAAAATACCTTAAAAAATTATGTCTTGAAGATCCACAACATGCTACAATCGCTCTATCGGCCATGATCATGAAAAACATGAACTCACAGAAGTAAATCACCAATCGCGAGCACAACAATCGATGCAAACCAACAACATAGATAGTGCATGATTTAGAAACATCCACAAGCATCATGAATCACCATAGAAGCATCTGTAACAACTCAAATTACTAGAATCACATAATCTTCTTCTAGGAACACCAGCTAAAGAAACAAAACAAATGTCAGAACACCGATACTCATAACTTAATCAAATCTTCATGTGAACTTATGAAACTTCATGTGGATAAACTAGATATATTTGTCAACAAAATGTTTAATCCACAACTTCTTATCCTCAATTTATTGAGCTAGCCATCATACTGAACTTCACTACATCACCGACAACCTGCAACTTATTTTATTACAATTTTCTCAATATCCTTGACATATACAACCTTAAATACACTAATACTGTAGTGTTGATATCAATGAAAACCACATATCAGCAATATCGAATAGTGATCCCCAACCATGAGCCAATTATCTTTTTCCTTTGCCTTCCAAAATAATTCCTCTCTTGTTAGCAATTCAATGTGTTCAACATAAAACCCTTTTTCCTTAAGAAAATCATCTTGGAACATACCATTTTTAATGATTTTTTCATTCAATGTCTCCATTTATACTTATACTTTCTCTTTCTCCTTAAATAAATTCTCAAATGAGTGTGTGTTCCACTCTTTCGGTTTCTTCTTGGTATGTGCCAGCTTTGATGAGAATAGAAAGCTTTTGGTTTTCACCCTCTTCAGTACTTCCTTCCACCATGCTCCAATCATGTCTATCAACTCAGGGCATCTCATCCACATTCATTTGAATTTGAAATAGCTCTTCCTAGGCAGTGTATCCCTGATGATTTCTAGCTCAATTGGATAATGATCAATTATGGAGACATGCAATATTTTTTATACTAAACAGTCTTTGAAAACAAGTCAGTCCTTAAATACCAAAAAATGATCAAGTGTCTTAGAAATGTTTGAAAACCCCATCCTCCTATTCATCCATTGAATACCCTATTTTTTGGAGTTATGTCTCTGAGTTTGTTTGCTTCTACAAATTGTTTGAAGTCCTTGATTACAACATTCTTCAATCTGAGCCCCTCACTTTTCTCCTCCAATTTGAGGACCACATTAAAATATCCCCCAAATATGCATTTATTTTCTAGTGCCTCTATCTATGTTGTAAGTATTTCCCATAATTGCTTCTTTTCCACAGTCTTAATTGGCTTGTAGATGTTTAAAATAAGGAATTTTACATCAGACATAAAGTGACTTACCTCAGCTAGCATCCAATTGTCCCTTTCTCACCTCTTTGACTCCAATAATTTTTAGATTCTAGAGTACTCCTAGGCCCTTGAAAACACCATTCAAGTCACTAAATACCATTCTAGGATCTACAATGTTTTAGGAACAAGATACCTTCCTTAGACCCTAATTTAGTTTATTGTAATAGAACCACATTGACCAACATTTTTTCTAGATGGAACTTGGTCATGTGTTGCTTTTTTGGGGGATTTAGGCCCCTAACATTCTGTGTGATGATCTTCATTTCTCTCCAAGGGAGGTGTTTCCTCACTTGGATCTCAACATATACTCCTTGATTATAGGAAGCCCTCTCTCAGTAGTTGTTTCTTACCTCTTTTGTTTATCAGTATTTCTCCCTCTTTTATTTTCTACAAAGATAATATGTTTTATTGATTTAGTTGCAGATTGGCTAATGCACCTAGGGTCAACAATGTCTAATTCATCTATTTTTGAGTCCTCCTTTGACCACTGCTCCTCCACTCTTTTATTACCTACGCATATCAACTCCTCTAATGGCTTTCATTCCCTCCTAATATCATCTATTTGAATCATTTGACCTTTAGCACCCATCAATTCATTGCTCAATGTTCCATCATAATGTGTCTCCACCACTCTGCTAGGACATATGTTTACATACTCAAATTTGGAAAATGACGCATCAACCTCCAAAATTTCCTTTTCCCTATGAGGGCCATCACCATTCTCCTTTGTTGGTGGCTCTTCTTCTTCTTCTCTATTTTGATCCTTCTTCCTCCATTCTTCACTTTGTTTCTATTTCTAGTTCTATTTCCTAGGGCAATCCTTCTCTATTTGTCACCTACTTTTGCATTCTAGATAGAATAACTTCTCTTCTTTGCTTGATATTGGCAAGGTCCATTCTCCCTAGGGAGTGTCCAAATATAGCTCCAATGGAATTGGTTTGGCATGTGCCACCTTAATCTACACATATAGATGAGATCTAGATTTGATGAAGTCATCATTGAATTCAACTATTATTCCCATGCTGTCGCCAATTACCCTTAATTGATTTATTGTCTAAAATTCCAAAGGAAAATTGTATAGTTTGATCCATGACAGCTCCTTATTAGGGATATAATCAAGTCGGTTGAGGTTCAATACCCATCTTTGTAGGTACAAAGTTGAATCTCCTAGCATCCAAGGCCCACTTCTTATTATTTCTTCATGTGAATAGCCATCCTTAAATTCCATAAATAAGAAGGCTTTGAGAAAAAATCTTGGTGGACAACAATCCTTCCATTTTTCCTTGGTCCATTTCTTGATTTGATCATGCTCGAACTTTTTCTTGAATCTCACGATTACCTTACATTTAAGTATTTTGTTGATCAACATCTTGCCAAAGTTTATCCTTATTCCTTTTTTGCTTTTAGCATCAACTTTGTGCCTTCCTTCACCATTTTTTGTATTGTTATCCTTCCTACCCTCGTGTTCTAGCCTCCCCAATGAATATCGCTCTTTTCAGTCTCATGCATTCTACTCAACACATTTTCCAAAAAAATATTATATATAATAATATACATAATATAATATTAATATATGATATAATATAAGTAATATAATATTTAAATATATATATATATATAGAATAATATAATTTAATATTAATATATAATATTATTTTTGGTCGGTAAATTAGGCAAAAGGGAGTTGTTCCCCATAAAAGATACAAAAAAATATTAAAATGCATGCCCTAAGAGTAGGGGTGCAAGATGCAGGAAAATTCCTACCAACCCATAGTAAAATTAGAGTTTATCTTTTTTCATTGAGGATCTCAGCATCATTTGAAGGTTTAGCTGAGAGCATTTCTTCTTCTTCACTTTTGTCCAATCTGAATTTGTATGCAAGGGAGTCACCATGCTCTGTTCCACCTTGCCTTTTGGAGAGCCTTCACCAACCAAAGGATCCTAAGATTCAAATGTGGTTGTAGATGTTGATGTGATATTATTCCCATCACCTCTAGAAGTAGCAACATCAGAAGGAACTAAGGAACCAACCGAGAGGTTGGTAGATGATAGGCTAGTTTTCGCATATTTTGAAGGTGGGGTCGATGAAAAACACTTTGAGTCACCCTCATGGGAAGCCCTCTTGGAATCTTCAAAAGCCATAGAAGATGGAGGAGCAATGTCTTCAAAATCCTTAGGAGGAGAATGTGTTGTATCCATAGCCATTTGAGGTGTAGGAGCTATGTTGTAGTGGTGAGATTCAACCCCTATCCACCAAGTAGATTTCTCTTTTGAGGCCAAAGTGACCTATTCAAAGCTCGCCCTTTTGAATAGTATAGTAGCATGCTCCATTGAGAATCATTTCCTGCATCTAAAGGGGATTTTTTGATAGTCTACCTACTATCTCCAAATTCTATTTTCCACTTTGAAATCAATTTCAATAGGTAGACCAACATAGAGGTCCATTTCCACACATACACGAGTGCAAGTTGAATTGGCATATTTTATGCTTTCCTCTAAACAACAAAAATACCTCCCAAGGCCATTTCCAATGGCCCTCAAACTCTCCATTTCCTAGAATTGAAGGGGCAGATATGAGTCACACCCATAGATGAGTAGAGGAAAATACGGTCTTCGAGCGAGGATCAAAAGAAGGGAACCGAGGCTTTATCCATAAGAAATATCCATTGAGGAACCACAGTCCACATTCCAACACTCTTTTTTTATGTTCATATTATTCAAATTATAGAATAAAAAACCCCCTGGCACTGGGGTATATTCTTATCTCTTTCTTTATTCCATCCTTCCATTGATCTAAAATCCATGCATGCAACTCACCCAACTTTGGCCATGTTCTAATGAATCTACAAATAAGTGTATGATCACTGAGGAACTTCACCCTATCGTGAATGTCTTCGTTGAGAAAAATCTCAAGAATGGATTATAAGTATCAAAAGGTAGGGCACCTCCTACATTAGCTTGCAACCTTAAAAATGAAGAAGCTTTATCCACTTTTGATTTTGGAATGGTTCCCTTGTGATTTCCAACTACATATTATGCCTGAGGGGGGGCGTCTATGCCTAAGACATGAAATAACACCTTCCTATAGTTGAAACAACTCACCCTAGGTGAGGACGTCCACCTATCGAGAGATAGAACACCCTCATCACTAGCACACCTTTATTGGTTGCCATCACAAATCTTGATGACCTTCGCTTTGGTATCACCAAAATTAGGAATGGTGGCCATATGAGAAGCTAGTAGGGGGAAATTGTGGGTGATGTTCTCCAAATCCTTCTTGTCTTCAGTGTATTTAGGGCTCCTTTATTTTGTGGGTTGGTCTGACAGAGCAACAATATCCTCTCACACTTGTGTGGAGCAAAAACCCTAGATTTTCTCCTCACTGCATCTATGTAGTTCATCTTGCAAAATAATGAGCTCTGTCCCAGGAACCAGGGGGTAGAGACTTGATTCTCATCGTAGGCATCATCAGATATTCTGAGGGGATCGAAGATGGATGTAGGTGCAGCCTTCGAGAATGCTGGAGTGCACCTCATTGTGCCAAAATTTAGTAGAGCTGATATTTAAAAAAAACAAAAAAAACAATATATAATATTATATATAAAAAAAAAAATTTATATAATATACTATAATATTCAATGTATACTGTATATTATATTATATCTTATAATATTTTATATAATATTATAATTTTATATCATATTTATTATAATATAACTTATTATAATATAATATATATAATATTACATATTATAATATATAATTCAACCATGGGAAAAATGTGGGGAAAAGGGACTCACAACACAACAAAGGAATCCCTAGTCCTTAATTTTCCCTTTTTATTGTTGGGGGATGGTTCATTCAAGGAAACCTAGGGTCCCAAATTAGATTGACTATCAACACAAAGGTGAGTCACTTCTCAACAAGGGATACCTGGGAATATTCCTTAGGCTTCGAAGGGTTCACCACCAAGCAAAAGCTTGGAAAAGATAACTTGATATTCAACTCAAAAAATCTAGTAATGCAATCCAAATAATGAGTTCAAATGAAAAAAGTAAGTAACAACAAGTTAGGATGTATGTACCTGGGAAGTCTAGAAATGTGATGAGGTTTTTGGAAAATACCTCCAGGAGGACTAAAACACCCTTTTTGTCTTCTTAGTCCTGATACTAGTTTCTAAAATTTTGGAATGTGATCGTGAGGTCCAAGTTCTACACTTCCTTCTTCTTAGATCTTAGGTCTTGAAACTTCAAGATCTGGCTTGTAGGTGACTTTTTGTGAAGATGACAACTTTGTAATGCAACTTTACAACTTTACAACTTTTCACTTCAAATGATCTTCAAGTCTTCAACCTAAACCTGTAAACACAAAAATACAAGAGAGGAAAAACTTGTTGATTTGTTATTAAATGGGGGTTTTCCTTGGTCAAACCCCTTGTTGGTAATTAAACCTTGGAGTGAAATGGAATAATGAAGAGAAATGATGAATGAACAAAGAGCTGTGTTGTAACTCACCAAACCCTTGTTATGAAATTTACAAACTTGTGTGAAGTGGCTAGATTGAATGTAGATCTTGAATTTAATGAATGCTTGATAGATCTTGACTTGAATTGTTTGCTTGAATCAAAACCCTACATCACAAATGTTAGCTCAAAAACACACATGATGAAATAATATCTTTGACATGATGCTTGGATTGTGATGATGACTCCAAATGTTTGATGAATTTCTATTTAATTCTCTTTTGATCATACATTTTCTATAATGCATGAATACTCAAGTTGCTAGGTAGCTTGATTGCTTGGTAGGAGAAAAATGAGTGAAATAACCTTGTATTTTATACTTATCCACGCTTAATATCATGAAATTACAGCACAAAAAGCCTACATATGGAATCATTAATTAAAGGAGGCTATATCCCACCAATATTTGAAATTAAATCTCAAAAATAACCTAAGGGGGACTAAGACATTGTAGTTGGCGTTTTAGTCTTGAGGCTTGAAACTTGAGGCACAGACTCCAAAAAGGATTCCTTTAAAGATGCTTCTGAAAACATAGTCCTAAGACCTTTGGAGGACAAATAAACTCTAGGTGGTGTCTTAGTCCTAGTCCAAAAATCAAGGACACAACCAAAATCATTAAATTATCATTTATCCTTTGATGTTTGTCAGGATTAGCCATAAAGAATATATAATTTATTAGGCTTGTGGATGCAAAATAGGACCAATTAAGGCATAAATAAGGATAAACAAAGCAAGGCGGGCCCAACAAGTGTGAAAATGAAAGGCTATGCATTTTCCTACACTACATTTAGCCCCCACTTTAGTAAGAGGATGAACTTGCTTCAAAATCACACTAAAATAGACAACCACACAACCATGAGGGATTTAAATGTACGAATGCTAGTAAGATAGGATGGCAATAATCAAGAGGGTGGCCAAGCCCTTGGGATTAAGATCCTATGATAGAACAACATATTAACAAAGGAACACACTTGAGTATGATATATGAAGCCATAAACAGATCACCAACATACACCATCAAAGATAGAAAAAGGAAAAAAAAAGGAAAAAAAGAGAATGCTACAAATCAAGCTTCGACTGGCCATCTAATGCGCTATGGACAGGGTCTGGGCTATTTTTCCAAAAAGGGTTTACAAGTGGAACACGTTGTCTACTATGTAAAAAAGATTTAGGCTCACAAGGGCTAATGAAGCTAGTTGTACACTAGGTGAGCCCCAAGAGATCCATATATCAAAGTCATACCCACATGACTATGATAAGGACAAAACAAATGCGCTCTCACAAGGGCTAGTGAAGCTAGCTGTTCACTAGGTGAGACCTAGGAAACCATATCAAATCATTACCTCCATGACTTTAATAAGGTACACAGATGCATGCTCACAAGGGCTAGTGAAGCTAGTTGTTCACTAGGTGAGCCCCAAGAAACCATACCAAAGCGATACCTCCATGACTTTAATAAGGTAGAAAAATACACACAACAAGAAAGAGTGATGTTCAAAGGGTTTTTGCTTAGTTTGTGTGAGGTATCCTCCTAGGGAACATTGTGCCTAATGTCTCCAAGAGATGAAAAGTCAAATAAATATCACACTCTTGTAGGAAATCAAACCTAATGACATCACCAAGAAAATAACACATCACAAGAAAATCTCACAATCAAACATGAGTGTTGATGTATGCCCCCACTTTAAAGTGGCTGCTAACACCATTACTATGAGCAATTGCTTTAAAGTAGAAGAAGACATGTGAGCTTACTTGGAAAGCCCTATGCCAAGTCATATGTTTCCAATAATCTACATCATGAGAAGGGAAGGGGTTGCCCCCAAAATGTATAACTCAGTACGTCACATGCAAGCCAACTTAAGGCATTTTTTTCACATCCCAAGCTTTCTCTTATATGTACATTAAAGGTGATCAAATAGCCAAAAGAGATAACAAGTGACATATGAGGAAAAGGCTACTGAACCCCTTGCCCCCACTTAGTATCGGACAAGGATGAGCCAAGATGATTGATGATAAACATGTTAGATTGAAAATCAATATTGATTAGAGGAATTAGGTGCCCCAACATACGGAAGAGCACCAAAATCCTTAAGATGTTGAATTCAATTACTTAAATCCTTACATTCATTAGTAGCATGACCATGAGCTCTATGATATGCACAAAATGAACTCTTGTAGTAAAATTTCTTTCATGTTCTTGGAGGGATGTTTATAAAACAATCTTGGAGGAGTCTTGACAAGATACCCTCTTGATCAATGGTAGAGGATGTTCCTTTATTTTGTGACAAATATATCTCTTTCTTAGTACAAGGTGTAATACCTAACAAGACTCTTTAGATTGCAAGATTTTATTTTCTTCTTTAAAGGAAGGTGTAAAATCTATTGAATTCGAATTGTAAGTGTTTTGCGTGATGATATTGATGTTAAGCGCTTAGGTTTCTCTATTTATTTCAAAGGATAACAATCCAAACCACTAGTGTCTATCAATTCGGGATGCACTATTGTTAAAGTTGTCTTAGAGGAATCTTTGTAATAGTGTTGATATTGAGTGAAGGCTTGTTTATTTCTTTCAAGGGATAATAACCAAGACCATGAGTTGTTTCATGCATGTAAGGATCTATAGGAACATGGATACCTTGTTCTTGAGCACCACATGCTTTTCTACTATAGCCTAGTTGTTTCAAAAGCTCATAACCTTTTCCATAAATCTTTTTCATTTCTTAATTGTTTAGAAGTTGTTGATAGTTAAATTCATCAAACTTTGTTGTGTAATCTGATTTTTCTTTTAAAGTGGTTGAGGTGGATGATTTCGAAGGGTCTTCCAAATTTTGTGTGGACATTATTGCTTTTTATTTTCCCTTGTCTAAATTTTTGTTTATGATCTTGTATTCTATCGTGAATGTTGGTTCAAAATCCAAGGAACCCCAATCATCTTATAATATCTTTGTGACTTCCTCAATGTGTTTTCTTTATCTTTTTGTTGCATGGGTTCCATTGTTTTTCTCAATTTTCAAACAATTATTTGGTTCAGGGTCACCTTCGAGTATGTGCACTTTGTTGTTGTAAACATATTTCATGATACGATGAAAACTAGAAGGCACACCATTCATTTCATGAATCCAAGGCCTGCCTGAAAGGAGATTATATGAAAGTTCATAAGGCATAACATGGATCATTGCTGGTCACTTTGGTGGAAAACAATGTCAACATTTATTCCTTGAATCATTACTGCTATGTCATTTGGTTACACATTAGAAGGGATATAAATTTTTTGTAAGGAATTTTGAATCATTCTATGGTAGTGAGGGGAGGCTTGGATAAGGTCCCATAATGATATCTTAGCAAGAGTATTCTTTAGTTGTTCGACAAGATCATACTCCTTTTTGCAAGGAGGACTGGGTAATATAAGGTTGGGTAAGATAGGATTAGGAAATGGGAGGGATGTTGAAAGTGTTTGTCTTGGTTGTAGATTGTTCCTAGTTTTATATCTATGAGCAACGGTATTGTGACTTGGTTGCTTCAAAACATTCTTCTTAGGTGGTCTAAGGATGAGGACATGTTTATTTTGAGTTTGTGGTTCTTGTGAGGGTGAATAAATGATAAGTTTAGGCACATAAGAGTACTTCAAGGGATATCTAATGTGCATAACCTCATAAGAATTTTCATGATGTCTTAGTGATGGGGAGTCAAAAGTCTCTTCATCATCCTCATTGAAGAAAACCTCATCAAAATTGTTTGAAAGGCATGTCTCAATTTTCTCATTTTCTTGAACCATGATATCGTCCCGAGGAGGGGAGTGTTTAGGAGAAATACAAACCAAATGTTCTTGACATTCAAGGATTGGTTCTTCATCACAAAGAGGGGAATGATCAATGGTTGAATTGTCTCACTCAATAAGGGTTTCCTTATGTGAAGAGGGACAACTAAGATTCTCATGAGTTTCATCCATCAAAGTGTCCTCTTCCCAACTATGAGAGATACTAGGAGAAGGACAAGTATGATTTTAATAACCATTTATGATTTCATTCCTTTGTTTCCTAATGTCTTCCAAAATAGGATAGGTAGGGAAAGGAGCATAAAGAGGGTCATCAATATCTTGTCCACTAAGATAGGTAGAAGGAGAGAAACAATTAGGACTCTCAAATCTCTCATTGATTGGTTCTTCTAACACCAAAATATCTTCTTCACACATAGGAGAGACATTAGGAGAAGAACGAATATGACCAGTAGGAATGTTCAAGGATGTATTCTCTTTCACCAAAACACTCTCATAGGGAGGGGACATGAAATTTTTCTTAGTGTGCCTAGAAAGGTAAGGTACTAACATTATTTGACCAAAAATGAAAAACACTTTTAACCACCTCATGCAATGCTTTAATAATGTAAAAAATGTATATCCAAAGATGCAAAACACTTTTATCCACTATATGCAAAAATTTAAGAATGCAAACAATGTATATCCTAAAGTGAAAAACACTTTTATCAAACTCATGGAAAGTTTTATGAATGTAAACATTGTATATGCAAAAGTGAAAAGTACTTTTATCCATATTATGCAAAGTTTTAGAAATGTGAGAATTTTTAGATCTAACAATTCTTGTAATTGAAATGATTTCAAAATACTTTTAAAATGAAAGAAATTGGAATAATAGTAATTCTGCAAACTATAACAAAAAACTAAAAGTAACAAATAGAAGTACATAAAAGCATATATAAACCCTAAAAATTGCAACATCAAAATCCATAGGGACTAAGACACCAGCAAGGGTGTGTTGGTCCCACTGATGAAATTTTGAGGTCCTAGAAAGTGGAAAAAAAAGAAATCAACCTAGATAGGATTTTGAGGCAAAAAATCACAGAGGGACTAAGATACCAATAAGGGTGTTTTAGTCCTAGTAGAGGTATTTTTTCAAAAAAAAAAACAAAATTTAGATTGTTTACAGTGTTTGTAGGTTTCCTACCTAGGGACTTGATGTTTGGAAACAAAAAAGTGTGCAAATGAATGCAAGAAAAAGTGACTAATGACAATAAATTGAATGCAAGGTTGAATGCAATTTTTTCAATTTTTGAATGCAATAACAATGTTCCTAAATATATTTAAGATAATTGAAAATGCAATTTTTAGTTTTTCAATGAGATATATGATGATGCAAGAAAGAAAAAATGCAACCTATATGTACTTTCACTAATGCAAATGTGAGAAACCCTAGATGCACGTTCACTAGTGCAAGATGTAATGTAAGAATGAATGCAACATAGATCTATGATCTTAGTGTTAAAACACAATAGACTACTGAGAGGGGGGGTAAATTAGTAGATATTAAAATTCTATCCTTCTTAAAACCTTTTGTGCAAACTACTTTCTTTAACCCTTAATGTGCATACAACATGTGATACATAAATATAACCAATCACATAACACATCACATAAAATGTGATATACATGGATTTAACCCAAGATGGGAAAAATCATAGTAAGAAATGTCGCTAGGATCTATTTTCCTAATCCAACCTCATAATCCAAATCTTTGTTACAATGTTTTAGGTCTACAACCCAAGGAAGTACCTATTCCCTGGTTTAGAAGCTATAACTCCAAAGAGATACCAACCCCTTACTCTAAGCACCAACTTAGTACAAATGAGACTACAACCTCTTACAACATTACAAGCTCAAATATGCATATAAATGGTTCCACATAAACTTGAGATGCATCAATACATGCAACAATTTGTTGCACTTAATATAGCTTACACTTTGATGCTGTAGTTGCACTCTCAACAACACATACTTAAGCTCTACACTCTCCTTTACTTTGCACTGTCTTCTCTAATACATTATATGTTGTACATTTATTTGTTTAGCACTTTGTGCACTAGAAAACTTCTTACACTTCACCTCACTTATAGACATGACACTTAGACAATACCTGATTGTCTTCCTTCTTTACCAACCTACAATTACTACCTTGGTTTCCACTCCATCATCTAGATAAACTTGCTCACCATGTTAGGTCTTCCCTTGATGAATTCAGAAGTGAGCTACTAGTTCACCTTGAGTCTTGCACCATTATTTAGCTCATTTGATAAAGTTTATCAAATATCTCCATTTTTACTCTGCCTCTACATAGAACTGCTTCCACATTTAATTTTGATATAGAGAATTTTCCCTCATTCTCTTTTTCAAACCCTAAGAATTAGATATGCATTCAATGCATTATGTTGTCCATTCAATATGATCTTGATTCTTATCTCTGTGATCATATTAACCACTATTCTATCATCAAATCTCATACAATTGCTATTGAAATAGATAGAGCATTTAATTCTTATTGCAATGTCGATTACCAATCAAAACCCTTATTCACATTGTAGTACTTGTTTCATGTTTCTATATTTGAATGAACTGATCGTTGATCCTCTTATTTTGTGCCTTGATCCTACACATTCCATTCATTGTCACAACTTTAAATCATGGCCATCTGATAAGTGGTCGTTCAAACCATTGTCATCGATCTTTTCTTTGTCTTATCGGGTTACACAATAAAACACCACTGTCAAATATTTTGTTTAGCCGAAAGTTGATTTTACAACAAGGATGCAAAATCATCAATTAAGTGATTGCCATGTATCATCCTATCATTCGTCACATTTCACTTATTGGGTCCTGCCAGATTCTGCAGCAAGCACCGTGTGATCACTACTGATCAATCTTCATCATTCCCTATAGCCCTCGTAGGACTTACCAAAAACTCAGTGGGGTTAGCGGGCTAATGCCATTTTTCATCCACGTCATCGCCACACAAGTCACAATAGCAATGTGAGTTGGTCTTCCAATCAAATCATCCTTCACCATTTGTCATCACATTTCATTGAAATCCATCATCAGCCTATCGAGCCCCACCTCAAGCTTCATCTGATGACATCATGTGCATCCTTCGTAGGTCTCACCATTCATCAACATCCAATATCCAACCATCATGGATTAATCTCCATCACTCCTCGTTGACCCTATGGGTCTTGATCAGGCCCCACTAAAATCTCAGCATGGTTGGAGGGCATCATTTGATCTTGCCACCTTAATCATCACCGTCAATCTCGCTAAAGAGAAATATTTGCATGACTTAGGAAATATTAAATGCGGAAAATATTTTCTCAGCTGACAAATGTAAGGTAAAGGGGATGATCACTTCCATAGGATGAATGACATAAGTTATTATTTATGTGACCTACAACAACCGATACATAGTCAACCACAAATTAGAAAAATCCTTTTGCACCCATGACTGCAACCCTATGGTTTAAATAGTAAACCCTAATTCTAATCAAGAGGAAACATGATTATTTTCTGAGGTTATTATACATCCTTTGGACGTGCACATCACATTTTTGAGAAGCTCTCATAAAACTCATACTAGATCTAGTCTTTGATTTCACTTCAAATGCTTGGAAGAATATTCTGTAATATCATGACAATAATTCAACATACTAAGCAACTTTTGCAATCTGCACATCTTCCTTGAGCCAGATCCTCAACATGCCATCTTCCTGAATCTACATTAATGACATAATTGCCTTGCTAGGATCAGTTCCATCTCACTCCTAATCCCCTTTTGACATCAATGACAACAATATTCTAAAAATCTCCCCCTTTCTCATTGATGGAAAGACTAAATACTCATTCCAATCAATTGAAATGATCTAATACCAATTGAAATCAATTAAGATTAGTAACAATTTGAGTTCTACACCATTTGGAGACATAAGGCAATGCTCCCCCTTTAATATGCTTATTCTGCTCAAATGAGCATTTGTTCATGATCTTCTCCCCCTTTGACATCAATGGAAAAGGGTAGACTCTCCCTAACATATTACTCTCCCTTTGAAAGGAAATTCAAAGAGAAGATGGGAATATGGAATAAAACAACCATCAAGTCATTAGAAATATTTCAAACCACTAATAGCTAACTTGATATGTCCTATCTATTTCCAAGGATGATTGAGATATGTATGAAACTCTCCCTAGACACATGCTCCATCACTAGAGACTAGTGATATGATGTAGGAGCAATGACTCCCATTTTTTGCCGTAGATATTCAAATAGATATTCAAATTGTTCCTTGTGAAGAGGCTTGTTGAAAATGTCAACTATCTATTCCTTGGTGGGAATGTATTTCAAGTTGACTTCCTTATCTACAAACTTCTCTCTCTTATGAAGTGACACTTAATGGATATGTGCTTTGTTTTAGAATACATCATTTGATTCTTTGATATGTTTATGGAACTTGAATTATCACAAAGAATTGAAATGGGTTCTTTGTATTCTACCTTAATGTCCTTGAGTGTTTGCTTTATTGAAATAACTTGAGTACAACATGCTGCTACTGTCACATACTCTACCTCAACTATGGATAGAGTGATTCTTGTTTCTTTCTCATCTACGAAACAACCTTGTTTCCCAAAAAGAATTCTCCAACACTGGTGCTTTTCCTATCATCCACACTTCCTCCCCAATCAACATTTGTATATGTAGCTAGAATGAAATCCTTGCTCTTGGATTACCATAGCCCATAGTCAATAGTACTCAAGTGATGTATCTAAAAATTATTTTTATTGCATTGACATGTGAATCTCTAGGTGTTGCATGAAATCTTGCCACTAAACATACTGCTTGCATAATATTTGGCCTTAATGCAATTAAATACAACAAGCTTCCAATCATTGACATGTACACTATCTGATTTTCCTTAGGTGATTCATCTATTTTTCTTAACTTTCAGCTAGTTATCATGTGGGTACTAACTGGTCTACTATCTTCCATGCCAAATTTCTTGAGCATTTTATTAACATACTTAGTTTGAGATATGAATATCCCATTATTAGTTTGTAGAATTTGTAAACCAAGGAAAAATGACAATTCTTTTAGCATTGACATCTCAAATTCATTTTACATGTGTGTAGAAAATATACTACATATTTTATCATTGCTACCACCCAAAATGATGCCATCCACATAAAAAACAACAATAATCATGTGCTCACCTTCAAATTTGAAATATAGGTGTGATCTCCTAAAATGTTAAGTCCTAATGTAAGATGGTTGTAACTGAGCTCTTTGAAGCTGTGTAAAATCGATACGTCATGATGATGCCTAGATACTATTTAGATGACTGTGCTGGATGAAAGGACTTGATTTGGATGTGGAATGCAAGTGACAAATATGATGGGTGGTATAAGTGGCAGATAAAAGAGGTTATGGTATGATCCCTAATTGGCCCACTACGTGGGCCATCAGGCTTTAGATGACAAGGAGTTTGGGTGATCAATGAGCTAGAGTACATCAAGGGGTCATCGTCAAAGGCACATTGAAAGACATCGCCAATGGAAGTGAGATGATAAGAAAATGTAGGCGGATTGAATGGAATGTATGGAATGAGTGAAAGTGATAGAAATGAAGACCTTGGATCAACAAGCTCTTTGTTGGACTTTTTGCACTAATAGATGCCCCCAATAATTTTTGATGGAGGAGCATCCTTGGAGACTGATGCTTTCTGATTTTCTCTTTTGATTTTGATTTTTGATTCATACAATAGCTTTTTATGTTGGCTAGAGGATGTGTTTTGACATTCTTGCTCATTCTTGACTTGTATTTTTGATTGGTCCAATAGCTTTTTGTTTTGGCTAAAAGACTTTTCTTTATTTTCTTTATTTTCTAGCATGTCTTTTGATTCTTGATCTCCTTTTAAATGCATTTTCATTCTTGATTCTTGGGCTTTGCATTTGTCATTTTCTTTAGATATGACTTGTTGATCCATGTCTTTGATATAGATGGACGAGAGTGAAATGAATGGAATGACGATACCAACAATGTTGTCTTTGGGACTAGCTTTTTCAATACCATTCACGTCAACAAAGACTTGCATATCCTTAATGACTTGACAAAATGACTTGGTAGAGGCGACAATAAAGGGGACATACCGTAACCTCAAACAAGTAGTATGGAAGGATGATGTGTGAATATCCTCAGTGGGATCTTGCTCCACAAGAAGTTTATCATATATATCTTAGTCGAACATGGGATTATCGTGTTCATGGAAAGTTTGTGCAACAACGGATAGGGTGAAGGTAGATACACCATCATGGTCCCAAAAGGTTTTGATCCAAGCATGACCATTTATTTTTGTAGTTTCTGAAGCAGTCTTGACATCCTCAGTAGAAGTTTGATTATCTTGAGCAGTAGTGGCATTGTCATTTATCTTCAACTTGTTCATTCGGTATTCTCCACATCCCATATCATGGACTTGGACCTTGGGATTGGATGGTATGGTAGATGAAGTGTATACTTTAGTCAATGAAGATGGATCAATGTAATTGGATGAGTTTGATGTTGAGGTGTCACTATTAAGTGGCACCTGACATTCAAAGACTCCTCGTACATTAGTGCAATACTCAAAGGGATCATCACCTTGGATTGTAATCTCCTTAGAGTGGAAGTGTTATTATTCCTGTAGAGGATCATTCATCATCATCATACCCTTTTATGACTATGCTTTTTATATTATCCACACATGCTTCAGAGAAACCTAGTGCCTTAACCAATTTTAGGGAACAAACATTCAATCCTGCTCCACCATCTACCAAGACTCGTTTGATCATATTTTGATGGATGAAGGCTTCAATGTGTAGTGAATCATTATGGTTCATCCATTTGGGTTGATTAGTCTTTATCAGAGAAGCAACTACATGGTGAGATCTCACTAGGGATCCCACCATGGCTTGAAATCAGTCGACGTCGAGGTTTTCTGGGACAATGGTCTCTTTCAGCATTTTATCTAGGATAGCCCTATGCTTGGGTGATGTGCGTAGAAGATCTAGTATGGGTATTTGTGCTAGGGTTTTTCCTAGCTGATCTAGCAAGTTGAAATGACCTTTAGCTTAGGACTGCATGGGAGGTGAAGGGCCAGGTACAGTTGTCTTAGTTTCATGAGTGTTTATAGTGCACTCTGGGGTCTTCTTGATGATAATGGTGTTGATGGGTTCATTGGTAGCTCAAAGATGGAGGATTTTGGAATAATTATAGCTAGTAGCTATATAATTGGCCATGTTATTGTTATCAGTACCTGAGCCACAGACTTTCCTTGAACCATGGTCTTGAAGAGGAATCTTGTAGATCATGTGATCTTTATTGGAAGTGGGTTGTTGTTGTCCCTCTACCTTGATTAACTTGTCTTCGATGAGATCCTAAATAATATTTTTTAGTTTTCTACAAGCAGATGTTTTGTCCTTTACCTTGGTGGTATTCACAAAAGGTGTTATTGTCCCACCATGAGGGTTTAAATTTAGACAAGTAAGGCGTGGGTTCCTATATTTGTATGACACCTAATTGAACACATTTCTTCAATATGAACTCAATGGGTTCTCAGAGGGGAGTGTATTCATGTCTAATGTATTGCTGAGGTGGTATGTGTTGTCCTAGTCCTTTATTGTTTCATAAAGAATTGGCTATTGGTGTAGGGATTTGGGGTGTAATTGTTGGTGCTCCAGGTCCTCTCAGTGTGACAAGACCAATTTTGTTTACTGCTTTGGTATCCACAACCCCACCATTTATGACATTTATATTTCGACACTAGTATTTGTTTTTGTCATTGAACACATTTTGATTGTTTGTACTCTTAGAGAACTTTGGGGTACCCTTAGTGACAAGTGACTTCTCAATCATGGTTCCTTTTTCAACTAGGTCTGTGAAGTGGGCACAAAAATGAACTTGCAAGGGATCCTTTAAAGAGTCTAGGAGGTTTTCAACAAACATGTCCACCTTTTGTTTCTCAAGGATCTCTATCTGATATCGACTCGCCAGGTTTCTCCATCTCTAGAACTATTTGATAAAGGACTCTCCCTCATCTTGTTTTGAGGTACATAAAGTGGCTAAAGTGATATTGTTTTCGATGTTAAAGGCATAGTTATCTATAGATTTGTTGGCTAACTCAGACCATGTGCTTATGCGTCCTGGTAATCATGAAAATCACTCGAGTGTAGGACCCATAAGAGTTCTAGGGAATAAACCCATCAAATATGTATGCTCTGATGCAATGTCAACGCAACCGTGTTGAATTCTCTGATGTGTTCTATCAGGTTGCCTATCCCTCTATACTTTGAAAATTTTGGGATTGTGTAATGTTGTGGAAAAGGTGACATGTAGATAGTCCTATCAAAGGGATTTAGATGCAGGTCCTCCATATTGTAGGATTTCTTGATTGTTACTTGCATGTTCTCCATTTGTTTTTGTAAAGAAATCAAATACATAGTTAAGAAATCCACTTGTGGATTTGGTATGCCATTCGTTTTATTGCATACCACATTTTGTGTCAATATTTGATAGGTGTATGGAGGCATTTGTTGTTGTACCTAGGGTATATGTGTATATGAGGTGTTCATGTTGGGTTTCCCTTGTGTGTTTTGACATCCTGGTTGTGTATGGGTACCTTGTTGTGATGTGTTTGATGCAAATGTATTTGATTGAAATATTGGTTGTGCTTGATTCATTTAAGGTGATGTATGTGTACCTTTTTGTCCTTATGTAGCACTATTTTGGGGAATAACATGACTATATGTGGTACTGTTGATATTAACCTTAGGTGTGTGTCCTAAACTTGAAATTTTTATTCTCTTGTGTCCATTAGGATTGATTGAGAATATATTCATAGTGTTCGTTGAGGTCCTAAATAGGTTAGTGCCCACCTGTTGTGTTGTCGACTATATTAAAGGGACTGATGTTGATTGTGTCGCAACCTGAGTCATGGACCATGGAACAAATGATGGTATAGGTATCATTGAAGCACTCTATGTAGATCCTCCTGAAGGTATGTTAAGGTTTACCTGAGGTTGAAGGTTTTGTGGAATATGTGTTATAGTTTTCTGGTTTTGGTTTGAGGTAGTTTTGGGTGAAGGCACCACTTATAGCATGTTTATGTCAAAACTAGGTGGAAATTTAACCCCACCCTAAAGGAGTTTGGCTAAAAATTTCTCAAGGTTGAGCATGATGAGTTCATCGACAAATTCAGTGACCTCAGGATCTTGAGTTGCTGCCTCAAGTTCATTAATAGCAATACAAACTTGGGCGTCTCTTAGGAGGGGATGATCAAATGGGTTACCATATGGATTAGATTATGGAGGTTGTTGTGATGTTGACCCAATGTGTGTGGTATTTGTATTGTCTTGAGGAGGTTTAGTACCAAGGTTCAATTCACTAGTGGGATTGTAAAGGTTGTCACATTGTTGTGGAGTGTCCATTTCTAATAATCTCATTTGTAATCTGGTTTGGACCATAAGTTAGGACTTGCTCAAAGGAGGATGACATCTAAATGTAAAAACCATAAGGTATGCAACTATCTAAGTTGGTTCTATTTTTTTTTGTATTTTTTGAATATAAGGTATGACCTAAGATAACGTCTAAGATGCAAATATCTAGGATGTGAAATTTAAGCTATGTTTTTGGTATTTTGCAATAAATTATGACATGCAATAACTAAGTTATAATGAAAACTATATGTCAATACTAAGGGATGAGTCGCTAACTAACCAAGTTTGATACAAGGTTCCAACTAGGATTGCCAATGATGTTTTAGGATCAATATCATAAAAAATAAGTGACAGATTGACCGGGTGGAGTTCAAATTAGCCTGGTGAGTTTGAGGAATTCCACTAAGATGACAAAGGACAGATTGTAAAATGATATGTCAAGGGCAATCATATTTAAATCAATTTTTTCAATCAAGGTTAGAGAGTTTATCTACCCTAAGGTTTACAATGTATTATGGAAAAGGATTTCCTTAAGTATACTAACGATGATCTAAGTAATGCAATGATGACACTATCTAGGAAAACTAAGGGTAAACCTAAATACATGAGAAAGTCACAGGTCTGGATCAAGTTTACAACAAGTAGCAGATCAGGTAATGAAATCCTATAGTAAGTCTTCTGAGTTTTTCGTTGGTTGTTTACAAGATTTTCTGTGATAGGAAAATATACGTTGTTCCAGACTACAAATGTGGTGCATAAGATCAAATGTGTCACAAATATTCATAGATGTGGTTTATAGTATCAAATGCATGTTTGGAGTTCATAGATATAGTTTAAAATTATGTCAGATGCATTGCGGGTTTTTGCAATTGTGACTCAGAATGTCAAATGCATTTATGGATTAAATAGTTGTGACTCATAATGTTAGATGTGGTTTTCTATATGACAGATGCATTGAATAGTGAACTTTTCCTAGGTTTTGACACTTTTCTAACTTGTTTAGGATCAAATTTTGGATATTTTTGTTTGATCAGATCTGACGGAACACACACATAAGACATGCCAAGCAGAGTGTTTCAAATAAATAAACAAATAATTACGATCCTAGGGCTAGCAATGAAAATAACTGTTGGATTCCCACTTTGATTTCTCCAGCCGCTCTTATTTAGAGCAGATGAATTACGATCTTGGTAGCACTGGCTCCCCTCCATGACACACACTTATTGAGCTTACCAAGATCCAGATACTCACATGAACAAGGAATTTTTCATCTCTACTAAGAACTAAAAAAATGTGGGACGACTTCGGAGGTTTGACCTCCTACGCCAACAAATAGAAAGGATTTTGGAAAATCTAAACAAATGGTTTTTAATCAGTGCACTTGTTCACGTAGCCACACAAGAGGCAATATTTAAAGCTCCCATTTGCTTCTCTATAGGAGCACCCATAATTTTGAGATTTCCTCAGTTCATTCAAATTTATATACCGGTTGGGAGTAGCTTGGATTTAGCTCATTAACTGTTGAGTCGTTCTCCTTGGGGTGAGTACTTTTTCCCACCAAGGCAGGCCCTCTAATAGGTAAACATAAAAGTTGATGGGTCTGACTTTTTGATCACCAAGGTTTCCCAAAGTGAAAGAATATGAGCCTACCAACCTTCCCAAGGATAAAATATAGTAGTAAATCCACCCTAATTAAAAAATTAAACTAATATGTGAAGAATCAAAGTAGGGATCATCAAGCATTTAAAATAAAAATAAAAATCCTATGTGAAGACTCAAAAACATGGAAGAAAGTATGATAAAATGAAGTTTGATATTATTTTTTTCGACAATCGTCCTATAAAACCACACATTATAAGTTTTCATTTTTTTTCTTCTATCAATCGTCCTACACAAATTAAGTTAACTTTGGTAGATCACACGATGTAAACTTTGAATTAGTCGTAAAAAAAATTAATCATAAAAATCAAAACTTGAAATTTTGGAAATCAAAAAATTCATTTTTACTAGTTAGATGCATCATAGGTTTACCAGTTAGATGTGTCATTCTAAGTCAACTGTGGTGTTTCCCTCTTCAGATGTGATTCATGATGTCAAATGCATCATTTCATGCATCAGATGCGTCAGTCCATACTTGTTCTTGTAAAAATCAAAATTTCTATGAATTTTTTCGAAGTCTATTAGTTCATGTCGGGTTCACCAAATGTAATAAGGAAAAATAAATAAGAATAAAGAAAGCATAACAATGACAACAGCCAAAAATTGCCTAGATTAAGCTAAGACTCCCAAATCAATAAATAAGAATCATATCATGTAATTCACATGCTTGCCTGAATCATCTCCATTATTCTTCTCAACTTTCCTTTAAGTTACTTCAATTCCATTAGATTGTGAGTATGAAATTTTAGCCTATAAGTATTTTTACAACAAAACTTTGAAGATTGTGGTTACCGAAAATAGAATAGAAAAGCTTCTTTTATAGAAGATTCATAGATTCAATGGTTGATATTGATTTCAATTCGAATGGTCTAGATCACGTGTGAGGATTTGATTACATAGTTAACTGACTTGATAAGATTCTCATTTATTGAATTCCTTTGTTGAATTCGCACTTCATTATCAATTTAGGGAATCTTAGCATGATTTAGGCAATTTGTGGTTGTTGTTGTTATGCTCTTCTTTATTCCTATTTATTTTCCCTTATTACACAATGTATTGAGATTTTTTTTTAATTTGCACATCTTCTCTAAGCCAAATCCTCAACATGCCATGTTCCTCAATCTACATTAATGACATAGTTCCCTTGCTAGGATCAATTCCATCTCACCCCTGATCCCCTTTTGACATCAATGACAACACTTAGTGAACTTCAAATAAAAAATGAATGTCCAAAATGTTGAGTTCACCAAAATGAACCATGTGAAAAATGTGGGGAAAAGAGACTCACAATAAAAGAAAGGAATCCCTAATCCTTAATTTTCCCTTTTTTTGTTGGGGGATGGTTCATTCAAGGAAACCTAGGATCCCAAATTGGATTGACTATCAACACAAAGGTGAGTCAATTATCAACAAGGGACACAAAGGAAGATGCCTTAGGCTTCAAAGGGTTCACCACCAAGAAAAATCTTGGAAAAGACAACTTGATATTCAACTCAAAAAATCTAGCAATGCAAGCCAAATAATGAGTGCAAATGATAAAATTAAGTAACATCAAGTTAGGATGTATGTACCCAGGAAGTTTGGAAATGTGATAAGGATTCTGGAAATTCAAAAATGTTGTCAAAATATGTTAGGGAGGACTAAGACACCTTTACTGTCTTCTTAGTCCCGCTGCTATTTTTTGAGGAAAACACAAGATCTTTGGATGTCGAAACAAAATTTGAAGGAATCTCTGCAAAATACCTCTAGGAGGACTAAGATGCCCTTGATGTCTTCTTAGTCTTGATTTGAATTTCTATAATTTCAGAATGTGATCCTAAAGTCCAAGGTCTGCATTTCCTTCTTCTCAAATATCAAGTCTTGAAACTTCCAGATCTAGCCTATAGGTGACTTTGTAACACCCCTTTGTTTTGCTCTTATGTTAGATTAAGATGCTTTATTATTTGATCGTTTCTTTTTGAGCAATACGAACTATGTGTGTTAAGAGATGTAATTTCCTTGTTGTTATACTTGACATGCTTTGATTAAAAATAATGTTGGTTTATTATGACATGACTATTGCTTATGAGTTTTATTAATGATGGAAGTGTCAGTTTGGTGATATTGTATTGGTGAAGGGGATAGGATTGCACCACTCGCTTGCGAGCGCCCTACGAATCTGTGATTTCCTCTTCACGGTGTATTTTACAATGATTTTATATACATGTGCTATTGATGCCTTGGATTCAGGTTTGCAGGTACATGACATCAACTTCACTTGGCTTCACAGGTTTGAGCATGTCGACCCAACGGTATGATGATTGGGAGATAGTAGCTAGGTTACCTGTGTCAAGTCTCCACCCTAGCCATAGTGTGTCATTAGTCGAGTCTATTGTGTCTTTGGTGCTTGTTTTAATATTATTGAATTCAGAAGAGCTCTTGAATATGGAAATAAATGCTTAGAGTTATTGCTTTAAATAGTGATGATATTAATTTAAATTGAAATTATACATTGTGATAGAAATTTTTATTTAAGTTGATTAATTAAATTTGATTTATTTAATTAATTAAATTTAATCCTATGGGTTGAATTTATTTATTAAATAATTAAAATTAATTAATTAATTAAGTTGTTGAGAAAATTAAAAGAAAAAGGGAAATTAATTTAATTTTAAATTGTAAATTTCAATTAGTGTTAATTAATTTCAATTTGGAATGAAATTGTAATTAGAAATAATTTCAACATGCAAAAGGCTTTGGGAAAATATTTGATTGTTGAAAAGATATTTTGAATGTGACATGTGTGTGAGAAGAATTAATGATTTACTCTTGGTTGAGATATTATATTTGAGAGGAATTTAATTGGAAAAAATGAGAGAAGTTTTCTCACAGGAGATTTTTGGAGAGGAAGAGATATTATTTTTGAAATAGGTTTTTGGCTGAAAATTGATAAAAAAAAACAAAGGGGTTTTCAAGAATCTTGGGGGTTTTTCGGTATTTTTGCATCTTCCTAGAAGTGGTGAGTTTGGGAGAAGCTTTGGAAATTGATCTCTGAAGGGGAGGCTCTGCTTCAACTTTCTCTTCTTCAAGCTTCAGGCAAACAGGTTCCTTCAAGTTTTATTTTATTTATTTATTTGTTTGAGAAAGATTGTCTGTACAAAAGTTAAATTTTGTAGAAACTTTGCTTAAAATGGTTTAATTGAGATTGAAAGATTGTCTGTGCAAGAAGTTTTCTGAGTTTTGTTTGTAGAAGCTTTAAATTGTTTTCAAAATCTGTAAGGCTTTCTTTATTGTTGAATTGTTGTGAAATAATTCAGAGGAAAACAATCTATGATTTAAAAATTTAATTATAATTTTGAGAACCTCTGTGTAAATTTAAAGGAAAGGGATTTTTGTAATCTTCTGAATTTGTTTAAAATTTTTCCTTTATCATGAAGAAGTCTGTGTAACTTGTTTGAAATTGAAACCCTCTCATAGATTTGAGAAAATGGTTTTTTTTGTAAATTATGAAAACAAATTTGTCTGTTCATGACTTCTTACAATAATTTTTCCCCAAATTATATATATACATATGTATATACATATAATATCTATGTATGTTGTATTGTGGATTTTATTTTTATTGATAAAATATCACCGTCCATACGACATCCTTTGTTCAGGGTTTGCTTAACCGAAATTTTGATTTATTATTTCCGCCAGATTTTTTTATTATTGTTTTGTTTTTTTTGTTGGGGTTTTATGACACTGGGGAGGCTTGGGAGGCGTTGCCTCCACCGCCGCCCCCATAAGGGGACGACTATGGAGGGAGACCTCCACAACCCCCTCCTCACTCTGCCAAGGCCACGCCCAAGGGTTTGGGGCTCGGCTGTGTCTTAGCACAACCGCCTCCCCAAACACTTGGGGTTCCTTGTGTTTAATGGAAAAGGCGTGTGAAGCACAATCCGTGGATGGAATAAAATTCGCCCTTCGAATTTTGACATTAAATGGATTTCGTTTTTGTTGGTATATAATATGATTTAAATAAATATATATATTAAATATATAGTTTCATATTTAAAATAGTTTTAAATTCAAAAGTTTTCATGTTTATGTTTAGGTTGGAAAATTGAAGAGATAATTAATGTTAATGGAAATTATTTATATATATATATATTGTAAGTATATATATTTTGTGTATCTATATGTTCTTTTGTAGTAATTTAAAAGAAAATGTTTCATGCATATTTATTCAAATAGAGGAAATACGTATGCATTGGTTATAAATATTTTCTGGAACTAAAGATTAGATAATTAGATTGGTTGCATCTATTTAATAAATGCATGCTCGAGTTCAAGTTGAATTTAATTCCAAAATGTAGAATTCTTGTAATGAAGATATGGTTTTCATTTAAATAGGCATTGGATTAGGTGCATGTAATTGCATGTATTAGGTGAAATTAAAATAATGTGTATTTGAAAAGAGAAAATTATAATTTATTTAAATATTGTAAACAGTTTGAGGAAATATATATTTTATTAAGTTTGAAATTGAGGGAATTGGATTAATAAATGAAATGAAGTTCTTATAGTTGATTAAGTTAAATTGAGATATTTAAAGAGCATGTTAGTTAATTAGTTGAATTTTCTCCTTCGTCTTTATAAGGGTTCTTATTAAATTAAAGGAAATTGAGTAACTTGTCTTATTAATCTTTCTCATCACTGAATGTGTAAGGATTTAGTAAATCCAAGTCTTAGATTTAACTATTGTATTGATTGCTTATGTGATTCTTCTAGTTGCATTTAGAGGAAATGAATATTTCATTAAGTGTGGTTGCTGGAATAGTTATTTAAAAATGTATACAATAAGATACTAGGAACAAAGGTTTTATTATTTGAAATTGAGGAAATAGGGGAAATGGTTAGTGTGGTGTTTATCTTTGTTTGAAAGTAACTTTTTAATTAATTAGTTAAATTGGGATAATTTAGCGATGCGAATTATTATAAGTCATTTCGTTGACTGTATGCAAGGTTGTGATAATTTAGAGTATTGTAAACATTAAACTATTATGCCTTTATGATGTGTTTGAGATATCTTTGGTGGTATTTAGGGGTAATTGAAAAGAGGTATTAGATAAGTTTTGTAAGTCTTCCTATTGGAGTATGTTAACTTTGAGAGTTGTTATTTCATGGTCTTAACTTTTGTAGTTCTCTATGGTAGTAAGGTTTGTCGATTTCAGTGAGTCACCCGGTTTCTACGAATGGGGAATGGTTTGTTCTTCTTTGAATGAATTGTTAGATATCTTGTACCTCCTTAGTTTGGAGTGGTGATGAATCATATGATAACCGTAGGAGGGTGAAGCTCAATGGGGGCTGAGATCTGGAATGATCTGACAGGTAACTCATGTATCTTGAGTGGCTTTCTCCTTGGTTAGTAGTATGTTTAGGTTACTGGTGAGTCATACTGTTATACTCTAATAGCAATGTATTTTTGAGTTGTGTTGTTCTTGTGGTGGTTTTGTTTAGTGTTGAGTCAACCTGTGACTAGAGGTTGTAGGGATTGTCCTTGTATCCATGTTACTATCTCCTAGCACGGGGGGTGGGCCTTCGGGTACCACTTGGTTGGGAGGAACGTGTGCCCTACACCATTGGGTCCCCCTTTTGATTTGCAGATTGTGTTGTGTGGTTTTTCAGTGGAGAGCTCACAGTGGTTTCATTCTTTAGATTAGGCTTTCTCTTTACTTCAGTATAGCTCTTGTTATTTTTATTCTCCTCATTTGTTTTTGAGGTGGGATCTTGTAATTGTAATAGTTAGGTTTGATCTACCTCATTCTGGGAATGAGTATTGTAATCCACTTTTAAGTTAATGTAAGCTGGAACCTATTATATGTTATCCTAGTGTTAGAATCTTTAATGCTTTGTGAGTATGTGAAATTAAATGTATGGTTAATATTTAATTAAATGCTTTGTGTGAACAAGTAGTGTGTATGTTTGGTTATCGATGTAATCTTGTCACGTTACCTTAGAGGTTGTTGTGAAGTATTGTGCATCTTGTTAGGAATAAGGTGTCTCAACCTTGGATAATTCCTATTCTTATTATTTGTTGTGTAAAATGTATTTCTTGCAAATAATGTAATTAAGTGTGAGTGTACATGTCTAGTTGGCATGTTGATGTGTCACTCCACTTGATGTGTCGGCATCTTGAATTGTGTGTAAGGAGATCATGGCTGAAACGGTTATGACGGATTCCTATGACACTTAAGAGCTATGTTTGGAAGATTCAATGATAGGTGAAGACATGTGGCAACTGATAAAGTTGAGTACTGTAGACTCTTCCATGATACAGTGGCAACTGACATTTTCTCGGAGAATGGTAAAACCCTAATACAGTTATCTTCAAAAGTTGCCCTAAAAAGGGAAGCACATGATATAAGCATTTTTTAGGGTTGCGAAGATGTGTGATGTGAGTGTATTGTTGGAACATTTTGATGCTGCCGCATTTTGTCTTCAAGTGTTGGAAATCTCCTGAAAGAACTTGCATTGCAAGTGTGTTGTAATCATTGTGCTGAAGATAATACATTGTGCAGGTTTTGGAGTGCTGGGGTTTTTTACCGAAAGGTTTTCCCCAGGGTAAATCATTGTGTCATTCTTTATTTTTTGTATGTATGGTATATTGCTACAATATCATTGTTAAGTAGATTAACAAATCTGAAATTGTAAGGGTTTAAAACGAATTTGCACCATACTTTCCTTAAGAGATTAGTGTAGGAAGCTGTTTCCGCACCTGAGTTTCCATACACATCTCCTTTGATATTAATGCACTTTTAAGAAAAAAAATTGTATGCTTCTGCGCAGTGTTGCAACTTCCTTTAGGGTCTCCTGGTGGGGCATTATACACTTTCTGTGAAGATGACAAATTTGCAATGCAACTTTTCAACTTTACAACTTTGCACTTCAAATGATCTTCAAGTCTTCAACCTAAACTTGTAAACACAAACATACAAGAGAGGAAAAACTTTTTGATTTGTTAGTATATGGGGGTTTTCCTTGGTCAAACCCCTTGTTGGTATTTAAACCTTGGAGTGAAATGGAATAATGAAGGAAAATGATGAATGAACAAAGTGCTATGTCGCAATTCATAAAACCCTTGTTATGAAATTTGCAAACTCAAGTGTGAAGTGGTTATCTTGAATGTAGATCTTGAATTCAATGAATGCTTGATAGATCTTGACTTGAATTTTTTGCTTGAATCAAAACCCTACATCACAAATGTAAGCTCAAAAACACACATGATGTAAGAATATCTTTGACATGATGCTTGGATTTTGATAATGGCTCCAAATGCTTTATGAATTGCCTTGAATGCTCTTGAACGCTCTTGAATGTTCTCTTGATCACAAATTTTCTATATTGCATGAATACTCAAATTTCTAGGTAGCTTGATTGCTTGTTAGCAAAAAAATGAGTGAAAGAGCCTTGCATTTATACTTATCCATGCTTAATATCCCAAAATTACACCACAAAAAGATGAAACACGGAATCATTAATTAAAGGAGGTTAAATCCCACCAAGATTTGAAATTAAATCCCAAAAATAACCTAAGGGGGACTAAGACACCCTAGGTGGCGTCTTAGTCCCGAGGCTTGAAACTTGAGACATAGACTCCAAAAAGCGTGCCTTTTAAGATGTTTTTAAAAAGAGGGTCCCAATAATTTTGGAGGACAAAGACGCCCTAGGTGGTATCTTAGTCCCAGTTCAAAAATGAAGGACACATAGCCAAAATCATTAAATTATTATTTATCCTTTGATGTTTGTCGAGATCAACCATAAAAAGATATAATTTATTAGGCTTGTGGATGCAAAATAGGACCAATTAAGGCATAAATAAGGATAAAAAAAGCAAGAAAGGCCCAACAAGTGTGAAAATGCAAGGTATGCATTTTACTACACTACAATAGTATAATAATTTTTATTTTTATTTTGTCAACTCAGAAGTATCCCCATGACCCAACCCACCTTACCTTGAATAAAATACATGATATTAATATACAATATGTAATATAATATTTGTTATAATATATAAATAATATAATCTTAGTTGTCCAAGCTTTTAGTTTAAATTGTGTATGTTTTTCGCTCAACTAATTTGATAGACTATGAAAAACTCATACCAACTAATATAATATCATATTATAATATATAATAATAATATATGATAATATCAGTATATAATATATTATAATGTTAAGATATTTGCTACAAAACAAGATATTTCCATGTGGTGAGTTATTTACTCTAATGGAAAGGTATTACAAAGAAATACCATGCATTGAGATACATTAGGTAGAGAAAATTCCACAAAATATAATTTTATAGCGTATTTATTATAAAATATTATATATAATATTATAACATTATAATATAATAATACAGTATATTATAATATAATAATACAGTATATTATAATATATCATTTTAATATATAATATGCTATAAATTATACTATACTATATTATATTATATATATTAATATTATATCATATAAAATAAATAATATAATACCACATATTATAATATATATATAATATAATATAATACTATAACATCAATGTAATATATTATAAGATATGAAGATTTGGTATAGAACATTATATTTCTAAGTAATTTTTCACAATGGAAAGGTATGGTGGAGAAATAATATGTATTGGGATGGTCCAAAAAAAATACATTATATAGTATAATATTTAATAAATATATTTATATATTATATAATATAAGAAAGATCTATTTGTATAATATAATAGAATATTTTATGTATATTACATTATATTATATCTTATATTAATTTATATAATAATAAAATATATATAATATAATAATATATAATATTTTAATATAGCCATCACTTGTAGTGGAGTTGGCTGGGGCTTGGAGTTTGCATCCCTCAAAGTCATAGGTTCGACTCCACTTCGTAGTGGGAAAGACAAGGGTCAGTATTACTCCCGTTGACTTATTATATATATAATATATTATAATGTGAGGAGATTTGAAATAAAATATGATATTTCCATGTCTTAAATATTCTTGTTTAAAAGACAAAAAATATATATATAATAAATAATATTACATATTATATTATATCTTATAATTTCTTATATAATATTATTAATACTATTAGTTATATGATATTAATATGTAATGTAATATATGTTATAATATTAATATAAATATATACATCAAATAATATAGTCAAATATTAATATATAATATTTAATATGCATTAATATAATATTTAATATTTAATATAATAAAAATATATTTATATAATATATTATAGTACTTAATATTATATATTATATATATTTTTTGTGTTGGAACATTGACAATCTGTAGGATGCCCTCAATATTTGCACCTTCTCTTGCTTGCTTCTAACAATCTACAGTGCATATACTAACCAGTGTTTAATTAAAATTTTACTGCGAACAATTAATTTTTTAGCAAATTGTATATAACAGACATAGCAAAGAAAATTTAGATATGGAAATCTCAAATTTTGATTAGCTGAAGTACAAAATTTTAATAACAAGTTAAAACCTGCTCCTGGCAGAATAATAAACACATCACCAATTTAAGTACTCTTTAAGGAAGCACAAACAAACATGAAAAAATTGCATTAACTAGGGGAGAGGGGCCAATAGTTGTGTAGGGTCCAATAGTCGTGCACTCAATTGTGATTATAATACCTAGTCTTACCACATATTTATACTATATATTGTAAATAAATAATCAAAATATAAATTAAAAAATAACCAAATGTTGATCAAAAGTGGACCCATACTTGAACATATGAGAACCTTTAAATGTTATATTAAAAAAACATAAATACATTCATGAAGAAGTGAAATAAGTATTTTTTTGTCTCAAATAAAATATCACAACTATCCACTATAAGTGTGTAATTTAAAAAATAAAATGCTCATTTAATAAAATAAGACACTCATTTAAACAAGTATTCTTATCATAGTGAAAAAATATTGTTCTAATGTGTACAACTATTGGGGTAGCAATGTACAAGCATGGGAGTATTTTATATTAATAGTTTGTCCTATCACAAATATTAAAGGTGAGTACAATAAATACCATGTATTTTTTCATTAAATATGAAGGATTTAAAAAAAAATTTAGTGTTCAACTATTGGTCCATTTTTGTTTGGTATAAGTTGTATTTTAAATAATTATGTGTTGTTTTTATAACAACAAATAGTTTTTTTGCGTTCAACTATTGGTCCATGTGTTGAATATAAAAGCTAGAGATATCAAAGATTTATGGTTACCAATAAATATTTGGTCCATTTATATTGCATATTATCATATTTTACATAAAAATATGATATTTTACAAGCAACAAATAGTATTTTTTTGTTCAACTACTGGAGTTTCCATGATTAAATTTTGGTCAAATCTTTAAAAAGTCAAATTTTAGACGTTGAAATGCTCAGATAGTTTTGGAGATGCATTTCACTCCCGAAATCTTCTTTATTTTACATCCTTTCTTGCCACCTGGAACTTATGCATCTCGCTCACAAAATCTCTTAAATTTGCATTGGAAGATCCTCCATCCGCAATTGCTTTTCCTGCAACATCCTTCAACTTCTCTGCATCTCTTTTCATCTCTTTCCCCTCGCCTTTACTCAGCACAAGTGTTACACCGTTCTCCACTCGTTTATCTGGAATTCCATCTCTATGCTCGCATACTTGAATTCCGATCCCCAATTTGACTGCCAGTTTCGAATTAAAGTGCTGGTCTGCATACATGGGCCATGTGATCAACGGGACTCCAAGCGTTACGCTTTCGAGCATAGAATTCCACCCACAGTGGCTCATGAAAGCGCCCACAGATGGATGTGAGAGAATAAGAAGCTGAGGTGCCCAACCCCATATCACCAGCCCTCGGGTAGATATGTGCGAGGCAGATCTAGAGGTGTGTCGGATGGTAGCAGTTCCACCGTTGGGGAAACTTTGATAGCCCAAATGAAGGGCTGCCCGCTGGCTTCCAGACCACATGCTAAGGCCTTGCTTTGTTCTCCTGATAGAAAGGTCTGGCTTCCAAAGGAAATATAGACAACTGAGATTGCGTTCTGAGACTCCAGCCATTGTAGCAGCTCCTCTTCGCCAATGTCCGCCGCTTTGCCTCGTGGGGCGGCCCTGCCAGAAGAATTCGGTGGGAGCGCGGGTCCTACTGACCACACCTTCTTCCGTGTTAGATTACTCAAGTGTCGGAGATATTCAGGCTCCAGCTGCTCAAACGTATTTATGAGCATTCCACAACTTTCATTGACCGATTGTAAGCCTCCTAAAATCTGGACCATGAAGGGGTGGAACAAATCCGGGTCTATTTCATGTTTATGAAATCTGAGAGGAGCGGGCAGATCCAGGCTTAGAACAACACTCTCTCCCCCTTCTTCAAACGTGTTGTGTGATGCGGACAGCCATGCAGAACGCATCACACTCAGTCCAAATGCACCATATGTATGGAATACCACCCTGGGTATATTGAGCTTTTGGATCACCTCCATATTCCATCCCAAAAGTACATCATGCATCACACAAACAGGAGCTTCCATCCCTTGCTGGCTCTCTTTCTCAAGTTGGCCCTCAAGCCAACGGTTAAAAGATTGTTCAAGTTTAACGGCCAGTTCAAAAATAAGACCGCACTGCTTGGTGGGAACTTGTTCGAAGCTCTCTATTCCGTCCGCTAAGCCTTCCACGGCGGGCGTAGGAAGGACTAGGAAGCGAATGTCGAGGCCGCCGGAAATAGCTTGTGCCATCTGGTGTTGCAGGCGAGGTAAGTTAGCAGCTGTGGTGACACAGCTGACGGTGAGACCATGTGAGGCAAGCAGCGTAGCAAAGTCAAGTAAAGGGATAGCGTGACCGAGAGCTGGGAATGGCACTGCGACAACGTGGGGTTTTCCACAACTATTCATCACTATGAATAGAATTGGCAGATTCAGTGAAGCAGCAAAATGGTTAAAAGATTAACAGACTGTATTGAGTGCACAGATGTATTGGCAAAACTAATACTGAGAAGCGGCAATGCAAGGCGAAGACGGAATTGTTACTATGAATATAGCCAAGTCACAGTTAAGTTATATATGTAGTCGAGAGATCAGAAAGACTGGACGTGTCGCTATTAATGTTTGCATGAGATCGATATCCATCTGCATTTTTTATTATGAAAAAGTCTAAGAGTCTATGCACGAGTTATCTTGTTCGACGCCGCCCTGACGTAAGTTCGAACGTATATCATAACTCGTCACTAACTTTTTAAGTTTCCTTTTTTATTTTATTTTTTCCAATTGGAATCACTTCTAACATATAAAAATTGGTGGGAAGTTTATCAAAGATGGTTGATCGTTATCCATGGTTTAAAATATTAAATTTATATAATATTTAGTCAGAATTTTATAGTAAAGATATTAATTTTAAGTTTAAGTAGTAGTATTGGTATTTAGAAGTAGTGGAGAGAAACTAGATCATGTTATAATACATCTATTGTGAGTACTCATCAAGTAAATTAATAGGTTCATACTCATTCAATGTCATTTATAGATCCTGCATAATCAAGGGGACAAGAACAATAGTCAAGGGGATTCATAAACATGGTCTTAGTATCTCTCTATTGTTGTCTAAAGGATTTGCCATAAGGAAACATCGAATGAACCTCACTATTGCACAGTAGGTGGAGAAAAATAGCTCTGACTATCAGGGTGGCTCCATTTACAAAAGTCAAGGGGAGGAGTGGTTTGTATAGTGCAATTAGGACAAACCCAACCTATGGTACATGGGGCACTCCCCAATGTTCGAACAAATATTGTAGATGTTGAAACTCAAAAATAACATTTTAAGCATGGACCTAAATTTGCAAGTACACAAGGGGAACCACATTCATATTCTCAATCAACACAATTTGGATCAATTAGCTTTTTAAATAAAAAGTAACATTGTTTCTAGACTTGTAGTTAAAAAATAATAGCAACTCTAAATAAATTATAATGTCTAGCAATATAAGCAATTTAAAGGGTTGTAAACCCAAATAGAGTAATTCTGTTACAAAATAAACCTAAATGGAAGAAGAGCACATGGACTATGAATCCACTTCCAAGTTGTTTGAGAATAGGAACAAATCTAGAAAATGCGATCAAAGGTTCAAATCCAACAATAAGCATGACACTTGGGAACCAAATTCTCCAAACCTTTCACTTAAGGGAAGCACCTAGTTATTAGGCAACAAAGGAACTAAGGGAAAGAATAAAGATCCTGATGTTTGTTGGGTTTAGTAAGAGCCAAGGAAAAAGTGAAGGGCACACAATCTATTGAGAGAGGGGGTGAATCAACATATCTAATCAATTTAAAATTCGTAACTTTGCTATGGTTATCAGAATATATGATTCTTCACAACTAACCCCACACAAGCAATAAAACTTAAAAGCATAAAGCACACACAAGAGAACACCAGATATACGTGGAAACCCAAGATGGGAAAAACTATGGTGAGAACAAATGCTTGGATCTACTGTCCAAATCCATCCTCACAAGCAGAAATATACAAGTGAATTTGACAATATGAATTAGGGATAACCTACTAGAGACACCAATCTCCTATTGCATTTGTAGGCACCAACCTACTAGAGACACCAAATCCTACAACAAAATAGAGATAAAGCTTTGCAAATCTTCAATATATCTCAAACACATTCCAGAGTTACAATTGACACTCCTCCACACTGCATATGATCTTTTGATACTGGCACACACACTAAAATACAACTGTTCACCACCTCCTCTTCAATTTACACATGTGGCCAACTTTTCTTCACACTGATGTAATTCTACTAAGACATGGTACATACAATACATCTGAAAATTTGAAAGATATATACATAACATTATAGTAACACTCTTCTATGTTGGCCATGGATCTGCAAATAGCCAAGACGACATAAGGTGGACCTAAATTTAAGTTACATAAAACATGTAATGCATTGGTCCAAAAAAAAAAAATTATTGCTACCAAAATTACATGATGCCATGTACTATCACAGGGACCTTAATCAGGTCCTATATTGACACCACATGGAAGAATTGAATTTTGCATGCTACTAGCCGTTACTGTTCACATCTCAAACACTAGCTAGATGATAGATAGACACATAAAACCTTTTCTAACTTCAAAATTTCTACATGCTGAACATATCCTCTAGTAACTCTAGAATATGATAGCACAAGTGTACAGACATACTCTCCTTTCAAATTCCAAAGCCTACAACATCTCCAAAGAGAAGACCCGAGAAAAACTAAACTTGATAAACACTAAATTGAAACACTCCGATGTAATCCTCTGGACCACCACTGTCACAGTGAATAGATACATGCAGTCATACTACCTTCTAGAAGGTAGTCAAATCTCAATAAAACTAATAATCTATGTTTCTTGATTTAGTGATATGATTGATGAGATAACTTCTTCATTAATGACACCTTCTAACACAACATGCAACCATAAATATAACATATATTTCTACAAATATTTGCAACTCAAAATGAGGGGAACATAATGATAATTCAAGTACTCCTACAATCTTTTTCATCTTTGACATCAACCTTCTTCATGGCAATGACAATCTTTGACATCAATGACAACCTATGTTTAGCAAAAAGGACTAAGGAATCTATATGAAAGACAATAATTTTAGTTCCAAAATACAATAAGCTCTTGTGTTTAGAGGATAAAAGATAAATCTCAAGTAGCAAGATGGACCTTTCATTGCAAGAATGACCATGGGGTCCAACCTATAGAAGATAAATGGTCTCAGATGGTGTGAACACTTTCACAAAATAATATAAAATAATATTCCCAAGAATCTCTACCAAAGGTAAACTAGAAGTGTTTATAATAGGGGACCATCATAAAATCATGGTCAAATTGTAAGGATAAGCCATCTCTAAATCCATCGCCAACCCACTTGAGGAAGGATTTAACGATTTCATATACTTTCCAAATTCTTTGAGCTATATAAATGAGCCCTACATATTAACAAAATTATTGGTGGTGAGAAGATAATGAAATTCAACACCCTTCCAACATTGTTTAGCATAAAGAGCAATCACTTCAATGCAAATCCTAACGAGAATTTTCTAATTTTTTAGAAATTAATAGTCTAAACAACCCACTTAGTATAGGGAGAAATGCTATGCTTATGAACACCAATGATGCCCATCGTTCCTTTATCTTATGGAAGGTAGATAGGATCCAAAGAAAATCTTATGGAAACTATAGCGTTGCTTCCCATTGGACCAAAGAAAATTATACAACATGATTTTTACTAGCTTATCAAAAGTATCTTTTAAAGAAGTGCTATAGGGAAAATAATAAACATGTTTGGATATAGAGATTTTTGTACAAATTTTAAGAATTTTATATCAAAGAAAATGATTGAGATATGTAGGAAAAATATTTTTCTCTACAAGTGTTGAAAGATATAGTGCCATAAAGTGGTATAAATATACTTTTAGAGTGAATGTGGATGCCAAGAAACTTGAAAATATCACTTTTAACATTGCACTTCTATTAAATATCCTTCAACTAAGAAGCTATTGGTAAATGGAATTTTTTATAACACTATCTAGTTCCATTGAAGATTGGAACATAAGGAAAGGAAAAAGGTGTCTAAATAACATATGTCCTCTTTGAAAGAATCATTATGTTTTTCCAAGGTATCAAAAGAATCATAAATGTTTTTCCATTGATAACATATTGTGAGGAAGAGGAAGGGAAATACCCTTAACTAGGTTTTGTGAGACTTTGTGAGTCAAAATTTACTCAAGGATTTGGAAATAAGAATGCATAAAATAAGCAAGAAAAAGGAAAATCCTATCTAGTGGAGAGAAAAAGGCTAAAATTCTCAAGACTTTTTTTGTAAGTGGAAAGACAAGCTTAGGCATAAAAAAGAGAGATTGAACTACTTGTAAAAATAAATACCTAAATCTAAATGTTTCGATCAAGGCTAAAATAAAATGCCATTCAATTTGATCTAAGTCTTTCTCAAATCCCATCTTAAAAAAAGGATTACAACACCTAGATAGTCTAGCCCATTCTATGCATTCCCCCCAAAAAATGTTATCAATAATTTATACATATACAAATTCCAATTTGTCTAGGATGTACAATAGAAGTCAAAGTATGATGAAAGAAAAGATTTTAGGCTTTGGAAATCATTCTATATGAAACACTTAACAAGGTGATGGACAACCATTTGGAAACAATCTTAAGATCCCTAGGTTTGGGAATAAAATTGATATTTTCATGATAGATATAAAAAATTGGAAGTGTTTGTAAATCACTTAGTTATAAACCTAGAGCAAATTGGGTCCCATAAAATGTCAAGTGCCATTGTAAAAATCATTAGGAAACCATTAAGGCCTAGATCTGTGTTTTTTAAAATTTGAAAAAAGCATTAGAGAGCTCTTCTTAAGTGAGTTGAGAATCATAGAAATCTTATATTCACTACTAGGTTTGGTGGGAAATGCATCCAAACAACATTGAAGCATTATTTAGCACTCTAATGCATCTTACTATACCTTAAGATAAATTTATAACTCTATAAAATCTTGGGAAATCTCAAGTATTGTAGAAATAATTTGATGAGAAGGATTAATTGTACTTTGATTTGGTAGCTAGCTTTCTTGTCCGACTGTCTATAAATTTTTTTAGTGGTTTTATAACCCATATTGATCTAAAATAGGAAAAAATAAATTTTAGCTCTATTAGTTGCTTGATAATAAAAAATATTGGGGTTGTGCCTAAGCTGGGCTACCCAATTTGAAGTTTCATGTTAAAAGGGCCCTTCTCTAGATCATTAGTGACATGGGAAAACTAATTTGAAACAACAAAATTGACTCTCTTACATACCCAAGTAACATGGTTTCCAAAACATTATAGGAAGGTTTTGGTTAAAGAAACCACTTAACTCCACCACTCAATTTAGTTGGTATCCATTAGAGGATGCATCTCTACATTATAAACTCTTGTGATGAGGTAGACCATCCCTAATGAGTAAAGAGTGAAATGTTAATGAAGAACCAAGTAATTGAAATTTTCGAAGGCACATCATCCTTTAAAGTATTGATATTGTGGTAAAAATAATGGTATTATATTACACTCTCATCAATATTTGATCAAGATTGAAGAAATGGAACATATGCTACTTCTAGAGTTCATAACATGATCAAGCTACAAAGAATTTAAGTGTTATCTCTAACCTATATATTTGAGAATGTACATTGGATGCCTCTAACATGGTAAGCTATTGCTAAAATTCAATTTAGATAATCCTAATGATTTTTAGAGTGGAAAATAATGCCTCATATTCTCCCATGCACCCACACTTTAGTAACATGATAGACTTACCCTTGAACATCTACACCATATCAAATCAACTATAAAAATATAATTGGAGAATGTTAAGTTGTTAGTGAGACAACATCAAAATATCATGCTCTTTCTAGACCATCTCATTAGGTGCATAAGTATTTGTGACACTAATCAAATAGCCATAAATATCAAGTGTAACCCACATTGTAAAAGATGGTTGCATCTATTATTTTCTCCAAAAGGAATAATGGCATAAATCAAATATGAAGAAAACAACATGGAATCATTACCATTACCATTCCCATCTTCATGGGAGCTTTCAAGCTAAAAGGTTTGAGGCCAAATTTATCCAAAGAGACTTTGGATTAAAAATTTAGCTAATTTAACACACTATACACAAATGATATGAAAAAACTCTTGATAACTGCAACTGCGAAATAAAACTTGTGGAAAGATTCTCTAAGGCCACAAAAATTCTATGAAATAGCATTCATGTGGAGGGGTCCTCCACAAAGTCCTCTAACTTGTCATGATTGGCATCTACTAACACAACAAGTTGGTTTCCTAATAAAGGATGTTGGTTGGACTTGGGATACAATTTTGGAGTGAAATAAAGCAATGTTTATTAGTGAATTTTCCCCTCAATGAGTCCTTGTCACTAGGTGGGCTACAAGACTTCCTAGAGAGTTGGCCACTTGTATAAGATGTTCCAACAAACAAATGGTGACTCAGAAAAGAAATCAATTGTGAAGATGGGTTAATAGATATGCTTTTGGTTGAAATTATATTGTTTTTAGCCATATGAATGATAGATCACCCTTTTGAACAAGCCAAATTTTGAATTAGGATTTATTAGGTTTCAACTCCTTAATCATAATTGAAAATTTGTCAATTCCAACTATTAATCACTCAACCTCTTGAACTTAAAAAATAAAAGAATTAATTGCTAATTTAGTAAATTACTTTAACATGAACAATCTCTAATCTAATAAGTAGGAGACATTTTCCACAGCGTGTCAAATTGTGATATTGCTATCAGGATTCAATTGTGTAGTTTTACGAAGCAAACTCTTTGACCATGTTTCATGAATACTGGTTTACTACTCATGAAACATTGATCAAAGAGTTTGACTCGTAAAACTACACAATTGAATTCTGATAACAATATCACAATCTCTAATCTTATACTCGAAAACTTGACACCTAAAACATATGATTATAAATATTTTCCCAAATATATACAAATTTGATATATTAATAATCTATGTTTGTCCTTCTGCCTGAACAACTCTTGTCCTTAAGTCCCGTTTGGATGGTTTGAATAAAATAGTATAAATTTTACAAAGGCTTTTGAGTTACAAAGCTGGATGGTTCGAATTTGTAGCTTCCGAATTGTAGGCCACGTTGTCCTTAGAAGTCAATATTGGCGAGCGTTAATCAGTAAATTGATGTCGCCATAGAATGATGCTTGTCTGAATCGACAAGAACGATAAATATATAAATCAAATATTATTTTATTTTCTGCTCAAGTCATGCACCGCAACATACGCTAATTGACTTTGTATTCTAATACACTCTGAAAGCTCCGACGAAAAAGAGTTTCATTATTTACCCAGCTTACAGTGCATGAATGCGAATAAGAGAGTTTTTATTTTTTTATAAAATAAGGGATAAGTATTGAAATGTTATTGTATTATAAAAGGAAGAGTGTTCTTACGTAATTACTAATTAAAGGTGGATGGTATACATGTAATTTAAAATTTGAATATTAAAAATAATAAATGTATCATGAAATCAAATTAAAATCATTTTTTTTTTATATACAACAGGGTATCCTCACGACCCAACCCATATTTTGGGTACTTGGGGTGAGCTGGGACAAGCTGGGGCGAGACTAATCCCCTGCTGCCTGCAAGAAGTCCCACCTCTTAAACCCGAGAGCAGAGTCGAACCTGAGACCAATGGGGAGCAAACCCACTGCCCAAGCCAACTCTGCTACCCGTGGAGGCTAACTAAAATCAATATTGTAATGCAATTTTATATTAGATGAATAAATAAGTAATATTTGAAATTAATTATTTTCAAATACTTGAAATCAAATATCACATAAGTACTAAGTTATCTATGATTTTTAAAAATTAAATGTAAAGGTATTCTACAACTAGTCATTACAAAATGAGTTGTAGATTTATTGACAAAAAAAATAATCAAATAATTGACATGTACTATATTTAAATATGTAGATCTATGAGAAAAACCAATAATGGGAAGTGGCATGCGCAAATCTATGGGGAAAAACAATATTAGGAAGTGACAATGATAGACAAAGATGGAATAATTAATACAAATATATCTGAGTCACAATTAAATTATAGAGAGGCTGAATAGGTTGGCCATGCAACTATTATAGTTTGGATGCAAAGTTTCATAGATTTTCTATATGCCAACCATGTGTAGTTTTTCTGTGAAAATGTATGGGAGACTTTGCATGTGTTATCTTCTTTGACACCATTATCATGCAAATTATAATGTACTTTTACAATTAGAAACTCTTTTAATATATCTTATTAAACATTATAAAGTATAATTAGCAAGTTTATATTAAAAAGGTGTTTTCTTAGTATATATTATATAAAATATTAAATTTTTTCAATATGTTGTCAAAAACATTATAATATAAAAATTTAAGCACAAGCAATATAGTTGATGTCAGGAGGTGGTGAACATGAATAATCTCATCACAAAATCACTCATTGTGAGTACTCATATAACGTATTACTGGCCTCCCTCTCACCCTACACAATCTATAGATATTGCATGGCCAAGGGAATAGGAACACCTCTTCCTAATAGTGAATTCATAACCATGGGCTCAATTTTATTCCATTGTTGTTTATATTTCTATGAGGAGACAAAAACCAACCCCATTCTTGTATAGTAGGTAGATAAACTAACTATAACTATTGAAGTGGCTCCATTTGTATGGGGCATAAAATTTGGTCTGCACAATATGGTTGGGTTGAAACTAACTTGTAGTGCATGGGGCACCCTCAATACTTGAGTAAATGTTGTAGCTGTTGAAAATCAAAAGCAACCTTTTTTCAACAAGCCTAGATTTATAAGTGCATAGAGAAACCACATTCACTTTATTAGTCATGGAGAAATTATATCCAATATCTTTTGTAAAAAATCTAATATTTTTTATAGACTTGTAAATTTGAGAAAGTATAGAATCTCAATAGAAGTTATATTCTAGGGATATAACTTGCAATCCATGAGATGAATTCTAGATGGAAATGAGAAAAAATATTATGAATTGAATTCTAAGTCATTTAAGCACAAAGATAGATCTACAAAATATGCTCAAAGGTTTTACTTGTAAAGTGTGACACTTGGAAAGAAAATTCCCTATATGGACTAACCCTTCACTTAAGGGAAGACCTTAATTGTACACATGATAAAGGAAGTGAGTGATCTTGGGTTCATGTCTAGCTTGCTTGAAAATTGTCTAATATTGTAAAGCCAAGTGTAAAGGAAAAAGTGAAGATCCCAAGACTTCTTGAGCTTAATAAGAGTCAATCTTACAAGATACCAAAAACATAATTCTAAAAGTGGGATCATGGTTACACCTCCAATCCTTTCACTAACATTATAATGGTTGAAGCCCAAAATTTTGTAAGATAACATCAAGCATAAACTCTTGTATTCATATGATAAAAGATAAATTCAAAGAAATAAGGTGGATTTTTGGTCCTAAGGATGACAAGCAGTATACTTCTAGAAGAGAAAAGATTTTAAATGGTGTGAATGCCTTTATGAAAAAATAGATGATCTTCTATCCAAGGAATATATAATAAAGATAAATTGGAAGTATTTACACTAGAGGATCACCAAAAAATTATGGTCAAAATGTAAGGACAATCCATCTCTAAGGCAACAACCAACCTACTTGAGGAAGTGTTTCATGATTATAAATTCTTTGTAAATGGTTTTTGATGTACAAATGA
The DNA here is from genome assembly GCA_007115665.2 of Sequoiadendron giganteum. Lineage (NCBI taxonomy): Eukaryota > Viridiplantae > Streptophyta > Pinopsida > Cupressales > Cupressaceae > Sequoiadendron > Sequoiadendron giganteum. Next base: position 536,555,851 of record CM021106.1, on the reverse strand, counting down.
GAATTAAAAATTGATACTAAAATTGGTGACAAGAAGGTAATGGAACCATATTTCATAATAAAACAATTTACCATAAAGATCATTCACTTCAATATAATTCTTAAATATAATTTTCCAAACTTTGTAGTCAACAATAACAAAAAAAACCGACTTAACATAGAAAGTAATACTCCACTTATCAAAATAATTAGTCCCCATGCAACAATTTATCATTTGGGATGTAAGATCCATCCTAGAATCTTATTGATTTTATTATTTAAATAATTTAAATTAATAATTATACATATATCTTAATTCTAAATTCTTATTCTCATTTCTATTTTATATTATAACTACATGAGTGAATATTCCTCAGGAGCATTATCAATTGTTTCAAATGATATTCACAAGAATATATTTAATGAGTATCAATTATCACATAATTACACAAATATATTCTACTTTCATTGGATATAACACACATATATTAAAATATTTTTATGAATAATTTTCTTATTCATTTGAACATAAGAACATATATTTTGATATACACTTCATATCATTTCAATTCATTATTTAATGCATTATACATTATTAAAAATAATCACAATCATTTTGATATAATTACATTAACTAAGTAATATGTCAAAATTAATTATATGTAAAGAGAGAGAGCATCATACATGGACTTTTCATCCAATCATGGACTTAGGAGTCCCCCACACTCTTAGGTCAAATAGAGAGTGGCCTAACCCTTCAATAAGAGAGGTGGAGTATAGTGCTTACCTATTCCTAGCATGTGATGTTAGTGGGAACATTGTATTTCATTTATGTTGAGATGTTAGATTATCATGTTTTAATATTATTATTCTATGTCCTGATTTGATGTTTCCTCTATGGATATTTTATTGTTATTCTTGATGTAAATGTTACTAAAGTGTGTGCGTGATATGATTCCAATTCCCTTGAAAGAGGATGGGTTTATTTAAATTTGGAGGTGTTCTTGAGATGTTTGCATGACATGGGCTTTCCCAAGTGATTATTGTTATGTTTTTGTTGGTGAATAGATGCATTAATATACATGTGATTAAATGCTATCATCAACTGTATCATTTAAATGTAATGTAAGTATTGATTGTTAGCGAATGTTAGTATAATTAATTATATTACATTGTATGGCGAAAGGTACTCTTATGTTCAGGTAGGTGTATAGTTTTTTGTTCAACTCTTTTTGTTTAAACTACCAATTGCCTACTACCTCTCATGTATTTATTCTTCTGTTGTATTTATAATAGACTATCAAGTATTCATCCCTTCAAGTAATTCTTTCTTTATGCTACATGGATATGATGTTCTACATTGTTGGGTCTTAATTCAATATTTTAACTATTTATATATATGGAGCAAGTATACTTTATATGTATGTTGAGTGGTTACAGGTACTAGGTATTTATCCACTTGGATCTATAGGTTTGAGTATACCTTGGCGATGGTTATAAGGATATATCACATTGGCCATTTATTATTTTGTCTTACCTATCATACTCAATCTAACTGTGAGTCCCTAGTTATTTACCCATGTTGACCTAGATATTGCCATTGGTATGATTCCAAAAAGTATACCCTTATTGTGGAAGTCTAGTGAAAGTGTGTGTGTTGTTTCATTTAATTTTTAATTTCTACAATTTAATTTTGTTTCTTATACTTAAATTGTTAATTTAAATGTTGAGTGATAATAAAAAATGGATTAATGTAATCAATTGAGTTTGGGGAAAATTGGAGGGAGTTTCAAATTAAAAAATGAAAAATATGAATTTAATTAGTTTTTTAATTGGGTTTTGAAAATCATAAATAGGGAAAAAGAATTTCATTTATTTTTATGATTTAGTGGTTAATTTAAATACTGAATGATAATCAGAAATGGATTTCTGTATTCATTTGAGTTTGGGGAAAATTGGAGGGAGTTTCAAATTAAAAATGGAAAAATATGAATTTAATTAGTTTTTTAATTGGGTTTTAAAAATAATAAATAGGGAGAAAGCATTTCATTTATATTTATGTTTTGGTTTAGGAAGAAATTTGAGGAGATAAAAAAAGCATATTTTAGGGAAAATGGTAATTTGTTCATTGGGTGAGAATTCATAGGAAAAATTGATGAGGTCAGATTCATTGAGATATGAATTGGTAGGGAATTGTGTATGCCACTTTTTGTTGGCTATTATTTGGCATGTTTAACATGGTTCACATTTCAATTTTTTAAAGGAATTTGAGGTATTTTTCTTGTTTTAATTAATATGGGATATTTATTTCAAGTTTTTTTTATAGGAATGGGTTTAGGGGAGTGTAGAATCATCCCAACCCTTGTTATTTCATAATTTAGCTCGATAGATTTATTGTTTTATTTAAATTTTGAGATTTTTTTTGAAAGGTTTTGATGCCCATTTTTTTGGGTTTTCATAAAATGTATGTTTTATAGCTTTAAAGAAATGTTGGGCACATTTTCCACCAAAGGATATCTTTATATTATTTTTATTTTGAAACTTCAAATTTTGGCAAAATTTTAATGGGGTTTGTGAGAAATTCATGGTTTTTGGTTTATAAAAATATTGAGGAAAATTGAAAGTTTTTCATGTAAATGGGTGTTTTTGAATGCTTAGAAAAATTATTACTTCATGAAATGTGATAATAGGTGTTATGGAAACATGTCATGAAATTTGGAGAATTTATAATTTTTGCATTGGTTTATGTGCCACATTTTGAGTTTGGTGAACATGTTGATCATCAGACTTAGTCCTTTTAGCATTGTGATTCTTGATGATTTCCTCCATAAGTCAATGTTACCAATATGAGTGTTGGATATGTCATTGTGTTCATGCAAATAAGTTATGTGATTTGGACCACCATGTGGTGATGGATTGTTCTTTCTTTTCTTGTGTGATGTGGGTTATGATGTTCAATCCATGATTGGCATGAGTGTATACCTTTCTCCCAAGTGTCTTGTGTGAGTATGTTTGGGCTATTTAACTATCTCATAGCACAATGGGAGTGAACCTTATTGGTTTTACATGGTAGGGTGGCATAGAAACTACCATTTTGGTTTAAAGGTTCAAAGAGAAAAAGTGATATCAATATCTTCTTCATTCCTTTGTTATTTCACTTTGTAGATAGTGATATTGAGTTTAAATTGATTTTGAAAGGAAATTTGAGTCCTCTCCATATTTATTTATAATTTAATTGTATGAGAACCTCTCTCTTGAGATGGATATGTAGTCAATTTCAAATGTTAGTGTTTTAGCCCTATTTACATGTTCTAGTATTGGTTTCAAGCATGATCATAAATGTATGATGATGAAATTATTCCTTGTATGTCCTAGTTAAATTCATTCAAATGTACATAGGCTCTAAACACCCTTTGTAGAATAATAATACATCATCTAATAAGGTACACACAACTATGTAGCTTGATAATAAAAGAAATAGATTGGGTAATTGTCAACATATATGGATTCCCTCAGCTCAAACAATCTAATAAATTTAATCTACATTATAGGCAACAATGGTCTACTAGCCTCACCTACAAAATATTATCCCCCAAAATTTTATCATTCTATATTTCAAAATTATTTGGCTATGAAAATGGATATAATCAAGAAATCCCAAATTTAAAATATCTCAACTCTATTTTGAAAATAAGTGACAATATTCATCATTAAATTGACTAGAATGTTTAAAATAGTGGATTCAAGTCAAAAAAATTGTGAAACATAAGTTTTTGTAGAAGGATGAAATTTTAATATCATAAACAAAGTGTGAGGAAAGACAACAATGTGAATTCATTTATGAAATACATCCAGGCCATATCTATAGAGTTGAAGTTCCAACAATTTAGCATTTTGGCAAGTTTTATATGATGATATTCATGATATAGGAATTAATTTCAATAAAAATAGTAAAATTTTACAAAGTTAAATTTCCAAATGTATAAAAGATGCTCAATTAATAAAGTGATGATGAATAGTAAAGAAATGTTCTAAGTATCATATGAATAGATAGTTTAATAAAGTTTCTCATTGACCAAACCAATTGAAATATTTTACACAAGAGTAATTCAAAGATGAGTTATAGAGTTATTGTTACAATTTTGAACCAACCATAAAGTTATTTTTTATTTATCACAAAACCTATAATTTCTTCTAAATGTAACACCACTATTTTTTGTAGAAGAAACATGGAAACATAGTTTTTAAAAAGAATTAATAATAACAAAAGCATATTATAACCTAAATGTTTTCAACTATTCAACTCAATCTTATAAAATTCTAGTCATTTGGTGTCATACCAATCTCTTTCCATGTGATGTTTGGTCTTTAAATTAGAACAATGATAATAATATCACAAATATGTGAAGAAATATGTTATAAAAATTATGAAGAAATATTCTATATAACATATAAAATTTATGAAAAATAATGTAATAAGTTTAGTATATGATGGTTTGATCTCTTCTATTCACTCGATGGAAAATAGCTCTAGCAACCATTATACTTATAGCCTTGGTAGTTGTGGTTATCCATTCAATACTAAATTATTATCAAGGAAATTTCCACAAAATAACTTCAAGAACAAGGAAAACAAAATAGATTAAAATTTAAATCTATTAGAAAATTGTAAAATTTAGTTCATAGTTCATAAAAGATAAGAGAAAAAGAAAATTAAGAGCTATATTAGAACTAGAAAAGATTTATTTATGGGACAATAGAGTAATTCAAGAAGAAATTTCAAAGCTATGTCCAAATTTTATGAAGGAAATGACCAACATTGATCTAGTTTTTTATCTTGAATTAGTAGAAAGTCGCATAATTTTTAAAAAATGACACTATAATTTAGTACTTGATAAAATGCTAAACAGTGAAATAAAGTGGAATGTAACTTTATATATATATATATATTGTATTAGTAACTTAAAAAAATAGTACAAAGATTTTTTTTTCTTAATTTTGTTAATCTAAAATAAATGAATGTTAGGTGTGTTGAAAACTCAACTATTTTGATAGAACTAGAAAAAATTATACCATTTTGATATGAAATCTCTTCTCTAGTGCATCATATTTTTTAAATAATTTAATAGATTTCATCATTTTTCTTGAGAAGACAATCGATCTTATATTCTGGTGTTGATGAACTACTTTTAGTAAAAATGAAAAATAAAATATTAACATTAACTAAATCATTGAACTTTATTTTAAAAACTACACTTATAGGTCCTAAAAAAGTATTTTTATTTTTTAAATGTTATTTATGTGAGGAGTTGTGAGAACTTGATATTTTCAAAAAATAAATTTGATAAGTTCATTTAAAGGATAAACCAAAAATTCTACCATACACATATTATTTCTCATACACAAGACTAAGTTTAAGTGTAAATCAAATATCAACAATGGTTAAAAAAATATAACTTAGGTACTTAGAATATGGAGCATATGCAAGTGTATTTTTTTTTATTGAAATGCTTATATACTTTAAGAGATTTTTTGAAATTCTTATATAGTTTAAGAGATGTTGGGGTTATGAAGTTCACTACCAAAATTATTTGTATCAACCTTATAATTATTTATGTTAAGTTTGATAACCCTATGATAATCAAAAACTTCTTTGACATAGTAACCATTAAGAAGATATATAAGTATTGATTATGAATAATTAGTAAAGGAATAAAGTTATTCCCTAAATATATGCTACTATACTACATTGAGGGACCATGAAGCCTTGTATATTTTCATGGCATTTAAGGCTTTACATAAATGGAATTAGACACCATTGAATTATTATTAACATTGTTAATATTGAGCCTATTTTCATGATTTTATGGTGGTGAATAATTAATATTTTCAAACTAATTTTTTGATTAAAAATGTGAAGTATTAGATGGTGTGTCTCCAAAAAGTGAGGAATTTGACACTTTTTTCTCATTTGGACCTTTGCCTGTGGATTTTGGACCATTTTCAGTCTATTTTTACACCTTTCCAAGCCTTGTGATGAAGTGGTGTAAAACATTTTCACACTCTCCTAGGCTTGTCATCACCAAATTAACCCCTTTTCATGCAAAAATGACCCCTTAATTCTCATACTTGTCCAAATTTAGTGTGTTTTTAGAAGACAATCCCAACAAACATAAATAATAATATTTTAATCCTCGAAAATCAATGAAAAATGCCCAGGTGGACTAGGTCACCACCTTGGGCAACCTAGTTCCATGTGGCATAAAATTTGAAATAAAATTAATTTCTTTCAAGATTCTTGTCTCTAAAACCCTAAGGTTAGTCAGTATGGTGTTATTTTGGGAAAATTAGGGCATAACTTGTATAAATAAGCATAAAAAACCTAATTACTCATTTTCATTTTAGTTCTACATTGTACAACACATAAACCACCTGTATCAGTCTAGAACTCCTAAAAAATCTCAAAAAAATCATTAGGAGGACTAGGGTACTCAGAATGGCGACCTAGTCCCTTCAAGGTTATGAAACTACCCTTTACAGAGCTGAAAACCCACTTTTCAGGCTTTTGTTTTGTACCTTTACCTACCTATATCAGTTGGTTGAGTTTATGTAGCATGCATTTCATTAAAATTAGCTTACATTAGCTCATTTCATGCACTGCTTAGTTTTAATTTTGTATGTACTACATTTATTTTTCAGATTGATACATAGTGTAATGAAAAAATTACCTTGTTTTCCATCTAAAAAATTGAATTTCAAAATTTTAGTTTAAATAATTGCATTACATTCTCCTCCCTCTCTCTTCAATACAATTTTTTATTTTAAAAGACGTGGCTTTGATTTGGTTTCATATGGATTGTATAAATTTAATATTCCTTCTTATGAGTTAAATGTAGATTATAATAATGAATTCATTAGAGAACATGTTCATAACCAAAACATCGAAACTATTCTTAACATTGCATTACCCCGTGATGAGGAAATTTGTGTTGAAAATCATAACAATCATCCTTGTACTTCTCCGTATACCTCTCCTATTAGTGACGAAGGCATTTTGGTGACATAAGATACAAGTGTTGAGGGTCTTGATTGTCCCTCTCCTCGTCCCCCTTTTCCAAACATTAAACAACAAACATTTCTTGACACTACCTTACCTAGTCTCCCTAACCATGGAACTCAAAATTTTGCTTCTTCTAATATCCCTCCTCGGTGCAAAGAGGATAGCTTGGTGTTAGAAGATACTCCTAGTAAGAGTCATGAAACTATTGACCCTCCCTTCCCCAATGCTCCTAGCCTTTGGGACACTCTATTTGACAATCATAGTGGATATTATCTTGATGCCTCCCTCCCTTGTGATGAAGCATGTGATGAACCTCTTCCATGCTCTCCTACTAGGGTAGATGGTATGGTACAAGAGATTGAGACCCTAGACAATCAAATAGACTCCCCTCTTCCCTCTCCCATCATTGATCATTCCCCTACTAGTGATGAAGTTATTTTAGAAGAACCACTCCTTCAATGTCAAGTACATGAAGCTTGTAGTTCTTCTCAACACTCTCCTCCTAGAGAGGATATCATGATGCAAACCAAGGATAACATTGACTCTCCTTCGCAAGGGGATGCTAATATTATTGAACCTCAACTCATCCTTTCTCTTCCTTCTACACCTAAATTCATTTTCTCCCCACCTAAGCCTAACGTGTTGCAGAAATTGAGTCATGATACCATTGCTCATACACATTACACCCACAACAACTCGCATTCCCAACCATCAACCTCAACATCCTTACCTTCATCTCCTCCCATTCTTCCCGCTGCTCCTCGCTTCAATTCCTTCCTTAGGGAGTATGACCTCATTGATCAACTAAGGAATACTCCCGCTAAACTATCTTTATGGAACCTTATCCAAGCTTCCCCTTACTATCATAACATGATGCAGGATGCATTACAACATATTCCTAGCCCTTCTAATGTACAAACAAATGACATTGCAGCTGTGATCCAAGGATTGAACACTGACATTATTTTCCACCAAAGTGAGCTCCCTCCTTTGCAAGTGCAAAAAAAAGTTGAATCCTTCATGATCATATCTCAATACAAAAGCATAGGGATCAAGCAAACCCTTGTTGACAATGGCTCCTCAGTTAATGTGTGTAGTGTCAATCTCTTAGATAGGCTCCTTATTGATAGATCAACCATCCAACCTTCCTCCATGTCCCTTATTGGATTTGACAACATCAAACAAAAGCCACTTGGTGTGATCACTTTACCTCTTACAGTTGGAGTAGCCACATTAGATGCACTGATCCATGTCATGCCTAATGATTTTTCAGCTAACCTCATTTTGGGTAGGTCATGGATTCATGCAATGAATGGTGTGCCTTACACACTTCATCAAAATATGAAGTACATCTACAACAACAAATTGTACACCATTGACACTGATCCTAAACCTTACAGTGTCTTACACCTTGAGAAAAACAAATCCAAACCCTTCACCACTACCCCAACCAAACCAATGGAACCCGTACAACCAAATTCCTTAGATGATGTTTTGGATTCCTTAGACTTTACCCCTCCTTTACTAGGAGACTCCAAGACCAACAACAATGACTCTCCCAAGGGACACATAGTCTTATTAACACAAGAATCAGCTGATGCTTCGAAAGAATCCACCTCAACTACTTTAGTCACCAATGCAAACAATGAACCATCACCCGATCTAAAGAAGCTGAAAAATCTCTACAGAAAAGGTTATGAGATCATGAAGCAACTTGGCTATAGTGGAAATGGTTGTGGTGCTAATGAACAAGGAATCCACAACCCTATAAAGCCTAACATGCAATCAATAGATCATGGTCTTGGATTCTATCCTTTCATCAAAATAGTCAAACCTTCTTCCAACACCAAACCTATCCCTCCTCACCCTTCTCACCCTACCTTCCAAAGTGATCCTTTTACACCAAAACAAGACTCTTTTCTTAAAGCCAATGTCATCCTGCAACCTCCTCTTGATTCAGATTTTACACACTTCTCTAAAGGAGTCTACAAAATCTCACAATCCATAGAGCCTTGCATAAGTATGACATACCATACTAAGCATGACCTTTCCTTGTTGCAACCCAAAAGATCCCCTTCTACCCTCGATCAAGAGGGTATCCTATCAAGACTCCTCCAAGACCACTTGATCTCCCTCCCTCCCCAAACTCAAAAGAAATGTTCACACAAACATTCCTTTTGTGCTTACCACCAAGTTCATGGTCATCACACTCATGAGTGTAAGGTCTTGAGTAGAAAAATCCAACATCTTAAGGCATTTGGTGTTCTTCCATATGTGGGGGCACCTCATTCTCCTAATTGATACTGATTTTCACTCACCCTTGCATTCCCTCAACCCTTTCGGCTCACTCTTGTCTTGCACTAAGTGGGGGCAAGATTTTAGTTAGCCTTCTCCCCTTGTATGTCACCTGTTATCTCTTTTGACTAGTCGTTAATATTACATGAATATATAAGAGCAAGCTTGGGATGTGGATGACTTGTCTTAAGTTGACTCACATGTGACATACTCCCTTTCTCATGATGTAGCTTTTCGGAACCATATGACTCAGCATAGGGATTTCCGAACAAGCTCTCATGTCCTCTTCCTCTTCTAATTTAAAGCAATTTCTCACAGTACAATGTTTCACAATTCCTTTAAACTGGGGGCATACATTACCACTCACATTTCACTATGCGATCTTTTTTCTTACGATTCCTTCTCTTGAAAACATTACACACAATGTTGTTCAGGATTGAGGCACTTGTATTTTTCCTCTTTAGCATACAAGATGAGCCCTTGCCTCTCTTGCATACAAGATGAGTACACTTGCACTTTTCCTCTCTTGATACACATTACACGTAATGTTCCGTAAGATGAGACATCATGCGAACAAAGAAAAATCCGTTTGAAACAAATCATTTTCAAATATCACTTTCTTTCATGGCACCTTATCAAAGTTATCACGAGGTATAGATTTGGTATGGTTTGAGTGGGAAGCCCAACAAGCGGCACAAATTTCCCCATAGCCATCTTTGTGAGTACATACCAACCATGTGTATGTTCTCACCTTTAGGGACCTCTCACCCCATGGACAACCTGATGTTTTGTGGCCCCAGAGCGAGTATATATTTTTCACCCTTTCTCTTCACTTCAAATATTTTCATTGCATGATCATGTATCTCATCTTGTTGTAATGCATTCACCCTTGAATGTCTTTTGCATTGATGTCAAGTTGAATTAGAATCTCGAATCCTTGGGGGCTTGACCACCTCCTTCTTCATCTTTTTCTCGTTCTTCTTCTTTTTCATTCTTCACCATCTCCATTAGGCTACTTTAGTGTGAGTTTCAATCAAGTTCATCCTCTCACTAAAGGGAGGGCTAAATGTGTTGCCAAAAAGTGAGGACTTTGACACTTTTCACTCATTTGGACCATTTTCTGTCTATTTTTACACCTTTCCAAGCCTTGTGACGAAGTGTTGTAAGGTGTTGTAAAAAAAATTCACACTCTCCTAGGCTTGTTATCACCAAATTAACCCCTTGTCATGCCAAAATGACCCCTTAATCCTCATACTTGTCCAACTTCAGTGTGTTTTCAGAAGACAATCCCAACAAACATAAATAATAATATTTTAATCCCCAAAAATTAATGAAAAATGCCTAGGTGGACTAGGTCATCACCTTGGGCGACCTAGTCCCATGTGGCATAAAATTTGAAATAAACTTAATTTCTTTTGGGATTCTTGTCTCTAAAACCCTAAGGTCCGTCAATTTGGTGTTATTTCGAGAAAATTAGGGCATAACTTGTATAAATAAGCCTAAAAACCCTAATTCCTCATTAGGTACCCTCATTTTCACCTCTCCTCTCAATATCTCTTCTCTCCTTCTCCTCAAGCCAGCTAGGGTTTCATCTTCCAAGTCAACAAGACATCATTTTTGAAGCATTCAAGGGCTTATTGCTGCAACAACACAAGATCAAACATCATGGAAAGGTAACTCACCCTCTCACTCCTTTGTTTCATGCTTCATTACTTCATTTTTATTTCATTTGGTTTGATTACTCAAAATGGGTTTGACTAAGGCAAACCCCTAATCTCTAACCCTAACCCTTGTCTCTTCTTTGCATGTGTGATTTGCAAGTTTTTGTATGTAGTTTTGTGAAGAAGAAAGGTGTTAGGAAGGTGCCATCAACTCATCAAGAGCATTCAAATCAATAAAGTTCTAGCTCAAGCTTGGAGGCATCTATCTGCCCGTTTTCAACATAATCTGAGCAAGGTATCTATTGGGATCCAGAGTGCAGATTGAGGACTCCAATCTCTTTCTGATTCCCAAAAACCTAGAAGAGGACTAGGTCACCCATAATGGCGACCTAGTCCCTCTGATCTTGTGTTTTGGGGATTTTTACATTTCCATGTACCCATTTGACATAAACCTGTTCCAGCCAAGTTTCTCGACAAGTGGACTAGGTCGGCCAACTTAGCGGGAATGTCCCTGTGAAGATTTCAAAAAAAATCTAGAAGATTCTAGGGCCTTTCATCTGCAAGTTCCCATTTCCAGGTAAGTTTCTATCTTTCCCGTTTTCTTTCTGTTTGCAAGCATTTAGGTTATTTTCTTTACATTGTATGTAGTTTAGAATTACATTGTTATGTTTACAACTGCTTAATTAGTTTAGTACTAATTAATTTCCAACATTCAATCACACAACAAACACACATATCACAAACCCCCAATCCAATCCCACTTCTTTGAATGAGCACCCAAAAGCACAAAACCATTAGTGTGAAAGAGATCTATTCATCCAAAAGTTAGCTTCTAGGGTGAAAAACCCTAGAAGCTCATTGGGGAATCCTCTTTCCCTTCTCGTGTTCATGTTTTTGGTGGTTCAGATGGATATAATATAAAAATGTTAGAATCCCTATACTTTTTCACTAATAAATCAAGTTCAAAGTTTCTAACACTTTCACATAAGTTCATGAATCTAGCATAAATATTAAGATAAACCAAGTATCTTTTATGGTACCAAAAAAATTTTGATATACAATTTTCGCATCTCCTCATTAAGTATATAATTTTTGTAGTGACAAAAAATGTATTCCTTTACATTTTCTCACTTATTTGGGATCTCCTAGTTAATTTGGACTTAATTTTTCCTTAATAAATAGTGTTGCAAAATGTATTTATTTACACTTTCAGAAATATTTAGGGCTCCTTTAATTAATTGAGCTTAATTTGCATTAATTGGCCCTGTAATTCATTTACCAAGCCTATTTAATTATATTTTTTGAAGAGGAAATCCGACAATAATTAATCCTTAACATAACACTTCTCATTGAGTAATGTGTGTCCTAGGTTTATGGACTTGGGAACCATTCACTCATGGGCAAATGGATCCTCCCTAGACCTTAGGACCTAAATTTAAATTATGTTTTTGGTGGTATTTTAACATATTCAAATATATGATTCAATGTTGACTTGTGATATTTGAATTATGGGAAATTAAGGTTACATATCTATAAATATAAGGCTATTTCACTGAGCAATTTTGAAGTGAGAATTCCTATAGAAAAATTGATGATCAAGAGTAATTGAAGGCATTCAAGAGAAGATTTATCAAGAGTTTTATTGTTGCATTCAAGATCCAATTGTCATGTCAAAGTATTCTTACATCATGCATGTTTTTGGAGCTAATATGGTGATGTAGGTTTCATGATCCAATCAAGCATTCAAAACACTATTTCAAGAAAGATTCAAATTACAAGATCCACATCTATTGAAGCTATTTCATGCAAGTTACAAATTTATATTCCAAGGTTTATTGCAAAGGTTTATTGAGTGGTAAAATCGCTTTGTTCATTCTTCATTCCGTCTTTCATGTTTCATTTCAATTTAAGGTTTGATTACCGAAACGAGGTTTGACCAAGGCAAAACCCAATTCACCAAAAAAAAAATCCTTTCATATTGTGTTTACAAATCTAGATGGAAGAAAGCTTGAAGATCTCTTGAAGAGAAAAATTGAAGAAGTTGACATAGTTGTAAAAGTTGTCATCTCACATAAACTCATTTACAAAATTTATTTCCGACATTCCAACACTACCACTTGGAAAAATTAGAAGATTCAAATCTATAGTAGAGGCTCCCAAAAGTTATGAAAAATCCTTGAAAGTGTAGCCATTCACCCTTGGGAAAATGAGTCCCAACCAACCTTTGAAAATTGACTTTTGGTGAAAGGTATATTTAGAGATTCCCTTCTTTGATTTGCAATTTGATTGTAGGTTCTGTCAATATTGAGCTTAAAATTTTTGTTTGAAGTGTTAAGTTGTATTTTGGTGTTAGTTTACTAGTTTTAGTTTTTCTCCCCAAAGTGTTGTTTGACCTTGACCCCCATCCTTCAATCATAAGGAAATATGAATATTCATTGATTGAGTTGACTCACCTAAGGATTACAAGTCAATTATTTGTGTGGATATCATTTCCTAATGAAATAAAGGAGAATAGTTCTATCAATTATCATTTTGGTGGACCCCCTTTTTCTCCCAACCTATTTTTTTGTTGTTTCATTCTAGTGAACCTGATGTTTAAGCATTGTATCTTTATGATTTTGGAGTCTATTTCAACCCTAGATCTAGATTTTCTATTCATTTGAATTGAATTGCATTGAATTGAATATCATTTAGGGTTTCTTATCTTGCATTAGTTTGCATCCCATTTAGGGTTTTAGGATTTCATTTTTTCATTGTTTAAAATATGGAAAATATAAAAAAATCAGTCATTTTGAAAAGTATTTACATAATAGTGCATCATCATTCATTTACATTTGAAAATTGAATCAAAATTGCATATAAAATTAGGTCTCCTAGTTTGTCATTTATCACTATTTTGGATTCACATTTAGGCTTAAATTTACAAAAAAATCAAAATGCAATCACCTGTCTTGGTCTAGAATTTAAAAAGCATAGGAATCCACTTAGAAATTTGTAAATTCAATTTTTAAAACCCTCATCTAGGACCCATTCGCCTATGGGTGAATGAGTCCCTGATTAGGGATTTTTCCTACATTTCTAGGCATTAAAATCTCTGTTTCTATATTTTGCTTTATAGTTTTCAGTATGTTATTACAATTTGTAGAATTTTTTTTATTTCAATTTGATCATATTAAGCTTCATTCGATAAATTTAGTGCATTATGTGAATTCAAAATTTTATTTAAAAGACATCATTTCTAGGTTTTTGCATAGCATTATCAAAAAATTATCTTGTTCAGAATCTAAATTATCTTGTTCAGAATCTAAAAATCGCTTTTACATATTTGCATTGCACTTTACATTTAAATTTATTTCATTTTACCTCATCCATTTTGGGTGCATACTGGGTTTGTGAAATTTGTATGAGCTTCACAGCTTGGTGTCCTATTTCCAGTACTGTCATGAGACGTAGTTCAAGACTTGAATGTCATCCCATGATACACCATTCACCGTGGATCTTGGGTTTTCTAACTCTTTCACTCATAGTGTTGACACTAGTCAACCATCTATGGATCCTAGCTTTAATACTTCATTTCTAATGACTTCCCTACTCACAACTAATGTAAATGATGTTGAAAACATGGTTTATAATGCCTTGCAAGACAACATAAGAAGGATAGATAAATAAATAAATAAATTGCAAAACTTTGCGACTTCTAAAAATATTTCTAGTAGTGTCATTCCTACTTTAGATAATTGGAGGAAAATGCTTGAAAATAAACATGGTATAGAAATTGTGTGAATTCTGACTCATATTGTTGATAAACATGTTCCTAAAATGACTAGTTATGCTTAAGCTTTGGGATATACTCAAAGACAAGGTGGAAATTCAATTCCTCCTTCCACAACCCTTACCTATATTCCTACCTACACTAGTACTCATGTTACTACAACCATCCAAACTACTAGCAATGTTGACACTTCCTTAGGTATTTCCACTAGGAATCCCTCTATCTTTGTGCATTCAAATCTCATATCTCCTCATCCCCCCCCTCATAAATTTACAATTCACTTGTCCTTCGCATACATACACAACTCCACCTTATTCACCTCCATCTCAAAACACCAACAATGATGCAATACTTCACAAAAAAATTCAAAATATATCATCCCTCCAACAATAATTTGCCACATTAAATCAAAACAACAATGGCCAACCTTCATAATACATCAAAACCAACCCGTTATCCTTGGAGATATTGAGAACACAAATGCCACAAGTTATAGAGGTTCCTAGGTTTGAGAAATGTGGTGGGAAAGGAGATCATATTAGCCATGTTTCCACTTACATAATCTTATGTAGTGACTTCATTTTTGAAGATAAAATGTTGGCTAAAATCTTCCCTAGATGAAAGATACTGCTTTAGAGTGGTTTTTCTCTTTACCAAATAATTCAATACGTTCATTCAATGAACTTATTGATGCTTTATATAACCACTTCCAAATTAACATGGGTCCTAAGATGACCCTAGTCAATTTAATGATGTGTACATAAAAGGATGATGAAAAGGTCACTGATTTTATAGTCCAATATAAAATGCTTTATTCACAAATAAACATTAAGATTCTAGATGCCAACCATCAAAGAATGTTTATTTCCAATTTGCAAAAAAAAATCCAAGCCAAACTTGAGATGTTGAAATTTCCATCCTTTACCAACCTGTGTATAGCCCTTCGCGATTACAAAAAAATGGCTTGTAGTGGTCAAGTGATTTCTAACCATCCTAAAAATTCTGAATCCACACCTCAAACCAACTATCAACCTTTCAAGAAAAAAAATAAAGGTTTTTCTACAACTTAATCCCCATAAATGAAATCAACATGTTGACACTCAAGTGGTATTTATAAAGATGACAAAACCATATACCTTTTGGGATATAAATAGATAATTTACACCCCTACCTGATACCTTTCATAATACCATGTTGTAGCTCTTAAAAAACAAATTTTATTTCCCTAACCCCTCTTAAAGATCCTGATTCGACTAAGCCTTTACCTTCAAACTATAGACCAAATGCCTATTTTCCATTTTCATTGAAAAAATGGATATGATACAAATAATTGCAAGCGTCTTAAAAACCTTGTGCAAGACCTCATTGATTCTAATCATATCCTAATTAGTGGTCTAAATGATCAAGTTAATAAGTTTGTAGCCCCTCCTAATCAAAATTTATAAATATTTATAAATACTATGCCAAATCATAATATTTCCTTTATTAAAGCTAGTGAAACAAAAAATGATGTGATGAATATTGACACAAATGATGATCATAGAAATGATATTGATGTGAAACCTTGTAAGGGACAAACTAAGATGCCACTTGACATTTATTTCTCACAAAATGACATAATTAAAAATGCACCGGATGGTCCTCTTTACATGGCTGGAAGAATCAATGACAAGCCTACCAATGGGATATTAATTGATCTCGTCTATGTAGAGAATTTGATCATTGAAGAATTATTATTTATGCATGAGATTTATCAATATGAAAAACTGAAAGCATGGATCAAAACACATAATGGTTTTGATTTCCCTATGATAGGTTTGATAAATATCCCTTTAAAATTTGGACCAAAAAAATTAAACATCTCATTCACCATCATCCCAAATTTGGAACAATTTCATGTGAAGTTATGATACACATGGTTTCACTCCATGAATTTCATCCCATCGATTGTGCATAAATATTTAAGGTTTCCATTTGGCAATGAGATCTTTATTATGTATCATAGTGGATTTAATCATGTGTCTCCCCATGGGAGCTTCTCATCGGATTTTTTTTGGTCCAAGCCTATAGAGCCTATTAGACCTCGTGAGGAATTCTTTTTCAAATCCTATCAAAAGTTTAAGGAAAATTGCATAATTGAATTGTCCCTTAGTAATATACCTCAACCCATGATTGAACCAAAATACCTTCCAAGTAACCAAGACCAACATATGACAAATCCTCCACCTATTTCATATAAGAGATCATCAGATAACCAAATAAATCTCGTTGTGCCTACTAAAGTCAAAAAAGTTTACAAAGCTAAAAAGAAAGTGGTTGAACAACCTCTCATGGTTCCTTCAGTTTCTCCCTTAAGGGAAGAAAAGAAACCTATGGTTGATAAACTTGCCCTTACACAATTACAACTTGAAAACTGTATGAAAAGAAACTAAAATGCTAGAGAGCGTAGGCGTAGACATCATGCTATTGCTCATTTGTTGCAAGAAAAAGAAGAAAATAACAACATAGAAATTTAGAATCCAAACTTCTCTCAAGAAATGCATGATCCCTCACAAAATTCCTTGAAACATAAACAACATCAAACTTCTATGGATATTGTCATTAGACCTCCTATTGTGATTAACTTGGATGATGATAGTGAAACTGCTAAGATTGATGAGGAAGTGCATAAAGAGTTAAATTCATTATTTTCCTCTTTTATGAGCTTAAATGGTAATCCTCCTAATAAGACTATTGAACTTGGTGCTTTTCCTAGTTTGGCACTTGATGTTGTCCCTTCGACTAGTCTTTTACTTTGTTTTATTTTCATGTTCTTTGTGTGATTGCATGTGTGTTATGTGATATCCCTGTACTGTTCTATTTGATGTATCTCTTCATGTGCATTCCTCTATTTGTATCTACATTATTCTATATGTTGTAAACATTTATCTTTTTATTTGTCTTGTGTTTTCCTTTTAAGGATGATGTAAGGTGTTGAGACATTTAGGTTTCTTCCATGTTGACCCAAAAGACTTTTCTTCGTTTTCACTCTTTATGTGCCATTCTTCCCATTCAATGAGTATTTGGGGAATGATAACATTTATGAGCTCTGTGCTTGGTTTGGCTCATTTTGGTCTATTGTGAGTGAAAGGTCTGGTGAAGTCCAATTGCTCTAGGAGGTTCGTGGCCTGGCTGTTTCAGGTAGTCTCTTGGGGCCCACTATTTGTGGGTTGTTTCTCGGCTCATGGCCTTTGTTGTTTCCTTGTTTTTGGAAAGGTTTTATCCTCATTTCTATACTCCTGGTGAGGTGCCAGGTTGGGTTTTTTTTTTTTCTTCATCTCAATATTACTATTGGTCCTAAGTATATTGTCTCTCCTAGTTTCTAGTAACCAAGTGTTGTTTGTGTCTTTGTTGTGCTTCAGTGGTGTCTCTGTTGTGTTTGTCCTTTTGTTTCTTGGGTAAATTTTGTGTCTTTACTGTCAGGTCCTAATATTTTTTGGCCCTTGAGGCTCGATGTGTAAAGGGTACAAAACCTTGTAAATTCTACTTATCTTATCAAAAAAATTGTTACAAAGACATACTAACCCCGAATGTATGGATCCCTTATGTTTTTTGGGATTTCATTTTGGGGGCAACCCCTTCCCTTATTTTTCATGACATAGCTTCATTTGGAAACATATGACTTGGCATAGAGCTTTTTGAATAAGCTCTCATATCTCATTTATTGTTTAGCACTGATTATTTTCTACTTTAAAATAAATTTCTCACAACAATGGTGTTAGCAATTTATTTAAATTGGGGACATACATTGGCATTATTATTTTTGAAAATTTTGACATTTCTTATTTCTTGTGACATGTATTTCTCTTGGTGGTGTCATTGGGTTTGATGCCCTCCAGAAATGTGACCTTTCCTGGAATACAAATTTACTCTTAGTTGTAATGCTACATGTTGTATTCCATAAGTTGTGAATCTTTTATCCAAAATTGTCCTCTCTTGGAGACATTAGGCATAATATTCCCTAAGAGGAGACCTTACATGAACTAAGAAAAATACCTTTGAACATGTTTACTTGAATTATTTATTCATAAGTGATTAGCATAACACAAATTTCTAACCTTGTGAAGCTCAATCCCTTTCCAAGGCCACCAAGCATAACATACTTTTCTTTCCAATGGGGCCTTGCCTTGTTTGTTCATAGGTGGTTAGCATAACACAACTTGTTACACCTTATGAAGCTCAAAGTTTTTTTTTTGTGATTCCTTAATGAAGTTATTAGAGGGATGGATTTGGTATGGTATGGGAGCCTACTAAGATTCTCTCATTTTCCACCCTTGGGAACTCACCTCGTGGACAATTGAAGTTCCATTAGCCCATGTGAGCACGTGTATTATTTGCATAGTGGACAACTAGGGTTCCACATCATGTTGGATAGTCGAGGCTTGATCCGACCTTTTTATTTTTACCATTTCTTTAAGCCTTTAACATTGTATGATTATCTTGTTTTTGCTGCATACATATGTTTTGAATGTCTAATTTAGTGTGAGTTTGACACAAGGTAATCCTCTCACTAAAGTGGGGGCTAAATATAGCCCCTTAATTCATTTACCAAGCCTATTTAATTAAATTTTTCGAAGAGGAAGCCCAACAATCATTAATGCCTTTACATAACACTTCTCTTTAAGCAATGTGTGTCCTAGGTTTATGGACCTGGGACCCATTCTCCCATGGGTGAATGCATCCTCCCTAGACCTTAGGAACTAAATTTAGATTATGTTTTTGTGGTATTTTAGCATATTCAAATATTTGATTTAATGTCGGCTTGTGATATTTGAATTTTTGGGAATTGAGGTCACATATCTATAAATATAAGGTTATTTCACTATGTTTCACCTAACAATTTTGAAGTGAGCATTCATATAGAAAATTAATGATCAAGAGTGATTGAAGGCATTCAAGAGAATATTTATCAAAATTTTATTGCAACATTCAATATCCATTTATCATGTCAAAGTATTCTTGCATCATGCATTCTTTTGGAGCTAATATGGTGATGTAGGTTTCATGATACAATCAAGAATTCAAAGCACTATTTCAAGAAAGATTCAAAGTTCAATATCCACATCCATTGAAGCCATTTCATGCAAGTTGTAGATTTACATTCCAAGGTTTATTGCAAGGGTTTTTTGCATGGTAAAATTGCTTTGTTCATTCTTCATTCCCTCTTCCATGTTTCATTTCAATTCAAGATTTGATTACCAAAATGGGGCTTGACCAAGGAAAACCCTCATTCACCAATTTTTTTTTTTTCCCTCTCATGTTGTTTTTATAGATCTAGGTGGAAGAAAGCTTGAATATTTCTTGAAGAGAAAAATTGAAGAAGTTGAAAAACTTGTAAAAGTTGTCATCTCATGGAAACTCATCTACACAATTTCTTTTTAACATTTCAACACTGCCACTTGGAAAAATTGGAAGATTCAAATCTGTAGTAGAGGCTCCCAATTTTTTTAGAAAATCCCTAATAGTGGACCCATTTTCCCCTAGGTGAATGAGTCCCAATCAACCTTTGAAAATTGACTTTTGGTGAAAGGTACATTCATATCTACCCTTCTCTGATCTATAATTTAATTGTAGGTCCTGTCAATATTGACCTTAAATTTTTTGTTTCAAGTGTTAAGTTTCATTTTGGTGTTAGTTTACTATTTTATGTTTTTCTCCCCAAATTTTTGTTTGACCTTGACCCTCGTCCTTTAGTCATAAGGAAAATTGAAGATTAACTCATTGAGTTGACTCACCTAAGGATTGTAAGTCAATTCTTTGTGTGGATCTTATTTCCCAATGAAATAAAGGAGAATAGGTCTATCTATTATAATTTTAGTGAACCCTCTTTTTATCCCAACCTATTTTCTATTGTTTCAATTGTTTTAGTAGAAAAGAATTAAAAAACCTTATAAAATAGAACCATGAATGCACCCAATTGTTTTTTACACTCAATCAAATAAGAAATAATAAGGTTCTTAGGACTAAATGCATAGAACCATGTTGTAATGAACATAACTAGTTGACAACATACTCCTTTAATGTACATGGGAATAGTTTAGAAAGTAGAAAATAATCATATATATAATACAAACATATAACATTTAAGGGTCTAATATGAGTCATAAGGTCCTAAGAAAGAATTATTTTCACCCTTGATTATGTGGCAGTGGATTTGAGGGGGAAGTTGCATTATTTTGGGTATAATGAAACCCTATCCCTATGTCAACATTCACCCAGAGTGAAAACCTCATCATGAAAAAATAAAATCCTACATTTTCTATCAAATGGGTCTACATGAAAAATCACCCAAAACACAAATGTTTGTATTACAGACATAGTAAATAGATATTGTCTAAATTTGCATAAGTAAATAGAAAAATAGTAAAACAAAATTTAAAAAATTAATCATAAAATAATGGATAAGCAATAGAACAAAAAATATACGACTATGTTTATATTTGTTAGGTATATATGTATTCTTGTATGTGGCATTCCCAATGTTGTGCCCATTGAATTTTACCATGTTTTAACCCACATGTTAACAAATATAGCAATACAATTTTTGTTTTATAATTCAATAATAAGATGCACATTTGGAATAAACCCATTCCAAACTCCCACTACATTAATATTAAAATATGCATATTCAAAATTAATCTCATTTCCAATTTCTATTACATTTTAATAAAGTGGATTACATAATTCCAAGTGAAACATAAGAAAATGGGTTCATCACAATGAAATGGGGGAAATGGGGTGATGCACCTATCTTCCTTAGTTCGTTAGGAAAAAGAGATCCCTTAGGGAAAGATTAAATTTCAACCCTTAAGGTGAGTCAACCTTGATGGAGATCTTTTTATTTTCCTTGTGACTAAGAACAAGGTAAGTCAGCCTAAAATGAACTTTTGGGAGATGAATGAAAAATACTAAATGAATGAAATGATGCAATGTAACACATGAAACCTCTAAATTACACCTTAATCTAATAGAACCAAAAAAGTTTCAACAAATCTAAGAAATATTAGATTTTATTCGCCTGTCACAAAAAGGTTGTGTTATGTGTCCTCATGGGACTCATTCGCCCAAGGATGAATGGTTATTTCTACAAGGGTTGAGAAATTTCTTTCACAATCCTCTTGTCATTGGTATGCACTATTGATTCCTCCAGGTTTCATAGTCAAAAATTCAAAAACAAAAATTGAAAGAAAGTTTTCATGGCTTAATGACAATGTTGACAAATTTTTCAACTTTGAAACCTTCTGCAATTTTTCTCCTTTGATAGATCTTCAATCCTTCTTCAACCTAATATCTAAAAAACATACAAGAGGGAAAAATTGTTTGTTTTTGGTGAATGAGGGTTTTCCTTGGTCAAACCCCATTTTGGTAAATAAACCTTGAAATGAAACAATGAAACATGAAAAGAATGATGAGTGAACACTTTATATGTTGCAACTCACCAAACCCTTGATTTGAAACACTTGAAGGACTGAAACTTAGTAAATATTTCCAAGGTCTTGATCTTGCATGAAATGTCTTGATTGATGATGTGATCTTGATGCTTGAATCTTGACTTGAATACTTGAAATTTACATCACAATGTTACCTCCAAAAACATGCATTATGATTGAGATTTTGAGTGCTACAAAAAATGATTGATAAATCTACTCTTGAACATCTTTTACAATAATCTTTGCTATACTTTTTTCTCTCATGAATTTCCTAGGATTTGAATTGATATAAAGACCTTTCTTTTAGAGACAATTTTATAATTTCCCAAAAATTAAACATTACAAGCCAACATTTGAATTTGAATATGGGATCATAAAAAGTTCACAATAAACATATTTAAAATTTGTATTTAGCAACTAAAGGGGATCCATTCACCCAAGGGCAAATGGGTCTTGACGTAAATTGCCAGGACCTATTCATTTTAGGGTGCTAAAAATAATAATCAAGGATTAATTAAATCGTGATTCCCCTTTTGGAAATTACAATTAATTAGGCTTGTAAATGCATAATAGGGCCAATTAAAGGCTTAATTAGTTCTTAATTAAGGGACCCAAACATAGTGTGAAAATTTAAAGGAGTACATTTTATGACATTACACCAAGTAATGGTTATCTATTATATAATCCCATGTAATGATAAAAAATTCCAATTAGAATTTTTCAATAAGAATAGAGATACATGTTTCTATTCATAGCTTCCATGAGCTTAATGAAAAAGACATACAATCAAAATACAATGATCTAGAGATTTCCCCAATGTTGGTGCATACCTCCTAGATGTCCCCATTAAGTGGCACTACATTTTAGGTGTCCCCAAAAATTGGCACTACATCCTCAAATCCCAACCGCCAAATGTATGAGGGAGAGAATCACTCAAGTGATTTTTTGCTAACCACAGACTTACTATGATCCCCTGCACATCTACCTAACTAGTAAGATGTCCCTCCCTTTCAACGAAGAGATTGGTTTGGTAACCCCATAATCTTGGCCTTCCTGAGCATAGTGTTGTGTCCTACATATCTAGAGATACCATACATTGGCTACAAAATACATGTATGAATTCCATACCTATAATTCAATCATGGATCATAGTTAATTGATAGTGTAAACAATGACATTCTACACTACTTTGGCCAAAGAATTCAACACCCAATACTTCAAGTACAAGTCATTCGTTCACCCACTCTTTAGCTCGATTTGGTATTGATCATTCAAAAACATAACACACACTAAATCTAAGGTGTTGACATAAAAAATTGTCAAACAAGGTTACTCCCTTTCCCATGGATTATTCTAACCCCAAGAATAACCAGATTATAAGCAAACTAACTAACTAGGTTACACCTTTCCCATGGATTAACTAACCCTAGGTATAACCATGATAAACATACATGCACACATATCAATGAACAACCAGGTTACTCCCTTTTCCATGTATTATATAACCCCAAGAATAATCTAATTAACCACCTAGGTAATCATAACATCACAAAATTAAATGACTCCATTTAAAAAAGTATGATCTCATCATTAAGTGTCTTTATTTCAGAAGTATGATCTCATCAATAAATGACATTAATCAAAAGTATAATCTCATCAATAAATGACTGCATTAAAGAGTAAAATCTCATCAATAAATGAATCCATTCAAGAGTGTAATCAACAATCAAGTGATCATAATCAATATTAAAACATCTACATTAAGTGACTCAAATATTCTCGTATTTACAATGTTCACTACATTTGTATAAAATCTAGAGGACATTAACCTAGGAGAAGTTTGTGATTCTACACCTATAGTCATCTTCTGAATTCATCTTTGAGTTGTCAGAACATGAGTCCTCTTCTAGAATTCCATGAATAGAAATAGACTCTTAATTAGGAATTAAGAAAATAGCATAACTAGAAAATACATTTTCTAACCCTAATGTTGATTATTGATTTAAGAATCAAGTACACACCTGAACCCTAGGGAAAATACTCTCTTCCTACTTCAAATATATATGAGTAATCAATAAATTATAGACTATCAACATGGTTTTCATAACATCACAACCTCTCAATAATGAAATTTATATCATGTCATCATTCTTGTTGTTTTACTAACCTCATTTTCCACAAAGGTTTATGTAGCATCATAAGCTAACAATTTCAAGATAGCAATTCAAGGTGATGTTAATTTCCATACTTCACAAATTTTGCAACTTACACATAGTCAAACTGAATATAGTTCTAGTAGCATTATATCCACATAAATTGCAATTCAATATAAATATGCATTCTCATAAAAAAGGGTTTCACCAATTCAAGAATCAACTATGAATCACACAAGACTATTCCAAACTCGGAAATAAATTAAGTTCATAAAAACAAGCTTATCAAGCAATAAAAAAAAATCGTTCCCAGACAAATGCATTTATAAACAAAAAAACTTTCAAACATATAGAGAAATATAAATCAATATTCCTGGATTTAGTTCCAACTGATAATACTGTTTCCCAAATCAACCTTCCCAATCATTATAGCTACTCCTAAACCCAACTTATTTCCAAAGGCTATCATTTTCTCAAATAACTCTTAATAAATGTAAACTCAAATTACACTTGCACAAAAAACTACAATAGATTGACAGATAAGAAAATCAAAATGAATAATGGTAAAAAAGGGTAGAGAGGATACCTCTATACATACCAAAATATGAGCATATTAATTTTACAAATTTTCTATTAAATCTATCACCACTCTAACAACAAACAAAAAATGCATCGACTTAGCTTATTTGGAATGATATGTGGTTGATTTAAACTTTTAGGTTGCAAGACATAACAATCTTCTTATTTCCAATTTCATAGAATGAATGAGTTGACTCATTTATTGTGACAACATGAATATTTTATTGAGTCAATGCACAATGACACATTACTATACGTTTCCTATTTGATTTGAAATTTGACTACCCTTACAAAATTATGCCTTCTTTTCATTGACTAAGTTTGATGTTTTATTCAATGTTGTGTGTGGTTTTTGACTCCTAATTGCATTCTACCATTTACATGGCACAACATAATATCTAGTAAATGTCTTACATATTTTTCCCAACCACTTCACATATGCGTATTGCTTGCAACAATAATAACTCTCATGTTCATGTGAGAATCTACATAGTAAATACATTTCCTTAACTATGGTTTCAATCTTTATCACATATACTTGTATCAAATCAATTAAGAGATGCATATTATGTGCCTTATTTTACAAACTTTTGGCCATTATATCGGCCACCCAATAGCTATTTTCATGCATAATTCATATATTTTAAATGTTGCCTCTCCCATTCACCTCACGTGACATTTTAGCCAACATTCATTTGGCTATTTAGGCACATAAGTATGTGCGACTTGATAGTTTCAAACAACTAACATTTAATTGTTGCACATACCCTTGCATGAAACATTCACCTTTCTCAAGGCGTGACTTAATTCACCTCTTCTTGGATTTCTACTACAAAATCTATATATATGATGCATTCATTATGTCTTATGTCATTTACTAAATGCAAAAGATGTAGTTTTACTCTTCCTTCTTAACCTATAATATGTGCCTCTAACTAAGCGTTTAATATTTTTTGGATATGCTTTCCCTCTTATATATATATATATGTTTATATATATATATATATATATATATATTACATATAATTATCATTCATAATATCCTTAATATAAATAAGTTTATATAAATATATATTATACACACACATATATATATAACATCATTAATAAATATGTATATATATACATAAATATTAATATACATATTTGCATTATCATTAATATAATGATTTATATAAATATATGGGTGCATATATACTAAAATTGTGAAAAATAAGTTTGTGTGTGGGTTGAATTGAAAGAAAAAGGGGGTTCACCAAAATGATAACTTAAATAGACCTATTCTCCACTATTTCCTTCAAGAAATGAGATCCAAACAGTGAAATTATATACGAGTGAATTTGCATCCCTCTTGCAAATTCCCCTTTTACACCATTCACCTTAGAAAATCAAATCCGGCCAAGTAATTCCACATCCTCATTCCGTACACTATCCACTTGTTGCTTGATGTTAGTGTCGATGGGGGAATTTTTTTCGGGGATGCACATGCGATGTGTGGATGTCTGTGCGACGCACTGCCATCCTAACATGATTCCTACCTCTAGAATTTGTATAGATGCTATGTTCTCCATCGACGATGAAAAATAACGCCCCTACGCCTTTCGATTGACCTTTAAGCGCTTCTTTCCCTCCCAAACCTTCTTCAAATTACTATCTTTCATTTTCATTCGACCTTCTTGAATCTTCTTCACGTTTCTACATGCTTGATCGATATTGGTTCACAATTATTTCTCCATACTTTTGCTACTTGTTGTGCTATTGGCATCACAACTCCAACATCACAACATCCTACACTCCTACCACATAAGTTGGAGCTTGGTGCCTAGTGAGGCTGTTTTTGATGTTGTTGCGGCTGCATCGACTCTACCATTGTTGTGAGCTTGCATTCCTCTCTCATTGGCGTTGAGTGCCTTTGGTCGGGGGTGGTAACGCTTTCTATTGAATTTTTTGTTGGATTTGTGTAGATTTGTGTCTCTTGTAGTATTCAGTTCCATTTCCATTCTAGAAATATTTCCTTTATCATATTTCTACATATCTATCTATCTAAATGTTCGTGGAACTGGAAACAACAAAGTGGGGAT
This sequence comes from Sequoiadendron giganteum, assembly GCA_007115665.2. Classification (NCBI taxonomy): domain Eukaryota; kingdom Viridiplantae; phylum Streptophyta; class Pinopsida; order Cupressales; family Cupressaceae; genus Sequoiadendron; species Sequoiadendron giganteum. The sequence goes on along the minus strand of CM021106.1, from coordinate 536,528,803 downwards.
TTGAGTGAGGCAAACCCCTATACAGCCCCACAATTTTTCCTCTATTGGTTGTGTATAGGTACATGTTTGTGTGGAGCTCCCTAGAGAACTGGACTTCTGATGAGTTAATCTTCATAACCTTTGTTTCTTGCTATCTTCTACATCATCTTTCTAGTTATGTTAGTTATTTTGTTACTTATCATTCTCGTTAGTTCTTTAAAATTCATTTGCTAAGTATTTAGTAGGTTTTTGTACCTTTTAATGTACTTTCATAGCTTCTATCCATAAAAATACTAGTGCCTCTGTGAGATGCCAATGAACCACACTATCATCACAAACTCGTGTTGTTGTCCTCTAGAAAAGAGTTGTCCGAGGTACAGTTCGAGTTCCAAAATCCTGCTGGTTTAGCCCCATCAAAACTCCTAGGTTATTAGAGTGATAGAAGCACTTGTGAGTTATATTCATTCTCTATCCTTGAAATCATACAACTATGCAGTTGAGGTAGATTAGGAAAGACCTCTACTCTCAACTCTCTATAACCTGGACCCTTGGTGTGGTTGGTCCCCCTCCTCTGCATTTTGGTGATTCCGACATGAACCATTTTTGTTCCATTTAGCAGTGTTGAAAGACCCTTTCCTCATATACTAAGAGTGTTGTGGGTGTGAGTGTTGTGAGGCACCTAGCCTTGCAACCCAACCTACAACCCCTAGTGGCATAGCTAGAAGGATCCATAAGCATCGCAAAATGAAACCTCGAGTGAGTCATCATCTAGTTGTAGAACCCTTGGGGGCTCTATGAAAGTCTCATTTAGTGTACACATCCCATCTACGCAACCTTTGTGTTGATGCCCTGCCATAAATTTCACCTCATAGGACTTGTTGATGAATTATAATGCAGAACCATCCCCCTTATACATCCCCACATGCATCAATAAAAACATCGTAATAGGTGTTCTTGTTGACCCTACATGTCAAGTGAATTTAATTACTGAGATTATGCTGATTAACTTCTTGCACAAAGATGGTTATGACAAATCTAGGAGCACTATTTGTACCTCCCATTGGTAGCATCACCTTGTTAGTCCTAGTTGGACCTAGATATGTAAATACACTTTTTGACATCATCCCAAGGTTTGAACTCTTTAGGGTGAAACTAGGTATCCCCTGGTTGGTCACTATGAATGTAGTTCCCTTAGTAGTTCATAAGTGTTTTAATTTTTCCCATGAGGGTTCAACGCATGTAATCCACAATACTGGTTATAGACCATCGATTATGCATGGAGGCTACTCACTGGATCACTTTTGGTCTATTCCTATTGATCTGCTTTGTCCTAGGATGGACCTCCTTTATTGAACCTATGTGAAGTACAAGAGTGGGGGTATAATTCCTAAGGTGAGATACCCTCCTTCTCCCTTTGCCATTTCGAATAGGGCTTGCTTGAAGGTAGAGCATGAAGCTACCTTGGTGCAAAAGAGGGAAGAGGAGAAGTGTGCCCAGGGCCCTTCTTCTTCTCTCATTGTCCCACATGTTGCTTCCTCTCACCTTATTATGGTGTCATTTTCCTCTACTCCTAGGCATTTGCTAGAGAGCCCAAGCATCCAAAATTTGAACTTCCTATATTACCCATGGTGCCTCGACCTGCTCAATATGGTAAGGGGAAGGGTCCCCATGGGTATTACTCTATGTCATGGCCTTTGTGCCCTCCTACTACCCCTACCTATAAGGTAGTGAATGGGAAGAGGCCTGCCACTTAGGCATTAGAGCTAACTCCCCCCACTATTGTTCCATCATCCTCTCAACCTATTCCTCCTATTCCCATCTAATAGTCCCTCCCTCCATCAAAAATGGTCATGATGGATACTCCGATGGTTGATAAGGATTCTTATGTTTCATCTCAGCTTCCAGATTCTAGCTCTTGGAGTCATAGAAATCACCTTGCACATGAGTGCAAGCATTAGAGAAAGGCTCTGACGGTTGAGCAGGCCACTCTATAGAAGATGGAAGAAGAACCAAAAATTATTGCTTTGACACCTTATGTTGTGTCCTCCTCTCCTACCCCTTCTCTTTAGTTCCTTTAGCTTCATTCTTGCTTCTAGCTCCCGCTGTGAGCATGAACGAGCCTCACTCAAAGATCATGGGAGAGTGGGAACCCTATTCAAGATCCACAAGAGGACTTGGATCTAGAGGAAAATAAGTTTCTGAGAGTGCTCAAGGCTGCAAAGGGAGATTATCATGGTAAAAATTGAACTACCAATGTATGGTGGTAAGATGAGTGATGAAGAGGTGATAGAGTGGATAGATGCCTTATATAACTATTTTGAATACAAGGAGGTGGAAGGGGAGAAGAAGGTCAAGTTTTCCAGAACCAAGCATGGACTTTGTTTTAGGTATGCCTAAGACACAAAGAGGGTATGATGGAATTTATGTTGTTGTAGATAGGTTTAGCAAGATGGGTCACTTCATTTCTTGTAGGAGAAAAAATGATACATCTCACATAGCTAGTTTGTTCTTTAAGGAGATTGTAAGGATTCATGATTTTTCTCTAACCATTGTGTATGATAGAGATGCTAAGTTTATTGGACATTTTTAGAGGACCTGGTGGAAAAAATTGGGTACCAATCTACAATTTAGTTCAACATACCATCCATAAATAGATAGCCAAACTGAGGTTGTTAATAAGTCTCTTGGGAACTTGTTGAGATGTCTAACGAAGGAGAAAGGTGTAGCATGGGACATTGTAATTCCTCAAGAAGAATATGCATACAATGACTATAAAAAAAAGTATAGGAAGAATCCCTTTTGAAGTGGTTTATGGGATGAGTCCAAGAGCTGTTTGTGAACTTTGAGACCTAAGAGACATCGAGAAAAGGAGTGCAATAGGAGAATACTTTTCCATTTCTATGAAATATATCCATGAAAAAGTCAAGGAGAACTTGAGAAAGAGTGTGGAAAAGTATAAGGTAAAAGCATATATGAGAAAGAGAGATGTTCAATTAAAAGCAGGAGACTTGGTACTTGATCACCTAAGGAAAGAAAGGTTAACCAAGGGTAAATACACCAAGCTGATGATGAAGAATATTGCACCTTGCAAGGTGGTCCACAAGTATGGTCAAAATTCCTATGAGATAGAACTACCTCCTAGAGTGGCTATCTCTCCTATTTTCAATGTTGCTGACCTATATCCTTTTAAGAACACTATGATTGTAGGTGAAGAAGCTGATGCTACTGAAGTTGAAGATGTTTAATGGGTGAAATAATTACCACCCATCCAACCAATGAAGCTTGAATCAATTTTGGATACTAGAGAGGCTAAGTGGACTAGACACAAGGTATACAATGAATATTTGGTTAAGTGGCATGGCTAACCAAATGAGGATACTACTTGGATGTCAGAGGAATCTATGTAGAAGCATGGAGTCTCTATTTATGAGCTCATTTAATAAGGATATTGCAATATTTTTACACCGGTTGTATGGTGCAAAGCACCACTATCATTTTTGGCTTAGGAATGCATAATAGATGTTAAAGTTAGATTTTAGATTCATGATGTTCTAATCATTGGAATAGGGTCAAATGAGACCTATGTGGCATGCTAGATTCATCTTGGAGTCAGTTTAGGCATTTAGGCAAGAATTGGGTGAAAGTTGCCAAAATTTGCTTTTGCAACTTGTAACTTTTGCATGTTTGGCTGGTGGACGGTCCTTTTATTTGATCTAGTGTTTTGTAACTATTGAGTTAGTTTTTCATTTCATATTTTCATGTGAGGGACCATGAGGCATGGAGGTTTTGTAATCTTGAAATGACAAAAAGTGAAGAAGGAAGCTTTGATTCTCAGTTTTAGTGTCAAATTTCTATGTTTTTCAATTTGTCTGCAGCCATACAATACTGTCATGACTTGAAATATTTGGGAAATATTGTACAAGGTTCTAGAATTAATTTGGGTCTGGTGTGATCTCATTTCATCGAGCATTGTGAATATTTGAAGCTTTTCAATCTATATCGCTTAAAAACCCTACCTCCTAAAGGTTTCAAGTGAAAATGTGAGGGTTTAAGCCATTCAACTGATGTATGATAGCTAGGAACAATGGAATGGTATTTATAGGAGTTTATTACATGTCTTTTAGGTTTGTAGAGTAGGGGATGGAGATTCATGGAGCTTTTGGCAAGTTTCTAGCCTAACATCTTCATGTGTTAGACTAGATTGTATAGCTAAATAGTAGGAAAATAGGTTAGGGGATTGAATAGTGGCTAAAACCTACTGATTGTATCTATTTGTGACTGGTTCAAGTTGTAGGTGATGAGTGTAGAGGTTGGTAAGAATTATTTGACATACTTCCTTTGTAAAAGTGGCCTATTAGATCTATTCCTAAAGTGTAGCAACACTATTTTGAGTCCTTCACTCCAAAACAATCTATTCCTTGGTTGATATATGTTAATTTATGCCCAAATGGGTATTTGAAAAGGTCTAGATCTTTGTGAGAGATGGGATTCTCTAAAAGTTATGCTAATTTATGTCAAGGAGGAGACCTACTAAGATTGGGAAGCTAAGTATTGTAAATCTCACATGTGGGAGTCTAGGAAGTTAACCAATGGTGTAATCCTATTTGTGTAGGTCCCCTCAAGCTTAATCCACCCCTATAGTACATCAACACATGGAACTCTTATGAAATGCATGTTCAACTATGTGGATGATGTATGAGCCCTATCAACAATATATATGAAATGGTTGTCATTCACCCCACAAGAACTGAGTGGAAAAGACCTTGAGGGGCCTTCTTCAAAGGATCTTGTTCAAGGAGGTTTGGAGGGTTCCCCCCTTGATATTATGCCCTTGCAGGTTTGTCTCCCTTCCCCTTATGATGATCTAGACCAAGAAAACGATGACCTCTTGGTTGATGGGGACTAGGGTGCACCTCTTCTTTACTTGTAGAGTAGATTGTGTGTGTGTTTGTGCTCCCCCGTGCTTGTGTTGTATGTTCCATGATGAGCCTTGTCATCCTCATAGGTGCTTGGATACAAGAGTGTTTTTATGTCATAAAAAATCCTCTATTTGTTACATCATTCTTCCTTTGTTGTGTATTAACTTTCAACAATTAGGGACGATGCAAAGTGTTGGTGGCATTTAGGCCTCCCTTCCATGTTGACCCAATTTTTTATTTTTATTTTATTTTCATGTGCATTCTTCATATGGTCTGATATTGTAGGGGGTTGATGACAATTCATTTATATGCACTATTATATCTATTTATCTTTATTTATGAGCAACTTTGACCTCAAAATACTAGACCACCACTATCCCTTGTTCGTAATGTTATTGTCTCTCCTTGTTTTTTTCTCTTATATTTCTTGATTTCTTTGTGATGTTGTGATGTTGTGGTGCTAATATGTTGTCCCTTGCATGTGCGATAACATTACCATGGTTACATCTTGCTATGTTGCATGAGCCAAAACATCACCTTATCATTCTTGCTTTTATCTCCTTAGGATGTCACCTTCCTTTTGTGTTTGACACACACCATACTGAGGGGGGTTATCATATCACTTTGATTTTCAGAAAAACTATTTGGTGGCTAACAAATCTTTGCAAACACTTTTTCAAAAATTGTATTCCTCAACAAGGAATCCTAGTGAAATATTTTTCCTTCATCATGTGTTCGTAAAGAAATAATTTTAAAAAATTTCCTCTGAGGATGGAATAACTTCTCCTAAAGGCAAAGTTCTAACCTTCCCCTTGTCAATGGACCTTATTTCTTTCAAATTTCATGATGAAGTGAACATTTTTCAAAAGGATTCCTTGATGTCAAATCAACTTGCGAAAAAAACTCTTGCACTTTCAAACTAAGCATCCCTTCAGTGGACTCCTCTTATTTTGAAGGGTTCCCAAGGGACCCGTTTGAAAGCTTCTCCTTCAATTTTTGACTATCTACGTGACTGTTTATCTTCTTGCCTACATGGTTTCTTTTTGTTTTCTAACATGTTTTTTCTGCGGATTAACATGTTACTTCGCAGGTGTGCCTATAAAGCTACTTTCCAATCTAAATTTGTGGATTCCCCTTACATCGAGCTTCCTTCAAGAGAGAGTACCTAAGGGAACCTTCTTTGCAGGTTTGAGGACCTATGAAGCCCTTGAATCCTGTGAAATTTTTCCATTGTTGGTCTACGAGCCTTCAGTGCACTTTTTTCGAACCTCCTTGGGAGAGAGTACCTGTGGAGTTATTTTCTTGCTCTGTGCTTTCGACTTTTCAAAATTACGATCTACTTCCTTGATAGTTTAGGTATACATTTATAAATTATTTCAATCTACTTTACCAAACACACATTGAAACTTATGTTCGCTAAAGTGGGCGGAAAATGTATAGGGGTGAATTTGCACCCCTCTTGCAAATTCCCCTTTTACACCATTCCCCTTAGAAAATCAAATTCGGCAAAGTAATTCCATGTCATCATTTTTTACACCATCCATTCGGTGCTTGATTTTAGTGTCGGTGGGGTAATTTCTATTAAGGATGTTCACACAACACATAGATGTTTGCACGAAATGATGCCATACTTACAAGATTCGTACCTCTAGAATTTGCAGAGGCATTATGTTCTCCATTGGTGACGAAGTGTAAAGCCCCTGCACCTTCCTTCCAACCTTTAAACAACTCTTTCCCTCCCAAATCTTCTTCAAATGGCTATCTTTCATTTTCATTTGACCTTCTTGAATATTCTTCACATTTATACATGCTTGCTCAATATCTCTTCATAATTCTTGCTCCATACTTTTTCTACTTGTTGCACTATTGGTGTCACAACTCTAACATCACAATATCCTATGCTCCTACCACAAAAGTTGCAGCTTGGTGCCTAGTGAGACTACTTTCAACATTGTTGTGGTTGCATCAACTCTACCATTATTGTGGGCTTGCATTCCACTCTCATTGGCCTTGAGTGCCTTTGGTTGAGGGTGGTAATGCTTTGTATTTACTTTATTTTTGGATTTGTGTAGCTTTGTGTCTCTTGTAGTATTCGGTTCCATTTCCATTCTAATATTATTTCATAAATCATATTTATACATATATATCTATCTAGTTGTTCATGGAGGTGGAAACACCAAAGTGGGGGTTTGACTGAGACAATCCCCTATACAACCCCAACATTTTTCATCTCTTGGTTGTGTGAATGTACATGTTCATGTGGAGATTTCTAGAGAACTGGACTTATCATGAGTTAATCTTCATCATCTTTCTAGTTAGTTTAGTTATTTTGTTAGTTATTATTCTCATTAGTACTTTAAAATTTATTTGCTAAGTCATTAGTAGGTTTTTGTACCTTTTACTATACTTTTGTACCTTCTATTCATATATATGCCAACACCCCTATGAGATGCCAACACGCCGCACTATCATCCCAGACCCACACTGTTGTCCTCTAGCAGAGAGTTGTCTGAGGCACAGTTCGAGTTCCAAAACGCTGCTTATTTAGCCCCATTGAAACTCCCAAGTTAGTAGAGTGGTAGAAGCAGTTAAGAGAGCTCTTCATTCCCTATCCTTGACATCAAACACCTATGTGATTGAGGTAGATTAGGGCCACCCTCTGCTCTTGGCTCTCAATGACTTGGAGCCATGGAGTGGTTGGTCCCCCTTTATAAAAATGACTATCAACCAAAAGGTGAGTTAAATCAAGGTGCGAATCTACAAATTGTCCTTTTATGCAAGGATGAGGGTCCCTATTAAAGTACATATTGGGGAGAAAGATTAAAATAGAAAACAAACTCCAAAATGCAAGCTATAAAATGTGTCTAAAAGATTATGCTCAATTTTGATGGAACGAGAAAACAAACTATGGATCTGAGATTGGCTAAGTAATATGTACAAACCACCAAATGTGCCTTTTCTAAGGTAATTGAGGACTAATTCACTCAATCAAAAATGGGTCCTAGCTAGGGATCCTAAAATTGGTTTTGGGTTCTCTTCTACTGTGTCCACACTCTTAGATTCTCAAATCTCACATTCAAACAATCATAATTAAATCTTGTAGGTGAGTTTTCATGAAATTTCAAGAATGATGGCAACTTTGACAACTTTTAATTTCTCTTCAAAATATCTTCCACCTAAAATCTACAAACACACATCAAGAGGGAAAAATATTGTTTCATTGGTGAATGGGGGTTTGCCTTGGTCAAACCCCATTTTTATAATTAAACCTTGTAATGAAACAATGAAAAATAAAGGAATGATGAATGAAAAATCCTATGTAACAACTCACCAAACCTTATTTGAACCTTGGAATATGGATCTGCAACTAGCATGAAATATCCTTAATGGATGTGGATCTTGATCTCGAAACTTGACTAGAAACAATGCCTTTGGATTCTTGAATGGATCTTGAACACTACATCAACATATTAACTCAAATAACATGGATGAATTTGACATGATAATGGGTCTTGATTGCTTTAATAAGCTTCAATAAATCTACTCTTGAATTTCTCTAGCTTGATCTCATGAAGTCACATAGAATTCTTCTAGGTGAAACAAAGTGAAATGACCTCTTATTTATACATATGTCAACATTAATTCTTAAAATTCAAATAACACAAGCCAACATGCGAATACACATTTGAAATCATTGAAATACTGTCAAAAACATATTTGAAATTTAGGTCCTAGGCCTAAGTGAGGACCCATTCACCCTTGGGTGAATGGGTCCTAGGTCACTTACCTAGGACACACATTTTCCAATGTTAAATTTTATGTTGTGGTGACATAAAATGTATTCCTCTATATTTTCATACTTGTTTGGGCCCTCCCTTTTAAATTGAGCTTAATGTTGCCCTAATTTAGTGTTGGAATATGTGTAACACATTCACATTAGGTTTTGGGACCTTGTAAACTAAATGTATTTAATTATGCCTTATTTAGGGTGTTGTAAAGTGTATCCTAATGTTTTCATACTAATCTAGTGTTTTCAATATTAATTGGGCTTCTTTATGCCTTGTTTGGCCTTATTTTTCATCGACAAGCCTCATCTAATGCATCTTTCTGAGATTAATCCTAATATAAACCAACATCAAATCATAATTTAAGTGTTTTTTTATTGTATGGCCTAGATTTAGTGATCTAGGACTCATACTCCACCTTGGGCGTATGAGTCCCACCTAAGTTTCAGGGCCTCAATTTGGATTTCACATGAATCTAAGTCTTTCTTGAAAAATGTGTCCCAAGCTTAGCCTAATGGGACTCATACACCACTTCTGTTGTATGAGTCCCGCTTAGCTTAGACCTAATTTGAATTCAATTTCTTGGCAGGATTTTATCTTCCTAGATATGATGTTGGCTTATAGTGTTGTAATTTCAAGAAATTTGGCATTAATAAGTATAAATACAAGGTTATTTCACTCATTTTTCTCCTAACAATCTAGCAAGTTGAATAGGAATCCTTATAGAAAATTGATGATTACAAGAGTTTACAAGAGCATTCAAGATCCCTCAATATTGATTATCAAGAATTTTAGAGCATTATTCAAGCATCAAGCATCATGTCAAAGTCATCATGCATCATGTTTGTTTTTGAGCTAACATTTGTGATGTAGGGTTTTATGATTCAAGAAAAAATTAAAGTCAAGATCTACTACATTCAAGCAAGAGTCAAGATCTACATCCATTATATCCATTTCGTACATATTTGTAACATCTTGTTCAAGGGTTTGGTGAGTTGTAACATAGTATATTTTTTCATTCATCATTCCTCCTTTCTATTTCATTTTATTACAAGGTTTGATTACCAAAATGAGGTTTGACCAAGGAAAACCCCTATCCACTAACAAAACAACATTTTCCCCTATGTTTGGTGTGTGATTTGCAGGTCTAGGTTGAAGATACATTAAATAGAAATATTTGAAAGAAGTTGTCAAGTGTGCAAATTTGTCAAAGTTGCCACCTTGTTTAGAATATCAATAAAGGGCATCTATAGAGTAGAACTGAACATTTCATATCAAAAAATTAGGTTGAAAAGATAGAGAAAAGGTTGAAGATAAAATTTAGATCTTGATACTCTTCAAAATCCAAGTAGAACTGATATGCCACTTTTGGCATATGAGTCCTAGTATAGCCACTTTTCCAAATTTCTAAAGATTCAAACTTGTCATAACCAGATTCATGTTCCTACCCAAAAACCCTAATCTAGGACTGATACACCCAACCTAGTGTATGAGTCCCAATGTGACTTAAATTCAACATTCTCAGTATTTCAGATCTTCATCCAAGCTTCTACCGGTTTCTAGGTGCCCCTTTGTACTTTTCCATCATTTTGTTATGTTTTGCATTCATTTCTAGGTCATTTGTTGTAGTCTTGCATATCAATAAGTTTCATTGTTAGATCTTGCATGTTACTACCCTTTTCGAGACCTAGCTTGGTGGTGAACCCCATTTTAGTCTTTGATCATACCCTAGGACAATGCTTTAGCAGATCTCTTTCTCTCATTCTATCATTGGATTGAGATCTCTAGGGTTTCCTTGAGTGAAAGTTGAAGGAAATAGGAGGAACCCTACACCTTATTCTCCATCTCCTAAAAAGGTAGAGAACGCCCCCTACTTCTATCATTTCATTTTGGTGAACCTACATATAGAACATCTTATTTTTGATTTGGAACTTGTATCATAATCCTAGATCTAGAACTTGTATTAACATTGCATTAGGTTTTACATTAGTTAATTATCATCTAGGGTTTCAAAATATTGCATTAATAAAAGTGCATATAGGTTGCATTTTTGAATGTTGCATCAGTGAAATTGACTTGAAATATGCATTTTCACTTAGTCTAGACATCATCCTAAATAGAAAACATAACATTCACATAGAATTTTCTGAAAATGGTGAAAAAACCTAATCTGGGACCCATACGCCCCTCTATGCAATTTAGTCCCAGTACAAGTGATTTTTACTAATTTTTGGGTATTCCGTGGTTTATTTTTATTCACAATTCAAACCCCTAAAAAACCTTGATTGGGACTTATACGCCCCTTTGGGCGATTTAGTCCCATTTAAAATTTTAGACTGCATTTTCCAACATTCAAAACTTTCTTTGCATGTTTTTGTTTTCTTCTGTTAGCTATCTATTTCAATTTATAGAGTTTATGTTATCTTCATTTGATTGCATCTATCTTAATTTTCTTCAAATCAAAATTAGATCATAGCATTTATCTTGTGTTCATTGCATCTTCCATTTCATTTCTTGTCCCTTATAGTAGCTTTTCTACTTTGTGTCCTATTGCTAATACTATAGTGAGATGAAGTTCAAGAATCATGTCATCCCACGATAGTATAATCATTGTGGATCTTGGGCTATCTAGCTCTTTCACTACTAGTGTTGACACTAGTCCACTAGATATGGACCATACCCTTACCATCTCTTTGCCTTCAAGTAGTGTGATGCATTTTGAGACAATGGTTGTTAGTATTTCACAAGAAGACATAATCCAAATCCATGAAGACCTATACAACATATACAATCAAATAAGTACTAAAAAAATTTCAACTGCCACTATCCCTACCATAGATAACATACATCGCATGATTGAAACTGAAGATAGAGTTGACCTTATATGTAACATAGTTCATATTTTTTGAAAACATCTTAACTCAACCAATAGTTGCGCTTTACCTTTGAACAACATCCAAAGCCAAGGAGGAACTCAAATTCCTCTTGTCACAAACATTGCCTCTATTCCTACATATACCAACTCTCATGTTACAACAACAATGCAACCTACTAGTAATGTGATTCCTTCCTTGGGTATTTCCACTACCATTCCTAGTACCTTTCTGACATCAAATGTAATATCTCTTGCCACTTTTCCTCCCATGAAAATTCCATTCACTTTTCCCTCAAACACATATACACCTCCATATTAAAACACAACCAATTACACCCTCATAAATCAACTTTTGCAAATGTTTTCATCCCTTCAAAAGAAAGTTTCCACCATAAACCAAAATCAAAATGGAAAACCTACCTACTATATCAAAAGCAATCCCTTATCCTTGGAGATATTGAGAAAAATGATGCCACAAGGTATAGAGGTGCATACATTTGAGAAATATAGGGGGAACGGATATCCTTCTAACCATGTGTCCGCTTATACCACCTTATGTATTGACTTTATTCTTGAGGATAAGCTCTTGGCTAAGATTTTCCCTAGATCCTTGAAAGATACCGGCTTAGAATGGTTTTCCTCATTACTAAAAAACTCAATTCATTCATTAAATGAACTTGTTGATGCATTTATAAACCATTTACAAGTGTATATAACCCCTAAGATGGATTTAGCTGATTTGATGAGATATAAGAATAAAATATGATGAAAAGGTTATTGAATTTATATCAGGCTACCAATCACTTTATTCCCAACTCAACGTAAAGATTCTTGACCCTCATCTTCAACAGATGTTCATTGAGAACTTAAAAACTAATATACAAGATAAAATTACCATGATGAAGTTCCCCTCTTTCATGCACTTGTGTACCGCCCTTCATGATTATCAAAACTTGGTTAGTAGTCGTGAAATGAAACCCAACTCTAGCCAACCTCAAAAGTCCGAAACCGCAAACCAAGAAAATTATCAACCTTTTTAAGAAAATAGAATAAAGGCTTCCTACAACTTAATCTCCCTCAACAAAAAAATTAACATGTTGATACCCAAGTGGATTCTATAATGAAAAAAACTCCTTTCATGTTTGAGGAACTAGCTAGGCAATTCACTCCCTTACCCGATACCCTCCATAACACAATGTCACAACTTCTAGAATAGAAAATGATCACCTTGCCTCCCATTAAAAATATCGATCCTAATAATCATTTACCTTTGAACTTTAGATCCAATTCCTATTACCATTTTCACTGACAAAATGGACATGATAAAAAATATTGTAAGCATCTTAAACATCTTGTGCAAGACCTCATTGATTTTGGTCTTCTTTCAGTTTGTAGTGGTAATGATCAAGGAAATAAGTCTGTTGCCCCTCCCAACCAAAACTTGCAAATTTTTACCAATCCTATGTTGAATAATAATATTTCATTTGTCAAATCTAGCAAAACTACAAAGAATGATCTGATGAATGTTGACATGGATGATGAAAACATGGATACCAATAAAAAAAATCCTATAGATACTATTGAACAAAATCCTGTCGATGGTTTGGTTGCATTGGTCAAAACTCAACATCATAAGGGCTGAACTAAAAAACCTCTTGACATTGGTTTCTCCTCACAAGATATACTTAAACATGCACTTGATGGTCCTCTTTACATAATCGACCGAATCAATGATAAGAATACTAATGGGATATTAATTGATCTTGTCTAATGAGAAAATTTTATCACCGAAGAATTCTTACTTATGCATGAACTCTATCAATAAACATATGATAAACCAAAAGCATGGATAAAGACACATAATGGTTTCTCTTTCCCTACGATGGGATCAATCACCCTTCCTTTACAAATAGGACTAAAAAAATTAGATGTCTCATTCTCCATCATCTTGAAATCAAACTGATTCCATGTGAATCTTGATTATCCATAGATATGCTCCATGGAAGCCATCCCATTGGTTGTGCATAAATGCTTAAAGTTTCTTGTTAACAATGGCATCTTTACTGTGCATCATAGTAGCTTTAACCCAAGTTGTCTTCCTGTGGAAATTTTTCATTAGATTTATGGGGCAATGAAGGGTAACCCTAGGCCTATAGGTTGTGGGGGGTGTTGAAGAATGAAGATGAAAAACTCTTAGGCATGGTGGCACTCCCATTGGGAAATTGGACCAATCATTGTGGTGAGGTGGAGGCTGTGTTTACAAGTATAAAGTTTGTAGTGGACAGGGGTTATACCAAATTATGGGTTGAAGGTGATTATTTAAAAATAATTAATTATCTATGTGGAATCCATAAGCCAAGTTTGAATGTGGAGAAATTAATCAAAGATACTATAATCATGCTAAGTTCTTGTGAAGAGACCCGCATATCTCACATCTTCAGAGAAGGAAACTCATTGGAAGATTTTTTTGCTAATGAGGTTATCAGACTAAATGAGTTTCATGCATGGGAGGAGGGATCGATCCTTCCCAAGAAATCTAGGAGCTTAATGAGAAATTATGGTTTGGGTTGAGTTTATGTGGTGGTGGTATTTAAGCCTAAGTACCTTATTTCGACTCACACACTTTGTGGGTTTTGTTCGGATTACTAGCATTCATTTGAGCAATTTTTGAAATGGTTTTCATTTCTTGGTGTCTGAAGAAATGGGTGGTGATAGAAGTAGAATTGAGCCACACTCTTGTGCGATTCTGGGGAAGAAAAAGAAGCTATGGAAGATTCTATGCCAAGAGAATTTTATGTTGTTTCTAGAAAGATTGCATGGGCTTGACCCAAATGCCTCGATGAAGTTTGTTTCCTATTGGAATAACTGTAAGATTCAAATAAATGGTTTGTTAGTGGAGGTAAATTAGGAGTTTATTTCTTCTATGATGGGGTTTTCGATAGTTGGGTGTAAGTTTTACAAGGATAAGAAGAGTAATGAGGAAGTGATGGCCCAATTCTTCAAAGACGATAAGAGGAAGAAGTTGATTAAGATGGAGAATTGGGGCTATGAGTGCAAGTCACTCAAGAAGATATAAGAAGAGGTGGTTGAGGTGATTATGTGCTATGTGACATTGGAAGGTAGGTTTATTTCTATACTAGGTCACCATTTCACTCTTTTATATCACTTCAAACATAGGTTGTTTGTTTCATTCCCATTTTTTATGCTATCATCCATGGAGATCTTAGTGTATGTACATTTAAAAAATAGGAAGACTCTAGTCCTCCATGAGGATCTCATCCTTTTACTAATGGAGCATGTTAAGTCTCTTCTCCCTACCCCTACTATTAAGGGCAAGGAGAAGACTTCGAGTGAAGGTTCAGATTCATCTAGTTTAGATACCAACAATGCCAAAGATAAGGAGTGGGAAGAAGAGGATGCTAATGGTAATCCATCCCATGAGGAAACCTCCTCAAAAAAGAGGAAGAAGGGTAGTCTTAAAAAAAATCATGCTCATAAGTGCCTTATTCTTTCTAACAGTGAGGATATGGAGGTAGGCTTAGATGATTCCTCTCCCAAGAAGGTGGAGTTGGATATTGTCTAGGTTAAAACTAAAGATGGAGGTAATAAGGAGGGTTTACAAGAGAATTTTCCTATCTCGAAGGCCAAGGACAAGCTGAGGAGGTCATCTAAATACGTTGCCAAGATGAAAAACTAGGTCTTGAATGTTCTTGCTAAGTATGCCAAGGTCACTAGTGAGGAAAAGGCTTCCGGAGAAAAGGCGATGGACATTGAGGACTCACCGGTTTAGAACTTGAAGAATGATGATCTACATGAAGAGAAAAAGGGTCAAGATGAGGAAGAATTTGAGAAGATGAATGCCAAAGGAGAACTTGAAAAATGTGTCGAAAAGATCAGTGTCGAATATTCTGATTGACAGAATTGTGGACCTAGAGGGTTCATTCCATGATTTAAAATATTTGTATGAAGATCAGTTGGCTAGGCTAGAAACCAAGGTTGCATGCACCAATCTAGACATTAAGAAGTTGTTACATGCATGCCTTATTTCTATTAAAAATAGTGTAGACTCCTTGGAATTCCTATTCGAAAAGATTAGTGAACTAAGGGAGGACCAATTGTACTTTTTTGAATTAATGGAGAAGGAGCATACGACTAAGGGAAAAGGAAAAAAGGGAGTGAAAAATGATAGCAAAGGCCCTTCTACTGAAGGGCCTACTAATTTGAAAATATCCTTTGGAGTTGAGAAGAAGGAGCTTTTGGACATGATTGATATGCACAAGAGCCAGGAGCTTGAGGTGGCCAACACCTTAAGCAGTATTAAATAGTGTTCGGTTCTCTTTGTCTGTTGTTTTCTTTCTAATGGATCTTAGTTTTCTTTTTGTTGTTTTGTTGTTTTTTTGTTGTTGAGTGCTACTGATGGTTTACTATTTTATCTCTCGTTCAACACTGTGTCTATTTTGTTTCCTTTGTGATGGTCTGTTGTTGGTATTTATTTTCCTATCTTCTTAGCATCATTTTGTTTCTCAAGTTGTAAAGGGTTTTAGGTCCCTTCAAAACCTATTTTTCCCATATAATGAAAAAAAATCATTAGATTTCTTTTGTCTTGAGCCTATAGAACCTATAAAACCTTGAGAAGACTTCTTTTTCAAATCCTATCAAAATTTCAAGGCAAAATGCATAGTAAGACTATCCCTTACAAACATGCCTCAACCTATGATTGAGCCTACCATCCTTGAAAAAACCATGATTGAACCTAATGACATTCCAAACAACCAAGACCAACCTAAGACAAATACTTTCCCTATCTCCTACAAAAGACCAAGATACAATGAAAAAAATCTTGTCACACCTAAAATTAAAAAAGTTTACAAAGCGAAAGAGAAAGTGGTTGAACAACATTCCATAGTTCCTTTTGTCCCCCCCCTTATGGAGGAAAATAAACCTATGATTGATAAACCCAATCCTAAAACAACACAAATTGAAAATCAAACTAAGAAAAATAGACATGTTCAAGAATGTAGGCATAGACTTCGTGTTCTTGCTAGAAAGATTAACAAAGAAACAATCAAAGAAAATCAACATCCAAACTTGAGTGAAGAAATACACAATGAGTCTCCCCCTTCACCACAAAATGAGATAAATCCCTCTTTGGACATTATCATTCGACCTCCTATTGTGATTAATCTAGATGAAAATTATGAGGTTGCTAAAATTGACAAGGAGGTGCATAATGAATCAAATACATTATTTCCCTCTTCTATGAGATTACATGATAATTATCCTAAGAAGACTATTGAACTTGGTAATGATCCTAGTTCCACACTTGTTATTTTCCCTTTAGCTAGTTTCCTACCTTCTATATATGATGACCATGATTGGGATGCAGACGACTTGCTAATAGGTTGACTCGCATGTGCCTTACTAGTATTTTGCATTGTTTTTTTTTCATGTTTATCTCATGTGATTTAATTTTCTTAATATGTTCTCCCTATACAGTTCTATTTGATTTCTCTCTCTCTCTCTCTCTCTCTCTCTCTCTCTCTCTTTGTGACATTCCTCTATTTGTATCTACATTCATCTCTATGTCATAAAGATTTATATTTTGTCTTGTGTTTTCCTTTTGGGGATGATGCAAGGCATTGAGACCTTTAGGTCTCCTCCATGTTGACCCAAAATATTTTATTATAAATTTTTCATTTGTTTTGTGTTTTTCTTTTAGGGATGATGCAAGGCATCGAGACCTTTAGGTCTCTTCCATGTTGACCTG
The DNA here is from genome assembly GCA_007115665.2 of Sequoiadendron giganteum. NCBI lineage: Eukaryota > Viridiplantae > Streptophyta > Pinopsida > Cupressales > Cupressaceae > Sequoiadendron > Sequoiadendron giganteum. The sequence goes on along the minus strand of CM021106.1, from coordinate 536,511,478 downwards.
AATTTTTTTTCTTTGTTTTCTCTCTCTTCGTGTTATTCTTCTTGTTCTATGAGTATTTGGGGAATGATGATAGTTCCAAGATCTCTTAAAAAATTGTAGCAGGAACATATTGACCCCAAATCCATGGATCCTTTATGTTTTTGGGATTTCATTTTTGGGGCAACCCATTTCATGATGTAGCTTCATTTGGCAACATATGAATTGGCATACATTGGAATTATTCTATTACAATTCATGTTTCATTGTGTAGTCTTCTTACTTCATGCTACATGTCTTTCACTTTGTGGTGACATTGGGTGTGATTTCCTTCACATGTGTGATCTCTCTTAGCATATTATATTCCTCTTAGTGGCTTGATGCAATACACTACATCCCATAAGTTTTGAATCTTCTAGTCTTTGATTGGTCCTCTCTTGAGAAATTAGTCACAAATTTCCCTATGTTAAGACCTTACACGAAACTAAGCATAACTACTTTTAATGTTCCTTAAACTATTTTTCATTTACAATTTTGTTTATATGGCCACCTTGCATAATCCACTTTGCTTTCTCATGGAACCATCTTGTTTTTTCATGTGTTTCAAGCATATATAGTTTTTCTTGCCTCATGAAGCTCAAAGTTCATTATTTTGTGGTGCCTTATCAAAATTAATAGGAGGTATAACTTTGGTTTGGTTGTATGGGAAGCTAAACTTAGGTGTGACTTTCTCATAGCCACTTGTTTTTCTATGTGAGTGCATACTGACTACATACGTATGTGTTTCACCTTTTTGGATACTCACTTAGTGGATAGCCTGAAGTTATGTTCCCTCAGATCAAGCGTTAATTTTTAGACAAACAACCTAGATCTAATCCACAACATGCAGGACAAACAGTTGAAGCTTGATCCACCCCTTTTTTTGCGATTTTCTTTTCTTTGGCAGTGTATGCTTGTGCCTTGTTCTTGTTCCTTACATCATTGTCATGTGCATTATTTTGTGCCTATGTTGGTTTTTTATAGGATCTTGATCATCCCTCTTGATCGTTGTCATCCTATCTTACTGACACTGGTACACTTGGACCCCTCTTGATGCGAATTTGTCTACTTTAGTGTGATTTTGAAACAAGTTCCTCCTCTCACTAAAGTGGAGGCTAAATGTGGTGATGGAAATTGTATCCCTCTACATTTTTGCACTTGTTTGGGTCCTGCCTATTAAATTAAGCTTAATGTTTCCTTGATTGAGTGTTGCAATGTGTCTAACACATTCACATTAGGTCTTGGGCCCTTTTAAACTAAATGGATATAATTGTGACTTTTTAGGGTGTTGTAAAGTGTATCGTAACACTTTCACACTAATCTAGGGTTTTCAATATTAATTAGGCTTCTTTATGTCTTGTTTGGCCTTATTTTGTATTCAAAAGCCTTATTTAATGCATCTTTCTGAGATTAATCCTGACATAAACCAGCATCCAATTATAATTTAGGTGGTTTTGGATTGTATGGCCCAGATTTAGTGATTTGTGACTCATAAGCGACCTTGGGTGTATGGGTATCACCTAAGTTTTGAGGCCCCGATCTTGATTTCATATGAATCTAAGAATTTCTTAAAAAATATGTGCCAAGCTTAGTGTAATGGGAATCATGTTAGTTTTAGGATAAAAAATGTAAGCATGTAGAAATACAACACATAAGACCATGAAAAAAAACAAGTTACCCTAGGAAAACCCTCCTTCTCTAGGGAGAAAACCCATATTCTCTTATATAATTAAAGAATAAGTGAAAAAATATGCATACAACAATCAAGCCTTATATAGGGCCGAATCTCATACAATAATATGTCGCTGCTTGAATGAATGATAATGCTTCTTCAAAGAGTTTGATCTACTGCTACTTAGGAGATGCAAATTTTAGAGAATGAAATGGCATGTCTTCATCTTCATTATATACAAATTTAGGCAACCTCTTCTCTAGGTTGGCCCCTAGAGAATATATATATGATTTAAAACATGAAGGCTAGCCAACCTTTAAGGAAAAATAGCTCCCAAAGCTATAAAACACTAACACTCCCTATTAGCTAGGGAGGTATTTTCTAGATATCATCATCATGGATTCTCTCAACATGACACCCATAATGGCTACACCCATTTCTAGAAAACCACATATCAGTCTCAGAGATGTATAAAATTTCATCATGGAGTATCTCAACATGATGTTTTCATCGAGTCTCTCAACATGACGTCCACAATCGCTACTCGCATGTGTGGAAAGAAACACAATCTTAGTCTCAGATATGTACAAGGGTTCATCACAAAGTCTCTCAACGTGATGTCATCATGGAGTCTCTCAAAATGACGTCTCATCTCAGTCTCAAAGATGAATAAGGGCTCATCACAAAGTCTCTCAATGTGATTTCATCATGGATTCTCTCAACATGACATGTCATCTTAGTTGCAGAGATGAATAAGGGCTCATCACAAAGTCTCAATGTGATGTTGTCATGGAGTCTCTCAACATGATGTCTCATCTCACTCTTAGAGATGAACAAGGGCTAATCACAGAGTCTCTCAACATGACGTCTCATCTCAATCTCAGAGATGAACAAGGGCTTTCACCTCATATTTCTCCATCTCCGAGAAATATACACTATAAGGGCTTTCACCTCATATTTCTCTATCTCGAAGAAATATACATTACAAGGGCTTTCACCTAATATTTCTCTATCTCAGAGAAATATACATTACAAAAAAATTTCATGATGATGTGACTCCCTCTAAAGCTCCAAGTACTTGCATCAACCTCCTAACCTCCTCGTCCAAGATTTCCTACAATGCTTGCCTTAGAAAAATAGTTTCCAATGCACACTTTCAGAACTACTGACTTGTGAGATTTGAGGACTATCCTCCTCGACCTCATCCCAAATCACCCTATTTTGAATAGGTTTGTGGTGCTACCAATGTCAAATCCACATTGACTATCTTATGCAATTTTGTTCTCTGTAGTTGAAGAGGTCTTCCAAGGACTTAGCACCTAGCCTTGCAACACTACAACCCACTTAGCTGACACCTTCACTTCTTCTCAGTGAGTCAGTTTAGTTCCTCGAGACATAGGAATCCATTTTGTTGAACATAGAACTCCCTCTTGATCCCTACCTCAATACATAGATTGCATATAAATCCCCTGGAAGTGAATTCCCCTCCATTGACATGATCTCAATTTGCACCTAGAACTTAACTCCCTTTGAATGGTAGGAGTGTAATTGAGGTATGAATCTATATCTCCAAGAATCCAACATCCTTTTTCTCCTTGATCCATCTAGTATTTTAAAGAGATTAATAATAGTTCATAGAATCAAAATAACCCAAAGATAAATATACAAACCAATGCTAGTGGCATACATGATTCACTAATCTACATGATTATTTAAATCCATGATCATTATTCAAAGATAAAATACTTGTCTCTTTATTACAAATATCCAACCAGTGATGCCTTTCTAGATTTCAATCTCCATATCTTTCCCTCTAGTATTTGTTGAATAAAGGTATCAAGTGATGACAACACATTTGAAAGCAACTGGTATTCAAGAGCACCCCCCGAAATTAGCAACTAGGGGTTCTTGTAACTTTTGGCCATCCACCTATTTGTGATATTTTTCTTGCATACAACCCCCTTAATCACTTCACTTTGAAATGGATGACCGTAAGCAAGGAACTTAACCTTAATGTATCCCCTTGGATCCATATTTCCTCCTCCCTTACTAGTATCTAGCTTTACAAGACTTGCTGCTTTCCATGACAATGAGGTAACTATTTCCAACCAACTCTCCTTGTTGTTCTCTTCACCCATAGGAACATTTTCTACCTTAATAAGTTGTGCTACAAGAGCCATTAAGTGTCCATCCAATACCACTCTCATAGCCTTCCTATGATCCTCACTTTCCCTATCCTTTCTATTGAATTCACTATCAGTAAAGTTTCTTGTGGAGTGGGGCAAAGCCCAACCACCTCCATCATCATCAAATACACTAGTTTCTTTCTCATCCACTTCATCTTCTAGCTCTGGAGGAATCCATATGATCCCATTGTTCTCTATATCTATTGGTTGTTCTGACTTAGGAATTGTTGTCTTGAACATTGGTGATTCATCATTGCATTCATCACCATTTTCTATGCTATTTGATTCTTCTCCAGATCTTTCTTGCATAACTAAAAAATGATTCTTTGTTCCCAGGGCACCAATTCAGATGAACCATACATCTTTTCCTCAATACACTGTTGCCTAGATATTTGGGTTTTGCTAAGGAAATCTTGGTCCATTGAAATTTTAAAACTGAGATCTATAGAATTGGCTTTATCAAAATTATATACAGAGGGTTAATTATAGAAGAATCCTGATAATTTTCTTTTGGATTCCTCAAAATTTTCCATTCATGATCCTTAAAGAGTTTACTATATTTTTAATCCCCATCATCACTCCTATTAATGGTAATTCCAAAAGCACTAGAAGCAGGTTCTTCACTTTCTAGGGTGGAAACCAAATCAACATTATCACTATTTCTTCCTTGGTCCAATCCATTAGCTTCTACCAAATTGAGTAAAGAGTTGTAAGTAATATGTTGATAATGAATAGTTGAGTGGGGCATAATGGATATGATGCTAGTACTATTAGTAATATTTCTATTACCAGAGCATTCACTACTAGCAAAGATTATATAGGAGAGTGAAGGGATGATCCTTGGAGATAGTAACTACAACCCATTACACTTTTCAGGTATAATTTCCTATTCCCATTTCTTGAAACAAAATATGCAAACCCTTATGTGCTCCCTATCTTCCTGGTCATACTTCTAACCCTCTACAAAAGTTGTAGGGATTGTGTTCACCATGCATCTTCCATAGAAAACCCTACCATATATTTGACAATGGTGTCTTCTATTGAATATAGTAAATGGCAAGTCACAATCATAGCAGACCCTGCAACTTTGATCAAGCAACTAGAAAACCCTTGATGCATGGGTGTCTTTGTTCTACGAGGAATCCATGATCAAAACTTACCAAATATGCAATAGAATTTGGATTCCATAGGTCCCATCTACCAAATTGTAGTGCTCTCATCATGATTTAAAAGAATCCACATCACTTTTGTTTCAAACAATCCATAGTTCTATTTGTGCAACAAAGCAAATTCCAGTCAATTTCCTATAACCCTACCAACATTGAAAGCTACAACCAGAATTACAAGATGTTATGCGATTAAATTCGACTGGGATTTTATTATTGATAAATGTGTTTCCTGTATTGCACCTTGTCTTTGACTAAGCTGCAACTACTATTATTTATTTTTAAATCCATGTACTTGTAAAATGATGGCTTTAGAAAGATCGATATTTATTTATCTCATGCACCCATCTATCACTTCTTCTACAAAAATGTGACTCCTTTTCTAGCTGAAGAGTGATGCAATAGAATGGATGACTTCGTCAACACAAATATAAGAAATACCCAATACCTTCTTTTCATTGGAAATTCAATTTCCATCTTGGCAGAATTTGCACCCCTTTGAACTAAGAATAAAATTTATCTTGACTGCTTAAACAAATCTGATTAGATCTTTTCTTAGACCTGCTCCGATACCATGTTAGTTTTAGGATCATGAATGTAAGCAAGTATAAATATAACACATAAGACCATGAACACAACAAGTTACCCCAAGAAAACCCTCCTTCTTGAGGGGGAAAAACCCAACAAATAATATTCTCTTATATAATGAAAGAATAAGCGCAAAAATCTAAATACAACAATTAGGCCTTATACAGTGCCAAGTCTCATACAATAATATATGTCACTCCTCCTTGAATGAATGATAATGATTCTTCAAAGAATCCGATTTGCTACCAAAAAGTATATGAACTTATGCTGCTACTTAGGAGATACAAATTTTAGAGAATGAAATTGATAATGAAATGGCATGTCTTCATCTTCCTTATATACAAAGTTAGGCAACCTTTTCTCTAGGTCAGCCCCTAGAGAGTATAAATATTATTTAAAACATGAAGGCCGACCAACCTTTAAGGGAAAATAGCTCCCAAAGCTATAAAAAACTAACAAATCATATGTCACTTCTAGCCTATGAGTCCCACTTAACTTACACCTAATTTAAATTCAAATTATTGGCGTGATTTTATCTTCCTAGATCTTTTTTTTTTTATTAGATTGCTTATCTTCCTAGATCTAATGTCGGCTTGTAGTGTTGTAATTTTGAGAAATTTGGGATAAACAAGTATAAATACAAGGTTATTTCACTCATTTTTCTTCTAACAATCTAGCAAGTTGAATAAGCATCCTTATAGAAAATTGATGGTTACAAGAGTGATTATCAAGCATTTTGGAGCATTATTCAAGCATCAATCATCATGCATCATGTTTTTTTTTGAGCTAACATTTGTGATGTAGGGTTTTATGATTCAAGCAAACATTCAATTCAAGATCTAATACGTTCAAGAAAGAGTAAAGATCTACATCCATTGTAGCCATTTCATACATATTTTCAACATCTTTTTCAAGGGTTTGGTGAGTTGTAACATAGTATATTTTTTCATTCATCATTCCATCTTTCTATTTCATTTCACTACAAGGTTTGATTACCAAAACGGGGTTTGACCAAGGCAAACCCCTATCCACTAAAAAAACAACATTTTTCCCTATCTTTGGTGTGTTATTTTCAGATCTAGGTTGAATATACATTGAAGAGCATAATTGGAAAGAATTTTTCAAGTGTGTAAAGTTGTCAAAGTTGCCACCTTGTTTATAAGGTCAATAGAGGGCATCTACAAAGCCGAATTGAACATTTCAGATTTGCAAATCAAGTTGAGAAGATAGAGCAGAGGTTGAAGAGAAGATTCAAATTTTGATACTCTAAAAAATCCAAGTAGGATTGATATGCCACTTCTAGCATATGATTCCCAATATAACCACTTTTCCAAATTTCTGAAGATTTAGACTTGCCATCACTAGATTCCTATTCCTACCTAGAAACCCTAATCTAGGACTGATACACCCAACCTGGCGTATGAGTCCCATTGTGCCTTAAATTTATCATTCTCAGCATTTCAAATCTTCACCCAAGCTTCTACAGGTTTCCAGGTGCCCCTCGGTACTTTTCTAGTTTTTTGTTCTATTTTACATTCATTTCTAGGTCATTTTTTGTAGTTTTGCATATAACTAAGTTTCATTGTTAGATCTTACATGTTACTAATCTTCCCAAGCCCTAGTTTGGTGGTGAACCCCCTTTTAGTCTTTGATCATACCCTAGGACAACCCTTTAGTAGATCTCTTTCTCTCATTCTATCATTGGATTGAGATCTCTAGGGTTTCCTTGAGTGAAACTTGAAGGAAATAGGAGGAACCCTCCCCTTGTGCTCCATCTCCTAAAAAGGTAGAGGACACCCCTATTTATTTCATTTCATATGTTATGGAATTAATGAATATCGTGTTTTCCCCTCTGAAAATTGCAATTAATTAGGCTTGGAATTGAATTAAGGGGGGCAATTAAGGAAAATCAACCTCAATTAATTAATAAATCTCTAAATGAGTATGAAAGTGTAAAGATACACCTTACAACACCAAAAATAAGGCACAATTAAGTCCATTTTATTTAATAAGGCCCTAAACTTATTGTGAATATGTAAAACATATTACAACACCAAATTAAGGCATCATTTAGCTCATTTTATTATTAATTATTCCCAAATTCAGTGTGAAAAAGGGATTATTTTTCCTACACTACATTTATCCCCCACTTTAGTGAGAGTATGAACCCATGTCAAACTCACACTAAATTAGACATTCAAGACACATATGTAGACAAAAATGATAAAGATACTCAATCATACAACATCAAAGCCTGAGAAGAAGGTGGGTGGATCAAGTTGCGACTATCTCAATGTAATGTGGAACAAAGTTGTTTGTCCAATAAATTTGCAAGAAGAACTCGATGTCCACTATGTAAACAACACATATTCTCACATGGGCTAATGGAACCTCATGTCACCCACCAGGTGAGCCCCTAGAAAAGTGTCTTAGTGAGAAAGTCATGCCTCTATCTAGGCTCTCACTATACTTACCATACCAAAGCTATCCCTTTCATAACTTTGATGGGGTACCACACACATTATGGTTTTGAGCTTCATAAGGCCTAACAAGATATGTTATTCTAAGAAGCCATGAACATGGGAAAGACTCTACTAGCAAGCGAGGTGTATTATGCTTGGTAGCCTTGAATTTAGGGGTTCAAGCTTCACAAGGTTAACAAGTTGTATTATGCTAAACACTTATCAAAATTATATATATATAGGTTTTTTTCAAAGGGACTTCACTTAGTTCATGTAAGGTATCTTCTTAGGAATCATTTTTTGTAATATCTCCAAGAGAGGACAAGTCTAGAGTAAGAGAATCACAACTTAGGGAATGCAATGTGTAGCATCACCACTAAGAGGAAAATCATACGCTAAGAAATATCATGCCCTCAAAGGACACCAAACCTAATGACACCACCAAGAAAAGGATCCATCACAAGAATAAATAAAATCACATATTAAAAAATGAGTGTCAATGTATGCCCCCACTTTAAAGTGATTTCTAACACCATTGTTGTGAGAAATCAGCTTTCAAGTAGAAAATATTCAATGCTAACCATAAGGAAGACATGAGAGTTTATTTAGAAAGCCCTATGCCAAGTCATATGTTCCCGAATGAAACTACATCATGAAAGGGGAAGGGGTTGCCCCCAAAAATATATAAGGGATCTATGGATTTTGGCTCAATATATCTTTGCTACAACGTGGTTATAGAGCTCAAAAATTTCATCATTCCTCGAATACTCAAGGAACAGGAAGAATGACACATAGAGAGTGAAAATGAAGAAAAAGATTTCAGGTGAACATGGAAGATACCTAAATGTCTCGACACCTTGATTCATCCATAAAAGGAAAACACAAGACAAATGAAAAGATAGATGTTTGTACAAGTGATCCCACGATACTGGTTTACAATTTTTGGCCAAACTAGGCATCAAACTATTTTTTTTAACTAAATCTTCACTTTTGGGCACCTATAGATGCTAAACCATGAGGAATTTGAATATGATGAAAACTAGTGATTTGTGACATTTTGTTTGTAGATTCTAAATATATATATTTTAATTTTTTTGAATTAGATTGATTTTTTTTCCATCTCCTTCGAAAACTAGTTTTTAGCAGTAAATGCCATTTTTAAAGAGTGATGCTCACTGTAAACAACATAATTTTTTTTCTATGAAGGTTAATTTTTTTTTGTTTGAATTTATCTTCATAACTATGATATATAGCACGTTCATTTGGTTTCATAGTGTTTTATTGAATATTTTTTTCTTAATCAAGTTTTGAAGTCAAATCAATTACAATTAAGACATAGGTGGACCGTAAACAACATAATTTGTTTTGTACGTATCAAAATTCAAATTATTTTACTGGATCAAGGACATCAATACCTAGCTAGAACATATTTTATAGATTTTTTTTATAATCTACGATTTTTCCATGTGTAGAACATAGAGCTTGATTTTCAGTGAGAAACCTACATTCACAAGAAAAAAAAAAAAAAAATGTTTAAAATTATACTTTTTGGGAAGCTTATAATAAAGAATACATGCTTAAAAATAATAAATTTTAAATGAATTCATTTGATCACCCAAAAGGTAAATCAAAAGTGGTTTTTTATCAACATTTTGATAGGTGTAAAGGAGACTCTGTTATAGGTGTGGTTTAAAACTAGCGGGGTAATATCCAGGGGGGTTTGATATAAGGTGGTTTCATCAAACCCTCTTCAATTAGAATCCTTTAAATGGAACTTTTCAATGCTCAAATCATTATATTTTTAAAAATATGTTATTTTAGCATAAATCAAGATGTCCCAAAAAGTGTAAACCATTATTGTGGGATCACCCTTACAACATAGAGAAGAATGTAGGTACAAATAGATGAATGCACATGAAGAAAGAGATACATCAAATGAGACATTACAGGGGATCACATTATGCACGAAAAATCACATAAAGAATAGGAAAAAGAAAACAAAGAAAAATACTACTAAGGCACATGTGAGTCAACCTATAGCATGTCGTCTGCATCCCAATATTTTTCAATATATACGAAAGGAAAAATAGCCAAAGGGATAACATCAAGTGCCAAAACTAGGACAAGTCTATCTAACCCCTTGCCCCCACTAAGTGCAAGACAAGGATGAGCTGAGATAAGTGATGAGAATGAGCTCCTTGCAAAAGATAATGATTTGTAATGAATGTAAAGAATGTAATAGTGAGCATACTAGGATCCTACAACTATTACATGACAAGGGGAAAAGTGCATTCTTTAAGTCAAGATGGATCCCTAGGGGATGTAAATTTCTCCAATATTCCCTTTAAAACATGACACTTAGCAGTGTAATGTCCAAAGAATCTATGATAATCACAATATGTTCTATTTTGATAAGTTTGATATTTAGTTAGATTTTCACATTTAGGTGACAACTTGATTAATCCCTAATGTAAAAGGGTGTAAAATATATTCTCAATCTTGGACATTTGTAATAGGTCATAGAAATATGTAGGAATATCATTCATCTTTTGTAGTTGAACTTGTTGATGTTCATGTAATTTTAGTTTCTTCTTCATTGGTTTGATAATAGTTTGGTCATGAGTGCCATCTTCTAACCACAAGCCCTTTCCTTTTTCAGAAAAGGATGTGTTAGAAGTAGTAAAGTGCTAAAAATTTGTGTTTTATTTTCCCTTATATATGGGAGATGTTTGGGAAGGTGGTTGATAGGGGAGGAAAATTCTTATTAATGATATTATCCAAGGAACAAATAAATTCTATTCCTAGTTCATGCTTAAGAATCACTTGTATGTTCCCTATGAGAGGAATGACATTAGCAACAATAGGGTCAATTCTCACAAAGTCTTGCAAATTCTTTAATTCATCATTCAACCTTATTATGTTTTCTTGGAGGATATGAGCAAACATCATGCACACTATTTGTAGGTAGGGAAGTCATTGGAAATAAGGTATGGAGGATATGATCCATAGAAGGTTGATTATTAACACTATTAGTAAAAGAGTTGGAGAACCCAAGGTCCACGATGAATGTTGTATCATGGGATGAGTTGAGTTGAACTACGTCTCACAAAAATATTTCTAATAGGACACCAAGTTGTAAAGCTCATACAAGATTCACAAACTTGGTACACACCAAAATGGGAAGAAGGTGAAATGCAATGAAGTAACCTAGAATGTAAAGTGCAATGCAAACATGTAAATGCAATTTTTTAGATTCTAAACAAGGTAATTTTTTAATTACACTATGCAAAAATTGAAAATGATGTCTTGTAAATATAATTTTGAAATCACACAATGCACTAACTTTATCAAATTAAGAAAATTTTGATGAATTCCACTTAACATAAATTTTGTAAACTAAAACAAAAAGCTAAAAAATAGAAAAATGAAATGCAAAAATAAATGTTTTAATTCCTAGAAAATCAAGAAATGACCCTGATCAGGGAATCATCCACCCTAGGGTGAGTGGGTCTTAGGTTACGTTTTAAAAAAATGGTTTTGTAGATTTATAAGATGATTTCAATGGTTTCTAGACTCTGATCAGAAACAACAAGTTATAGTTTGATTTTTTGTGAATTTAATGTTGAATGCAAGTGAAAAATATGACAAAATCACAAACTAGGAGACCTAATTTGATGTGCAATTTTGTTTCAATTTTTAAATGCAAATGAATATGATGCAATGCTATGTAAATGCTTTACAAAATGACTATTTTTTTGTATTTTTCAGATTAAAAGAATGCAAATATGCAATCCTAAAACCCTTTAAATAAAATGAAACTAATACAAACTAAACAACCCTAAATGAGACTCAATTCAATTCAATGAATACAAGATCTAAATCTAGGGTGAAAGTTGACTCCAAAATCAAAAAATTGCAATGACCAAAGTTATGTTCACCACAATGAAATGATGAAAATTAGGTTTGTGTGTGGGTTGAATTAAAAGAAAAATGGGGTTCACTAAAATGATAATAAATAGACCTATTCTCGACTATTTCATTTAGGAAATGAGATCCAAAAAATGAAATGAATATCAACTAAACAGTGAGTCAAATCAAGGTGTGAATCTGCAAATTTCCCTTTTATGCAAGGACGGGGGTCCCTATTAAACAACACATTGGGGAGAAAGATTAAAAATAGAAAACAAACTCCAAAATGAAAGCTATAAAATGCATCTAAAAATTTATGCTCAATTCTTATGGAACTAGAAAACAAACTACAGATCTAAGAATGGGAAAGTGACATGTACCAATCGCCAAAAGTGCCTTTTCAAATTTCATTGAGGAATCATTCACCCTATGGTGAATAGGTCCTGAATAGGGCTCCTAAACAATGGTTTTTGGGTTCTCTTCTACTGTGTATGCACTCCTAGATTCCTGAATCTCACAGTTAGATAGATGGGAGTAAATACTATAGGTGAGTTTCAATGAAATTGCAAGAATGATGAAAACTTTGACAACTTTGACAACTTTGAAATTTTTCTCTTCAAAAGATCTTCCACCTAAAATATGCAAACACATATCAAGAGGGAAAAATGTTTCTTTTTTGGTGAATGGGGGTTTGCCTTTGTCAAACCCCATTTTGTTAATGAAACCTTGTAATGAAACAATGAAACATAAAGGAATGATGAATAAAAAATCCTATGTCACAACTCACCGAACCTTATTTGAACCTTGGAATATGGGTCTGCAACTAGTATGAAATGGCCTCAATGGATGTGGATCTTGATCTTGAAACTTGACTTCAAACAATGCCTTTGGATGCTTGAATGGATCTTGAACACTACATCAACATATTAGCTCAAATAACATGCATGAATTTGACATGATAATGGATCTTTATTGCTGCAATAATCTTAAATAAATCTGCTCTTGAATGCCTTGAAAATACTCTTGAATTTCTCTAGTTTGATCTCATGAAGTGACATAAAATTCTTCTAGCTGAAACATAGTAAAATGACCTCTTATTTATACATATTTTAATATTAATTCCCAAAATTCAAATAGCACAAGACATGTGAATACACATTTGCAAACATTGAAATTCCACCAAAAAAATATTTGAAATTTAGGTCTTAGGCCTAAGTGAGGACCCATTTTCCCTTGGGTGAATGGGTCCTAGGTCACTTACCTAGGACACACATTCTCCAATGTTAAATGTTATGTTATGGAACTAATGAATGTCGAGTTTCCCCCTTTGAAAATTACAATTAATTAGGCTCAAATTTGAATTAAAGGGGCCAATAAAGGAAAATTAACCTCAATTAATAAATAAAGCCCTAAATGAGTGTGAAAGTGTAAAGATACACCTTACAACACCGAAAATAAGGCACAATTAAACCCATTTTATTTAATAAGACCCTTGAAGGGAAAAACAAGGATGGATCTAATGACCCAACAGTGCGGAATACATTCCCTTAACACTAATACAACAGAGGAGAAGAGAAAAAATAAGATCAAATAGCTTCTAAAACTACTGAGATGAATACAAACAACATAAATGAGATAACAAAATATTAATCATTCACAGATGACACAATATTTACATGGGAGAACCTTTGCAGGTAAAAAAACCACCACACCAAGCAAGAACAATTGTATTACAGTAATAATCAATTACATACAATATTAGCCCTTACTCTCTGATTAGCTCACAGTAGCTCTCAAGTTATTTTCTCACTGTTACAATAATTCTCTCAAAATTATACAATGAATTCTTCCTACTCACTTGCATTGACTTGCTACTTACATGTGTACATCCATCAACCCCACATTGAATGTACAAGTCTTACATTACATTTACACTTTTTAGTTAATCCCACGACCTCTAGGTTCATGCATCGATCATTCAAGCAAGCAACCGATCTACACTGATTGCATTGAGCCACCCAAGCAATAACTTCACCACTGAAATCAGATTCCTATCATCAACTAAAGTTGACCTACAATAACTACCTTGACTACATTGGCCTTTAGCCAATCGAACTGTTGTCAACCTGCCACGTGTCCATCTACCATTTGCTGGTCGCTCTAACAATTCATCCAGCTCGGTCAAGCTCAGTTGACCGAGCTACAAGCTCACCCAAGCTCTAACCGCACTACTGTCGAGTCCGTTTCAAATTGCTACGATATGGTGGTGAGCTCATTTGAGCTCACCCTACCACTCCACCGAGCTCAGTTTCTCTCCACCACGCTACCGTTGTGACCGAATTCCCTTACCACGATATGGAGGTAAACAGTCTGGGGGACCATTGGCGATCAAACCGCACTACCGCGGAGGCCACCAAGCCACCCTGCGGTAGGGCGGTAACCACCAACCGGGCCGTTGGTGGTCTTATCGTAGCCACCGCGGTGAGAAAGCTCACCGCCCGCAGTGGAGCAGTAATCACCAAGCCCATCACTGGCGGTCTCACCACAGACACTGTGATGAGAGCAACCACTACTTGCGGTATGGCAGTAACCACCAGGCTCACCGCTGGCGGTCTCACCATGGACACCGCAATGAGAGGGACCACTGCCAGTGGTATGGTGATAACCACCAGGCTCATTGCTAGCGGTCTCACCATGGACACCATGGTGAGAGTGACCACTGCCAGTGATATGGCAGTAACCGCCGAGCCAGGCCATTGGCGGCCTTACCATGCCACTGCGGTGAGAGAACTCACTGCGTGCCATAAGGTGGTAACTGCTAGGCTTGTCACTATGGTACCACTAAGGCCAAGCCAGACAACCGCGATAAAGCGGTAAATGCTGAAATAAGCCAAGCATGGTATGGCGGTAAAGGTAGAAAAACAATTTTTTTTTCCATATGCTTTAAAACAGAGGCATAAGGTTGGAAGTTGACATACTTTCTCAAAAGCTCCCGCTTGGCGAACACTTCCAGCTTCCTCCAGACTTTGAAAAATCACTGATGGTCATAGGCCCCAAGGCCCATCGATTCTATGCACCATCTGAACTTGTATGTGCTCACCGACTTTGTCAAAGCATCTGCAACATTCTTCAAAATGTTGACCTTTTCAAGAACGACTCTTCCATCTTCCACCATGTCCCTCATGAAGTGAAACTGCACATCAACTTGCTTCATCCTAGCATGGAAAGTTGAATTCTTTGCCAAACAAATGGCACTCTGACTGTCACAACAAATAGTGATCTGCTTTGCATTAAAACCAATGTTTGAACACAAATGCCTTAGCCAAAATGCTTCCTTGTAGGCATGAGTTGCAGCCATGTACTCTACCTTTGTCATGGATAAAGCAACTACAGCCTGTCACTTTCTCATCCAACTGATTTCTCCACCATTAAGCATGAACGTATATCCACTGGTGGATATTCTGCTGTCAATGTCCCCTACCTAATCAGAATCAACATATCCTGAATGCTGAGAGTCCTTTGTGATGCAACCAAATTGCCATGGTAACACAAAGCATAATTTGAAGTCCCTTTCAAATAATTGAACACTCTCTTCACAACATCCCAATGTGATCTTCCTGGATTTTCAATAAAATGGCCTATAACTCCCACTACTTGGGCAATGTCTAGTCTTGTACAGACCATTGCATACATCAAACTGCCAACAACACTTGCATAGGGCACATTGGTCATGTCCTCCATCTCAATAGAAGATTTTGGATAATCTTCAATAGATAGTTTCATTCCCTGCATGACTGGAACAACTAGCTGCTTGCAATAATTCATCCCAAATCTCTCTAGAACTATATTCACATACTTACTCTAACTTACCCAAAGCTTTCTGCTTGTTCTATCCCTAGTTATCTCCATTCGCAAAATATACCTAGCTAGACCAAGATCTTTCATTTCAAACTTTGTAGACAACTTAGATTTAAGATAAAAAATCATAGTCTTGATATTTCCTATGAATAACATATCATCCATGTACAGTGTAATAACAAGAACACGATCATTTTCAGATTTATGATAAACACAATGATCATATTTTGATCTTACAAATCCCATAGAAAACACAAATGTGTCAAATTTTTGGTACCACATTCTAGGAGACTACTTCAAACCATATAAATATTTATTTAACTTATAGACCAGATTTTGTTTACCTTTCACAACGAAATGCTCAGGCTGGGACATATAAATTTCTTCTTTTGGCTCACCATGGAGAAACGTTGTCTTCACATCCATCTGCTCAATTTTAAAGTCATACACACCTACCAATGACAACAAAAATACGATGGATGTCAGCTTTGCTACAGGGGAAAAAATATCTCCATAATCAATTCCCTCAATTTGGGAAAATCCCTTTGCAACCAGTCGTACCTTATACTTCTCAACATTTCCATCAAGGCTTGTCTTCTTTTTGAATATCCACTTACAACCAATAGGATTTTTCCCTTTTGGCAATGGTACCAAATCCCAAGTTTCATTCTTCTTCAATGAATCCATCTCTTCATTCATGGTTTCCAGCCAAGAATTCGAATCAGACATGCTGATTGCTTCTTTTACAGTCCTAGGCTCATCAGTTCTAGTAATTAAGGAATAGGCACAATTCAAATTTAACATTGAGAAACCATACCTTTCAGGTTGTCATTTTTCTTGTGTAGATCTCCTTACAGGCTGAGGTTGTGGTTCTTCATCATCAAAACTTCCAGAGCTGCTTGAACTCTCCTTAGTCTCACCAAGCAGTTCTTCCTTTTCTAGAGTTTGGGGAATCTCTACTGCATCCTTCTTCTTGTCACTCTGATCTATCTCAAGCTATCGATCACTTATTGAAGGTTTCAACTCATGAAATATCACGCTTCTTCTATACAAAACCTTTTCAGTAATAGGGTTCCAAAACTTGTATCCCTTCACACCAACTCCATAGCTAATGAGAATACATTTGACAACCTTGTTATCCAATTTTGATCTCTTTTCATTTGGCACATAGACATATGCCTCACAGCCAAAGAACAGAGCAGGGCAAGGAGATTGGTTTACCAAATAAGAGCACATAAGGAGACCGGTTTACCAAATAACATGCTCTAGCCACAACCTCAACCCAGAACTTCTTCTCTAGACCAACATTGCTCAACATACTCCTTGCCTTTTCAATAAGCATCCTGTTCAACCTTTTAGCAACTCCATTCTGATGTGGAGTGGAAGGCATTGTCTTATGCCTTTTAATTCCATGATTTGTACAATACCTTTCAAAATCTGCAAAACAAAACTCACCGCCATTTTCTATCCTCAAACATTTAATTTTCCTTCCAATCTGATTCTCTACCAAATATTTGAATTCTTTAAACCGACTGAACACTTTTGATTTACTTTTAAGAAAGTATACAAATTCCCTTCTCGAACAATCATCAATAAAAGAAACATAATATCTAGACTTCAATAACGAAGGATCATTAACTAGACCAAACACATCAAAATGAACATAATCTAGTATACCAGAAGATTTATGAGGACTAGAGTAAAATGAAACACGGTGTTGTTTTCCATAGATACAATGTTTGCAAATCGAGCTCAAGGTTACAATCATCAAGTGCTTCTAAAAGATTTGTATTCTTCAAGGTTTTTAAACCTTTCTCACCTATGTGACCTAGTCTATGATTCCACATCATAGTATTCTCTGATGGGAGTTTTAACTCCACAACATTTGCAGACAGAGAAGTGTCTTCATCTTTCTCTACAGGGACTGATTTACATGACTCTACTAAGGCATTGTTACATTGAATAGGACATGCATCCAACTTATATAGAGTGCCAGTATGAACACCC
This sequence comes from Sequoiadendron giganteum, assembly GCA_007115665.2. NCBI lineage: Eukaryota > Viridiplantae > Streptophyta > Pinopsida > Cupressales > Cupressaceae > Sequoiadendron > Sequoiadendron giganteum. Next base: position 536,493,615 of record CM021106.1, on the reverse strand, counting down.
TTAGCCAACACCATTGTACCTCTAGCCATTTTACATCCTCTACTTGAGAAAGAAACTTCTACACCAACATCATTTAACTTACTGAAAAAAAGAAGATTTCGAGCCAGACCTGGTATATGTAGTACGCCACCAATACCTTCGACTCTCCTGTGAGGAAACTAAATTCTGACTCTTCCTCTGCCAACTATCTCCAGCATTGAATCACTTGCCAAGTACACCTTTCCACTACCATAATTCTCATATTTAGAGAACCATTATGTATTAGACGTCATGTGAAAGCATGCACCTAAGTCAACCAGCCAGACATCATCTGATGCCTGATTTGTTAAGGCTAATGCAATGAAGGCGTCTGCATCACTTTGAGAAGATTCATTTTCTGAAGCATTCTTCTTCTTCTTCTCCTTACAATCCTTCCGGATATGACCAAGTTGCCCACAGTTCGAGCATCTCACCTTGAAATTTTTACTAGGAGATTTTGATCTCCCTGCAGATTTAGATTTCGAATTCTTGTCCTTCTTCTTGCCTTTATCCTTTGGTATACCTCAAACAACAAGAGCCTCTTTGGCCATCTCAGAAGACTTCCTTCAGATTTCTTCAAACAATAGCGAAGCAACTACATCATCCATCTTGAATGCAGTGGTCTTGCTTCCAATAGCCATCACCAGATGATCCCAACTATCAAGTAATGAACACAATAGGAGCATGCAATGATCCTCCTCCTCAGTCTTTACACCTATAGATGTCAGGTGAGTAACACTCATATCAAACGAGTTCAAATGGTCTGCAATAGATGCACATTCTTCCATTTTCAAGGAGTACAACTTCTTCCTCAGGAATAACTTATTTACCATACACTTTCCCTGATAAATATCACCAAGCTTCTTCGACAATGAAGTTTAAGACGTCTCCTCATGGACATTCAGGAGTACATAATCAGCTAGACTTAGTCTTATCAGACCTCTTTCTTTTCTATTAGCAAGGTCCCAATCCCCTTGCATCATACCTTGTGGCATAGTTCCAGACACTGCTATCTAGAGGTCTCTATCCACTAGCAAGTCTTCCATTTTGATTTTCCATAACTCAAAGTTTCTACCATTAAACTTTTCAATATCTACTCTACCTGATGTACTTGCCATCTCAAACAAAAATAATTTTTTAACAATGCAAGACTCCCACTGAAATAGTATTAGCACAAAAAGCTGACCTTTTCCAACAAGGATAAAACAACTGGCTAGGATCTGATACCACTTGAAGGGAAAATTGGGGATGGATCTAATGACCCAATAGTGTGGAATACATTCCCTTAACACTAATATAATATAGGAGAAGAGAAAAATTGAGTTCAAATAGCTTCAAAAACTACTAAGATGAATACAAACATCATAAATGATATTAAGCATTCATAGATGACATAGTATTTACATGGGAAAACCTTTTCAGGTAAAAAAACCACCACACCAAGCAAGAAAAATTGTATTATAGTAATAATCAATTACATATTATATCAGCCCTTACTCTCTGATCATCTCACAATAGCTCTCAAGTTATTTTCTCACCGTTACTGTATTTCTCTCAAAAGTATACAATGAATTCTTCCTACTCACTTGCATCGACTTGCTACTTACATGTACACATCCATCAACCTCACATTGACTATACAAGTCTTACATCACATTTACACTTTCCAGCCAATCCCATGACCTCTAGGTTCATGCATCGATCATTCAAGCAAGCAACTGATCTGCATTGGTTGCATCAAGCCACCCAAGCAATAACTTCACCACCCAAATCGGGTTCCTGTCATTAGCTGAAGTCAGTCTACAATAACTGCCTTTACTACATTGGCCTTTAGCCAATCAAACTGCTATCAACCTACCACGTGTCCATGTGCCATTCATCGGTCACTTTGACAATTCATCCAACTTGGTCAAGCTCAGTTGATCGAGCTCCAAGCTCACCCGAGCTCTAACCATGCCACCACCGAGTCCATTTCCACCAGCTGCAATATGGCGGTGAGCTCGTCTGAGCTCACCCTACCACTCCATCGAGCTTAGTTACTCTCCACCACACTTCCACTGCGACCAACTTCCCTTACTACGGTATGGTGGTAAAAAATCTGGGGGACCACTGGCGGTCAAACCATGCTACTGTGAAGGCTGCCAGGCCACCCTACAGTAGGGTGGTAATCGCTAGCTAGACTGCTGGTGATCTCACCACAGCCACCACAGTGAGCAAGCTCACCGCTCGTGGTGGAGCACTAACCGCCAAGCCCACCACTGGCAGTCTCACCATGAACACCATGGTGAGAGGATTATCGCCTGTAGTATGGTGGTAACCATTAGGCTCACCACTGGCAGTCTCATCGCGGTGAGAGGGACCACTACTAGCAGTAGCCACCAGGCTGACCGTGGACACCGTGGTGAGAGGGACCACTGCCAGTGGTATGGCGATAACTATCAAGCTAGGTCATTGGCGACCTTACCGCACCACCATGGTGAGAGAACTCACCATGCATGGTAAGGCAGTAACCACCAAGGCCAAGCCAGATAGCCGTGGTAAAGCGGTAAAGGCTGAAATAAGCCAGGTGCGGTATGGTGGTAAAGGCAGAAACACCAAATTTTTCGCCAAGTCCTTTAAACCAGAGGCACAAGGCTAGAAGTTGAGACATACTTTCTCAACAACCATCAAATTAATGTGAATATGTATTTAATATATTACAAAACTAAATTAAGGCATCATTTATCTCATTTTATTATTAATTATTCCAAAATTAAGTGTGAAAAAGGGATACTTTTTCCTACACTATAAATATGTATAATTATATTAAATACATACATATGTATATATATCAATCAATCACACATATATCATATTTATGTGTAGGTTGTTGACTGTATACATAGATGCATATTTAATACACACATTTATACATACCTATATACTTATTCACAAACTTTAAGTATCTCAAAAACTATCAAAGACATTTAACATCAAATGTTAAGACAAACAAAAGGAAACAAAAGCAATTAACCCAAACTTCCTATCAAACAAAAAGAAAAACAATGTGGTTTAACATATTCCATCATGAAATCCTCCTAGAAACTATGCCCAAGGTTTACTTACCAAAACTTGGACTAGCTCGACTCAACTTGACCAAACTAGGGTGTGAGTGTGTGTATGCTCATTTAGGCTTATTAAGGGTTACCAAACCAATTTATTCTCTTGAGTGATACCCCCCCTCTCTTACTTGAGGCTTGAACCCTTCCTACATCCAACTTAATGCATCATGAAGGTAGTTAGCTATTCACATGAATTCTATTACATCATAAATCATTTGCATCATCAAAGCATTAAAGTATTCACATTTTAATACATATTCATTCATCACATTTTCCATCAGTATAAAACATGATCCTTCCTTCAAAATTAATAAAATTTTAATTCATATTTTAGTATTTCACTCACTGAGTAAACATATTAAGGTCACAATTTATATTTATCACCTTTTTTACTCGTGAAGCTAAAAGTAACTTGGTAGCTAAGAGACGGGGTGTAACATTGTATGTGTTGTCCAATGCAAATAGTTTGGAAGTGGTGTTACAGTCTCAATAATTCTATAGGAAACATTGGTGGTGATAAATAATCAATGCACTAAGTAGCTGCATAGTAGGTTAAGCAAAGTAAATTTGATAGTTTGAGCTGAAAATGAATTGGGAATACTTATGGCTACCAACAAGGGTAAAAACTAGGGTTAAAATGATATAATGTATTTTTTACAAAGAACTGTGCATTAAATGCTTGTAGAGGAGATAAGGATTGAGTTTGTAGGAGGAAAATATAATATACCTGAAAACAACCAGCTATTCGAGAGGAAGGTTTCTAGTGTTCAGGCATGAGACAACATTCTAGGTGAAAGCTGGTACCAAATATTTCCTATCGGCTAAAAAATAAAGGTTATTATAGTGTCAGAAAATGTCATCAGGAAATTTTCACACTTGTTTGGGCCCTCCTTGCTAAGTTAGGCTTAATTTTTCCTTGATTTAGTGTTGTAATATGGTTGACACATTCACATTAGGTCTTGGGCCCTTGTGAACTAATGGATTTAATGGTACGTTGCTAAAGTGTTGTGAAGTGTTGTAACACACTTTCACACTTTTCTAAGGTCTTATCAACCTAATAAACCTCTTTTTTAATCAAAATTAATCATATTCCTTCCTTATTTGGAAGTATTGTAAAGTGATGTAACACACTTTCAAACATTTGGAGGATTTTCATTAATAATTGAGCTTTCTTATGCTTTAATTGGCCCATTTTGCATCCACAAGCCTCATATATTACATCTTTTTGAGGATAATACTGACACTAATCATTAAGCAATCATAATTAAGGTGTTTTTGGCTTGTGTGGCCCAAATTTATGGATCTGGGACTCATTCATCACCTTGTTTGAATGGGTCCCACCTGGATCTTTTGGCCTTGAACGGGTATTCACAAATTTCTAAGGACTTTTAATTTTTGGTCCCATACATCATGCCAGATGGGACACATTTTCCATCTTGGGAAAATGAGTCTTGTGTGAACCAAAATCAAAATTAATTCAAATTTTTGGCGGGATTTTATTCTCCTAGATCTGATGTCAGTTTGTAGTGTTGTAATTTTGGGACTTCTTGTATAATTGAGTATAAATACAAGGTTCTTTCACTCATTTTCACCTAAGACTTTTGTGAGAGAATTCATACTAGCAAATTGAGTTTACAAGAGCATTCAAGCATTCACAAGAGCATTCAAGAACATTCAAGGGCAGATTATCAAATATTTTAGAGAAACATTCAAGCATCAATCATCAAGTCAAGGATTTCATATGTCATTTTGTTATTGTGCTAATAATTGTGATGTAGGGTTTATGATTCAAGCATGTGGTTCATTCAAGAAAGAGTCAAGAACCACACCCATTGTAGCCATTTCAAGCATATTTGTAGCACTTCATTAAAGGGTTTGGTGAGTTGCAACATCATCATTTGTTTATTCATCATTCTCCATTCTTATTTGTTTTCATTTCAAGGTTTAATTACCAACAAGGGGTTTGACCAAGGAAAACCCCTATCCACTAACCCAACAACATTTTCCCCTCTCCTTTGTGTGCGATTTCTAAGTCTAGGTTGTAGATTTCCTAAGGAGAAAGATTGTAGAAAATTTGTAAATCATTCAAAGTTGTCAAAATTGTCAACAAGCCATGGAGAGACTTGGAGATCACCTATAGGTCACAAATTTCAGTTTCGGATCAAAAAACCAATCAGGAAGGATTGAGAAAATAGAGAAGAGAAGGATCAATCTTTGAAGTTGTAAATCCCAACTAGATTGATTTGCCACTTTTAATGAATGAGTCCGAGTTCCAGTTAGTTTTAAAGATTTTGTAGATTCAGATACCCTTTTGTCTGAAACCTATTCCTACCTAGTTTTCTAGAAATTGGACTACTTTGCCCAGCTTGGCGAATGAGTCCCAGTCAGTAGTAAAAGTAAAATTTCTAGTTTTTCAGACCTCCATTCAACCTTCTTAGGATTTCTAGGTGCACAAATTCCGCTTTGTAGTTTTTTGTGTTGTTTCATTCACTTTTCTAGGTCATTTAGCGTTAGTTTGCATTCAACTAGGGTTTTGCATTGCATCTAGAATTCAATTATCTTTTCCAAGTCTAAACTTGGTGGTGAACCCCTTATTAGATCATAATCAACCCCTAGAACAATCATCTTGCAATATCTCTTTCTCTTTTGCATTGAGATGTCAATTACTTGTTTTTGAATGAAAGTGAGGGAAAGTTGTTCTCTCTAGGCCCTAAACCACTAGGGTGAAGAGATCCAAAGCAATTTTCATTCTTTAATTTTGGTGAAATTGCATTTAGAATACATTCTTTTCTGATTTGGAGTGCATTTTCATCCTATATTTGGCTTGCATTAACATTGCATTAGGATTTGCATTGGTTATTTTACATTATAGGGTTTCAAATTTTTCATTAGTGAAAGCTCATCTAGCTTGAATTTTTGCATCTTATTTCATTGAAAATTAATCAAAATTTGGATTTGCATCTCACATACATATCATAAAACATAAAAAGCATAGAATTCCATTGAAAAATTTTGATTTTTTTTTTTAAATTATCACTGACTCATTTGCCACCTTGGGAAAATCAGTCCCTTTGCATATTTGCATTGCATTTTTTGGTATTCAAATTTTAGTTTATGGGTTTCTATTTACTGTTATAACCTTTTTGTTTCAGTTTACAAATCTTGTATTTCACTCAATTCATTCATCTTCTGCATTTCTTAAATTCAAAATTGCATCTAAAACATTTCATTTTACATTGTTGCATAGTTTAGAATCTGAAATTTAGATCATGGATATGTGCTTGAGTAATCTTTTGATGTCCTTAAAGTTCTTAGTGGATATGTAAAGTTGTAATTTTTGACATGATCCTAATGACATTGACCTTACTTATTCTCACTCAGCTCCTAATGCATGTCCTCCTCATGATGTTGACATCATTGGAGAAGATGATGACAACATGAATAAGTTCCTAAACAATTGTCTTGACAACCTTGAAGGTAATGCATCCTTTTACCGATCAATGAAACAACCAAAATGTCCTACAATAATACCTCTTGAGATGTTTGGTTACATCCCAAAAAAAAAATTAAACCTAATTTCCCTACAATAGGTGAACCTAGTTCCTCTAAACAAGCAAACATTCAACCATTTTATGATAACAAAGTAACAAACACTCCAATCAATATAGAAGAAATATATGGAAAAGGATTCAAAATCTTAAGTAAATAAGGATTTGATACAACAAGTGAACATGAGATTCATCAACTCCTAGAGGAAATATCAATTAATGAAAACACAAAAGGGTTAGGATATCAAGATCCCTCTCACAATATAAGAGCTCCTAAAGAATACCTAAGGCTTTGTAGTGATGGTGTGGTGACCTTGTGTTCTCCTCTTGATATGAATGTCCTTCTTCCTAAAGAACAATCAATCATTTATAACAATGACAAGGATGATAGGATCACCTTATGTCCTCCTCCTCAACCTTCAATTTGAAATCTAGCAACCACAAAAAGGCCCTACAAATTACAAAAACTAAAGTTTCCTATCCACCACCTGAAAATGAAAGGAAACTTCAACTGCTTATAAATAAATAACTTATAACATTACCACCAATTAAAGACACACTCATATTATATCCTAAAGATGATTTTCATGCATTCAAGTTAGTATTGAAAAAAATTCACTTTGATGACAATGATTTCCATCAAGTGATTGCATAACACATCCTTTTCCACCCCTTGTCTTGTAATGATTGTAGAACATTCTATTCTCACCATAACATGATCTTTTCAGCCACCTATCTTAGCTCATTCTTGTCTCGCACTCAATGGGGGAAAGAAGTAGATAGCCTTGTCCTAGTAATGTATTTTTTGTTGTCCCTTAGGTTTGTTGTCTACCTTTCGCTTATATAGACTGAGATTGGGAGGCGGATGACCTGATCATAGGTTGACTCGCATGTGCCTTACTAGTCTTTTGTATTATTTCTTTTTCATTTTCTTATTTGTGATTTCATGTTCATATTGTGATCCTCATGACATTCTCTCTCCTTATGACATTCCTCTATTTGTACCTTCATTCTTCTCTATGTTGAAAATATTTTATCTTTGCCATTTTGTCTTGTGTTTTCCTTTTATGGATGACATAAGGAATCGACACAATCATGTCTCTTCCATGTTGAACCGAAAGGCTCTTTCTTTATTTTCGCTCTCTTTCTATCATTCTTCCAATTCTATGTGTATTTGGGGAATGATGACAATTCTGAGCTCTCTAAAAATATTGCAACAAGAACATATTGACCCCAAATCCATAGATCCCTTATGTGTTTGGTGTATTTTTGGGGGCAACCCCTCTCTTTTCTTTTCTTTCGCATGATGTGGCTTTACTTGGAAACATATGACTTGGCATAGATCTTTCCAAGTTGGCTCTCATGTCTTATTTCTTGTTAGAAAATTTATCATTTGCTACTTTAGAGTAATTTCTTACAATATGGTGCTTGGAAATTTCTTTAAAGTGGGGGCATACATTGACATTATTGTTTTTCATTTTTCCTTTTTCTTGGTTCTTGGTGCAGTCTTTTTATTTCATACGATGTGTTTTTTGCTTTGTTGATGACATTGGGTGTGATGTCCTTGTTACCTGTCAACTTATCACTCAAAATTATTTTTTTATCCTTTTAATAAGTAATTTTTGATGATGTCGTGGCCCTGCCAACTTCCTTAACCTTGTCAAGGAGTTCATAAATTCTGAAACTACCCGACCACCTGACTTATCTATAGCTTTGGCAGTTTCAAGTCTTATCCCATGTAGTCCTATGTAGTCAACTCATCAGAGTTTCTTAAAATGTTAGAACTCTAGACGTATGGTTATAAATTTTATCTTCTCAACAACGGGGAGAACCAAGTAGGAGGCATGATTTCCAAAGTGTTAGCCCATTTAATTAATTATGTAACGCCATTAAGGAATGTCTTCCCAAATGCTTTGAAATTCCAACTTGAGGCTCAACATGATCTTTTAAATCTTCTGAAGAGAAAACTCTTAAATAGGGAGTTGGCGAAATAGATCTAGTAATGGATTGGCATATTTTTCTTAGTAAATAAATGATCTTTTCCTATTGTCGATGTTAATTGAGCTCACGTACAAGAAAAGGTGGTGACATTTCCCATTCTAGAATTCTCTCAAGATGGTGCTTCCTAGTGATATCAGAGAGTGGGAAGATGATCTTGTACTTGTCATACAACCAAATTTAAATTGGCTCTTTGGGGAGCAACTTGACATCATTTTTGTGTTGTGCTCACTGACATGGAAGGAGAAAACCAACTATGCTGAATATCGTAGGGTAATTTTTGTCTTAGATAAAGAAGAAGAACGATTCAAATTTAACAATTTGGTCATGGAAATGCAGTTGGAGCTGTTTACAATTTTGGCCCCTCCAGTGGTTTAGGTACACAAACTCCTTATAGGACTGGTAGTAAAGGCTTCTCCTCCTCCGAGAATATAATTTTTTTAATTTTGCATACATGGAATCTTTGTAACTAGTAAATAGTAACCAAAATTTTAGTGTAGCAAAACCTTTTTTGTTTCACGGTCGCTTTTCGATATTGGTCACTTTCAATGACCATTATGAAAAGTTTCTCTCAAGTATATGTAAGGCTATAAAAAGGTGGACCTGACATCATAATAGGGTATTAAAGGAATAGGGGGAATAAGATTAGTGTTCTTGAAACTCAATCTGATTGTACATGGGTATTGAGTCCGTGAACTCATATTTTGGCATTGAAGAAATAAAGAGAATACTTTGAATCTTTGAATTGATAAATTTGTTTCTTTTGATTACATGTACTTTGTTCCATTGTAGTTGCTCTTCAACATTCATCTATTATATTGGATTGTGTATGTGTTTAGTCCCGAAACTTTGAATTTGGTTTTAAATCATCTGTTGAAGGAATTTTCTTTTCTCTCTTTTCTTGGGTATTATCCATGGGTATGGGATAAATGAATTTCATGTCATTTGTATTTATTCATTTAGTTTAAAATTAATTTTCTACATCTACTTCATGATTATGGGTAGATGTTTGTTGCCTTTCCTATTTTCTGGTTAAAAGCATACCTTGTGTTTCCATTCATTGAATATCTTAAGAGGGAGATGTACCTCTAAAATTTAGATGAAAGTTGTCAATCCAATGAAAATTTCTCCAACTATTAGTGATGTTTGTTCATCTATTCGGGCATCTAGAGTCATTTTCTATATCAAAGGACAAATCTATCTACTAGCAGATTTTCGGTGACTACTAGGGAATGTAAGATCAATATGTTCCAGTTTCAATTACAAAATGGTGCCTTCCTGGAGATGAAGGTTGGTGGCTCTGTTTAATCAATATATCTTAGAAAATGGTTCAAGGTCAGGCCAAGCAATGGAACCCATTTGGAAAAATATCTGCACTGATGATTGAAGAAATATTGGCTGAAGAAGATGGAATGATTCATTCACTATGGAATGGACTCAAAGCAAGCATATCTGAAGCTGAAAAGAAAGGACTACATCCACTCCAAGATCATCAATCTACCTTACTATTCAAAAATTTGTGTTGTAGATATTACATTCTTAAAGATCTTAAAAATGAGATTTCTCAGGCAAAGGTAGAAAGGTTAAAAATACTTAAGGAAGAATCAAAGAATAAAGAGAAAAATTTCTTTTAATTTTTCTATTTTTGGTGAACATAATTGTATACAAAAGAACGAGATCGACCAATCATCCATTTTTTTTGAAGAAGTATTTTCAGATGAATCCAATGGTGTTTGGAAAGTTCAAATGACTTTTTTTGTGGGATTGTGTATAAAAATGGTCATGTTGAAGAGGTTGATGTAGGTGCATTCAACTTTGATGAGCGAAAGGATATAGGTGCGCCCTTACCTGAATCTCTCAGTGAAAATATTAGGGAGGAGAAACTACTAAAAGAAGAAATATGGGCATGTAAAAGTAGTTTTGTAGAATCTGCCGAAGGTATGGACTGTTGTTACTCACAACCTATATGTTTTATTCATGAAGATTTTATTTGCACAAGTGAAAAGGACGTGGTCTTGGTAAAATTTGATCCTATGTTTATAGAAAGCGATATTCAAACACCACAATCAACAGCCATACACCTAGAAATTGTTTTATCCTGTAGTTTGCAGAAGGAATATTCCATTCATGAAGCTTTTTATGAAGTAATAATAAATGTTGCATCTGAAGAGAACATTATGTTAGGGATGAAAATAGAGGAACGGTCAGGAAATCCTAGAGGTGAGATTAGTTGGAACATATTCAATGCATTATATGTGCCGACAGAATATGGTGAAAATTCAAAGGTGAGAGACAATCCCCTCTTTGACTTATTTGATTATGAATCAACTGAGGTGAATTCATTGTCTTTCTCCCATAATAAAGATGGAGTGGATAAGTTTATTCCTGAAAGCAGTTGTGAGAATGATGATAAAAAAATGAAGAAAAATCAATTGAATACTGATTCGAGTAGCTATCGACAAGGAAACAATCATATAAGTGTTAAATATAAAATTCCAAATTGCTATGAGAAAATAAAGAAAGATCATTCTCAAGTCGCTAGTCTATGCTTAATGGTTCTTGCTAATGGTCATTTGTTAAAAGGTGAAGTTGTTGGTGATTTTTTAGTTGATGAAGTCGAAGGTATTGAATTGGTTCTCAAAGGAGACAAGCTGATTGAATTTATTGTCAAAGGAAAATAATTTGTTCCTTCATTTGGTGATGATTTTGTAATTGGAAAGGCTAATAGAAATGATGATAAGCCTAATTTTTGTCAGGAGGAAGCTGATCTGAACCAAGGCATACAACCTAATTTTCTTCAGAAAGTTTGTTCTCATAGAGGCAAGGCAAGTTATATTCAAAATATCATAGAGATATATGATGAAAAATGGCTTTTCAACTATAAGTTTATACACAAGGGCCTCATGTATATGGTAGCTCGCCATTGGGCCTATGTGCTATTTTTGAGTTTGCAAGTTCTTTACAGGAGCACATTCCTTTTCTGCAATGGGTTCTATTTTTCTCAACCTGTTAATGGCGTCATTTGAGCAATGACTGATCCCCTTTAATTTAGGGTCTTTATGACCATGTATATAGTAGTTCTTTTTGGTGTGCTCGTTTTGCATTTCCCTTTCCTTTTTTGTGTTCTTGTCTCATTTTTTACTTGTACCTAGTTCTCCTACACTTTGTCAACTCCAAACCCAATGGACTAAGGCTAGTCTACCCCATGATTCTGGAGTTCTCAGCATCATTTGTGAAAATATAGTCCCAAATCGGAGCTAATGCTACCCATCAAATTATCACTCAAAATTATTTTTTTCTCCTTTTAATAAGTGTTGATGATGTCGCAGCCTTGCCAACTTCCCTTGCCCTTTCACAGATTTCATAAGTTTTGAAAATAGTCGATCGCTCAACTTATCTATAGCTTTGGTAGTTTCAAGTCTTATCCCTTGTAGTCCTGTGTAGTTGGCTCATCAGAATTTCTTAAAATGTTAGACTCCAGAAGTATGGTTATAAATTTTGGCTTCTCAGTGATGAGGAGACCCAAGTAGGAGGCACAATTTCCAAAGTTTCAACCCATTTAATGAATTTTGTGGCCCCACTAAGGAATGTCTTCTCAAATGCTTTGAAACACCAACTTGAGGCTTAACGTGATCTTTTAAAGCTTTCAAAGATACAAATCTTAAATAGGGAGTTGGTGAAACGGATCTAGTAATAGATTGGCACATTTTTCTTAGTAAATAAATGATCTTTTCCCATCATCGATGTTAATTGAGCTCGTGTACAAGAAAAGATGGTGGCATTTTCCATTCTAGAATTCTCTCAAGATGGTGCTTCCTAGTGATATTAGAGAGTGGGAAGATGAGATTGTACCTATCATACAACCAAATTTAAATTGGCTTGATGGGGAGCAACTTGACATCATTTCTGAGTTGTGCTCGCTAGCATGAAAGGAGAAAACTAGCTATGCAGAATACTGCAGGGTAATTTTTGTCTTAGATAAAGAAGAAGAACAAGCTGAATTTAACAATTTGGTTATGGAAATGCAGTTGGAGCTATTTAGAATTTTGGCCCCTCTAGTGGTTTAGCTACACAACCTCCTTATATGATTGGTAGCAAAGGTTGCTCCTCCTCCGAGAGTAGTTTTTCTAATTTTGCATACATGGAATATTTGTAATTAGTAAATAGTAACCAAAATTTTAGTGTAATAGAACCTTTTCCATTTCACAGTCACTTTTTGATATTGGTCTCTTTTAGTGACCATTATGAATAGTTTCACTTGAGTATGTATGTAAGGCTATAAAAAGGTGGACCTGAAATTCTAATAGGGTATTTAGGTAATAGCGGGAATAAGCTTAGTGTTCTTGAAACTTAGTCTAATTGTACTGGGTATTGAGTCTCTGAACTCATATTTTGACATTGAAGAAATAAAGAGAATATTTTGAATCTTTGCATTGATAAATGTGTTTCTTTTGATTAAACGAACTTTGTTCCATTGTAATTTATCTTCAACGTTCATCTGTTATATTGGACTATGTATGTATTTAGTCTTGAAACTTTGAATTTCATTTTAAATCATTTGTTGAAGGAATTTTCTTTTCTCTCTTTTCTTGGGTATTACTCGTGGGTATGGGATAAATGAATTTCATGTCATTTTTCTGTATTCATTTCATTTAAAATTAATCTTTCGCATCTACTTTCATGATTATGGGTAGATATTTGTTTCCTTTCCTGATTTTCGATTAAACACATACCCTATGTTTCCATTCATTGAATATCTTAAGAGGGAGTTGTACCTCTAAAATTCAGAGGAAAAATTTCAATCCAATGATAGTTTCTCCAACTGTTAGTGATGTTTGTTCATCTTTCCAGGCATCCAAAGTCATTTTCTATATCAAAGGAAAAATATATCTACTAAGAGTCCTTTAGGAGCATGATCTCTTAGCATATTACATTCCTCCTAGTGGCTTGATGCGACACACTGCATCCCCTAAGTTGCAAATTTTCTACTCTTTGATTGGTCTTCTCTTGTAGACATTAGGCCCAATGTTCCCTAAGTTAAAAGACCTCGCATAAACTAAGCAAGACTCCTTTTAATGTTCCTTATATTTTAAATTTGTTGTTATATGGACACCTTCCATAACAAGACTTGCATGCCTGTAGAGCTATCTTGTTTGTTCATGAAATCCAAGCATATGAAGTTTTGCTTGTCTCATGAAGCTCAAAGATCATTTTGCATGGCACCTTATTAAATTTATCAAGAGGTATAACTTTGACCACAAGAAGCTCGACTGAGGCATGATTTTCTCCATAGCCACTTGCGTGTGTGTGTGAGTACACACCAGCCATGAGTGTATATTTCTCACCATTTTGGACTTCTCACCTAGCGAAGAACCAAGAGTTTTGTTCCCTCAAAGTGACTATACATTTTTTTGGACAAATAGCCTAGATATGATCCACATTGAGATGGACAAATGGTTGAAGCTTGATTCGACTCTCTTTTATCTTTTACCTTTTCTCTCTTTCATCTTTGATAGTGCATGCTTGTGCTTTTCTATTGCTCTTTATCATTTTCATGTGTGTTCCTTTGTACCCATGTTGATTTGTCTTGGGATCTTGATCCTGGGGGCTTGATCACCCCTCTCGATCGTCATTGTCTCATCTTATTGGAATTGGTAAATTTGAACCCCTCTTGACATGCGTGTTTGTCTACTTTAGTGTGAGTTTGAAGCAAGTTCATTCTCTCACTAAAGTGGGGGCTAAATGTAGTGTCAAAAAACGTTGTCAGGAAATTTTCACACTAGTTTGGGCCCTCCTTGCTAAGTTAGGCTTAATGTTGCCTTGATTTAGTGTTGTAATGTGTTTGAAACATTCACATTAGGTCTTGGGACTTTGTGAACTAATGGATTAAATGGTACCTTGATAAAGTGTTGTGAAGTGTTGTAACGCACTTTCACACTTTTCTAAGGTCTTATCAACCTAATAAACCTCTTTTTAATAAAAAATAATCATAATATTTCCTTATTTCAAGTGTTGTAAAGTTTTGCAACACAATTTAACACTTTTTTAGGATTTTCATTAATAATTGGGATTTCTTATGCTTTAATTGGCCCCATTTTACATCCAAAAGCCTCATTTATTGCATCTTTTCAAGGATAATCCCAACACCAATCACTAACCAATCATAATTCAAGTGTTTCTAGCTTGTGTGGCCTAGATTTAGGGATTTGGGACTCATTCACCACCTTCGGTGAATGGGTCCCACCTAAATCTTTTGGCCCTGAACTGGTTTTCACACATATCTTAGCACTTTTGGTTTTTGATCACATAAATTATGCCAGATGGGACAAACTCACCATCTTGGGTGAACGAGTGTCGTGTAGCCCAAAAAAAAAATTAATTCAAATTTCAGGTGGGATTTATTCTCCTAGATTTGATGTCTACTTGTAATGTTGTAATTTCGGGAATTCTTGTATAATTGAGTATAAATACAAGGTTCTTTCACTCATTTTCATCTAAGACTTTTGTGAGAGCATTCATACTAGAAAATTGAGTTCACAAGATAATTCAAGCATTCACAAGAGCATTCAAGATAATTCAAGGGAAAATTATCAAGCATTTTAGAGCAACATTGAAGCATCAATCATCATGTCAAGGATTTCATGTCATGTTTGTTATTGTGCTAACAATTGTGATATAGGGTTTATGATTCAAGCAAGTGTTTCATTCAAGCAAGAATCAAGAACCACATCCATTGTAGCCTTTTCAAGAATATTTGTAGCACTTCATTGAAGGATTTAGTGAGTTGCAACATCATCATTTGTTCATTCATATTTCTCCAGTCTTATTTTCTTTTATTTCAAGGTTTAATTACCAACAAGGGGTTTGACCAAGGAAAACCCCTATCCACTAACCCCAAAAAAAAATTCCCTCTCATTTGTGTGTGATTTTCAGTTCTAGGTTGTAGATTTCCTTAGGAGAAAGACTAGAGAAAAGTTGCAAATCATTCAAAGTTGCCAAAATTGTCAACAAGGCTTGGAGAGACTTGGAGATCACCTATAGGTCACAAATTACAATTTCGGATCCAAAAACCAATCAGGAAGGATTGAGAAAATAGAGAAGAGAAGGATCAATCTTTGAAGTTGTAGAAAAACCCAACTAGACCAATTCGCCACTTTTGGTGAATGAGTCCCAATTCCAGTCAGTTTTGAGGATTTTTATATTCAGATACCATTTTTTTTTAAACCTATTTTTGCTCAGTTTTCCAGAAACTGGACTGATTCACCCAACTTGGTGAATGAGTCCCAGTTAGTAGTAAAATTATATTTTCCTATTTTTCAGGCTTCCATTCATCCTTCTCTGAATTTCCAGGTGTACACATTTTGCTTTGTAGTTTTTTGTGTTGTTTCATTCACTTTTCTAGGTCATTTAGTATTAGTTTGCATTCAACTAGGGTTTTGCATTGCATCTAGCATTCCATTATCTTTTCCAAGTATAAAATTTCTGGTGAACCCCTTATTAGATCATAATCAGCCCCTAGAACAACCTTCTTACAAGATCTCTTTCTCTTTTGCATTGATATCTCAAGGGTTTTTTCTTGAGTGAAAGTGAGGGAAAGTTCTTTCTAGGCCCTAAACCACTAGGGTGAAGAGATCCAAAACAATTTTCATCCTTTCAGTTATATAATGATTATATTATTTTAAAGTTAGAAATACTATTAAGTGTTATTAATATTTATGTAATACCGTTGTAATATATTTTCAAATTTTATTTATAATATTATTTTTAAATATATTTTATAATAAAAAGAAGAAAAAAAATTATATAGTGATTAATTAGAGATAGACGTTATAGATTTAATTTAAATTTTGAATATTAAAAAGAATAAATGTAATATGAAATCTTACCGAGTTAAATTTGATATTATAATTTAAAATTAATTGGTAAATGAGTAAATTGAAGTTTAGAAACAATTTTTAAAAATGTTTAGAATCACATAAAGCAATAAGTTATATATGATTTTTTTAAAACTAATTGTTAAAGTTTTCTACAAATTTTTATTATTACGAAATAATTTAAGAGCTCTAATCCTTGGAATATCTAGTGAATCTAAATTATAAGTGTTGATATTAGAGTAAACCCAAAAAATTAAGATTAAATTGTAAGGACAATCCATCTATAAAGCCATCACCACCCACTTGAGGAAGGGTTTAATTATTTGAATTTTTTTGAAAATGCTTTGATCTATACAAATAAATGTTAAATCTTGATTTAGACATTAGTGATGAGAAGATAATTGAACCAAAGGCCCTTCTAGCTCTATTTATGATAAAGAGAACTCTTTCCAATACCATGTCCAAATATTCTCTTATAAACTTTACAACCACCAATAACATGAACAAACCACTTAGAATTAAAAGAAATGTTGCAAGGTGTGCACCCTTGGTCACCTTGTGCTATGCAATGCAACACTTGGGTTCATGACATAGGTTATCTGCCTCTTGTGGATTCATTAAGTCTAGCGGTTGTATCAGACATTAATAGGTTAATATTTTGGTGCAATGATAACTACTTGTGTAATAATTGGTATTGGAGTCTAGGTCATGGGTTTAAACCCCTCACTTATGCTATGGGGGATTGTTTCAAGGTGTATGCCTTTGGTTTCCTTGTGATTTTCAGCACAATGATTGGGTTCATGACATGTCTTAACCACCTCATGTGGATTAATTAAGTCTGGAGATTGTATCTGGCATTAACAGGTCAATCTTTTGGTGCAACAACAACCATTTATGCAACAAGTAATGCTCTACCAAAAAAAAATCAATCGCCATGCAACCATTTTTAGTGGGACGTGACAAATATGTATTATTTAACCTTATAGAAAATATGGGGATTACTTCCCATTAGGACAAAGAAAATATTGCATGATATTTGTTAATCAATAATTACTAGATTTGGAAGGATTTCAACAAGAAAAATAATAGACATGAATGAATTTATGTATTTTCATACAAATATAACAATTTCCTATGAGAAAATGATTGCAATATCTAGAAACGGATCTTTTTATCCACTCATTGAATGACATAGTCATGCAAGGTGGTCAAGTACTTTGAAAGTTAGACAAGATGTTGAGAAACTTGAACATCAAACCTTTTCCATTGCACATTCATCAAATCTCATTTAGATAGGAAGCCATGGGGAAAGGTATTTTCTTACAACATCATTCTAATTCCACTAAATATTAGAATTTGAAGTGAGTCAAAAGTCATCCAAAGAAGACATCAACTCTTTGAAAGGCTCATGATGCTCTACCAATGTAAGGAAAATAT
Organism: Sequoiadendron giganteum; assembly: GCA_007115665.2. Classification (NCBI taxonomy): domain Eukaryota; kingdom Viridiplantae; phylum Streptophyta; class Pinopsida; order Cupressales; family Cupressaceae; genus Sequoiadendron; species Sequoiadendron giganteum. The sequence continues at coordinate 536,475,639 of CM021106.1, read as the reverse complement.
CATCCACAAGATTTCCATTGGTAGCTTGTTGCAAGGAAGAGGGAAATAAAATACCCCTAAGTAGGTCATGTGAGACTTCATAAGCTAAAAGATAACCACAATATTTAGCAACAATAACATACAATATGAGAGTAATAGGATAACCTTATTTAAGTGACAAAGAATATGGAAAAATTATCAAGGTTTTGTAATTAATTAAAATTAAATTTGAAACATCAAAAAAAATATTTTAAATTTCTTCCAAAAGGAAATAACAAGATCTAAATGTTTTAAACATGGCCAAAATAGAATATTGTTCAATATGATCTTAGGATTTCTCAAATTCCATCATAAGACAAAGAATATAATACTTGCATGCTCTATCAAATTCCATATATGTTTCCAAAGAAAAAATATGTTATCAATTTTATTTTTCAATAATGCCAATTTACTTAGACTATAAAAAATAAAAAATAAAAATAGATGGTGGATGTAAAGAACTAAGGCTTTGGTAAGAACTCTGAAAGAAACATTTAGCAAGTGATTGGAAAGAAACTTGTACAAACATTAAGATCCCTAACTTTGTGAATAAACATGATATTACCATGATTGATATAAAAGCTTGGGAATGTTTTCATAAATTGCTTCCTTATAAACCTAGAGAAGGTTAGGTCCAATCAAATGCTAAAGGCTTGTAAAAATAATAAATAAACCCATTAAGACAAGGAGCCTTGCAATTAGTAGTGATTTTTTTAGTGGCTAATATTCATCAATTGGCTAATAGTTGAAATTTGGGAATCCAAATTTGGATAATAGTTCAAGTTGTAACGAGCCTTGACTCACCACATTTTTACAAAAAAAAAATATGTTATTTAAATCACCAAATAATTTGTTTTATTAAAAAATTAAATTCAATTTTTTCTACAGTATTCGATGTATGATTAGATGAGTTTCACCTAAATTTTAAAATTTATAGTATAAATCGAATTAGTTCACCAATAGTATATCATAATTATTATTTTCTTTAGGGTCATATTTTAATTCTTTGGTTGCTCCGATTATTTAAAATATATTCTAATGTCCCTCACTATATTCTGTGAGGAAAAATGTACCTACAATATGTAATGCTTATGGGACCCAAAATAAAAGAAACTTCCAGGGCCCCATGGGCATTATAGATCATAGGTACATTCTACCTTGTGGAATATAACAATGTCCATTAGATTATATTTTAAATCAATGGTGGCAACTAAAAAATAAACATTATAGAGTCTACCCCTTAAACCTATTGAACATTTCCACCCTCGAAGTCCTTTTCTATGAGAATTATTTTTTTAAATGGAAGGATTCACCATGATAATTATTGCACTTTCCATGATGCAAAAAAAATTGCCAATAAAATTGATTATTTTTTCAAAAAAAGAAATATTCACCAATAGAAATTAATATTTTTTTCCAAAATATGAAAAATTCACCAATATTTTATATCTTTTCTTGAGGGGGGATTTCTTAAAGTTATCACTAGCAATTAGCCATCTATATAAGAGAATCATAGATCTCCTCTAAAGCAAGTTGAGAATCATAATGATTTCATATGTGCACCAGTATGTTTTCATGGAACCACCTCCAGACATTGTTGAAGAACTCCATGTCATTCTAATGCATCTTATTATGCCTATAAGGATACATTATAACACTCTAGGAAAGCTTGCAAGATCTCAAGTAGAATATAAATAGTCTTAGAAGTAGTCTTAATCACTTTAATTTGGGGCCAATCTTGCTTGATATGTAGTGTTCTAAAAATTATTGAGTGTTTTTATAACACACTTTGAGCTATAATAGGAAATATCAAGTTTAAGACCCCTTTGGTTAATTATTATTATAAATATTGAGGTTGTGCCTAAGTTGAGCTACCCAAATTTTAAGTTTCATGTTAAAAGGTTCATCATCAAGCTCATTAGTGATGTGAGAACATTGACTCAATTAAAAACTTAGATAAATTTATTTCCAAACCAATGCAAGAAGGTGGTGGTGAAAGAAATCACCAAGTTCCATGACTCAATATCACTAGTAGTCACTAGAGGATATGGCTCTTGCTTTTGAACTTATATGATTAAATGGACCATCCTCTACTAAATAAAAAGTGAAGAAAAAAGTGAGTGAAAGTTTAGAAGGCATATTATTCCACTCAAATTACAAATGATAGGATTGTGGTTAGAATGAATGATCTCAAGATATCACAATGACAAAATGACAATATAGAAAACCATTCAATTAAAAAAGGTGTGCCAAATAATTAAGCTTTTGGTTGACATGACATAATTCTTAACCATGAGAATGAGAGATCATATTTTTAAACAAACTATGTTTTGGACTGAGGCTTATTAGATTTGAACTACTTAACCCTAATTGATTTTTTGGTAATACTAACTATTAACTGCTCAATCTCTTAAGTTTTCACAAATATACAAAAGAAAAATAAATATTAATAATTTATGCTTGTCATTTTGTCTTAACGACACTTATCCCATAAGTTCTCAAGTCTTTCATTAGAAATAGATTCGTATGTGAGTGGATTTAATAAAATAGTATAGATTTTACAAAGGCTTTCAAAGTTACCAAGCTGCATGGTTTGAATTTGTAGCTTCAGAATTGTAGGCCATGTAATCCTCATAGGTCAATGTGGATCACTAAATTGGTGTCGCCATATAATGATGTTTGTATCATACTATTTTTTTTAATTTAGGTAGCTTGGATAAGTGTTTCCAAACCCAAGAATAATTAATTAATTAATTGAGTTTTCTAGAGACTTCTAGAAAGGAGCTAGTTAAAGTCCAAATAATTAATTAATTAATTGATTGATTGATTGATTCCTAGATAGAGACTTCTAGAAATTAGTTAGTTAGGGTTTGTTAGTCTAGTTAATCTTAGCCATCATTTGAGATTAAATCATGGCCATTGGTTTTTCAATGAGGAGAGTATAAAAGGGGATCAATGGGAATTTGGAGAACATACAATTGAGAAAGATTTGCAGTGATAGAAATTAATTTTGGAGTGATAGAAAATAAATTTACAGTGATAGAAAGGGCGTAGTGATAGCGTTGGAGGCAAAAACAGTGGAATTTCAGCAAGAGAAATTGAGGGAAGAATTTTTGGAGAAGAAATATTGCCAAAGCTCTGCTAGTAAGAGGCAAGCAATTTATGTATCTCTTGGTTTGCTAAAGTTTAATAAAATTCCTCATTTATAGTACTGGTTTTCCCTTCAGGGTTTTCTAGGGACAACTTGTCCAAAAATATTGTGTTTATTGTTTAGCATATTTTCTTCTCTATTCCTATGGTTATATTTGTGAAATTGTAGTTGTGTTATTTTTCAATATTTGTTGTGAATTAATTTTTCATAGTCAAATAATCTATATAGATAGGACATTAATAATAAGTAACAACAATAGAATTTTCACATGGTATAAGAGCTGATCTAAGGGAAAAAAAAGTGATGCGGAGTAAGGGTTGATTTAAATCTAATAGACTCAACTCAACACAATTCAACCATTACTCAAGATCCAAGACTCCTGCAATGATGATTTTCAATAATGTGCTTGTTTTCCCAACTAGATCACCAAAATGATGTTTCTAGGATTATCTTTTAGAGAAATATGTCTCACCTTTAAAACCAAACCTTTTCAGATACCCATTAGGTTAGTACTCAACATATATTCCTAGGGACATAGGTTGTTTTGGAACAAAAAACTCTAAACTAGACTGCTACGCCTGAAAACAAGGCCAAATTAGGCCACTTTACAAAGAAAGTACTAATAATTCCTCTCCCACTCACATAAAAGCTTCATAAATGACACAAAATAATCACATAGGGTCACAATAACTAGGTCTTAGCAAAAAAATACTCTTCCTATTTGTTGTCTCACTCTTTCACTACTCTACCTAGCCTAACACATGAGGATGTTAGACTAGGTCTTTGTCAAAAACCTCTTTAAGCTCCATCCCCTACTCCACAAAAAAATAAAAAATTGAAATTACTCCTAAATCTACCATTCCACCGAGTTTGGTTAATTTATAATAGTGGAATGGCTTGCAATTCACATTTTTGTCCACAAACCCATGAAAAGGAGGGTTTCCAAGTGGTCGGTGGTAAAAGGCTTTAAACAAATTTTATTCTTAATGAAAATACACCAAATTTGACTCAAATGAAATATAAGACACTATATAAACATTTCCCATTAGTCTCAACTCATGATAGTTTAGTATGGGTCCGTACAGAATGAAAAAACATAGAAAATGCATTAAAAACTAGAAAAACAAAGCTTCCTTCACTTTGTTTCTTCACCAAAGATTAAAATCCTCATGCCTAAATTTTTATTTGGCTTAAGACATGAAATTAAACTGAAAAAAATCAATTGCAATGTAATAAATCTCTAGTGACCATTCAACTTCCTCAAACATGCAAAAATGCCAAGCTGCAAAAGCAACTTTTGCAACTTTCACCAAACTTTACCCAACGCCTAACAAATGACCCTACATGACACTAACATGCAAGAAAGGTATTATTTATTCATTATTACATTAATTTTATGAGAAAACACACAACTTAATAAATTAAACACCTAAAAATATCCCTATGTCTAACATGACCATGGTGCCCCTGCACCATACACCCAGGGTGAAAATGATTTTATTTTCCTAATGAAATGAGCTCATGAATAGAGAATCCATGTTGTTTGATATCCTCCTCTGATATCCAGATAGCATCTTTATTTTTTAGTCCATTCCATTTGACCAAGTATTCATTATACACTTTGTGTCTAGTTCTCTTGGCCTATCTTGTATCCGATATGCTCTCAAGCTTCATTGGTTGGTTGGTTGGTAGGTCTTTAACCCACTCATCATCTTCAAGTAATGTAGCATCTACTTATTCACTTGCAACCATAGTAATCTTAAAAGGATAAAGATAAAAAACATTGAATATGGGTGAGATAGCCACTCCAGGAGGGAGTTCTATCTCATAAGAATTTTTCCCATACTTGTGAACCACCTTGCAAGGTCCAATAATTTTCATCATTAGCTTGGTGTATTTACCCTTGGGAAACCTCTCTTTCCTCAAATTTGCAAGCACCATGTCCCCTACTTTGAACTGAACATCCTTCTTTTTCAAATTTGTCTTCTCCTTGTACTTCTCCACACTCTTTTTCAGATTCTCCTTGACCTGCTCATGTATGTCCTTCATAGCTATAAAAAAATCCTCTCCTTCTGCACTCCTTTTCTTCATTCCCCTCAAATCTCTCAACTGAATTATTATAAGCATACTCTACTTGAGGAAGTATGAGATCCCAACTCTAATTATGCTCTTTGGTGAGGCACCTCAACAAGTTTCCTAGTGACCTATTAGCAACTTCAGTCTGCCCATCTATTTTTGGATGATAGGCAGAACTGAATGTCAAGTTTGTGCCTAATTTCCTCCACAAGGTCCTCCAAAAGTGACCTATGAACTTAGTATCTTCATCATTTTTTTTTTTAAAAGGAAGTCGATGTATCCTTACATTGTCTTTGAAGAAAAAACTATCTATATGAGATTCATCATTTGTACTCCTACACACAATGAAGTGAGCCATCTTATTAAATCTATCAACAACAACATAAATACTGTCATACCCTCGTTGTGTCTTAGGCAGTCCCAAAAGAAATTTCATGCTAATTTCATGCTAGTAAAGACCCTGCATTAGAACTTGATCCTTTATCTCTTCAACACACCACACAACTCTCTACAAACTTTTTTATATCCACATGCATCCTCGGCCAATGATAGAATCTTTTGACCTACTCCAAGGTCTTGTCATACCCAAAGTGTCCACCCAAACTACCACAATGCTTTTCTCTTATTAGATTTTCCCTCATAGAGAAATTTGGCACACACAACTGAGCACCCTCAAACAACAAACCATATTGCAGTACAAAATCATAATGCTTACTATGGAAAACACATTGTGACTTATTGCAAACAATAAAAAAATCCTTAAAATCATCATCATCTTGATACATACCTATCAATGCATCCACTCCTACACTTTGTAGTTGAATCTCTTGAACCAACGTGGCTCTCCTACATAGAGCATCAACAACCTTGTTTGATTGCCCTATCTTATGCTTGATGGTGAATGTACAGGCCTACAAATACTCCATCCACTTCATGTGCATATGACTCAACTTATCTTGGATATTCAAGAAGCTTAATGCATGATTATCTATGAAGACAATGAAATCCTTTGGCAAGAGATAATTCCTCCACTTCTTAAGAGATTGCACTATTGCATAGAGCTCTAGGTTGTATGAGAAATACTTCCTTTTAGCCTCATTGAGTTTCTCACTGAAAAATGCCATCGGTTTCCCTTCTTGACTCAAAACTACACATATGGCATACCCGCTTGCATCACATTCAATTGTGAACAACTTGTTAAAGTCAGGGAGTGTGAGAATAGGTTGTTGAGCCACCCTAGTCTTCAAGTACTCAAAGCTTTTATTTGCCTCATTAGTCCATTGAAACTTATTCCTCTTTTCACCCTTTATTGTATTAATGATTGGTGAACAAATGTGGCTAAAGTTCTTGATGAACTTCCTATAGAAACTAGATAATCCATGAAAGCTCCTTACCTCTGCTACTTCTTTAGGAGTTTTCCAACTGAGTATGGATTCTACCTTTGTGGGATCCATCTTCAATGTCCTCTCTGAAATTACAAAACCAAGTTAAACAAGCTCCTTCCTCATAAACTCTCACTTCTTGAGATTGATCATTAGCTTCTCCTCATTCAACTTCCTCAACACCATATCCAAGTGTTGCAAGTGCTCCTCCTTTGTCTTACTGTATACAAGGATGTCATCGAAGTATACCAACACAAATTTTCCTATGAAGTGTTTTAGGACCTCATTCATCAACCTCATGAATGTGCTTGGGGCATCTGATAACCCAAATGGCATCACTAGCCACTCATACAAAGCCTCATTGGTCTTGAAGGAATTCTTCCACTCATCTCCTTCCATTATTTTAATATGATGGTATCCAATTTTTAATTCAATTTTTGAAAAGTAACATGCACCTAAAAAACTGTCCATCAAATCCTCCATCCGGGGTATAGGAAACCTATATACAATTGTAATCTTATTTACTACTCTTGAGTAAGTACAAAACCTCCAATATCCATCATTTTTAGGTGCAAAAATAGTAGGCACAACACGAGGGCTCAAGATATCCCTTATTATCCCTTTGTCCAACAAGTCTTGAACCTGATTTCTTATCTCTTCATTTTGCTTAGGTTTCATCTTGTACACTGGTTTGTTTGGAAAACTTGCACCTGGTATAAGTTCAATGTGATGACTCACATCCCTAATGCGTGGAAAAGAATTTGGTAGTTATTTCACCACTATATCTTCATACTTATCCAATAGGACTTGCATCTCTTTTGGTACCTCTTTTCCATCTTCTACTACTACATCTAACATTGGATTACAAACAATGGAATAACCAATGTCTTCCTCCTCTAGATCCTTCAAAAACTATTTCTCCTTAACCACTAACACACTTTGTCCTTCATGAACTGCACTATCTTCTTCTTAAATGGGTGAAAGGGTATATGACTACCCATATTTTTCTATCACATATATATTCTTCTCCCCATCATGTTTGGCCTTCCTATTGAATTGAAATGGCCTTCCTAGGAGTACATGACATACATCCATAGGGATGATGTCACAAAGTATCTTATTCTTATAGGGACCAATGTTAAATTAAACCCAAGCCTGCTCATTTAATAAAACATATTGACCCTTATTGAGCCATGGAACTTTGTAGGGTGTTGCATGAGGATTCCTTTTCATTTTTAGTTTTTGTATCATCTCTTAAGACACAAGATTATCAATTGAACTAGAATCTACCACAACCTTACATACCTTTCCTTGTGACTTGCAAGTTGTCCTAAAAAATGCTTTTCTTTGTGGGGGATCCTTGGTGGTTGATACCTTGATTAGTGTCCTCCTCAACATCAAAGATTCACCTACCTCTAGAGAATCATGTAGAGAAGGTGAGTTAACAATTTCATTGTCCTCCTCTTGCACTATTTGAGCCCTCCTCTCACCACCATGAAAATTAGATGATTGTTTGTTTGGGAATTTCCAAGCTAGGTTTCCAAATTGGTTGCAACTATAACATCTACCTCAAAAGGTGTTGGATCATCTTCCTTGTCCATTGAACCTTCCTCTACCACCAGATCTCCTTCCCCTGAAATTACCTCTGCCATTTGACTCTCCACTTTGTTCTTGATGGTTGCCTGATTCACCTTGTGGTTTTTGTTACTGGACCCTTGCACCAAAGTTTCCTCTATCTCTAAATTTTTTCCCTCTTCCTATTCCTTGCTACTCTTTCTTTCTTTTAATCCTTTCCTTAGCTTTAGTTACCAATTGGAAACACTCCTCAACTATCCTAGGAGTTGTGAGACTAATCTCATCTTGTATGTTATATCTAAGGCCATTCAAGTACCTTTCCAATTTCTCCAACCCATCTTCAATATGTCATGCCCTTATGCTTAGTTTATGAAATTACTCAGTATATGCCATTACATCTAACTCCTTTTGCTTTAAATTTTGTAGCTTCCTAAAGGTTTGTATTGCATAATCTGTAGGCAAGAATTGTGTCTTCACCTTAGCTACCATCTAGTCCCATGAGATTATATTTGAATTTCCCTTCTTAACTCTTTCATCTTGAATTTAGTTCCACCATGTCAAGGTAGGGCCCTTTAGCTTAGTCTTTTCAAAATTTACCTTCTTGTTGTCTTCTATCTCCTCAAACTAAAAGAATTTGTCCAAAGAATCTATCGAAGCCAAGACTTCTTCACTATCCAATTTGCTACATTGGCACTTCCACTGTCACTTTTGGAATATTGTCACCTTTGACTACCTTTAGCATCCTGACCATCCTCATCTTGGACTCTTGTTGGAGGGTTCTCACTCTCACCTTCTTCTTCCTTATGCCTTTGGTCTCCACTGACCATTCCTCTCATATGATTATTTTCCAGGGCTTCTGTCCTTGCAAGGGTTACTCCTTGTGACTCCTTTTAGAGCCTTTCCTTCTAAATTAATTTCTCTTTCAAATCTTTTACCTCTTTGGCCATTGGATTACCCTTTGGAGGCATCTTGCTTATTCCTACTCTCACTCAATTCCCACTTCTAGTCAAAACCTTAGCCTTGATACCACCTGATGCAGAGCAAGGGTGGATTTAATGTTACTAGACTCAACTCAACATAATTCAAACATTACTCAAGATCCAAGACTGCTGCAATGATGATTTTCAATAATGTGCTTGTTTTGCCAACTAGATCACCAAAATGATGTTTTTAGGCTTATATTTTAGAGAAATCCATCTCACCTTGAAACCCAAACCTTTTCAAATACTCATTAGGCTGGTACTCAACATATCTTCCTAGGGACATAGGTTGTTTTGGAACAAAAAACTCTAAACTGGATTGATACGCCTAAAAATAAGGCCAAATCATACCACTTTACAAAGAAAGTACTAAGGATTCCTCTCCCACTCACCTAAACACTTCATCAATGACACAAAATAGTTACATAGGGTCAAAATAACTAGGTCTTAGCAAAAAAACAATCTTTCTATTTATTGTCTTACTCTTTCACTACTCTACCTAGCCTAACACATGAGGATGTTAGGCTAGGGCTTTGTCAAAAACCTATTTAAGCTCCATCCCTTGCTCTAGAAACAAATAAAACATTGAAAGTAATCCTAAATTTACCATTCCACCGATTTTGGTTAATTTTAAACATGATTTCATATGGCTTCTAGTGTTGTCATTCATGGCATCCTAACTCATTCATTTGGTCTACAGTGTAGTATTGGTTCATACCGATAGAACATAATAAAGAGCATGGCATCCAGTTAAAGGAAAATATGTCGATCTAAATACCTCATTAGAATACTATTTTGAGTTGTGGATCTCAAACGAAGGTTTGTTGATGTTTGTACTACCTTACTCAAGAAGTATATTGATGCACATTCACTGGTGTATGATCTAGGATACCCGGAGCATTGATCTTTTGGGTTATCTATGCTAGAAGGTTGACTTGTTGAATATAGTAGTCACAAATATATAAGGAGTAATTGATTAAATGTTTTCATGTTTGAACTTGTTTATTTGGGTCCTTACTATGTTATTAACGACTATGGATTGTGTGCATAAAGATTTAGTTTTGGATCTAGCCGGCAGCTGAAAAGAATTTTATGTTTTATGTAAGCTGACATATAAATGATCAAATCCTTGATAGTGGATATATATATATATGAGATCATTTTTATCATTTTGAAGAAGTGAATGTATAGTATGTGAAGTATATTAGTGTGTGGTGTGAAATTTAGAAGAGAAATAGTGCAAATTCATCTATACATGAATTTATGATGCAAAGAGTAGAGAAGAGTAGAGCGAAGTGTAAAATCTGATTTATGAGCCTAACCAGAACTGTAACCTGGCATAAGTAGATGCTACAACTTCAGTTCAATCTTCAGATGGTTTTAATCTGAAAATTTTGTAAGGTAGTGAGCCTTCCCTTTTGAGCAGTGAGCTCTAGGCAATGTGCCTGAATGCAAGTGCATTCCCTTTTGTAAATCTTATATTTGAGTACTCAAATTGTGGATTAACCTCCACCATGATTTTTCCCCTAATAGGGTTTCCAGACAAAAATAATTGTGTTATGGTGTTGTGGATAATTACTTTATGTGTTTTCATCTTTCCTTTAGCTTAATGTTGAAATGGTTTTAATATCAAATTAATAAAGTTTATATTTGTAAAACATTGATTCACTCCCCCCTCCCAGTGTTCCTCGTGCAGGAGCACCCCAAAGTGCATCTAGGAGAGTTTACTAGAAGGTCATGAATTAACTAACTTGTGTAGATCAAATGTAGCAAACTCCTTCTCACTCTTGAATTTGTGCCTTAGAGGCATTTGAAAACTTGCATTATGATAGGGAAGGTCATGTTGACCATTTGTTAGTTTGGAATTTGGCTACAAGGATGACTTAGGACCTTGTAGACCCTCCTAGGTGATAGTTTTCTTTAAAATTTTGCAAATAAAGCCTATGGAAAGCCACAAGCAGCCATCGAATAGTTAGGCTCTAGCTTAACTGAATTGGAAAGCCTATTTATGGAGTGCTTCGACCTGAGAGCAAGGTTGGAAGATTTTGTATTGCTTAAGATTTCATGAGTACTAGTGTGGACAGTGATAGAATTGTGTAATTTTTTGTGTTTGCTTTGCATTTGTGTGATTAGGAGCGATCATGGCTCTATAATATGTTATAGTTTGTAGTGTAAACTATGTTATAAGATTTTTGTTGCAGTATCTAGGTTGTGTGTTCAATTTGCAGGCGTTACCTTGCGTTTAGTTGGTTTGTTTTTAAATTGTTGACCTGACAGTTAGTTTGTAAAGGATGGAGTTCTAATTACTTTCCCACTGTATTGGTGTATGGGCCCTTGGGAACTGTGATTAGGATCCATGACTATATATAGATTAGGATTAGGAGTGGTTAGGAGTCAGGAAAGCATGGGAAAAGTCTTCTCCTATGCGAGCTTGACAGTGCCCGAATAGGAAAGACAGGCAGTGCAAGGCACTTAACTGGCAGGGGTGTCTATCTCCTAGAAATTCATGGTGTGGAGAGGGTAGGTGAATGCCTTGCCAAGGATTACTAGGAAGGAGGAAGCCCCATCAACCTATTTGATGAGAGGAAACCTTTGACAGTCTACAAAAAGACAGTGAAAAGACCCAAAAAGACCTAAGTCCTTGATCAGTTCTAGTTTGAGGAATTGTATGGGCAGTTGGAGGCCAAGACCACTACCATCTTTAGGTGATAGTCATGAGGAACAAGAAACCCAAGGGTAAATTCAGATTTCTTTGGTAAACCTTGGAGTGTTAGTGTATTTACTCAGAGATAAAGACCTAATTGGGCTCTTGGGCTAGTAGCTTAATAAACCCTAACTGAGGGTTTGGTGGTAGCGAATTATAAATGGAGTATGCTGGATTGTTAAGAACCCTAGGGAGATGATTGGAAGCCTTTAGGAACATATCTACAACCTTGCAAAGTTAAACTTAGTTATTGGAGGGTATTAGTCTTTAGGGAAGATTAAAGGCTAAGGGAAGAAAAGAAGCATTGCACCAAGGGAGACTTGGTAGATTGAGAGTGGGGTGATAGTGGGGTTGGCCAGTAGAACTGGGGGTACCTATACATGAGGTAGGACCTAAAGGTTAAGGTGGTAGAGACACCTAGGAGATCTTACAAACAAAGATACAGAGCATGGAACAATGATTGTTCCATCCAACCCTACCCTATCAGATTGGTATCAGAGCAAGTTAAAGATTTGGGACAGAATCTTGTATGTCAGACCTTGAATCCGGTGGCTCCACAACCATGGTGACAAAAATTGAGTTGGAAAATAAGGTTGAAGATCAAGAGGAAGATAATAGGAGGTTGAGAGAAAGATTGGGACAACTTGAGGAAGCATTGAGCAATGTGTAAATCAAGGCCGATGAGGTCAGTGATAGATTGGAGGGTAGGGTACCAAAGAGTGAAGAGGTTGTAGATGAAGATGAGACCCCTGAACCTGACCCTATTCTGCAAGAGGAGCCTTTCTTGAAGGCATTGAAAGCTTTGAGTGGGAAAGCACTTGAAGGTATACCATTGTTTAGTGGAAAATTGGAGGCTGACCTAGTCTTGGATTGGATAGAAGGCATGGAGAACCATTTTGAATGTGATGGAGTCACTAAAGCACAGAAGGTGAAGGTGGCCAAGTCTAGATTGAAAGGATCTACCTTGACATGGTGGAAATTCATTCAGACAAAGAGGGAAAAGGAAGGCAAGAAGCCTATTTCAACTTGGAAAGGTATGGTGGAAAAGGTGAGAGAAGCATACATACCAGATGACTATGAGATTCAGTTACACAAGAAGAGGCAAAGCTTGAGGCAAAGGGACCAAGATGTGAACACTTACACTGAGGAGTTTCACAAACTTTGTATGAGCTCCAATGTCTCAGAAGATGAAAGTCTCAAGGTGGCTAGGTATCTTAATGAATTGAAGTGGAACATCCAAGAGGAGATGACTCTTCTAAGTCCTAAGACAGTACACCAATGCTATCAATTAGCTATCAAGACTGAGGAAAGAAGCAAGAGGAAACATGATCAAGCTTCTAAGAGTAGAGGAAAAGGAAGAGATCAAAGAGATCAAAGAGGACATAGAGGTGGCTACCAAGGTAGAGGAGATGCGCGAAGAAGCCAAGGAGAGTCTAAACTCACTGAGCATGTGAGTGAAACACCTTCTAGAGGAGGTTATGGAAGAGGTAGAGGTTCTCAAGGAGGATCAAATAGAGGAAGAGGAGCAGGTAGGAGCAATTCATATTTTGCTACTATGAAATGTTACCATTGTGGTCAAGTAGGACATCCAGCTTATAGGTGCCCGGAGAAAGAATCTTCATCAAATGCTGAGAAGAGGGTGGCATATACACAAGAGGACACCATGAGCACAAAATCACCAGAGATCAGTCATATTGAATCTGAAATGGGGGAGAATCTATGTTTAGGAGAGTTTTGATCAAATAACCGGTCAAGCAGGAACCAAAACAAAGAAGAGCTCTATGTAGAGTGAGATGCAAGATACTTGGAAAAGTATGAAAGGTCATTATAGATTCAGGTTCAACAGAAAACATCATCTCAGAAGTGGTAGTAAAGAAGTTAAAATTGGAGAAGGTACCCCACACTAAACCCTACAAAGTAACATGGTTAAACAAAGGTTAGAGTGTTCTTGTTAATGAGCAAGTAACGGTGGAGTTTTCCATTGGAGGGTACAAAGATAAGTTAATTTGTGATGTGTTACCCATGGATGCATGCCATCTACTATTGGGCAGACCATGGTAGTATGATAGAAGTGCCATGTATAATGGGAAGAAGAATACTATCTCTTTTAAAAAGGATGGGAAGATCTTTAAGTTGCAGTCACTATCAGAAGAAGAAGAAGGACAGTCAAAGACACCAAGTGTTTGTTAAGTAGTGGCAAGGAGTTCCTTGACAACCTACATCAAGAGGGTGAAGGTTATGTGATCATGTTGCATTCCAAAAATGAAGACAAGAATGAGAAAACAGTCATACCCGGAGCAGTCCAAAAGTTGCTTGAGAAGTATAAGGACATAGTGAGTGATGGTGCACCTACAACTTTACCTCCTAAAAGGGCCATTAGTCATCAGATTGAATTCATACCTAGAGCCTCCTTGCCTAACAAAGCAACTTATAAGCTTACACCGGATCAAAATCTAGAGGTAGCTAGACAAGTGCAGGAGTTATTGGATCAAGGATTGATTAGGAAGAGCATTAGCCCATGTACAGTACTAGTGGTCTTAGCAACCAAGAAAGGAGGCAAGTGGAGATTATGCATTGACTCAAGAGAAATAAATAGAATCACAATCAGGTATAGGTTCCCTATTCCTAGGATTTAAGACTTGATGGATTGTCTTGGAGGAGCTCAGTACTTCACCAAGTTGGATCTCAAGAGTGGATATTGTCAGATCAGAATCAAGGATGGAGATGAGTGGAAGACAAAATTTAAGACAACAGATGGGTTGTATGAGTGGAGAGTTATGACATTTGGCCTCTCTAATGCCCCTAGCACATTCATGAGGCTCATGAATGAAGTGCTCAAGGACTTTACAAGGTTATTTGTGGTGGTATATATTGATGATATACTCATCTTTAGCAAGACAGCAAAAGAACACCTAAAGCATGTGGAATTGGTTCTTAGAAGATTACAAGAGGAGAAGTTAGCCATCAACCTAGAGAAGTGTGAGTTTTTCAAACAAGAGCTTGCATATTTGGGTTTTGTAGTGTCTCAAGGATCATTGAAAATGGATCCAAGCAAGGTGGAAGCTATCCTAAACTAGCCTACACCAACCATAGGGACTGAGGTAAGAAGTTTCCATGGATTGGCTCAATTTTATAGGAAATTCATAAGAAACTTTAGTGGCATATGTGCACTAGTCCTAGATACAATCAAGGGTGGTCTGAAAACTAAGTTTGTGTGGACTCAAGAAGCTGAGAAAGGGTTTGAGAAACTAAAACAAGAAGTGGAAACTCAACCTATTCTCTTATTACCAAGCTTTGACAAATTGTTTACTATGGAGTGTGATGCTAGTGGAGTTGAAGTAGGAGGAGTGCTTAGTCAAGAAGGCAGGCCCATAGCTTTCTTCAGTGAAAAGCTTAATGAAGCTAAGAAGAAGTATTCTACCTATGATCTAGAACTTTATGCTTTGGTTCAGTCACTTAGGAAGTGGAGGCATTACCTTCTACCCAGGGATTTTGTGGTCTTTACTGACAATCAGGCACTTCGCTATATCAACACCCAAGAGAAGTTGAGCAATAGACACTTGAAGTGGATGGAGTACATCCAAGCTTTTACTTTCACCATCAAGCACAAGAAGGGACAATTGAACAAGGTAGCAGATGCATTGAGTAGAAGATTGCTAACAGTACAAGAGATACAGATCAAGAGTATTGGAATAGAGAGCTTCAAGGATCTCTATGGGCAGGATGAAGATTTATCAGAGGCCTACAAGGTATGTTCTGACTATGAGAATCATTTTCATAGCCAATACTCAGAGTATACTTTGAAAAGTGGATTTTTGTTTAAAGGGAATCAATTATGTGTTCCAAAAGGGTCAATGAGAGAAAACCTCATTCATGAAAAGCATAATGGTAGTCTTAGTGGACATTTTGGCATCAACAAGACATTAGAACTAGTGCAAAGGTTCTACTATTGGCCTAAGTTGTCAAGAGATGTCAAGAGGTATGTGGAGAAATGTGTTGTGTGTATGAAAGCTAAGGGAGGAGCTAGAAATTTTGGCCTATATCAACCTCTACCCATTCCTAATAGAACATAGGAGTGTGTTAGCATGGATTTTGTGGTAGGACTCCCTAAGACCAAGACTGGATTTGATAGTGTGTATGTGGTGGTAGACTGATTCAGCAAGATGGGTCACTTTATTCCATGTTAAACCACTCATGATGCTAGCTATATAGCTCATCTTTTCTTTAAGGAAATTGTAAGGATCCATGGATTTCCTTTAAGCATTGCTTCAGACAGGGATGTGAAGTTCATGAGTCACTTTTGGAAGACACTGTGGAGCAGATTAGGTACCAACCTATCCTTTGGATCAGCTTACCATCCTCAGACCGATGGCCAAACAGAGGTGGTTAATAGGGTGTTAGGTAACCTTCTAAGGTGCCTAACTAAAGAATATGGACAGAGTTGGGATATGGTAATCTCACAGGCTGAGTATGCCTATAATGATAGTGTGAACTAGACCACAGAGAAGAGTCCTTTTGAGATTGTGTATGGAATGCACCCAAGAGGTATATGTGAGCTCAAGGATCTAGGAGCTATGGAACATAGGAGTGGACATGTAGAAGACTTCACTCAAACCATGAAAGAGATTCAGGAACAGGTAAAGAGGACAGTAACCGAGGCTACACAAAAGTTGAAAGACAAGGTAGATATGTCAAGAAAGGATTTGCAATTTATAGTAGGAGATTATGTCATGGTTCACCTTAAAAAATCAAGGTTAAAGAAGGGTACATCAACCAAATTTCAGATGAAAAGAGTGGGACCATGCAAGATATTAGCCAAGTATGGGAAGAATGCATACAAGGTGGAGTTACCTGCATATTTGGGAATTTCACCAGTCTTCAATGTAGCTAATTTGATCAGATACAAGGGATCAGTCAATGACATAGATCAGACCAGTAAGGAGATCTTCAAAGATGTAAGCAACATACCCTTACCTATTCAAGACAAGCTTCAGGCAGAAAGGATCTTGGAGTCAAGGGTGAAGAAATCTACAAGGGATAAGGTGTACATGGAGCATCTTGTCAAGTGGAAGAACAAACATGAATCTGAGGCTACATGGGTGGATGAAGCTCAGTTCAAGAAGCGGGGTATTGAACCATCTCTTAGCTCTCCTCACATTCCTTAAAGTCTATGCAGAGGGGGAGAATGGTGTAGGAGCACCCCAAAGTGCATCTAGGAGAGTTTACTAGAAGGTCATG
This sequence comes from Sequoiadendron giganteum, assembly GCA_007115665.2. Taxonomy (NCBI): domain Eukaryota; kingdom Viridiplantae; phylum Streptophyta; class Pinopsida; order Cupressales; family Cupressaceae; genus Sequoiadendron; species Sequoiadendron giganteum. The sequence goes on along the minus strand of CM021106.1, from coordinate 536,458,515 downwards.
AATTAACTAACTTGTGTAGATCAAATGTAGAAAACTCCTTCTCACTCTTGAATTTGTGCCTTAGAGGCATTTGAGAACTTGAATTATGATAGGGAAGGTCATGTTGACCATTTGGAATTTGGCTACAAGGATGACTTAGGACCTTGTAGACCCTCCTAGGTGATAGTTTTCTTTACAATTTTGCAAATAAAGCCTATGGAAAGCCACAAGCGGCCATGGAATAGTTAGGCTTGAGCTTAACTGAATTGGAAAGCCTATTTATGGAGTGCTTCGACTTGAGAGTAAGGTTGGAAGCTTTTGTATTGCTTAAGATATCATGAATACTAGTGTGGACAGTGATAGAATTGTGTAATTTTCTGTGTTTGCTTTGCATTTGTGTGATCAGGAGTGATCATGGCTCTGTAATATGTTATATTTTGTAGTGTAAACTATGTTAGAAGCTTTGCGTTGCAGTAGCTAGGTTGTGTGTTCAATTTGCAGGCATTACCTTGTTTTAGTTGGTTTGTTTTTAAATTGCTGACCTAACAGTCAGTTTGTAAAGGAAGGAGTTCTAATTACTTTCCCACTGTACTGGTGTACGTGCCCTTGGGAATTGTGATTAGGTTCCATGACTGCATATAGATTAGGATTAGGAGTGGTTAGGATTCAGGAAAGCATGGGAAAATTCTTCTCCTAGGCGAGCTTGACAGTGCCTGGCTAGGAAAGACAGGCAGTGCAAGGCACTTAACTAGCAGGGGTGTCTATCTCCTAGAAATTCACGGTGTGGAGAGGGAAGGTGAATGCCTTTCCAAGGCTTACTAGGAAGGAGTAAGCCCCATCAACCTATTTGATGAGAGGAAACCTTTGACAGTCTACAAAAAGACAGTGAAAAGACCCAAAAAGACCTAAGTCCTTGATCAGTTCTAGTTTGAGGAATTGTACGAGCAGTTGGAATCCAGGACCACTACCATCTTCAGGTGATAGTCATGAGGAACAAGAAACTCAAGGGTAAATTCAGAGTTCTTTGGTAAACCTTGGAGTGTTAGTGTATTTACTCGGAGATAGAGACCTAATTGGGATCTTGGGCTAGTAGCTTAATAAACTCTAACTGAGAGTTTGGTGGTAGCGAATTATAAATGAAGTATGGTGGATTGTCAAGAACCCTAGGGAGATGATTGGAAGCCTTTAGGAACATATCTACACCCCTGCAAAGTTAAACTTAGTTATTAAAGGGTTTTAGTCTTTAGGGAAGATTAAAGGCTAAGGGAAGAAAAGAAGCATTGCACCAAGGGAGACTTGGTAGATTGAGAGTGAGGTGATAGTGGGGTTGGCCAGTAGAACCAGCGGTACCTATACATGAGGTGAGACCTATAGGTTAAGGTGGTAGAGACACCTAGGAGATCTTACAAACAAAAATCTAGAGCATGGAATAGTGATTGTTCCATCCAACCCTACCCTATCAGTTCCCTTGAGTCCAACAATTGGTATCAAATAAATTTCCTCATAAGAAGTTTAGCATCTTGAGGTGGATCTTGGAATGTAATGGAATCTAGTAGTCTTCAACAGTAGATTTTGGTGGCACTTGATGACCTTGATCAGTCTAAAGCAGAAGTTCAAGAATTGAGAGAAAATATTAGGGATTCTAAGAAATTCATTCAGACATTGAAGGATCATATTGTTAAATCCAAGGAGAAGATAAAAGATCTATGTGACCAGATTAAGCAACAAGAGGGATAAAACATGGATGATGCTCACCTGAATCAAACTTTGAAGGAAATAACTGAAGAATGTGAAAATCTTGCTAGACACAATAGTACCCTAAAACATGAAATGGAATCTATGGTGATGAAGCTAACTAAAGAGACTGAAGAAAGGAAGAAGAATGTAGAGAACCTTGCTTAGTCCTTAAAAGAAAAATTTGATGAATGTAGAAGAGTAAATGGAGAATTCATTCAGATGGAAAGTGAACTACTACAATCTAGAAACAATGAAGAAGAACTTGAAAAATAGATTGTTATTCTCAAGAATGAACTTACTACTAAAAATAAATACAACGAGAAATTCAAGATTAGTTCAGTTAAGCTTGATGAGCTGACTCAAGGACAAAAGAATGGAAATGACAAGAGAGGTCTTGGATATGAAAAAGGAGAAAGCTCTAGATTTGGAAAAAAGAATTTCAGGCAAAGAAACCAAATGAACAAAGGTGGAAGGTATTCGATAATACAACCTAATGCTTAAAATTTTAATGGATACTATTTTTCTTGCAATAAATTCACTCATATGGATGCTCAATGTAGAAGTAATATGAAATCAAGAGATTTATCATTTTTTAGTCAATGTTTCAATTGCAAAAATCTTGGTCATAAATCAAATAAATGCAGAAATATGTCAAACTACTCTATCAGTAAAATAAATGTTGAATGTTATACCTGTGGAAGATTTGGGCATATTTCTAATCAATGCAGGTCAAGAAGAAATCAATGGAATGATTGGTCTAGACAAGAAAATACCGTCTGTTACAATTGCAACATATACGGTCACATTGCAAGATTTTACAGAAACATAAATGTGAATAAAAGAGGTCAAGTATACAAAGGTGTAAATACACAGAAAAATGATAAAGGAAAAGAAAAAGTGACTACAAATGAAATAAGAGATCAAATGGAGAAGACATGGGTAAGGAAAAATTATTTTGATGTTGGAAATGGTTCTACAATAGAACCTACTTTCAGTAATTCTTCTGAAAATTGATCTCGAGCCATTGGCCCAGGGGGAGTCCTTCAAGAAAATCCTTTTTTTCCCTATTTGTAGCTGGTACCCGAACGCGAAGGATAATCAAAAAGGTGTATCAATGATATGGAGAGGTTTTGAAAAACATTCACAAGAAATTTCAAGAAATCATAGGTCTATAGAAGAATTTTTCCCTTGCCGTCTGAGAAATTATAGTATCTGAGAAACCTAGGGAAAAAACATTTATTACAAGTGTGTGAGCTATAAAAGACAAGTTGAAACTCTCATTTGTCACTTTGCATAGAAAAATATAAGAAGGAGAGCACTCGGTAGTAGAATTTTGAAGGAATGAAGTTAATTCGGCAGCGAATCTCGAAACACATCAATTATTTTAGTTGTTTTCAGAATCTCCATATAATTTGGTGTGCGGTTGATAAACACAAAAACAAAAGGAGGAATAGAACAAATCAAAGGGTCAATCAATTTAGATGAATACAATAGTGAGAAGATTAGGGCCATGAGAAATCTATTGTCGCTCGATGAATTGAAGTGGTTAAGAGAAGCCTAACACAAGAATTTGGATATTTGGAATGAGTTTTTGTACTTTGAGAACGCGAAATGCGTTAAATTCATCTTGAGCAGATTGCACAATGACACCTTGATTCTAGACAAACCCTACATCATTTCGAAGGAAGTAATTGGAAATCTGACTGGATTATGTAAAGTCGAGGATACACCAAGAAAGAAAGAAATCTAGAATAAAGAAGTTGAAACCCTAACCAAAATAGTTGGAGATCAAAAGGCATTGATAATTTCGACAATCAAGAACCCTGTTACAAAGTACATTGCACACAAAAGATCATATAAAGTACTTTTTAGAAACTGAGAAGGAGCAAGTTCGGCGAGTGCAACTTACATCTCTCACAAGATGATAATGGAAGGTCAAGACTTTGACCTATGCAGATTGTTAAAGGATCAATTGATGGAGAATGTGTAATTAACAAAAGAGACAAACTACCCTTTTAGGTTTGGTACTTTGGTCATATGTTTAGTAATGTATGTTTTGAATTGTTTGTCGATGATCAACAATGTGGCATGTGGAAATTAAATGAACCGATATGAAAAAAAATCTACTCACACTTTAAGATCTTATCTAATTGGGATCGAGAATTTGGAAATTTCTTTAAGAGTTTACTAGGATAGTGTGGCTCAGTTAGTATTTCTCTTCTGGTAAGAACACTTGAAGTTGGTTCCCCTTCAAGTAGGATAAAGAAAAATAGAAAAGAGAAAAAGAAATTGTTGAATATAGTCCTCCAGAATGCAAGATTCCTAGAATTGAAGGAAAAGGAAAGGAACAAGAAATTGTGGATATACTAGATGAAGAATCCGACGAAGAAACTGAGGATCCATAGGGAAATGAAATAGAATTAGCCGATTAAAACAAGAAAAGGAAATGTTAGAAGCAAGTGAAGAAGAATATGACCTGACAAAGGAGAAGCTACAACAACTTATTCACAAGGAAGGTAGAATGTAGAAAATTGCCAAATTATGGTCCATTAGACCCTTATATGATCAGGATATGATTCTAAGTGTTTTAATTGCTCATATTGTGCAAAATTAGATCAAATTGGAGAATTTGTACAAAATATTACCTGAAGAAATGACTGAATGCATAAAAGAAATAATGAACACTAAATCTCAAGACAAAGAAGAAGGTGAAGTTATCTCTCATTTGAAGGGATAGTTCAGGCTATCACTTACCAAATTGAAAGATAAAATGAATGAGCTGAGGAAATTCATAAGTATAGCTAATAAGATCTATAACAATTGCATCTGTTGGCCTCATGCATTTAGGAAATACATTTAGATAAATTGGAGAAGATTGAAACAGAGTTGAATGGGATTGGAAAAAGCTTTGATATGTTTTAGGACTAGGATGGTACAATCAAGAAAAGGATTCAAGAGCTACATTATGAGCACACAAAAGTTCAGTTCTCTAAGAACACACTTGTGGACACTTTTTGGAAACTGAAGGACCTAATTGATTGCAGACTGGAACAAATGGTTGAGATACCGAGGAAAGGTAAAAATCTGGAGGATGTGATTAAAATTCTAGAATTTCTCACTAAAATTGTCAACAGGACATCCAAGAATAACAACATGATTATAATAATTGGGATTGCAATATATTCTTGGAAGAAATTACTTCCAGAGATGAAGGAAAATCACAAGATAATTTTCTAACTCAAGAAGCAGTTATTATTCTTCAAAATTTTCAATCAGTTTTGAAGTTTTTGGGAGATTAAACACATGTCTTGTCATTGAATTATTGGCATATGGTTTCCATGTTTTTTCATTGATGTCAAAGGGGGAGAGAGAGCAGTGAAAAATTCCTCATTAATCTTAGGGGGAGCTATTTTTTGAAATTTTGAAGTTTGGCAGTGTACTCATATTGATTCTGACACTTAGTCATTTTCCACTAAGTGTTTCCATCAATGCTAAAGGGGGAAATTTTTAGAATATGGATTCTAGTGTTGTCATTGATGGAAACCTAAGTCATTCATCTAGTCTATAGTCTAGCATTGGTTCATACCGGCAAAACAAAATAAAGATCAGGGCATCCGGTTAAAGGTAAAGATGTCGATTTGAATACCTCACCACACTATTATTTTGAGTTCTGGATCTTAGAGGAAGATTTTTTGATGTTTTATACTACCTTATTCAAGAATTATATTGATTCGCATTCACTAGTGTGTGATCTAGGAGATCTAGTGCATTGATCTTTTGGGTTATCTATGCTAGAAGGATGACTTGTCGAATATAGTAGTCATGAATATCTAAGGAGTAATTGATAAAAAAAATTCATGTTCAAACTTGTTTATTTGGGTCCCTACTATGTTATGGACGACTATGGATGGTTCACATAAATATTTAGTTATGGATCTAGCTGACAGCAGAAAATCATTTTATGTTTTATGTAAGCTGACATATGAATGATCAAATCCTTGATAGCGGATATATATGAGATCAGTTTTATCTTTTGAAGAAGTGGATGTATAGTATACGAAGTATATTAGAGTGTGGTGCAAAATTCAGAAGAGTAATAGTGTGAATTCATCTATACATGAATTTATGATGCAAAGAGAAGAAAAGAGCAAAAAAGAGCAGAGCGAAGTGTAGAATCAAACAAAGGATCCAAAATATGATTTATGAGCCTAACCAAAACTGTAACCTGGCATAATTAGATGCTACAATTTAGCTCGACCTTCAAATGGTTTTAATTTGAACATTTTGTAAGGTAGTGAGTCTTCCCTTTTGAGCAGCGAACTCTAGGCAGTGTGCCTAAATGCAAGTGCATTCCTTTTCGTAAAACTTATATTTGAGTACTCAAATTGTGGATTAACCTCCACCGTGGTTTTTCCCCTAATAGGGTTTCCACACAAAAATCCTTGTGTTATGGTGTTGTGGATGATTACTTTATGTGTTTCCATCTTTCCTTTGGCTTAATGTTGAAATGGTTTTAATGTCAGATTAATAAAGTTCATATTTTCAGAACACTGATTCACCCCACCTCTTAGTGTTCCCTTGAGTCCAACACAACAATGGAATGACTTGGAATTTGAATTTTTATCCACAAACCCTTGAAAAGGAGGGTTTCCAAGTGGTCTATGGTAAAAATATTCAAACAAGCTTTATTCTTGATGAAAATACACCACACTGGACTCAAATGAAAGCTAAGACACTGTAGAAACTTTTCTCACTAGTCTCAGCTCATGAAAGTACAATATGGGTCTGTACAGAATGAAAAAACATAGAAAACACACAAAAAACCAGAAAAATAGAGCTTCCTTCACTTTTTTTCTTTACCAAATATGACAATCCTCACGCCTTGAAGTTTGTGAGGCTCAAGACATGAGATGAAACTTACAAATATCATTTACAATGCAATAAAGATCTAGTGACCGTTCAAATTCCTCAAACATGCAAAAATGCCAAGTTGCAAAAGCAACTTTTGCAACTTTCACCAAACTTTACCCAACGCCTAACAACTAACCCTACATGATACTAACATGCAAGAAAGCTATTATGTAGACCTTGTTACATTCATTTGATGATAAAACACACAACTTAATAAACTAAACACCTACATGCATCCCTATGTCTAGCATGACCATGGTGCCCCTACACCAAAAAGGCTCAGCACATGCACATGAAGAAAAATCGAGGTTTTATAAAACCCAGTTTTACCTCTTCAGAATTATTATTATTATTATTTTATCTTTTGATATGGCCTTAGTAGGTTTAAGAGATCAAGACAGATTGGATGGAGCCTCAAATTTTGGTGTCTGAAAAGCCATAATTAGTTTATTGCTGGAAGAGAATAGTGTCAAGGAATATGTGAGCAATGTTTTAGCTGTACCTAAAGATTCAACACAACTCTTAGCATATAAGAAGGAACATGCCAAGGTGAGGAGAATTATTCTTGATGGTGTTAAGGACCATAATGTTCCACATATTGTAGAGTTAGATACAATGAAGAATATGTGGGACACCATTCTGAATCTATACCAGAATGCTACAACTAACTGAAAGCTGATTCTTAGAAAAGTTGAGGAATACCTAGATGAACAAGAAAGAATATATTACAAGTTACCTCACCCAGCTTAGACTTGTCAAGGATGAGTTGGCAATAGTTGGAGATAAACCAGATGATGGTGATCTAGTACAAATATCCCTAAATGGGTTTAGTAAGTAGTGGGATATCTTTGTTCAAGTTATTAATGGATGAGACACCTTACCAAGTTGGGATAGACTATGGATTGACTTCACTCGGGAGGAGCTTAGACTAAGTCTTGTTAGTGGAACCAACAGTATTAGTCAGAAAAGTGAGAAAAAACAAGAAAATGTTGCCCTAGCAAGAAAAGGGAAAGCGAAGAAGGGGTCTAGCAAAGGATCAAATCCTAAAAGTGAGAAGAAGAAGGAATTTTCTAAGATCAAGTGCTATGGATGTCACGAATATGGCCACTATGTCAGTGATTGCCCACAAATGAAGAAGAATCAAAAGAAAGGCAAGAAGCAGATGACAAATTTAGCAACTGCAAATGATATTTCTAATAGAATGGAGGATTAGTTCTCACTCATAGCTTGTATGGTTAGCTCAACCTCACAAGGTGTCTAGTATATAGATAGTGGGGCATCATTTCATATGATAGGATTTAGAGATTACTTCTCTAGTTATAAGGAGGACATCAGAATCTAGATTTCTATGGGGAACATATCCAAATTTAATCTAGTTGGGAAAGGCACTATTCTATTTTAGAGGGAGAATGGAAAGCTAATTCCCATTCATGATGTGTTTCATGTGCCAGGCTTGGGTATGAATTTAATTTTTGTATCTGTCCTTTAGGGTAAAGGATACAATGTACTGTTTAGAGGGGCAAATGTATTAATCAAGCATAAGGATCAGAATCACCCATAGCTATTAGAGTTAGGAGTGACCAAATTTATAGGTTACAATTTTGTACTCATAAGGAACTCATGAGAAATAGTAATCCTAGAGATCAAGGAGAGCTATGGCATAGGAGGATGGGCCATATACATCATGGAGCACTTAAATTTCTTCGTGAGATAGTGATAGGTGTTCTAGAGGTGAGAACAAAGCATGATGATGTATGTAAGGAATGTGTATTGGGGAAGTTTGTGAAAGAAAATTTTCCAAGGAGTGGCACCAAATCCAAGGGTGTTCTTGATCTAGTCCATTTAGATATATGTGGACCAATTTCGATGAAGTCTCTTAGAGGATATGAGTACTTTGGTAATGTTATTGATGATTTCTCTAGGAAGACCTAGATATACTTCTTGAAGACCAAGGATGAGGTCTTCAGTCATTTTGAAGAGTTCAAGGCTCTTGTGGAGAGTTCGGAAGACGAGAAAATAAAGGTTCTTCAGTTAGACAATGGAGGCAAGTACAAAGGGAAAGAGTTCCAAGAGTTCTATACCAGGGAAGGAATCAAGAGAGAATGAACTGTTCCTTACAACCCACAACAAAATGGGGCTGCTAAGATGAAGAATCATTCTATATCAGAGACAGAAAGGGCTATGTTGTATGACCAGGATATGCCATGTTACTTATGGGTAGATGCATGCAGTACGGTAGTATACATAGATAACAAGGTTCCACATAAGGTATTGGGCAAGATGACACGAAAGGAGGCATTCTTAGGGAAGAAGCCAGATGTAAGCCACTTTAAGATATATGGGAGTTTGGCATTTTTTTACATTCCAATGCCTACACGTTCCAAGTTAGATCAGACTGTAGAGAGAGGGTACTTAGTAGGGTACAATGAAACCTCAAAGGCATATCGAATATTTATTCTAGGGGCCAGGAGGATTATAGTTAGGTGTGATGTCAAGTTCATGGAGGACAAGGCATTTAGGAGGTCCAGAGATTTTCTAGCAGATGATCAAAGTGAGTAGTAAACATAATCTCTAAGGATGGTGCAATTGAATTAGGGGCCCAGTGAAGCTCAAGTACAGTGACTAGTACAACCATAGGCTCAGGTGTTGAGATTTAATAGAGCATGGAGAAACATATGCAATAGATCCAAGAGATGCATCAAGAAGACATGGAGGTTGATACTTCAACCTCTATAGTTGGTAGCAGGAACCAACATACACATAGGGATACTCAGGAGTTTATGGGAGCTCCTATGATGAGAAATAGACAACAGAGACAACCAACCAATTATGATGAATATATGAAATTATTTAGTTAGTTGGTAGATAGTGAGCCTTCTAGCAATTAGAAGGCCACACAAAAATAGGTGTGGCAAGATGCGATGTTTGAGGAATATACATCAATAGTGCAGAATGATGTGTGGGAGGTTGTTCCTAGACTAACAAATAGGGCGGTGGTTTGATCACACTGGATCTATAAGATAAAGCAAGGTGCGGATGGTAGCATCAAGAAATATAAGGAAATGTTTTTGGCCAAGGGGTTCTCTCAGAAGGAGGGAATAGACTATGAGGAGACATTCACTCCATTGGCCAAGTATACTTCTATACAAACCGTGATTTTTTTGCAGCACAGATGGGATGGCAGATCCATCAAATGGATTTCAAGACGATGTTTCTTAATGGTGAATTAATAAAGGAGGTATGCATAGAACAACCATAGGGCTTTGTAGCACACAACAATGAAACCAACGTGTGTAGATTGAAGAGAGCTTTGTATGGACTGAAGAAGGCTCCTAGGGTGTGGTATGAGCACATTGATAGATACTTGTAGGGAATGGGATTTGTGAAGAGTGAGGTGGACACTAACCTCTACTACTCAGTGGTTGGGGGTGAGGTTGTCATTCTTGTTCTATATGTGGATGGATTTTTTAAACAGGTTCATTGGGGCTCATAGAGGAGTGTAAGAGAGACCTTGCAACAGAGTTTGAGATGAAGGATTTGGGGCTTATGTACTAATTTCTAGGCATGAAGGTGTGGTAGATAGATGGAGATATTTTCCTTGGGCAAGGGAAATACTAAATAAAAATATTGAGGAGGTTAGAGATGGAGGATTGTAGAGCCATGTCTACACCTATGATTAGGAATTGGAAGAAGGAAAACTTATCCAGGGAGAAGGATGTAAAAAACACTTTATATAGGTAGTTGATTGGATCTCTCATGTATTTCGTCAACATCAAGCTAGATATATCCTTTACAGTAAACTCTCTTAGTCAGTTCATGGTTGAGCCGATGAGAGTGCATTGGACAACAATAAAGCTTGTGTTGTGATATTTGTGTGGTACAATCGAGTATGGGATCAAATATGCTCTAGGTGATGGTATTAGGTTGATAGGCTATACTGATGCAGATTGGTCAAGTAATACAATGAATAGGAAAAACACTTCAAGGTGCAATTTTTTCTTGGGATCAAGATTTGTCTATTGGTATAATAGGAAACATAAGTCAATGGCTCTAATTTCTATAGAGGAAGAATACATAGTAGCTAGCTTGGCGACGTGTGAGGCGATATGGCTTCGGAAGTTGTTGGTAGCCTAGTTTGGTCAGAGGCTTGAGTCTACGATGATACACTACAACATTCAAAGTTGCATCAAGTTGTTTGAGAATCTTGTGTTTCATGATAGATCTAAGCATATAGCCATCAGATATCACTTCATCAGAGATTGTGTACAATGGGGGACTGTTTAGCTATAATATATACCTACAAATCAATAGGTAGCAATTTTTTTGACAAAGGCATTGGGGAAGGAAAAATTCATATTCTTTAGAGATATGTTGGGTGTCATGCAGAAAACTTTCCTTGTTAAGAGGGAGTCTTAATTTATGTAGCTTGGACATGTGTCTCCAAACCCAAAAATATTTAATTAATTAATCTATTTTTCTGGAGACTTCTAGAAAGGAGTTAGTTAGAGTCCAGATAATTAATAAATTGATTGATTCCTCTAGGGAATTCTAGAAACCGGTTAGTTAGGGTTTGTTAGAGTCTAGTTAATCTTAGCCATCAATTGAGTTTAAATCATGGCCATTGTTTTTTCAATGAGGACAGTATAAAAGGGGATCAATGGACATTTGGAGAACAAATACTTGAGAAAGATTTGCAATGATAGAAAATAGTTTTGCAGTGATAGCAAGGGCATGGTGATAGCATTGGAGGCAACATCCGTGGAATTTCAGCAGGAGAAATTGAGGGAAGAATTTTCAGAGAAGAAATATTGTCGAAGCTCTGCCAGTAAGAGGCAAGTAGTTTATGTATCTCTTGATTTGTTGAAGTTTAATAAAATTCCTCATCTGTAGTACTAGTTTTCTATTTGAGGTTTTTCCAGGGACAATTTGTCCAAAAATATTGTATTTATTGTTTTGCATATTTTATTTTCTATTCGTGTCCAGTTTTAGTTGTGAAATTGTAGTTGTGTTATTTTTCAATATTTGTTGTGAATTAATTTTCCATAGTCAAATAATCTATATAGATAGGATATTTATAATCAGTAATTGTAATAGAATTTTCACAATTTTCTCTAATTGAATTTGAAAGAGAGATTCATTTTTTACCTAGCTTAGACAGCATGAAGGTCATTAATATAATTTTTTTTTAAAAATAACATATTTTCTACCTAGTGCTAGGTTACATCCAAGTCGTAACCATTATAATAATCAAACAAAAGTTATCATGAATTGTAAGATGGATTTATTTATTTATTTTTATTTATTATTATTAATATCATTGTATAATTATGTTCAAATGTGATCATGATGTGATTTGGTTTATAAATATGATTGTAAATTTTATACAACACATTCAATATCAATAAATTGATTTACATTGTTCATATGAAAAGATTTGTATTAATGTATTTTAGGAAATGAAGTCGCAACCACAATTGAGTAATTTTCAACATTTGCTTGTATGGGGTCATGGGTAGCACTAACTATTATTACAATAATGAAAATTGGGAGTAGTTTCATTCTTCAAAGGTAGATCTAAAGTATTAAACAAAGGATCCAACCATGTAAAGGTAAATAAGGTTAAACAAGGTAAAATATTGTTTGTTAGCAAGTGGGATTTTTTTCTTCAGCCTGTTGTGTTAGAAGCAACTATAGTATCACTTGGTTTCAGGTAGGCTTCAAAATTGATGCAAAGATCCCTATATGCACACTTCTAGTGGTAGAAATTCCAACATATATTATCTATAAGATTATGGGCTTTAAAACACATATGTGATTTTAGGGGAAGATTTAGAGTGTAGAGTTGCAATCCAATTATTACAAGAATGGGCCTAACTACCTCATGGTTGAATTGGGTAGATTATTTGTATCTCCTCATGGTTCAATGATAATTTATAAATTCAACTCATGATCCATGTGGAAAGAATAATATATCCTCAGATCTTCACCACCATGATTGAAGTTCCCTTGTATATGTAGTACCCTCCTTGATATGCTCACAATCTTTACAAATCACATACCTTTTTTTATGTGTCCCATCTATCCTCCAAATCTAAGTTTTTTTCCTCAAGCTAGAAGGCTTCCAAAGAGATCCAAGGGTTGACTAGAAAACTTGCCTTGGTAAATAAAGCAACTTTCCCTAGTGCAACTCTATCATTTTTTGTTGGTAAAAGAAACATTTAGCTATAACCATTTTTCCTCTAGTTTCACTTGTGATTTTAGTCTTTCTCAAGTCTTGATGACATAAATCACTCCCCTTGATTTACACTTTTTAATCCTTGACTCATTGTCATTTTCCTTTAATTAAGAATCTTATTTCTTATATAAACACCATCATGGATCATGCATCTAGGTGGTGGTGTTTGCATTTGGTTTCATTTGCAAATATTTTATCAAAAAAAATCTAAATCTTCTTCCTTTATCTTTACTCTACCATTAAGAAGGATAAGAAGCTCACCTTCTAAGATCTACAAGCCTCTCTAAGCCAGATTCCAACATTTATCCATAGCATTTACACTCCATACAAGCCTTTGAGATTTTCCCTAATTGTATTTTAACTTTCAAAAACTTCTACTACAAATCCTCAAAGTAATCTACAATCTTACTAAAGAGTCTAGTTTCCTAAGTTTCCTTGCTTCTATCAAGAGGATTATCCTAGAGTTAGAGAGAAGACATAGAAGAAGAAAGAAACTCTAAGGACATAAGTGACAAAAAAATTTCAAAATATTTTCAAGAAATTACAACCTCATTCATTTGAATTGTATTTGTTAGAATTCCTTTTTGAAAAGGTTAGCTTAGAAGTATTAATTATATCGTGTTACTTTGTCTAGGATCTACAAAAGTCCACTATTTTGTTTTTTAAATTAAATTTAGATTAGATATAGTGACCCCTTTAAATTACATTAGAATTAGCTACAATTTTACTTGTGAAAGAATTATTCCAAATTAAAACATATGAAAGACAAGATATTATTCATAATAAAAATGAGATACATCTCATCTCATTAATCAAACTAGAACAAGAGCTAACAAGATTCTTCAATCAAGAAATAAAACACTATGTTATGAAAAATATTAGATCTTGCATTTAGGTACTTGAATTTATTTGGTTGCGTATTCATCCAAAAACATACAAATATTAAAAAAGGGGTTTTTTAATTTATTAGTTACTTATCTCATTAGAAACATTATTTTAAGAAAAAACACAAGGAATGATAGTTAATTGTTAAAATATAGGAAAAAAGGGGGGATGAGAAGAGAGATAGGGATGAACCCAAAAATGAGATGAAGATGATTAACCTCCACTTTTCACTAGTTATTATTCAATTATATATAGATGAACATCAAAAACCAAACCTAACTAATATAACAATAAAAAGGTTGGCTTTAAGATGGTAAAATGATGTGTACCTATTGCAGAAAGTTCTTTTTCGGGCCTCACTAAGGACTCATTCGACCAGTGGTGAATGGGTCCCTGCTAGGGTTTTGGAAAATCAATTTTTGGGCTATGTTCTTCAGTGTCTTCACTCCTAGATCCTAATTGTTTAGGTCCCGAAAGTCAGAAATAAATTTTGTAGAAGATTTTTTCGTGATCTTGAAAGAAAGATAACAAATTTACAAGTTTGATAACTTTTGCAACTTTTGTTCTCCACTTGATCTTCAACCTAAATCCTGTAATCACACATCAAAGGAGATTTTTTTTTATTTTGTTAGGGAATAGGGGTTTTCCTTAGTCAAACCCTATTTTGCTAATTAAACCTTGAAATAAAAAAATGCATGTAAGAGGAGAGATGAATGAACAAAGTAATGCCACTACTCACCACGCCTCAATTGAACCTCAGATTAAAAATCTAAAACTTAGAATGAAGTTGCTTCAATGTATGTAGATCTTGATCATAGAACTTAACATAAGATAATGGCTTTGGAAACTTGAACTTGATCACCAATGCTAAATCAACACATTAGCTCAACAACATGTAAGACTTTGACATGATGAAATATATCCTTGACTGCTGCAATAAAGTTCAATAATCTACCCTTGAATTCCTTCTTGAATGCTCTATAATGATATTTTGAAAGTACTCTTGATTTCTTATGAAGATCTAGGTGAAAACATAGTGAAACATCCTTGTATTTATACATAACTTAAGATTAAATCCCAAAATTCAAATAACACAAACCAACATCAGATCTAGGATTTGAAATCATCAAAATACTACCAAAAAATATCCCAAGGGGGTTCCTATGTTAAGTTAGGACCCATTCGCCATAGGGCGAATGTGTCCTAGCACACTTAACAAGGAAACACTTTGGGAAATATGAAATTTTATGAAAAAAGGGGGACCTATGACCTAGTGAGGACCCATTCGCCACGTGGAAAATAATTCCTAGGTCACAAGCCTAGGACACATTCCTTGTAAAAATAAGTGTTGTGTAATATTATTTAAGAGTGTCAAGTTTTATCCCTCAAAAAATACAAGTAATTAGGCTTGGATTTGAATTAAAGGGGGAAATCAAGATCAATTATACCTCAATTAATTAATAGAGCCCTAGATTAGTGTGGAAGTGTAAAGATACAATTTACAACACCCTAAATAAGGAATAATTAAGTCAATTTTATTATTAGTTATTCATTCCCAAATTAAGTGTGAAAAAGGGATACTTTTTTCTACACTACATTTTGCCCCCACTTTAGTGAGAGTATGACCCCATGTCAGGCTCACACTAAAGTAGACATTCAGGACACTTATGTATGCAAAAATTAAAAATATACACAATCATACACTATAAAAGACTAGGAAAATAAAGAATTAATCTTCGACCATCCCAATGCGATGTGGAACACAACTGTTTGTCCAAGAAAGGGGAAGGATCAAGCCTCAACTATCCAACATGATGTGGAACATGTCTCAACTATTTGTCTAGGAAAAGGGAAGGATAAAGCCTTGATTTTCCAATGAGATGTGGAACATGTCTCAATTATTTGTCAAAAAAAAATCACAAAAAGAACTCAATGTCCACTATGCAAACAACACACACAGTCACTCTGGGGTAGTGGAACCTCAAGCTATCCACTAGGTGAATTTCCTAAACGGGTGGAAAATGAGAGAATCATATTAGGCTCCCATACCATATCAAATTTATCCTCCTAAAAACTTCAATAAGGCACCACAATGTTGAATGCTTATGAATATTATGTCTATAGGTTTTTGTTCAAGGGGGTCTTGCTTTGTTCATGTAAGGTCCTTTTTAGGGATCATCATGCCTAATGTCTCCAAGACAGGAAAAATCAAGAGTAATAGATTGGGCCACTTATGGGAGGCCTCGCTTCATATCAAGCCACTAAGGGAAAGTCATACACTTAGACATGTCATGCTCTTGGAGTAAATCAAACCCAATGAAACCACCAAGAAAAATAAAGTCACACCATGAAATATGCAAAATGTCAAAAGATATCATCAATGCATAAAGATAAAAAAATTATGACATATAGAAGAATGTAGGTACATATAAAGGAATGTGTTGGTTCTCAAAAATGCTGGTTTGAACCACGAGAGGTTGCCAAGCTCTCACAATGCTTTTGGCCAACTAACAAGGCCAATTAATGCAACTGTACCTTCTGCTCTTCAGGCTCTGCAAAACCTAGGTGGGTGCACCTATCTATATGTTGCAGATTTAAGATGGGTTTCTTGGTTGATCAATCTATCCACAATGGCAAAGGGAAGTGGACAGATAAAATTACTACACCTACTCCTCCTACTACACAAATGAAATGTTTTTTAAATAGATTGTTTGATATGGATTTGTATCTCTGGGTTGTGGTAGATCAGTGCCTTCTATCCACATGGGCAATGGAGTCAAAATGATATGTGTTTCCTCCTATTGGATTAACTCTAGTTGTTAGGCACTCTGAAAATTCTATGGCTGGCATAAAAATTCACTAAGTCTATGACTTGCATAAACAATGCTAGAATGTTTCTCTATCAGGTTCTTCTTTAACTATCCAAAAGAAATTTCAAAACCACTGTGATTTATCAAGAGAATTTAATTCTAACTTGCAGACACTAGTTTAATTAAATCACACAAAATGAGAATGCATTTTGATAAACTAGGTATATACTTGATATGCTGATTTAAATGATTAAAAGATCCCAAGTTGGAGACAACCAAAAATAAAGAATATGAATTTTATTTATCACAACAACTGAACACCAAAAAAAATTTACCAATTTAACATATTTTCCCCATTGATTCTGCTTCAAGAAAGTCTGTCATTATTTACATTCCAGTCCCTTCTCAGGTTAATTCTAACTCCTACAGTCTAACTACTACCTTCCTTTTTCTCTTCTCCTCCCTACTTCTATCCTTCAGATTTTTGCAAATATTTATACATTACAACTCAAGGGTCATGACCCTTCATTTTTCTAATTATGGTCGTTTACATTCTTCACAGTTAAATAAAATATTTAATTAATTGCCTTGTTGGCAAATTAAATATTTCATACAATAGTTATGCCTTTGATTTTGCTTTGATATTTCAATCGCTTTGTGTATTTATTTCTTTTATCGCTCTTGACTTTGACGGGTCCCACCAGTGACTATCACGGCTTCCATCATTTCTTACCATGCTACCGTAGGCTTTGACTTTTCTCCCGTGGTATGGTGGTGTCCATTCTTCAAACTGATAACTGTTTTTCCATTTGCCTTCACTATTACTGCGTTACCGCGGTCACCATCTGAACCGATGGCGGTACCACGGTAACCACTACCTCCAACTATCGCTGACCGCTTACGGTTTACCACGCTACCACGGTCTTCATTGGATCCCCCCGTGGTATCACTGTAACCTTATTGATTGCCTCCTTTGCCTCTTACAAACCGTCCATGGCTTAACCATCACCTTCATCTTTCTCTATTCACCGCGCTATCGTGGTCACTGGCCTAACTGCCAGCGGTACTGCAGTAGCTATCGTTATCGTTGCCTTTGTCATTAACAGCTAACCTCCAACTCGTTCATTTCTCCTAGCACCTTACCGCAACGGTTACCTCCACTGTTACCGCAATCACCGCGGTCTCTGAGATGACCCTCTGCGGTACCATGGTAAAGGTTACTTTGACTGCTCCAAACTGCTACCGCTATACCACGAGTATGGATTGAATTATATGTGGTATAGCGGTAAAGAGTGAAAAGATGGGAATTTCAAAAGGGTTAAGGTAGCGATATGAAGTATAAGATGTATTTAGCATTTGGATGGGGGATGAAATGAATTTTTTCATGAAAGGATAGGAAAATAAAATAAAATTCCTTAGGGTATTTATGGATTTTTATGGAAATTTGTGAGAAAACCTTAGGGTTTTAGATGGAAAAATTAGTTCTAATAGAATGCACAAAAAGAGAGAAAGATACATCAAACTAAACAACATGGGGGGATCACATTACACACATGCAATCACATAAAGAAATATTAAAAACTAAAATCAATGCAAAAGACTAGTAAGGAAAATGCGATTCAACCTATAGCAGGTTGTTTGCATCCCAATCTTTTTCAGTATATATAGAAGGTGGACAACTATCCAAAGGGACAATGTCAAGTGTCAAACTAGGACACATAACAATTTCAACACTCTTTTCTAGGAGATTTATCATTTAAGCTCATAGAAGAGGAAAACAATGAATTCAACTCATTATGCACTTGTTCATCAATCTTTGTGATATCAATGCCATCATCTAGATTAATCAAAACAAGAGGTCAAATGACAATGTCCATGAAATATTCTTGTTTATGTTACGGTGAGGGTATAGAATCGTCATGCATCGCTTCAGGAAAGTTAGGATTTTTATTTTCTATGTTGTTATTTTCTTCTTTAGCTTGTAACATATGATAAATAGCACAACATCTACACCTACACTCTCTAGCATTTTTATTTTTCTTCAATCTATTGTCAATTTTCATTTTTGTAGGAGCAAGTTTGTCAATCATAGGCTTCTCTTCTTCCCTTAGGAGAGGAACAAAAGGAACCATAGGAGGTTGTTCAACCACTTTCTCTTTAGATTTGTAAACTTGTTTAATTTTAGGAGGCACAATAGGATTTTTTTAGTTATCTCATGGTCTCTTATAGGAAATGGTAGGAGGATTTGTCAAAGGCTGCTCTTACATGTTTGGAAGGGATTTTTGTTCAATCATTGTTTCGTCAAGGGTGAGTGGCTGAATCATGGGTTGAGACATGTTTCTAAGGGATAATTCTACTATGTTTTGCCTTAAACTTTTTATATGATTTGAAAAAGTAGTCATCACGAGGTCTAATAGGTTTAATAGGCTCGGGCCAAAATAAATCCAATGAAATGTTCCCACGGGAAGACATGAGATTAAAACCACTATGATGCATTGTAAAGATTTCATTGCCAAAGGGAAACTTTAAAAATTTATGCATGACCAATGGGACGACATTCATGGAGCAAAGCCATGGATAGTCTAGAACTTCACATGAAATTGGTGTGACAACGGGATGATGGTGAATGAGACATTTAATGTTTTTGGTCCAACTTTTAAAGGGAGATCCATTGAGCCTAACGTAGGACAAGAAAAACCATTATGCATCTTGATCCATGCTTTCAATTTATCATATGTGTCTTGATAGAGTTCATACACAAATAGGAATTCTTTAGTAATCACATTCTCTCCACTAACAAAATCAATTAATATCCGTTTAGTGGGCTTGTCATTGATTCTTTCATCTATGTAAAGAGGACCATCAGGCACATGTTTAAGTATGTCTTTTTGTGAGAAAGCAATATCAAGAGGTATTTTGGTTGAGCCCTTATGAGGTTTAGATTTGATAAATGCTATCATTTCAGTTGGTTCATATACATTTTCATCTTTTACGTTTTCATCATCCATGTCAACATTCATCACATTATTCTTTGTTTCACTAGCTTTGACAAATGAAATGGTGTGTTTCGGCATGGGCTTTGTAAAGTTTTGTAAGTTTTGGTTAGGAGGAGCGATAGACTTATTACCTTGATCATTCACACCTCCAATTTGTAGATGATTAAAATCAATAAGCTCTTGCAAAAGATGTTTAGGACATGATATTTTGTATCATGTCCATTTTTTCGGTGGTAATAGCAATAAGAATTTGGTCTATACCCTATCTAGGTAATGGTTGATTAAGATCACGAGCTCTAATAGGAGGTAAGGAAAGAATATTATTTTCTATGAGATGCATCATGATATTCTGAAGGGTATCAGGTAAACAGGTAAATTGTCCATTCCTATCCCAAAAGGAAAAAGGATTTTCCATCTTTATGGAAGCCACTTGGTTGTTAGTTTTTTGATTTGGTTGAAGGGAATCAAGTTGTAAAATCCCCTATTTTTCTTCTTGAAAGGTTGGTAACTCTTTTGAGTTGCAGATTCAGACTTCTTAAGACACATAGAATGATTTTTCACATCACAAGCATAAGAATTTTTTTGATAATCATGAAGGGTTGTACATAATTGTGTGAAGGATGGGAATTTCAACATCTCAAGATTGTTTTGATTTTATTTTGTAAGTTGGAAATAAACATTTGTTTAAGATCAACATCAAGAATCTTAATGTTTATTTGTGAATAAAGCATTTGGTATCTTTCTATGAAATCATTCACTTTCTCATCATCCTTTTGTTTACATGTCATTAGATTAGCTAGGGTCATCTGGGGACCCATGTGAATATGGAAGTGGTTGTAAAAGGAATCAATAAGCTCATCGAATCAATTTTATTGAACTGTTCGGTAAAGAGAAAAACTACTCTAAAGTAGTATCCTTCAATGACCTAGGAAATAGTTTAACCAAGAGTTTATCTTCAAATTTGAAATCACTACATAGGGATATATAAGAAGACACATGGATAAAAAGGTCTCCTTTCTTGCCATATTTCTCAAATTTAGGAACTTCTATACATTGTGGCATTTGTTCTCTCAATATCTCTAGGGATAACAGATTGGTTTTGATGTATTGTGAAGGTTGGTCATTTTTTGATTTAGGGTTGTAACTTGTTTTTGGAGGGATGTCATCCTTTGCAAAATTGTGTTAAGGATGACATCATTGTTATTAGGGCAAGGTGGAGGGGAATAAGGTAGAGTGGTGTATGTATGTGGACGGCAAGTGAATTGTAAATTTTTGAGGGAGTATGGTTGAGGAGATATTGTATTGGAATGCAAGAAGCTAGAATAATTCCTTATGGAAATACCCAAGGAAATGTTTAAATTGATAGTAAGTTGGTTTGTTGTGGTAACTTGAGTACTTGTGTATTTGGGAATTTAAATGGGTATTGTAGGAGGAATTGAAGTTCCACCTTGGCTTTGGGTGTACCTCAAAGCTTGATTACAACTAGTCATGGTAGGGATGGTGTTGTTAACATTATGCACATTTTTTGAAGGTATGGAAGTCATGGGAAATGAATAATGCATACTATGCTCCATAGAAGGTTGATTATCAAAAATATTAGGAAGATAGCTATAAAAACCAAGATCCACGGTGAATGGGATATCATAGAATGAAATGACCTAGAATGAAATATGTAAATGCAATTTTTAGATTCTAAACAAGGTAATTTTCTGATTACACTATGCAACAATATGAAATTGAATGTTTTATATGAAATTTTGAAATCACACAATGCACTAAATGAACCAAATTAAGCTAGATGAAATGAAATGAATGAAACAAAAAATTAGGAAACTATAATATAGATCTTATAGAAGCAAACACAAGCACAAAAATGAAGTTTTTAAATTTCAAAAATGCAGATTCAAGTCTAATCAGGGAATTATTCGCCCTAGGGAGAATGGGTCCTAGATTAGGGTTTTGAAACTAATTTTTACAAATTTTCAAGCCTTTTTTAATGATTTTCATATTCAGGTCTACTACAGTAAGTTTTAGGTTTAATTTTCTATAAATGCAATGTGAAATGCAAGTTGAAAATGTGACAAAATGATGAACTAAAAGACCTAGTTTGATATGCAATTTAAAAAAAAAAAAATTAAATGCAAGTAAATGATATGCAAGATGATATGATTTTTTAATTTATTTTTAGTGTTTCTTAGATTTAAAGAATGCAAAAAATGCAATCCTAAAACCCTATATGAGATGCAAATTTGAATGCAAACTAAGACATGCTAAATGAGATCAAATTCAATGCAAGTGAATGTAAATGAATGCAATATCTAATCTAAGATGAAAAGAGACTCCAAAATAAAAAAACTGCAATGCTCAAAAAGTTGGGTTCACCAAAATGAAATAAAGGAAAAAAAGGGGGGGATGAGAAGAGAGATATGAGATGAACCCCAAAATGAGATGAAGATGGTTAACCTCCCCTTTTCATTACTTATTTCATTCAATTATGCATAGATGAATATAAAAGAAAAATTAATTAATATAACAGTAAAAAAGGTAGGTTTTAAGATGGTAAAATGATGTGTACCTATTGCATAAAGTGTTTTTTCGGGCCTCAATGAGGACTCGTTCATCCAATGGCTAATGGGTCCCTACTAGGGTTTTGGAAAATTAATTTTTGGGTTCTATTTTTCAATGTTTGCACTCCCCGATCCTAGGTGTTCAACTCTTGAAAGTTGGGAATAAATATTCTAGAATACTTTATGTGATCTTGTAAGAAAGATGACAACTTTGACAACTTTGCAACATTGACAACTTTTGCAACTTTTTTTCTCCACTTGATCTTTAACCTAAAGCTTGCAATCACACATCAAAGGAGAAGAAATTTTTTTTTTTGTTAGGGAATAGGGGTTTTCCTTAGTGAAACCCTGTTTTGGTAGTTAAACCTTGAAATGAAACTATAATGCCCAAAAATTTTACACCAAAATATAGTTAAGGACAAAACACAAATTTCAAATTTCATTCACTTACGCAGACAAAACTCTTAAATTTTACTACCAAAGAAGGCACTACAAGAAAGCATACAAATTTTGACCAATCATAAACTATAATTCTTTTAGTTAGATAACTAAATTGCTTAGACCATCATGGTCAAGTTGAGAAGAGACATGGAATCCACATCTCTAAGGTAGACTTAAATAGTTCAACCAATCCCAAAATTAATCTGAAATGTTAAATAAGTCACATGCCAACAATAACATATATATCAGTAGTAATCATAAGAATTATAAGAGAACAAATCCTAGGGGCTAGACCTAGTCCTTGTGGGCTCATCTCAGACGACCTTGCCTACATATATAATTCACAGAGGCACTGTATTTCGACACTTGAGTTTCTCCAACTCATTTGACTCACCCACATAGGGTATATCCATAAGGTTTCAATAGATGACTAACCTCATTCATACTCATAACATAATAACATTGGGACACACTAAATTTCAATCCTCTACTCAAAGGTAACATGTGTTCCATACAAATTACACAATATAAGAGTGGGTACACAACCCTTTCTAGGGTCCATTACCCTAGATAGTTCTCTTAGTCGGTTGCCACCCACTGAGGTGAAGCCAAGGAGAAAAACCCTAATTAAGGACATCGTAATGAAATAGGGAGCAGAGACTTAAATACTCAGACCAATAACTAAACTCTTAGGTTTCAACTATTCTTATGCATCATCTAAAACATAACTAGGATCTGAGGTTGATACTCATAACGAAGTTCCATACACAAGCATACATAGTTAATTGTAACATCATAGATTAAACCACACATTACTAAGATCTCACAATAAATTTTGACTCATCACCACCATATCCTCCATACTGCTCTTTCATACTAGGAGCACAATGTGAACAAGGTACCTCCTAACCATTGTTATATAGGGTTAAATAAGTCTCATTCATAATGCATTGTACCATAGTCAACTATGAACTAGGTTCTATACTTTTTGTAACCAATATGCAAGAAACGATGAAAACAAACAAGAATGTTACAATTCATTCTAGCAGGAAATCTCATCACAAGGTCATAATCCAAATATCGTGGAAGGAACATAGTAATTCATCTCATTAAGGCTTAGGTTAGGCTACTTACCAACAAGAGACAATCATACCATGATTATTATTTTTTAACTCACTAAAAGAGAGTTATACATAATACTTCATTTATTTTTCCAATGTAAATCTATATTCATAAAACTAATAATGACCTATACTGATTATAACTTAGGAGAATGTTGCTACAACATGTTTCTAATCATAATACCCCAAATAAATTCACACAAATGTTGATAATAAAACTAAGTTCAACTAACATTGGCATGTAATATCATCCCTCATAATTATCTACAACTTATCTTTTAACCAAAAGATGGCAAGACAACTTGATCAACATCCTTGTCTAAGATTGATTAAAAAAAAACATTAAAAGTTTAAGGAAATCTCCCCCCCCCTCCACAAAAAGTTAGAGAACGTAACCAAACTTATTGTTCATAGTGACTCCCTCTAGGAGCTAATTGTAGGTCTAAACTAATGTAACAACTCTATTCTACACCAGATTGACACAAATTTTACCACCACTCATTCTATTCCACCAACCATGAAAATTTTACCTGAATATAAAATTTGCATTATTCTCTAATAGAATATTGATGTAACACTGAATAATAATTCCCTTTATTGCTATTAATATTTAACACCACCTCAATATGAATAGATATACTTTCATCAATATACCTATTAATATGATTATTAATGTTATTGCAAATACTAATATAAGTGCTAACATCATTCCTAATATCAATGGTATTATTATTAATATTTGCTATTGTTTTCAATGAGGTTACTATAATTACAATTCTTAACTATATTACTATTGTTAGAACCCAAATTTTACATAAAAATCCTAAGGTCTTTTGCCCATTTGAACCCAGTATATCACTATTTTTTCATGATTTTTTTTTTCACCACCTTCTCCAAAGTTAAAATACCTTATGCCACCACCGTTTACCCTTCATAATCATTTACCGCTTTACCGCGACCTTTTGCAAAGTGGCTCATGGTATAGCAGTGATGGTTAAGAGAAGTCACGATAAATGTTTACCGCTTTATTGCAACCTTTTGCAAAGTGGCTCGCGGTATAGCAGTGACGGTTAAGATTAGTCATGATAAATGTTTACTGCTCTACCGTGGTCAGTCAAAAGTAGGTTGACAGTTACGTGGTGGAAGCAGCTGGCGGTGAGATAACCAGTGTGGTAGTAGTGAAGATGGTCACCACATTGTTGCGGGGGGTTAAAAGGCAGACCACGGTGAATGCGATAATGGTGGGGGAAACCGGCTAACAGTCACACCGCAGTACCACCGATAGTTAGGAGGCAACACGCAGTGGTGCAATGGATGACAAGGGAGATGGTCAGAGAATGGTCACCTAGGTACCACTGACGGTCAAGTCAGTGACTGCGGTGGGTGATGGCCAGCGAAAGTGGCGGTCAGTGAGGCGTTACCGCCATATTGTGGCTGGCTAAAATGAAGAACGCGGTGATACAGTAAGCAATGAGCCTGGCAATAAATGTTGGTACCACATAACTATCGGTAGTTAAGACAAAGACTATGATAACGTGGGTAACGGTGATTTTGACAATGAATGCCAGACACCGCCATATCGCCAGAGATGGAAGCAAAGACCGCGGTTGAGCGGTAAGGGGAGCAGTCAAAGTCAAAGCACCGTAGCACCTCGGGAAGGCATAAAGTTGAATGTGGTAAAGCAGTGAAGATAATAAAAGCTACGATAAAAAGAAATTAAGGAACGGTCAAAGTATAAAGCAAAATCAAAGATAGAACTATAGTATAAAATATTTGATTTTCTGATAAGGCAACTTAATCAAATATTTTATCTCTATCAAAGAATGTAAAATGGTTTTACCAGTCAAGTGAAGGGTCATGACCCTTGGGATTTGTGGTATAAGTGTTTTGAAAAATTAGTTAGTGCGGGGGGAACAACATTAGTTAGATCTTCTCAGAAATGAGAACTGGGGAATGTAAATAATGATAGATATTTTTTGAAGTAGATCAATGGAAAATTTATTTTGAATTGGTGAAACCCTTCCTGTTTTTAGTTGTTGTGTTGCAATAACTTACATTTTATTATCTGGTTGTCTCCAACTTGAGGTCTTGAACCATTTAAATCAACATATCAACTATATCTCTAGTTTGTCTAAATGTCTTTTCCATTTTGTGTGATTAGATTAACTTGTGTCTACAAGTAAGAACTAAATTATTTTAAACAAATCATAGTGATTTTGGGACTTTTTTTGGATGGTTAAAGAAGAACCTGGTAGGAAAACATTTCAGCATAATTTATGCAAGCCATAAACCTGGTGAAATAATATGCAAGTCATAGAATTTCATATTTTAAATGTGCCTAGCAACTAGAGTTAAGCCAAAGAAGGAAACACAAATAATTCATGATTTTTGACTCCATTGCCCATGTGGATAGAAGGTACTGATTTGCCTCAACCCAGAGATAAAATTTCATATCAAACAACTTATTCAAATTCTTTCTTTTGTGTAGTAGGAGTAGGAGTAGTTGTAGTGATTTTCATCTATTCACTTCCATTTTCCATTGTGGATAGATTGCTCAATCAGGAAATACATTTCAAAATTTGCATCATTCACATAGGTACACCCACCTAGGTCTAGCAGAACCTAAAGAGAAGAAGGTTCAATTGCATCAATTGGCCTTGTACATTGGCCAAAAGAGTTGTGAGAGCTTGGCAACCTCTCCTGGTTCAAACCTGCATTTTTGAGAACCAACAGTTTGGCGTCTCTATTGGGGACCATTAAACTAAAATAGAGCCTTCATCATAGAGTCATTATTTTACAAAGGACTCCGCTGGGAACAATAAATTACAAAATTTTCTCTTTGGAGAAAGTGAGTGATGAATCTAAATGAACAAGTGCATTAAAACTGATAAAGTGAAATATACATCAGAAAGGAATCATCCTAGAGTTCAAACTATCACAATTGCTCACAACATGCAAGGAAGAAGGTCTTTGTATAAAGATGGTGATGGTCCTAATGACAAAAATAAATGGACTCAAAAGAATGATAAGGGTAAGAAGGTGACTGATGATATAGGCCCAACAAGTAAAAACAAAACATCAAAAGCACCATTAGAGACACATAATTCATATGGTACACTAGCGAAGGAAAATAGTCCTTCTAGAGAACCTTGTACTCTTGAGGAATAGAGGAATCCTTTCTATCAACCAGACCCTAAGAAGGTTAAGGAATTCATTGTTGAATGTGATGCTGAAATGGAAAAGAGACAACATGAATATGATCAGAAAATGGCATTTCTTGAAGAGAATCAGGATGGACTTGGCTATGAAGCAACGTCTGAGGAGAACTATGAACATATCGCTCAAGATGAAATAAATGTAAGACTGGAACATGAGAGATAGGAAGTGGAGAGATCCAAAATAGAATATTAACAAAGGCTCCAAGCAAACAGAGAACTTGAAGAGTTGAAATTGAGGAAAGCTCAATTCAGTACTCAAATGGCTAATTTTCGTAAATATGTGCCACCTCACAGGTAGGGTAACAATAACGCATGCCCGTCAAAAGCCCCATACGTCCAAAAAAATCATCCAAACAGACATCAAAATGCTCCACCACAACATGAAGGTGTTCAGCCACCTCCTTATCAGCAATATGTACCCCTACAAGGTCAACAATATATGGCGAATAATAATCCATTGTACCAGCATCAAAATTACCAAAATCCACCTCCTCCATAATACACAACCATGATTAGGCAGTTTTATTTGGTTGGATTTCAAATATTTCCTTATCCTATTGACAACAGTTGGAGAAGCCTCGTTCCTAAGTTCACAAGAAGTAGTGCAATTATAGTTGAAGAACATTTAAGGAGCTTTAATGCTTTTACACAAGATTTGGATATACAATATGAAGATGTGCAGATGAGGGTGTTTATGATGTCATTGATTGAAGATGCTAGAGATTGGTTTAATGGTTTTCCACAAACCTCTATTGATTCTATTCATGTATTTTATGAACATTTTCTTGAGAAGTATGGGAATCGATATGCACTGAAGTTTGCTTTGCATGAATTGGTGACTATTCTAAAACATCAAAATGAGTCATCTTATGACTTCAACCAGAGGTTTTCTATGTTTCATAATAAGATACCTCCTGGATCCAAATTAGTTGATCCTGCTACATTAAGTATTTATTTAAAATCTTTTGATCCTAAGACTGGATATGAGCTTAGGAGCAGGTGTCCTGGGAATTTAGCTAAAGCTCAAAGGATAGCACTCACTATTAAAAATAATAGGAAGGTTTCAGGGATGATTGCTAAGATGGCTAATCCAAGGGTTCCCCAATATGCTCCTCCAAATAAACAGGAAAACACATATAAAAATGAAAGACCAAGACTACATGATATGCCATATAATAAAAATTGGAGAGATGGAAAGCCAAAGATGGATAGGCGCAGAAATAAAGAGACACCTGATCCTTTAAAAAAGAGAGGGGCATACATGGTTGATAATAGTCCTTGGTGTTCAGTTTGTGACTTACCACATTCTTCAAAGCATTGTGTTGTAGCTCAGTCAGTGTCAGGAAAAGACATATCAAAAAATGATAATGAAAAAGACCATAATATCTATTTAACTTCCCACATTCTTCACTCTATTGAGAAGGGGTATTCATATTCAGAAGGAGGATATGAATATGATTTTGACCACCAAAAATAAAATGTTCACATGGAAGAACAACAATTTTTTTCTGGCTATGAAAAAAGTGATGATGAACAAGGTCCTCCTATTACATCATATCGGACTAGTAGGGGAAATATGAGAAGAACAACTAAGGAATAAATTAAAATTTTGACTATTGCAGTAGTTGAGCAGGCTAAAAGAAAGTATTGGCTGAGGAATAAGATAGTGAATGAGAATGAAGGTATTCCAAGAGGAATATTGTTGAAAGATAAAAAGATGTCCGATCAAATATCAAAAAAGACAAATGATGAGCACTCTAATAATAAAAAATAAAAATATGTCCCTAAAGAAGAAAGTAAAGAATTTCCTAGGGAAAAACAAAAGATAGATCAGACATCCAAAAAGGAGAAAGAGGAGAAAAAAGGACAATCAACAAAACAAAAGAAGGCGATCAGAGCTGAAACTGCATCTTTTGTTTTCATGCAAGCTTTATCCTAGGTAAAAATGGTTGTCCCATTACTTGAAATGATGAAAATTAAAGAGTATAGGGAAAGTGCTATTCAATTAATATCTAGTGGGAGGAATCAAAATATAAACTTTGAACAAAAGGAGAATCTAGGAATTGCTGATAGGAAAGGAAAGATAAAAGTTTCAGAAAATTGTCTAAATGTTGTATTGATGAATAAACCACAAGTTGATCCATTTTTTACTACCCTACTCATAAATGGTTAATTAGTAAGAAATTGGATGATAGATTCAGGTGCTTCTATGAATATCATGCCAGTAGGGGTGATGAAACAACCTGGTATGTGGATAGATATTGAGGGTAGTAAATGTTATGTCATGGATAATAGTCCTGTCCCAAGGAGGATTATGAAAGATGTAGAAGTAAAATTAGCAACCTACCCATAGGAAACATATAATATTGATATAACTATGATTGATACACCTCCTCAGTTTGGAATGCTTTTGTCAAGGCAATGGACTGCAGCAGTTGGAGGTAATGTACAGTTTGATTTATTATATGCCACAATACCAGTTAATGGTGAAGAAGTAAAATTGTATAGAGAATCAAGGGTGAATCAGATTGTTGAGTGTGTTCCTCGAGAACAACTTAATTGATTTTGTGATGTGGATTTAGGGAGTTTCAGAGTAGAATTGTCTCAACTAGAATTAGTGAATACTAACCCGATTGATAGGTTTGTTTCTAGAAGTCATCAAGGTGTGTGGAAAATGTATTTTGATGGGGCTTTCAACCAAGAAGGTAATGGAGCTAGGGTAGTTTTCATATCACTTGAAGGTACAATGTTTAAATATTCATTTTTGTTGACTTTTGAGTGTACAAAAAATGTGGCAGAGTATGAATTCTTGCTGATTGGTTTGAACGTGGTTGTCAAGCATAAAATTAAGTTGTTGACTATCTTGGGAGATTCTGAGCTAGTTGTATCACAAGTTAGATCAAAGTATGCTACAAAAAAAGAGAGGCTGAAACAATATAGAAATGTTTTGTGGGATACAGTGGAACTATTTGATGCATTTTCAATTGATTGGATAGATAGATCTAGAAATTTGATGGTTGATTTCTTGGCTAATGTAGCTTTAAAGAGGGATGATATCACTTTGGTGGGAGTGTCTGAGGTTGAATTCAAAACAAGACCTGTTGTCCCTGACAAAATATATAGTTGGCAGGGTTTTAATGATGATACTAACCTTTTGAAGTTTCTCCATTGTAGAGATCAGTATGAGGCACATGAAATTGATTTCAATGCTTTTGTGGATGAAGTAGATGAGAAACAGACTGTATTTGGGAAGGAATTTTTGCAGCTAAAAACAAAAAAGCTTCCCAAAGGGCTTGTAGCATTGGAAGGAGTGTATGATGGGAGTGATCATTCTCTCATGAAGCAGACACCTATTAAGAAAGAATATATTGAAGAAATAAATCTGGGAACTGAATTAGCACCAAAAAGGGTTTATATTGGAAAGAAAATAAGCCCAACCATCAAGAGAATGTTGATTTCACTGCTAAGAAAGTAAAAGAATGTGTTTGCTTGGCCCTATGAGGATTTGAAGGCATATAGAGAAGATATTTTTCAACATGAGATTCCACTCAAGCCAGACACAAAGCCATTTAGACAAAAGCAGAGGCCTATTAACCCAACTATGTGTTGGGGATACAAAATCGGTTTGTCATCATATAACACGTCTAAGATAATAGTGCCTTAGTGATTTTCATTTTTATCACTTCAAAGACATAAAAAACTATACCATAAAGCGAAAGTAGGAATAGTTGATCCCCCATTGATCCTCTGAGAGAAGTAAAAGCAAAACTTATAACAGATTCAACACAAGCATAGATTCAAGATAGCAGAATCTAACAACATAAAAGACAAACATGTAGACACATAGATATACATGGGGAAAACCTTTTCAAGTAAAAAACCCCACACTCCAAAATATCGAGCCATTGTATTATTCAGCAATAGAAAATAGTTACAATAAAATCTCAAGCTCATAGCCTATACAAGAGTCACATCTTGTTCATCTGGAGAAATATAAAGGCAACACAAAACAAAAACATCATATGATTACAATGTCCTCAATGACATATCATGTAGATTCCCTTCAGCTCCTCACAAATGACTGTCACAACCAGCCTGATGGCCAGCCCAGCCATACAGCCTCCACAGGTTCAGATATTCGTAGAACTGAGAGACAAACTGTTCACAGTCAAGCCCACTCAAACACTCACTCTGTCTCTCTCTCTAATCACTCTTCTTTAACTTCTACGTGCACACAAGATTACTTAATCTCTTACCATGCGCTAACTTGT
This sequence comes from Sequoiadendron giganteum, assembly GCA_007115665.2. Taxonomy (NCBI): domain Eukaryota; kingdom Viridiplantae; phylum Streptophyta; class Pinopsida; order Cupressales; family Cupressaceae; genus Sequoiadendron; species Sequoiadendron giganteum. The sequence goes on along the minus strand of CM021106.1, from coordinate 536,427,344 downwards.
TCTTCCTATCCAAGCAGTCAACTATCCTTAGGATATCCACTAACAGATATTCTTGCATTGGGCCTCCCAGGCATTCAATTCCTTGCCCAAATTGGGTCTTGTCTTCAGCTGAAAACTCGGCCTGCAATAACTTTCATCACTATTTTGGCACCTAGCCAATCAACATCCTGATGTTGAGCCACATGCTGCATTTCTATTCGTTCACTTTCTTTGACCTCTGGTCAAACTCGGTCAAGCTCAGTCAATCAAGCTTCAAGCTCACCTCTACCACCTACTATGCTACCACCAAGCTCAGTTGACCCGACCACAGTATTGCGGTGAGCTTGCCCAAGCTCACCCTTGTCTTCACCATGCTACCGCCGAGCTCAATAGGCCACCCCGTGGTGTGGCGGTAAGCCTGCCCGAGCTCCAACACTGTCTGCCCCACGCTACCATACCCAGAGTGCTAGACAACTGCAGCAAGGCGGTGACCACTAGCATAGACAGCTAACAATCAATAGCGCTACCACGAGGGCTGCTAAGCACTCCACAGTAGGGTGGTGACTACTAGGCAGATCGCCAATGGTCTTACCGTGGCATCACAATGAGTCTCCTCACCGCCCACGATAAGGTGATAACCGCATTCGCCAACTGCTAGCCATCCACCACAACCACCATGGCTTCCTTGAGCATGGACTGCGATAAAGCGATAACCATCACTAGACTGCCACCCTTTAACCGCCAGCTGCTATCGCACTACCGCACCACCAACGAGCAACTCCTGTGGTAAAGAGGTAAGGCCTTGCTCCGCCAACATACTACCAAATGCACTACCTCACCACCTCCGAGTAACCCTTGTGGTATGGTGATAACTGCCATGCCAACTGTCACTGCTCACCACGCCACCACCAGTCTAGAAGAAGACTATCGTGGTAAGGCAGTAACACCGCCCAACCACCAGACCAAGCAAGGTGGCTCGTGGTAAAGTGGTAAACCGCACAACCATGCCACCAAGGAAAGCTTGCAACGGTATGGTGGTAAAGGCTAGAAACAGGGCTCCAAGGTAAAATGGAAGTCCAAGCTAGGAGGATGAGGCATACATTTCCAACAATCTCCCACTTGAAAAAGTCTTACTGGCTTCTTCCAAAAATGCAAACAAAGGACCATCATCATGCTTACATGTGCCAATCAAGACACCTGTAATGACATTCAAAAAAATTTCACCATCTCAGGCAACAACTCCAAACACAGGAACATGCCAAGGCAAAAAAACACCAGTCTCTAGAATGCAAGCATCTGATCCTTCAAGCGGCAAAGGAACCAAAACAAAATCAGAAAATAACAATGTGAACATAGAATGAGAAACAAACTCCAGAACAAGATAAACCATCAACTAGAACTACAACCAGAAAACTGGCTGCCCCCATCCAACTAATCAATCCCACGTGACTGAAAACTAGCACCCACAACTCGTGCTAAATCATCCAACCACCCATACCTCAAATGTATGCTCATCATTGAACTCATGCCATCACACAACCAACCCATCAAAAAGAAAATAAGCACCATGTGTCAATCAATCAAAAGATCAAACACATCTAGGTACTCCCGCTGCAAAGGTATTGTCTAGATGAATGCAAACAAAGCACCATCACACATGATTCAAGCATACAAAGTCCACCAAACCTGCACATAGAAAAATGTAACCATGTAGTTCCAAGGAACATCCACACCAATATGCACAACCTGCAACCACCTGCTGCAAGAAAAATTTCTCTCAACAGTCTTCCACATTCTTCCAAGTTCCATATCTGATTGAAGACAGAAGCACAAGAACCTTCATGTCATCACCCAAGTGACAAAAAATGACCATAAACTTTGACCACCTCGGCTCCACATAAGCATCTCACATCTAAAGCTATATGAAAACAAACATATAGGAAGAAAATACTAGATTAGAGAGAAACTGCAAATCAAAACATGTAGCATCCTCCTACATACATTTCTAAATGCCAATTGTGCCAAGAATGATCTTCCTCACATCCTAAAGGGAAAAGCCATAACAACACCCAATAAATCCATGGATGTAAGCACCTCAAAGAAGATTAGAATCACCCATATAACCATCTCCTATTAGTCCTCAAAAGCACAAGGAGATACATAATGTTGTCCACCTTTCACTATGAATCCTCCAGAATCTCAAAACAACTCAAGATTCATATCCATGAAAGATAAAGCATAACACATATCTAAAATCCATAATGGGAAAATACCTTTCAAATAAACTTCACTGCTGAGTAGACCAGGAAGAGGAGAAAAGATGCTCCTCCAATATATACAAGCAACCATGACTTACCCAAGAGAATTCTCTTTCATGGTCTCTGTTGAACTTGCATTCAACCAAGGTGCAGGCTACTCGGACTTTCAGATATAACAACCACATTCTCAAAATAATTCCAACCTCACCTTATTCTCCATGCATCCATGAGCGCCAGCACCTATCATTTCATACTAACTCCAATCTGCATTGTTGCACTTATCATGAAGCCCACCAGTGTATGACCAAAGTACTCAAAACATAAAGAAACCCCAAACCACCTTCAAAGCTCCAAACCTAGGAACATGAAATTATCATGACAACATGATCTACACATCCCCCTTAGGAGATACCATGCTTCAAGTGAACTATCCATGGTCTCAAGAGCAAAGTAACATACCAAAACTCTAATGCACAAGAAAGAGTATACCATGACATAAAGAAAACAAACTCTAAACCAACATCACCTATCAAGAACCACCATCATCTCAGCCAAAGACTACCAAGGTCCTTCATGGCTCCAAGATGTTGCACATCTTCAAATAGTGACCATGTAGATGTGAAAGAACTCTTTTGCAACAATAGGATCTAAGAGTCCTCAAGAAGCATCTACAACACCAAAGAATATCATTCACCACTAAGTGATGAATCCATAATCACTGCTAAAGCTCCCACTGAACTGTGAAACCGAGCTCTCCAAGCACCATGACCAACCACCCCATCACTGTCAAAAGCTTACACTAGAAAGTGTAGCAAGCTCTCCATGACACTGTGATTCTCATGCTATAGGTCCCCATCACTAACTATTCAGGTACTCCAACGTTGTCCATCCTCTCATCTCAAAATAGCCATGCCAATGCAAAAGTGACCACAAACAAGGCCAGCTAATAGATCTGCACCACACTATTACATTCTCATGGATATTGAAAGTCCACTCCTGAGTTGTCTCACAGAAAACATGTAGGTAAGGACAACCCACAAAATTGCACAACTCGTGGATGCAACCAATGGACCTACAAATCTATCACCACAATGGAAACTGCAAAACTGAGATAAACAAAGGAACAACCCATGTAGACAACTTGACTCAAACACCAGATCAGCAACAGATCCAATTTTCCAAACACGTCCACAACTCAAGCACCATAGTCTAGGAAACTAGCAAGAAACACCAAAAGAATGTTAAATGAAAACACATACCAACACTCTCATGCAGAGAAGACAACACACCTCCTCAAACCATGTTGAACTGCAACTATCTCATCCACTCACACCCTAGAAGCCAGGGTCTAGAAAATAGTTGAACAACAGCTCCAGACTCCACAAGTTTTTCTTGACCATGTAAAACCTGCAAAACCATAGTGTTTATAAAACACCCATGCATCTCCATATTCACTGCTCATTTGGATAACTCGGGAGTTTGCAAACAACCATCACAATTAATTAGAACAATGAAAAACATGAATATGCATCATAGAATTTTTGGGAAAATTTACAAAAAACTTTCAGAGCCAAAGACATGAATCTGAATCATGTGAGTGCAAGAAATAGGTAAGCAGGAGCAACAAGTCCATTTTAGACCAATTCCAAAACCTCAATCATGCACAAGCATACAAGAGGGCCAGGCTATATAGAAGTTGCAGACCACCAGGATCAACTTCATAGCCTCCATGCAATCAGATCAGCAGAGAAACCACCTTCAATGCTAAGTTAAAACACCCAGCACACACGCATAACTTCATGGTTGAACAACAACACAAAAAACTCCATATCGCTAGGGAGCCTCTCACACATACACCCAATATGAAACCACGCTTCGCTGCAACACAACTACAAGCACATCTCATGCCCTTTGCATCAGGAACATTTGCTGCGAGCCAGGAGCCTTAGACCATATTGCCACAATACGATCAACTCCAGTCATCTCCAAAGTCTTTCAAAACTATGTGTTGAATCAAAGAAGCAACAACTTCCACCCATCGAAGGATCAATCACCAACCAATTTATCCAGATTTCCTCAAGCTTGCCAGGCTAAGAAATCAACACAAGAGAAATACCCAAAAATCCAGTAACTAGAAGAAGGCTTTGACACCATTTGTTGGTATCATCAAGCCTCGACCTCCTTCAACCAGCTCTGATACCACTTGTTGGGGATACAGAGTCGGTCTGTCGTCATAGAACATGTCTAAGAAAACAATGCCTTAGTGATTTTCATTTTTATCACTTCAAAGACACAAACAACTATGCCATAAAATAGAAGCAAGCACAGTTGATCCCCCATTGATCCTCTGAGAGAAGTAAAAGCAAAACTTATAATAGATTCAACAAAAGCACAAATTCAAGATAGCAGAATCTAACAACATGAAAGAAAAACATGTAGACACACAGATATACGTGGGAAAAACCTTTTTAGGTAAAAAAACCCCACACTCCAAAAGATCGAGCCATTGTATTATTTAGAAATAGAAAACAGTTACAATACAATCTTAGGCTCATAGCCTATACAAGAGTCACATCTTGTTCATATGGAGAAATATACAGGCAACACAAATCACAAACATCACATGATTACAATGTCCTCAATGACATATCATGTAGATTCCCTTCAACTCCTCACAAATGACTATCACAGCTAGCCTGATGTTCAGCCCAGCCACACGGCCTCCACAGGTTGACATCTTCATAGAACTGAGAGACAAAGTGTTCACAGTCAAGCTCATTCGAACACTCACTCTATCTCTCTCTCTAATCGCTCTTCTTTAAATTCTACATGCACACAAGATTACTTAATCTCTTACTGTGTGCCAACCTATTCTGCCTATCCAAACAGTCAACTGTCCTCAAGATATCCACTGACATATCTTCTTGCACCAGGTCACCCAAACATTCAATTACTTGCCCAAATCGGGTCCTATCTTCAGCTAAAAACTCGGCCTGCAATAACTTTCATCACTATTTTGGCACCTAGCCAATCAACATCTTGATGCTAAGCCACATGTCACATTTTTGTTTATTCACTACCTTTGACCTCTTGTCAAACTTGGTCAAGCTCAGTCGACTGAGCTCCAAGCTCACCTCTGCCACCTACCGCGCTATCACCAAGCTTAATTGACCTGACCACGGTATTGTGATGAGCTCGCTCGAGCTCACCCTTGTCTTCACCATGCTACCATTGAGCACAATGGGCCACCCCACGGTGTGGCGGTAAGCCCGCCTAAGATCCAACACTATCTGCCCCATGCTACCATGCCCAGACTACTAGACAATTGTGGCAAGGTGGTAACCACCAGCACAAACTGCTAATGATCAACCGTGCTACTACGGGGGCCGCCAGGCCACCTTGCGGTAGGGCGGTGACCACCAACAGTCTTACCATGGTACTGTAGAGATTCTCCTCACCACCCATGGTAAGGCGGTAACCGCATTCACTGACCACTAGCCGTCCACCGCAACCACGACGGCTTCCTCGAGCATCGACTGTGGTAAAGTAGTAACTATCACCAAATCGTCGCCCTTCAACCGCCAGCTACTACCACGTTACCGTGCCACCAATGAGAAACTCCTATGGTAAGGCGGTAAGGCCTTGCTCCGCCAACATGCCACCAAACATGCTACCTCGCCACCTCTGAAAAACCTCTGCGGTATGGTGGTAACCGCCATGCCAACTGTCGCCGCTCACCGCACCACCGCCAGTATAGAAGAAGACTATTGCGATAAGGCGGTAACATCGCCCAACCACCAGACCAAGCAAGGTGACCCGTGGTAAAGCGGTAAAGTGCACAACCACGCCACCAAGGAAAGCTTACAGTGATATGGTGGTAAAGGCCAGAAATAGGGCTCCAAGGCAAAATGGAAGTCCAAGCCAGGAGGATAAGGCATAAATTTCCAACACTATGGAACCTAAGATGCAAGAGGAGTTAGCAAAGCTCAGAAATGGAGGTATTATTAAACCCATCAGACATTCAACATGGGTCTCAAATTTGGTTCTAGTCAGGAAGAAGAATGAGGGCATAAGATTGTGTGTAGATTTCAGAAGTCTTAATGTTGCTTCCCTAAAAGATAATTATCCTCTCCCAAACATGGAGGTAGTATTGCACAAAGTAACAAGATGTGAGCTATTTTCAATGATGGATGGATTTTCTCAATATAATCAGGTCAAATTCAAAGAATCTGAGCAATACAAGACAACATTCACTACACCATGGGGAACGTATGTCTATGTAAGAATTCCATTTGGTCTCACAAATGCAGGAGCTACCTTTCAAAGATCCATGGATGTGGAATTTGCATATTTGATTAATGCTATAATGGTGGTGTATCGGGATGATCTCATTACTTATTCCAAAAGAGCAGAGAATCATGTGGGAGATTTGGAAAAGATTTTCGTCAAAGCTTTGGAATATGGTATTAGTCTTAATCCTAAAAAATGTCATTTTTCCATTACAAAGGGTAAAATTTTGGAACATATTGTATGAAAGGATGGGATTATGATAGACCCTGAAAGAGTAGATACTATAGATAAAATCCCAATTCCCAAAATTGACAAAGTAATCCAATCATTTTTTGGCCAAATTAACTCTGTTAGAAGGTTTGTGTCCAATTTTGTTGAGATTGTTAAACCTATATCTAAAATGTTGAAAAAAGGAGAGTTGGATTGGCCTGTTGAATCCATGGATGCCTTCACACTTATAAAAAGAGCTATAAAAGAGGCCCCTATCCTAAAGTCCCTTGATTTTACTAAGTCATTTCATATTTTTTCTTTTGCTTCATTTCATACCATAGTTGTTGTCATGTTACAAAAGAATGATGAAGGCCATGAACAACCTGTTTCCTTTTTTAGCAAATCTTTGTAGGGGTTAGAATTAAAGTATGATATTATGGAAAAATAGGCTTATGCATTGGTCAAGGCAGCAAAGGCTTTCAGACTTTATCTAGTTGGAGCTAAGGTAATTTCTTATGTCCCACATGCAGCTGTGAAAGATATCTTGGTACAGATAGAAGTGACAGGGAAAAGATGCAGATGGATTAATAAAATTCAAGAGTTCAATATGGAGATTCAAATTACCAAACTAGTGAGAGGACAGGGTCTGGCAAAGCTGATGGCATAAACGAATATTGAAGCAAACCAAATCTCCAATGTAAAAGGTAAAGAAGAGGTTGTTGCAAGTATTGAACATACTCCATGGTATATAGATGTGATGTATTATCTCAAACACCTGAAGTGCCCTGAGGGGTTGAATGATAATAAAAAGAGAACTTTGAATTTGCAAGCTTCTAAGTACGTTTTTATAGAAAGGGACTTATTCTGGAAGAATAGGGATGGTATATTGTTGTTATGTTTAGATGAGTCCCAGGCAAAACATGTCTTGAGTGAAATACATGAAGGGGTGTGTGGAGGCCATTATTCTGCTAAGACCACTGCACATAAGATTCTCAGGGCTGGTTATTATCGGCCTAAGGTGTTCAATGACTCTTTTGCGCATGTGAGGAAATGTGAGGCTTGTCAGAATTTTTCAGGGAGGTTGAAGTATCAAGGAGCCTTTCCACTTAGACCTTTGCAGGTAGAAGCTCCATTTCATCAGTGGGGAATTGACTTCATTGGAGAAATACAAGAAAGATCAAGTGGAGGACACAAATGGATATTAGTGGCCACAAATTATTTTATGAAATGGGTGGAGGCTATCCCAACTAAGAAAGCAACTAGCAAGGTGGTGGTGAACTTTCTAATGGAAAATATTATAACCAGATATGGCACCCAGTCAGATTAATCACAGATAATGGCATGTGTTTTAGATCTAATGAGTTTAGAGATTTTTGAAAAACATATGGCATTAATATTTCTTATTCCACCCCATATCATCCGCAATCCAATGGTCAAGAAGATTCAAGTAATAAAAGTCTTTCAAAGATAGTAAGGAGGATGCTTGATACAAATAAAAAGGCATGGGATTCAAAGTTAAGATTGGTTGTATGGGCAGATAGGATTACAGTGAAGAAGGCAACTGGAAAATATCCATTTGAACTGGTGTATGGGACACAAACCAGGATGCCATTGCAAAACCTTCTGCCTGTTTATAATTTTACTCTACAAGAAGACTTGGATATTTTTGAACCAATGGAGGAAAGAATAGAGAAACTTGCAAAACTTGATGAAATAAGAAGAATGGCTCAGAAGCAAAATGTGAAATTGCAGTCACCAATGAAATATATTTTTGATAAAAATGCCAAGGAGAGAAAATTTGAAGAGAATGACCTAGTGTTGATGTGGAATGCTCGGTGTTAGGAGAAGGGGAAGCATGGAAAATTTGAATCCTTATGGTTGGGTCCTTTTGTGATAACTGGTAAAGGAGGTGAAGATTCTTATTTCCTACAAAACATGTCTGGAGAGGAGCAGGACTTTCCTATACATGGGCAAGTCCTGAAGCATTTATTCTCTTAAGGAATTGCAGAGGGCTAAGGATTTCCAGTGCATGGACAATTCTTAAATAAGCCTCTTTAAACATTCATTTCCATGCACAATAGTTTAGGAATTCTATTGGGTCTAGGACTTGCTAGTACATGGACAATCTCAGAAGTTCCCTTGTTGAAAGCTTTGATTTCTTTCCATGTACATTAGTGTAGGATCTTCCGTCCTCCATTTTTCATCTTCCATTTTCCATCTCCTTTGCCTGTTCATTCCCTCCATCTTTCATTGCCTTCTTTTTTTCATCCTTTACTTGGTCTGCTCTCCCAAAGATATTCTAGATTCTTGCAGTGATTTGAAAATCCACTCATCCCCAATAGGAGCCACTGTTAGAACCCAAATTTTACATAAAAATCCTAAGGTCTTTTTCCCATTTGAATGCAGTATTTCACTATTTTTTCATGAAAAATATTTTCACCACCTTCTACAATGTTAAAATACCTTATGCCGCCACCATTTACCCTTCATAAGCATTTACCGCGGCCTTTTGCAAAGTGGCTAGTAGTATAGCGGTGAGGGTTAACAGTAGTCACGATAAATGTTTACCACTCTACCACGGTCAGTCCAAAGTAGGTCGGCGGTTACACGGTGGAAGCAGTTGGCAATGAGATAACCAGCATGACAACAGTGAAGATGGTCACCGCATTGCCAGGGGGGGGTTAAAACGCACACCGTGGTGACTGTGGTAATGATGGGGGGAAGCAGCTAATAGTCACACCATGGTACCGTTGACAGTTAGGAGGCAACCCATGGTGGGACAGTGGACGAAGGTAAGAGTTAATAGGCAAGGCGGTGAGTTGACGACAAGATAGATGGTTAGAGAACGGTCACCTCGGTATTGTTGATGGTCAAGTCAGTGACTATGGTGGGTGATGGCCAACGAAAGTGGTGGTGAGTGAGGCATTACGGCCATACCATGGTCGGCTAAAATAGAGACCATGGTGATGCAGTAAGTAGTGAGCTTGGCAGTAAATGTTCGTACTGCAGAACTGTCGACAGTTAAGACAAAGACCGTGGTAGCGCAGGTAACGGTGAAGTTGACAGTGAATTTTAGACACTGCCATACCGCTAGAGACAGAAGCGAAGCATGCGGTTGAGCGGTAAGGGGAGCAATCAAATTCAAAGCACTGTGGCACCTCATGAAGGCATAAATTTGAATGCGGTAGAGTAGTGAAGATAATAAAAGCTACAATAAAGTGAAATTAAAGGATGGTCAAAGTATAAAGCAAAATCAAAGATAGTTCACTATAGTATAAAATATTTGATTTGCTGATAAGGCAACTTAATCAAATATTTTATCTCTGTCAGATAATGTAAAACCATTTTACCGGTCAAGTGAAGGGTCAGGACCCTTGGGATTTCCGGTATAAGTGTTTTGAAAACTCAGTTAGTACGGGGGCAACAACATTAGTTAGATCTTCTCAGAAATAAGAACTGGGGAATGTAAATAACGAAAAATATTTTTTGAAGCAGATCAATGGAAAAATTATTTTGAATTGGTCAAACCCTTCCTATTTTTAGTTGTTGTGTTGCAATAATTTAAAGTTCTTATCTAGTTGTCTCCAATTTGAGGTCTTGAACCATTTAAATCAGCATATCAATTATATCTATGGTTTGTCTAAATGTCTTTTCCATTTTGTGTGATTTGATTAACTAGTGTCTACAAGTCAAAACTAAATTCTTTTAAACAAATCACGGTGATTTTGGGACTTTTGTTGGATGGTTAAAGAAGAACCTGGTAGGAAAACATTCCAGCATAATTTATGCAAGCCATAAACCTGGTGAAATAATATGCCAATCATATAATTTCATATTTTAAATGTGCCTAACAACTGGAGTTAAGCCAAAGAAGGAAACACACATAAATCATGATTTTTGACTCCATTGCCCATGTGGATAGAAGGCACTGATCTTCCTCAACTCAGAGATAAAATTTCATATCAAACAACTTATTCAAATTCTCTTTTGTGCAGTAGGAGTAGGAGTAGTTGTAGTGATTTTCATCTATTCACTTCCATTTGCCATTGTGGATAGATTGCTCAATCAGGAAATACATTTCAAAATATGCATCATTCACAAAAGTACACCCGCCTAGGTCCAGTAGAACCTAAAGAAAAGAAAGTTCAATTGCATCAATCGGCCTTCTACATTGGCCAAAAGCATTGTGAGAGCTTGGAAAACTCTCGTGGTTCAAACCTGCATTTTTGAGAACCAACAACTGTCTCCTTCATTATTTTATTTTTATTTTTATTTTTATTTTTTAATTTTTCATCGAACACCTTAAACATATTTACATTAAAATATTTACACATTTCACTTATTGTATATTTACATTTGTTCTACTCACTATTCTCAAAAACATATATACCCATAAATAAATATAAGTAAGAAATCACATTCAAATATTATTACTAATTACTAATGTCTTTTGCATGACAATGTATCCAAATAAATTATAACAAAGATAATTTATCCACCTATTTTTGCAGCTCATGATGCAAGCAGCATACCAACCCAATAAAAGCTAAGCTTCTATAGGCATCGAGGACCATGCAATGGTTAACAAACAAAATCCTAGTGGTTCTGTGCATAGGGTGTTTGCATGGGGTGACAAAGTAATCTATATGAACCATATATCACCACCACAAAAGGGTTGATCAAGTCTCTTAAATCCGAGTACATGTCAAGGTAACATACCACATAGCAATTACAATACCATCTCAAGAAAGAGCACAACCCAACACAAGCCCCCTATTGCAATACCTGAACTCTCATATACAACAACTAAATGGCCCCCAACCTCACCCAACATAAAACCAATTTGGAAATTCTAGGAATACTAATGGTTTTTCTAACGTTGCCAAGCCAACTCTGTCCTAAACTAGATTATATCATAAATAGGGGCCCTAATATCGAATGAAATATTTTTTTGTATTATTATTATTATTTTTACTTTATTTATTTATTAGATAGAGATCAAATTATTTTGAATGTGTTTGTCATTGACTTGTCTACTTTTTTCATATACAAGCTACACTGTAGCATTGCTCCATATGCATTCATTACTAATTGTGCATCTGTATTTGCTTTCCATATTTCTGGCATTGTTCTAGCAAAACTATTATTCCATATGTCTGATGGTTTCCTTTTCAAAAATATTGAAGGTCTATGGATTGTAGATTTGATGGAAGTTAAGCATTCATCTTCATTAGTACTCATTTCGCCTATGAACATTTCAAATGAGAATGAGTTGTCATAGTTTGCTTGTTGTAAATTTTTGAGTATTTTTGTTGCTATTGAATTCACATTTTCATCATTGTTTTTAGATGGTTCTAGAATTGTGGTTTTGTTCACTGGCAGGAGAGGAAAATTATATCTACAAGTTTGTTTCTTGGACTTTCGACATTGTTTTTTGTGGTGGTGATTGTGTATCATAGCCATATCGAGATGTAGATGTTTGGTGTTACAAGTAATGTAGTTGTCGACAAATTGTTCAATAGTTGTGTTACTATCTCTTCCATAAATTGGTGCTTTTTTAATCCACAAGAGTAAATGGTCATGCTCATTTCCACAATTTTAAAATTCAGTTACATAAAAAAATCTGAAATGGTTCCAAAAAAGGAATTGTCTATTAATATTATTTTATTCATTGCATTAATTCTATGCCTATAATAGCATGCACATGTGAGAGGATCTCTTCTTATCAAATAATTTTTTCATCTTCGTTTCTACTGTCTGATTGTTCTTGATTCGTTTCTTTTTTATATTTATGATGCAATTCTTCAAGTGTTTTTGTTAATGGTTCCCAATATTGTTCAACACTTATAAATGTAATGAAAAAAATTGGTGGACCAAGTTGTCATATCATCACAAAAAAAAAAAATTTAATTGGTGCAAATAATTTGGAGATATTCTTATTTTTTTGAAATCAACATAACCAATGTCAGATTTAAGAATATTTTCTAAATTAGGTTTATGTTTTACATATTTTTCTACTATCCTTCTCCCTTTTAATTGGCTCTTACATAGTCTCACCCATATTGTGGATAGGACTTTTTCTATTATAATTTTAATGGTTTTGAAGAATAGATTTGTTGTGTGGTAAGAAAATTTCCTATTTGACTGTTGTAATTCCCATTTTATAATTTTTTGATACGAATATCTTTTGGTGATGTCTTCATCACGTGAATTGCCAAAAAATAGTGTAGGTAAATTCATTTCTTCAGCATATTTATCTTTAAATATTCCAATTGGGTTATTCCCTTTCGTTGGTGCAATTTCTATAATCTTGTCTTGCATTTCATGTATGCATTTTGATTCGGTGAAACCATGTATCAATGTTTCACTTGGTATTTCATTTTCTATATCGCTCTCAACATCGGTGTCACTTGTACTTATATCTTTTGTTACATCATTTGCATTATTGAGACAAAGAATTTCTATCTAGTCTTTGTTTATTTGAACTTTTTTTCGATTTTGTATGATTCTCTCCTGGATAATTGTTCTAAAGATTTCATAATCATATTTGCACATACCATTCATGTTTGGTATACATTTTTGTATTGAAGTCATCTTTTAAGAGCAACAACAATCATTGATTTTTCATCCATTGAACATGGTAGTTCTCATTGAATGACATCAGTGTTAACTAGTATGTCTAAAATAGAGTTGGTCAATCCTATTTGAGAATTTTTGTACCCTAATTGCCATATTTGTGCAAATGTAATTCGAAGTGAGACTAGTCGTTCTTCTAGTTGTGTAAGAATTGCCACATATTGTAATGGATTATTTGTTTGGATATAATCTGGAGTTGCATATTTTGGTAATTTAGATTATTTCAATGATTCTTTGCATTTGCAACAAATATAGTTTGCAGTTGAAATTTGTTTATTTGTCGACAAGCAGTAATACATATGCATTTCTTTCTCATTCAAAGTTGTAATGTATTTTTTGAAATGCAACATTTGAAAAATTGAACATAAATATCTAGGTGTATCTTCAATTTGTTTTTTGAACAATTCTATAGGTGTTCTTCAATTTTCTTTCATGCGATTTGTAGATATTGTTATATTTTTTATACGTATTTGTTTTTCAATTTTTCTTAGTGAGTTGAGTGTACATTATTGAATATTTTCAATTTGTTTGATTGGGGTTTTGTTATGTTTGATCATATTTCTAATGACTTGTTTTGTTTTACGAAGTGATGCATTTGAATTGATATTTTTTGAATGCATTTCATACAATAGAAGTGGCTCAAAGTGTCCATGAAGAGGATTTCTATCATGGAAAAGAATAGAGTATGATTTTGCATTAGATGATTCATTGAAATGCAAATATTTCTTTTCCATTCTTATTGAACAAACCTTTATTTGTATGCCTAGCCATTTCGATATCCACTTAATACAAAATATGTCTCCCCATAACCCAATTTCTTCATTATTTGTAGTTGGCATAGCTAATTTTCACATTCTCCGAAAATAAGTTTCAATGTTTTCTTTTTCATGCATTAAGCGTAATGTATCTGGATCTAATTCATTTTTATATGACCAAATTGCTTCTTCATCCTGTTCTAAATAGTGTTTTAAAAAGTAATCAACCGTTCTGTTATGTAATTGAGTTGATGTGTAATGACGATTAAGCATAAATTCTAATGAATCAAAAAGAAAGTCTCCTACATTGTACTTAAATGAATTATTTTTAAATAGACCCTTAATTCTAAGTGCATTGTCGATATTATATACTTCATCGAGTGATTTGATAAGCTATAATTTTCAACATCTATTATTTGTTTTGATTTTTCTTGTTTATCTTCTATTTTTCTCTTCATTTTTGTATGAAAAAATAAGGATTGTCCACAAGTAAAGAGAAGAGGTTTTATGTACCTATTATGTTTATGAAGAGTACACTTAGTCAATTTGTGCTTGTATTTAATGTGTAGAATAATATTTTTTGAGAATATTCTCTTCTTGCTTCAGGTTCTGCAATACGAAAATGTCGTTGTTAATTTTATTGAGTTGAAATTGTAACATATTAAGTTTATCAAAATTATATATTTTTTCTTTATTATACAAAATGTAGTTAATAAATATAGTAATTTCTATTTCAATTTTGACATATGATTATAAGGAAAAAAAATTGCTCAAATTCATATATGTTCTTGTTCGTACTAGATAGTAGTGGAGACATGAATAATTTACTATTGCAAGATGAGATAATGAGTGAATCCAATATCTTTGATTTATCTATGGTACATGTAAATAAAAAAATTGAAATCAATAGATTGAATTATTGACACATGTATTTTGTCATAGTAATTCTAATTGTAATTTATATATTTTTTAAAGGTCATATGAAGTTTTCATTCAATATTTTACATATAGGATAATGAAAAATGATATGATATTAGATGTTTGACAAATAATACAAAATCCATATACAAAATTGTTTAAGAACATTGTTATTTAGATAGAAATTATTCAAAATTTTCTACTTTTTCCTTCATAGGTTGCATAAATGACATACTAAATTCAATTATTGTAACTACATCTATTTATATAGATTTTATTTGTATTGCAATTGAAATTTATATAGAATAATCCACTGATTCTTTATGAAGATGATAGACGAGATATAACAAAATGCATTCATACCAAAAAACATTCCAAATTGTACTCAACGATGTTTTATAAAGATGATAGATGAGATATAGCAAAATGCATTCATAGCATAAAAAAAATTGAAATTGTAAATTATTCTTGTCACAATGTCACCCTCTATAGATGATGAGATATGTTCATTTACAAGATCCAAAAAACATAACAAAAGTATAGATAGTGTTAATGAGAAGCATAAAATACTTAGAATTGTGACACTTGAATATGAAAACCCAAAAATGTAGTAAAATGTGCAAATTACATAGACCTTCCCTATGGTGAAGACACATTAACAACTTCCTGAGAAGAAATTGTATCAAGAGTGAATGTGGATACTGGAGGTGTGGTAGGGGCTCGAGCAGGAACATGTTTCTTTAGGTGAATCAATGCTCTAACGACCTCTAAGATTCTTGTTGATAGATGTTGACCCAGGTGGGCAGAATGTGCATGCAAGGAATGCATGATTACAAGGTCACAATTATTGTTCAAATCCATTTTTATAGCACTGTAAACACATGGCATTCCTTCACATTTGTTTAACATTGAGTAGGGGAATAAATCCCCCAAAGGAGCATCACCAATTTTTTCATCGTAATCAACCACAACTTCACTATAAACATTTGGTTGAAGTAGATAATTTTTAACATATGCATATGCTAACTTACTTAGGGAATCTGAATTATGGACTAAGTCCATGCAATTCGATACAAAATGTGAAACTACATTTGAATAGTATTTCACTCCATTTCAACTATTAAGAAAATATAAGCCACCTAATATCAATTTGATTGCTTGCTCAACTTGTGGATATTCCACAAAAAATATGTGTGCCAATACATTGGAATCAATTGGGCCTACAATTGGAACCTCCCATTTCTATCTTGGCATGTGGATACGATTATTCATTGACATGTTGCCTATTCTAAGAGGATACGAAGATGACAGGATGACACATCAAAATTCAAAAAATAAGAGATGATAAATAAGAACTTAAGAATAATTAAGAAATTTGTGAAAAGAAATGATAAGTATGAAATTAGTAATATTTTGACAAAGGAAAATAATAACATGTCATTAATGAATTAGATATATTTTTCTCAGATGCAACAATTTTAATCAATACATATATTTTTAAAGAATCGTTATGTCATAAATGCACAATTTTATGGTCTACATATTCTACAAAGATGTGACCATTGAAAGAAGATTTTTTACGAAGAATACATAATGTTGTCAAATGCTAATTTCCTTCAATACAATTTCTATTTCTTTTTCAAAATAACATACAATATTGTTTGAACAAATTGTAATTTCCTAAAAAACATCATATTTCACTGGTCAATGTAGAATATGTGAGAAATTCATATGGATTACTCATATCATAATTGATATTATTTTCCTTATTTATTTCAAAATTGTCAGCTGCAAATAGAGATTCTTCCGAGAATGGGAATATAGAGTGGCTTTCAATTTTTTTGGGAATATTCCATCTTTCGCTATTCATCATTGAACTTGTATCATTGTTTGTACTACCAACTAGAATAGGGCTAACGGTAGAGCTAAGAATGGGCTAATCCCATGAAAGGGAAGATTGAATTTACAAAATTACTATTAGAAGGATTTTGACAAAAGGTATCAAAATTGAAAAATTCAAATATACTTGGAAAATGCATGTCAAAGTTTGTAAGTGAACTATCAAAGGCATTGTCTTGCAAAGGGATTCTAGTATCAATATTGGTATTAGAGATGACACTAATATCTGTTGGATCAAAGATAGGAAGATCCATTTTTTTGGAATCAAGTTCAAAAAGGTATTGATTGTTATCGATGATATTTCCAGAACATTCTATATCATCAACAACATTGATGTGAGGAATATTATTATCACTCATGGTATCTGATTCTAATTTTTCTATTCTTAAACTAGGTGACCTATTATTAGGCAAGCTTGGCTTCAATAATTTGGTGGATTGTGGGAGGTCTCCTATGTTTGAATTGGTATAGTTGAAATTTGTGATTGCCTTATTTCCTTTTATGGAAATTGCAGCAATATCATAAGCATAGGCAGCTTCTTCAGCTGTATAAAAACTTCCTAGCCACTATCGTTTCTTCAATTTCTTATTCCAAATTTCTACAACATAACGAACCCATGGATGTTGTCTAACACCTCTATATGACATTTCTTTTGCAAGTTGTTTAGACTCATCAAAACATAAGCATATGTCTTCACTATATATTTTTTTTTTTGCAGCTATTATTAGACAAAGTCTATTGCATAAGCCTGGTGTTATGGTCAAAATTTGTGATTGCCTTATTGCCTTTTATGGATATTGCAGCCATATCAAAAGCATAGGTAGCTTCCTTGGTTGTATGAAAACTTCCCAACCATTATCATTTTTTCAATTTATTATTCCAAATCTCAACACAATATCGACCACTTGGACATTGTCTAACACCTCTTATATGACCTACTTTTTGCACATTGTTTAGACTCATCAGAATTCAAGGCAATGTCTTCACTTTCTTTTGTTATCTCTTTGCATTGGTGAGGTACAAATTTATTCTTGGAGGTTTTTTTTTTTGTAATCTAGATTCTGGATGACATAATTTAGGAATGGGTTGCTTGGACAATAAGCTACGTGGCTTACAATTTGTGTAGATAAAATTTGTAATTGCATCATTTCCCCCAATTGCTATTGAAGCTTTATCATAAGCATGGGATACTTCTTCTGCAGTGTCAAAAGTTCCAAGTCATTGTTGCCTCTTCAAGTTAGGGTTATAGATTTCTGAACCATAACTACCCGATCATTTTTTCACATCTTTGTATCTTTTCTCCATTGCTTCTTTTAAATTTCTAAAGCACAATTGACAATTTGTCAAAAAAAATTCCTACTTGACATTATTTATTTTCTAATGTTATATCAAGTGCAAATAAAAATTTACGATGCATATTTCATAAGAAAGATTTAACAATTTACAAATCAATGTAAACAAAAATTAAAAAAGGTATGAAAATGTAGCCATCAAAAAATAAATCAGAAGACCATAAATTCACAACTTATTTACTTATCTAAAAGCCTTTACCATCTTCATTTTACTCTTAGAGTAACTATCATTTTTCGTAAGAAATAGTCAAATGTCAAACAAATAAAATATCAGTAATATAGTTGCTACAACTAATATTACAAAATGAGAAGTTTTTTTTACTAAGATGAGCAATGCAAATAGGATCAACATTTCTATTATCAGAATTACAAATCCCATTGACATCATCTTATCATAGCCATTGTCAAAATTTGTATTCCTTGTACATAATTTTCTCATTCTCTTCTCTTGATGTCCTTCAGCTGCAAAAGATGATTGATTTAAATATGCATTCTAATGACAAGTGACTTTCTTAGAAATGAGAAATTGCTACAACTTCACATTGTTTATAGAATTTCAATGACATAAGACCTAAAATATTTCTTGTAAAATCGTAGAATTGTAAGGCACTTAAAAATTTTCAACTATGGCCCACATTGATTTTTTTTTTGTGAAAATGCCTTTGATGGTCATTAGTTACACTGGAAAGGTCGGGCATGCACCCTTGCATTATATGATATTTGGGATTGTCATCAACTGTGCTCTTCGCATCTGTGAACTACTCATCTTAAGTTGATCATGCCCATTACGGTTGCAACGAAAACCAATCATTTCAACTATGGTGCAGATTGAAATTTCATGACAGAATAGCTTTCATACAATAGTGGTCAGTGTGAGCTTCTCTAGCCATGCTAGAGCTGCCTAACCACACATATATTGCTTAAGGGAGTTACAACAAAATGCTTTTTAGTTACTCACAAAAAATGTCATTTGTAGAATTTATACAAATTTAATAGTAGACATTAAATATGTAACTTCACTTTTAGTTATAACAATAAGGGCATACTTTATTGTAGTTGAAGTTGAAACATAACAATTGTTTCTTGTATTTTTTATTGGTATTTTCATCTTCAATTTTTTATTATGCATATTTTCGGTAGTACATGAATGGTTACTAAGGTGCAGAGTCCCTAATCAACACATTGATGTTAACATTTTTTCTAGGTTGATAGATACAAAATCATATGAACAGTGATCTTTATTCATCTTCTATTGATGGACCTTACTTCTCTACTAATGAGACATTGTTTATTTTAATCTGCATACAAATAAAATCAATATTTGATCTACTACAATTATCAATTCTTTTAGTTTTTCTTTCTCATAATGACAGACAACTTGAATACTATTTTTTGAATATTCACTGGATTCTTCTTTGCATTCTTCAAAGATGCACAATCATGTTTACAATATCAGTATGTATATTAGAGGGTTTTTATTTCAGTGAAATCATTTTTAGTGTTAAACCATGTTGCATATACTATTGGTTTGAAAAGTATAATGAAACAAAATTTAACACAAAAATGCTTTTGCCAAAAACAAATCTCTCCAATCCTACACGCTCACAAAAACAATATGATTTTCTGTCCTATACCATGTAAATGTTCTTTCCACCGTTTTGGTAATTGAACTTCATGTATTTGTCATAAATGGATACTTTTACTGCTTTCCTCAAATGTTGTATTAGGGTTCTTTCAAAATTTTCAGCTGAGTTTGTATAAAGATGGGTGCGTGGGTGTTCTTTTGGTATAATATTAAATATTGAATAAGGGTAGTTAATTCAGTTATTTGCATATTCAAAAAAAAGAAGAACGAGAATAAGTTGTTCAGTTTCTTGTGTATGAGGAATTAAACCTATAAAAAAAAGGTATGTTATTCATCTAGTTACACCAACTTAACTAGTCACTTGTTTATAGCAAGTAGGCGGTTGTCAACACGAGGTTATAAAGAGTAGGAACTACCATTTATTGTTACCTTGATTCGTGCAATTATGCTTTGATCTTATGGCGAGGGTCTTGCTTGGAAGCTAGGTCGACAGTCCCCATACTCATTGAAACTGAAAGCTGGTAAATCAAAACATCAATGGCCATAGTCAATTATGGGCATAATGGTTCACTTGGTTTTACCAAGAGATGGAAAAAAGAAGAATATGTGATTGATGTGACTACGCTCAGCTATATAGGCATTTAGATCGATCAATTGGATTGTAGCCAAGAAATGTATGGGAATGTGGTTACTTGGACATCACTCTAAAGAAATAGATGTAAGTTTTATTAGCATCTAGAGGAGAACCCATGTGATTATGCTGTACAATTTTGAGCCTTGATGTTTGGAGATTAACTGCTTTCAAAACCAATGTGTTGTTTAAGTCATACACCTAGATCCTAAATTCTAGACCTCTTAATGAAAGTATGTAGCTCCTTGGGGCACAAGATAGTAGATTGTGCAAATTTTTCATCTCATTATGTTTAATTGAGTGTTACAAACCCACTTTCTCATGGCTAGGACAGTAGAGCATGTCACACTTTTTCATCCTCGACTTTCTTTGATTAAGGATGAAAATTCCAAAGTCAATTCAGGACAGTGAAATTTCATGTTATGCACTGATGAAAAACAATCAACCAAAATCCTTGGTACAATTTACAGGCTACACTAACATCTAGAAGAGCATCGGCCTCTTCAAAGGAGACCATTATCCTCTCTCTGATGTTGTACATATCTGCAACCAAGCATGGCTATATTGACATGTATAATTATTCTTCTCTTGAAACTTTGTACAGTATATTCCTGAATCATCGTGGTGTAAGATGATTCCAAACCTATTTTTCATACAAGAACAGTCAAGACTTCCACCAAATAGTCCTGAAAAACAACAAAATTTAGAACTCTACAACAAACGAAATTCATTTACAAACACTTTGAATCTGATAAATGCTTTGCAACCAGATTGCAAGCACATATGCTAACACTAGTAAAAAGTAGATGAAGAAGAACTATCATAGCCACTAATAGAAAATTCTTCTTTTATCTATATTGTAACACCCCTTTGTTTTTCTCTTATGTTAGATTTTGATGCTTTATTATTTTATCATTTCTTATAGAGCGACATGGTTTGTGTGTGTGCTGAGATGTACATTCTTTGATGTTATACTTGACATGCTTTGATTAAGAATAATGTTGATTTATTATAACATGATTATTGAACATGAGAATTTTATTAATGATGAAAGTGTCAGTTTGGTGATACTGTATTGGTGAAGGGGACGATATTGCATCACTCGCTTGCGAGCGCCCTGCGATTCCACGATTTCCTCTTCACGGTGTTTTTATTATGATATATATGTGTGTGTTCGATATACGCAATGTTTGTAGGTTTATAGGTACGTGACATCAACTCCACATGGTTTCACAGGTTTGAGTGTGTCCATTTCCCAACGGTATTCGATTGGGAGATAGTAGCTAGATTTCATGTGTCAAGTCATCACCCTAGTCATAGTGTGTCATTGGTTTTAAGTCGGGTTTGGTTGTTTTAAATATTATTCAATTTGCTTTGATATTATTTAATTGCAAGTTGAAAAAGGTAATTAAATTGCATTAAGTAATTAAGTTGTTTATTAAATTTATCTAGTTTAATATGTTCTAAGATGTTATTTAATTAATTAATTAATTTAATTTAATTAGTAAAATAAATTAATCTTTGGATTATATTTATTTTATTGAATTAATTAAATTAATTGAGTTGAATTGAATTAAGTTATTCATTTTGGAATTAATAGATATTTTGTTTTAAAAATTGAAAAAATGTTTTAATTTGCATTTTTGAAAATATTTGAATGCAAAATTGAAATTTGAAGATATTTTCTGGTTTATTTATTTATTTATTTATTATGGTGGTTGAATGAGATATTTTGTTTTTCATAGAATTTTTTCTATAAGCATAAAAATGGAAAGTTAAGAAAAAAGAGGAGAAGAAGAAGGAGAATGAAGAATATTTATGTTTTGAGGGTTTTGGATTTTAATTGGGGAAAAAACTCTATGGATTTGTTGGGAAGGAATTGGAATCTCTGAAGGAATTAGTGTTCTATTTGACATCATTTCAATCTTTTGGGAAACCAAGTTCATGTTGTTTAAATTAATTTTATTTTTGGAAAGAATCACAGTTTTGATATGTTGTTTGCAAAATGAATTGTTGATTTAAATTGAAAAGAAGAAAAGATTATTGTTCTTCCTCTTTTAGATTAATTATTGGGAAAATAAATTGGAAAAACCTCTATTTGAAAATGATTTTCTTCAAGAAAAAATTGCAATATGGTTGTAAATGTTTCATTTCTTAAATTTATTTGCTCAATTGATTTTGTTAATTTCTTAAAACTGTATATAAATATATATGGGTGATCCCACAATAGTGGTTTACAATTTTTGGCCAAACTGGACACTGAAGTTATTATTT
Source organism: Sequoiadendron giganteum (assembly GCA_007115665.2). NCBI lineage: Eukaryota > Viridiplantae > Streptophyta > Pinopsida > Cupressales > Cupressaceae > Sequoiadendron > Sequoiadendron giganteum. The sequence goes on along the minus strand of CM021106.1, from coordinate 536,404,557 downwards.
TTAAGTAAATCTTCACATTCGGGCACCTGTAGCGGCTAAACCATGAGGAATTTGAAGATGATGCAAACTAGAGTCTCGTCACATGTTTTTTGTAGATTCTAAAAATATTTTTTCAAAAATTTTGGAATTAGATTGCACTTATTTTTCCATCTCCCACAAAAACTAGCTTTTTTCAGAAAACAACATTTTTAAAAAGTGACGCTCACCGTATACAACATAACTTTTTTTGTATGAAGGATAAAATTCTAATTTTTTCGAATTTAGATTTGTAACTACGATATATAGCATTTTCATTTGGTCTCATAGTTTTTTTATTGAATATTTTTTCCTTAATCAAGTTTCAAAATCAAACCAATTGCAATTTAGACATAGGCGGACTATATACAATATAACTTTTTTTGTATGTATCAAAAAAAAAATTAAAAAATTAATGGATCAAGGACATCAATACCCAACACGAACATATCTTTAAAAAAATTATTTTGATAATCTTCTATTTTTCCACATGTGCAAAACAGAGAGCTTGATTTTCAGTGAAAAACTATGTTTAATAAAACTAAAAAAACACATACATAATTAAACCAAAACATATTAAAATTATATTCATTGGATAGCTCATTCTGAGGACTACCTAATTCTAGTTGGGTTTGTGAAGATTCCTCCAATTTCATCCTCAACCTAAGCTCCGAAGTGCCAAAATTTAGGTTTTTTTTGTGTCTCAGATGGGAGATGAGGGATAAGGGGGGTTCGAGCGAACCCCTTCAAAGAGGTTCGCTTGAACCCCTTTCATATGCATTTGTTTGTTTTTTTTGGTGGCCAAGATTCAAAGGGGTTCGCTCGAACCAATAAAATCACTTTTTTTGCCTTCGGGTCATTTTTTGTGAGTTTTCCTTCCTCACCTAAATTGTAAACCACTATTGTGGCTTCACCTATATACATGTATATATATATATATTGTGAAAAAATATGTATATATATTTATCCATATTTTTTTTTGGAGAAGTGGTTGTTTAAAACAAAAAGAATAGAAATAAATAAATACCCTATCATAGTTCACGGAAATTAAAAAAACCCGCAGTCAGATTTTTTAAAAAAATTAGGTTAAAGAAAAACCGGAGGTTGGGGAGTCGCTAGGGGCTCACCCCACAACCACCCCCATGGGAGGCACTATGCACACTAGCCATCGTTGATGCCACTACAAGGGATGGTTATGTTTAAACATAGTCACGCCCATTAATGGGGTGCCATTGTGTTCAAATACAGTCGACCCCCATATGGGGGTTTGATTGTTCTTAACACAATCGCCGCCCTAGGCTTGGGTTCGGCTGTGTTAAGCCAACCGCCCCCAACCCTAATATGGTGTGCGCCCCAATAAAAATATCCACGCCCTAACTTCGTCGCCATTTGATTTTTTATTTTTTTAAATATATATATATTTGTATAATAATAAAATATTAATATATATAGATAATAAAATATATATATATGTATATATAATATGAGGATTATTATATATATATATATATTAAAATGTTGATTTAAATAATGACATATTTTAAATGATGATTTAAATATTTAAATGATGATTTAATTATTTAAATATATATATATATATATATATTGAGTTGGCAATTTAAATAATGGTTCTTTTATATGTAATTGGGAAAATTTTAAATTGAGTTTTAATAGTCGAATTAATGGATTTATTTTAAATTAATATATTTTGAAAGAACAAATATTTGATTTTTAGATATCGTGTTTAATAGATGAATTGATTGATTTTTAAATGATTTATTTGGAATTGAAGAAATAGTATTTTCTTAAAATGATATATTTTGATTAGAAGAAGTAATTGGCTTTCTTTTAATATTATTAATTAGAAGCAATTAAGGAATAAAATATTTGGTTTATAGTTCATCCCTTGTCTGAAAGAGACATTATTAAATCAATTTTATTGAGTAATAATTTACTGAATGTTATCAAAGAAAGTGGATTTAGGAAATCCAAAGTAGATGTAGTTCTTGTTTAATTGCTCTTTTAAATGTAATTTTTTTTTGTTTTCGCTTTGGGGGAAATTTTTTAGAAGGGTTAATAAGTCTTCCAATTGGGGTTTTTAATTATTTGGGGTTGTTGTATTATGATAGTCAGCCTATGATTTTCCTTGGGTAGTGTGTAGAGTTTTATCGAGTTAATTACCCAGTTATTACGAACGGGGGTGTGTCGAATTTATGTGTGGATAGGAATTTAATATCCTTACATCACACTATCGTACCCTTGGGTTGCGGAGTTGTTCCACGTCTTGTCTTAGAGGAGTGGCTTGCAATGAGGGCCGACTCACAAAGTGATGCAAGGGAAACTCATTGTGAATTAGTTAATCCAATGATAATGTAAATGAACTTATTAGAAAAATAGGTAGTATCAAACACTTAATAAGATTAATTGTGCTCGCTCATAGACACGAGGGCTTGTATATACTTGGGATGGGATGAGAAGGCCTGGAATGGAAAAATCATTATCTTGTCTCTACGAGAGATAACTGATTTTGCATTGGTTTGCATGAGGGTCCGAGAGTCGTTAGAGGTTTCCAGGAGATCCCAAGATGGGGGTCGGTGCCTAAGAAGACTTACCAGGATATCCCATGTAGCATTGTGATAACACTTCTTCCTAGTCAGCAGTGTGTTTGTATTAGTGATGCAATTGGTTAATTAACTCTGGAAGCATTGTAACCATTGTGTTATTATTGTATTTGTATTTGATTAATTTCAGCTATGTTTTAGCCTATGTCTAGAGGTAGATGGTCTTGTCTAGGAATCCTTGTTATTATCTCCTAGCACGGGGGGTGGGCCTTCGGGTACCACTTGGTTGGGTGGAACGTGCACCTTATTGCATTGGGTTTTCTCCGTGTTTGTGTTGATGATATTTCCAGTGGGAGAGCTCGTGGGATCTAGTTACATTTCATGCTTATATTCATTTTTGTTGATTCATGTAATATATTACCCCTCATTTGTATTCGAGGTGGAAAGTTGTAATTTGTAATCATGATTATTGGATTTAGCTCATTTGGGGAATGAGAGATGTAACCTATCTATAGAGTTAATGTGATGTGAATTCTTGTTGTAATCTTACTTGTTAAGTAATGTAAACTAAAGCTAGCTATATTGTATTCTATGTGTTGGTATCTTTAATGCTTTGTATGTATGTTCTTTTAATTAAATGATTAATAATTTAATTAAAAGATTTATAAGAGTAATGTATGTGTTTTTGTATTATATGTAATCTTGTCGCATACTTTGGCGGTTGTTGTAGTAGAGTTTTACATTTTCCTTGTTATTAATGCACTTTAAAAAAAAAAATTGCACGCTTCTGTATTTTATTGCAACTTCCTTTAGGGTTACGTGGCAGGGTGTTAGACATGGTATCAAAGCCCCCGGTTCATACACTAGGTGCTCTGGGTACATTTGATTCCACTAGGTTGCCCCTATGAATTTGTTAGTGGAATTGTTAAGTGATCATGTGTTCATGGCTTTTACTTTAGCATGATGTACTCTGTGCAAAAGAGTAGTGTGAAAGAAACCTGATAAAAGGTTATGGTTGGAAAGTTATGATACGTATCCCATGGGTTATGGAATTGGATGTTCCTATGGGAATATGTATTTAGTTGTACGATCCCTGTAAATGTAAGAAACCAGTAACTGTATCTTGTTTAAGTGTTGTGAATACCTCATACTTGCTTTGTGTATCCATGTGATGGTGATACTTGGTACCCATCCTTGAGGAAAAAGTTACACTTTGGTGTGGGATTTACCATACCATTATGTGTGTGTGAATGTTTGTTACCTGATTGAGGACCAACCCATGTGTGGTTGAAACTTATCTATGAGTAACCAAAAGTAGTTGTTTTTCTTTTGGTTCTCTAGACCCTCAATCTGTGAAGGGATAGTAGCAGCCACAAGTTCCTTGGGTGTAGTGTATAGCATATGCATATTGCGGCACAGAGCATCTTAGCTCAACCAATCCCGAGGAAACGTACCCACTACTTTCCCTTATGATGGATCAAGATACTTGATCCATAAGTGTTAACCTAATCCTCACAGATTTGAGTAGAACAACAAAGGTTTATTTGTATATGCCTGGCCATCCATAGAGACATTGGTTTGGCATTATTGAGTTAACCTTTTCCATATGAGAGGTGAAGCTCGGTAGCCCCATATTGATATTATTGTATTGTACTATGTATATATACCCTATCTGCATGTGTTCTGACATGATGCAAGAGATACGATACCACACCCAATTGATGTTCTAACACAATGTTGGTGATGATTCTGTGTTACACAATGTCACATGTTGAGACATGTGAAATCACATTATGAGATTTTCTTTGTTAGCCTACTTGTGCGATGAGCATTATGGGGCCTCGAACACTTGTAGAGGGATCCTCATGGCTGCTTTGACCATGTTGGTCAAGTGGCATATGGGTAGATCCTAGCCATGTATACCTCTGGCTACAACAAGTTCATGTGTTTGTCTTCTCCATGAGGTATCATGGGTGGAGTGTGTTCTACGCATGCCTATTTCCGTGGACCCTCAAACACACTGCCATGTGACATATGACCAGTACGTGGCTTCTCCAGCTGGTGTATGATGAGGTAGAGTGACGATGCTTTGTTATTCGTGGATACACTCTGGGTCATGTGGATAGCATGCTCACTCCACATCATATGAGGGCTATTATCATTCTAGTTGGACGTTGTTTCCTCTTTCCTCATTGGTGGCTAATATCTAGTCATATAGTGATGTATAGTTCAATTTTAAAGATTGTGAAATTTCTTTTGGTTATTGATGATTTTTCAATTGATTGTGAGGGGCACTTTGTTTATATTTTACTGTGAAGGTTTAGCCATGAATTGTAATCTTATTTACTTATAACCCTAGTGATTATATATTTGATTTAGTGTTGAAATTATAAGTATTTATTTCCTTATTGTTGAAATGGAACTTTAATTTTATCTTCTTTATGAACTTGGTGGCTAAGCTAGTTATCTTTGTTGTTTTCAATGTCGACTATGAGTCGTATTGTGATTCCTCTCCAAGGACATATGAGGTGGACTTGGTGAGTGTGTACAAGGAAGTAGACACAGGACACGTTGAGGATGGGGGTATGTGAGGCCGTTTTACAAATAGGATCCACTACTCGCCTATGTGTGATGACTATCTCTTGGAGGCTAATCACCTTGTACAACAAGAGATAGGTCATTGTGGTCTTGTTTGGATGGTCTCACCTTATGTGTGCCCTAAAACCATCAAGCCACTAATTGTGATGTATGGATTTTTGTGATGGAGTTTGGTTCTTGATTCATGGATTCTTCTATCATGGATGGTATGCTGATTTTCGGTGTCTAGATGGACCCTTGTGTAGCCGTGTGATGATTCTTGGTGATGTGTAATGGTGCATATGTGTATTATGTATGTTAATCCATGGTTATGTATTTTTGGAGAGTTGGTTGGTGGTTGCTTCACCATGTTGGTCTGTATGGATTTGTAGTGTACTTGGTTGGGATTGTATATGGCACGGGTTGTTTTTTTTATGTTGAGGTATGGAGTGGTTCAGTTTGGAACCCTTGGCTATGTGTGATTGTATGGAGTTTCCACTAGCGGTAGTTGCAGGATTCCAGGAGTATGCCTGACCCTAGTGGGGAAGAATGTAACACCACTTTGTTTTTCTCTTATGTTAGATTTTGATATGCTTTATTAGTTTATCATTTATTATAGAGTGACATGGTCTGTGTGTGTGTTGAGATGTACTTTCCTTGATGTTATACTTGACATGCATTGATTAAGAATAATGTTGGTTTATTATAACATGATTATTGCACATGAGAATTTTATTAATGTTGAAAGTGTCAGTTTGGTGATATTGTACTAGTGAAGGGGACGAGATTGCATCACTCGCTTCTGAGCGCCCTGCGATTCCATGATTTCCTCTTCATGGTGTGTTTTATTATGATATATATATGTGTGTGTGTGTGTGTGTGTGTGTGTGTGTGTGTTTGATATATGCAATGTTTGTAGGTTTACAGGTACAGGACATCAACTCCACCTCATTTCAGAGGTTTGAGAGTGTCCATTTCCCAACAGTATTCGATTGGGAGATAGTAGCTAGATTTCTCGTCTCAAGGCATCACTTTGGTCATAGTGTTTCATTGGTTTTAAGTTGGGTTCGGTTGTTTTAAATATTGTTCAATTTTCTTTGATATTATTTAATTGTAAGTTGAAAAAGGTAATTAAATTGCATTAAGTAATTAAGTTGTTTATTAAATTTATCTGGTTTAATATGTTCTAAGATGTTATTTAATTAGTAAAATAAATTAATCTTTGGATTATATTTATTTTATTGAATTAATTAAATTAATTGAGTTGAATTGAATTAAGTTATTCTTTTTGGAACTAATAGATATTTTATTTTGAAAATTGAAAAAATGTTTTAATTTGCATTTTTGAAAATATTTGAATACGAAATTGAAATTTGAAGATATTTTCTGGTTTCTATTTTTAAAAATTTATTATGGTGGTTGAATGAGCTAATTTTTTTTTCATAGAATTTTTTCTATAAGCATAACAATGGAAAGTTAAGAAAAAAAAGAAGGAGAAGGAAGAAGATTTTTGTTTTGTGGGTTTTGGATTTTAATTGGGGAAAAAACTCTGTGGATTTGCTAGGATGGAACTAGAATCTCTAAAGGAACCAGTGCTCCATTTGACATCCTTTCAAGCTTTTGGGAAACTAGGTTCATGTTGTTTAAATTAATTTTATTTTTGGAAAGAATCACAATTTTGATATGTTGTTTGCAAAATGAATTGTTGATTTAAATTGAAAAGAAGAAAAGATTCATTGTTCTTCCTCTTTTAGATTAATTATTGGGAAAAGAAATTGGAAAAGCCTCTGTTTGCAAATGATTTTCTTCAAGAAAAAATCGCAATATGGTTGTAAATGTTTCATTTCTTAAATTTATTTGCTCAATTGATTTTGTTAATTTCTTAAAACTGTATATAAATATATATACATGTATATATATATATATATATATTGTGAAAAAATATGTATATATATTTATCCATATTTTGTTTTGGAGAAGTGGTTGTTTAAAAAAAATAAAAAATAAACCTTGTCAAAGTTTGCGGATTTTAAAAAAATCCGCAGTCGGATTTTAAAAAAAAATAGGTTATAGAAAAACTGGAGGTTGGGGGGTCATTGGGGGCTCACCCCACAGTCGCCCCCATGGGAGGCACTATGGGAGAGTTGTGGCCAGCGCGCACCCCATACTAGCCGCCGCCACCGCCACTGCAAGGGATGGTTGTGTTTAAACATAGTCACACCCATTAATGGGGTGTGATTGTGTTTACTATGGGGGAGTTCTGGCCAGCGCGCACCCCACACCAGCCGTCGTCGCCGCCACTGCAAGGGATGGTTGTGTTTAAACACAGTCGCACCCATTAATGGGGTGTGACTATGTTTAAACACAGTCTGCACCCATATGGGGGTTCAGCTGTACTTAACACAGCGCCACCCCAAGCTTGGATTTAGTTGTCTTAAGCCTGTCGCCCCCAACCCTACTATGGTGTGTGCCCCAATAAAAAGATCTACACCCAAACTTCATCACCATTTGATTTGGCTTTTTCAAAGTATATATATATTATATTTTTATAATATTAAAATATTAACATATTTATGGATAATAATATATATATATATATATATATATATATAATATGAGGATTATTATATATATATAGTTGAGTATTTTAAGTTTAATATATATATATTAAAATGTTGATTTAAATAATGACATATTTTAAATGTAATTGGGAAAATTTAAATGTTTTAAATGATGATTTAAATATATATATTAAACTGTCGATTTAAATAATGACATGTTAATAGTTATTTAAATGAAGATTTAAATATTTAAATATATATAAATATTTAAATGATGATTTAATTATTTAAATATATATATATATATTGAGTTGGTGATTTAAATAATGGTTCTTTTATATGCAATTGGGAAAATTTTAAATTGAATTAAAATAGTCGAATTAATGGATTTATTTTAAATTAATATATTTTGAAAGAACAAATATTTGATTTTCAGATATCGTGTTTAATAGATGAATTGATTGATTTTTAAATGATTTATTTGGGATTGAAGAAATAGTATTTTCTTAAAATGATAAATTTTGATTAGAAGAAGTAATTGGCTTTCTTTTAATATTATTAATTAGAAGCAATTAAGGAATTAAATATTTTGTTTAAAGTTCATCCCTTGTCTGAAAGAGACATTATTAAATCAATTTTATTGAGCAATAAATTACTGAATGTTATCAAAGGAAGTGGATTTAGGAAATCTAAAGTAGATGTAGTTCCCATTTAATTTCTCTTTTAAATGTAAATTTCTTCTATTTTCGCTTTGGGGGAATTGTTTAGAAGGGTTAATAAGTCTTCTAGTTGGGGTTTTTAATTATTTGGGGTTGTCATATTATGATAGTCAGCCTATGATTTGCCTTGGGTAGTGCGTAGAGTTTTATCGAGTTAATTACCTAGTTATCACGAACGGGGGTGTGTCGATTTTATGTGTTGGATAGGGATTTAATATCCTTAGGTCGCACTAGCATACCCTTGAGTTGTGGAGTTGTTCCACATGTTGTCTTAGAGGAGTGGCTTGCAATGAGGGTCGACTCACAAAGTGGTGCCAGGGTAACTCATTGCGAATTAGTTAATCCAGTGATAATGTAAATGAGCTTATTAGAAAAATGGGTAGTATCAAACACTTAATAAGAGTAATTGTGCCTCGCTCATGGACACAAGGGCTTGTATAGACTTGGGATGGGACGAGAAGGCCTGGAATGGCAAGATCTTTATCTTGTCTCTATGAGAGATAATTGATTCTGGATTGGTTTGCATGAGGGTTCGAGAGTCATTAGAGGTTTCCAGGATATCCTGAGATGGGGGTCGGGGACTAAGAAGACTTACCGAGATATCCCGTTTATCATTGTGATGAAACTTCTTCCTATTCAATAGTATGTTTGTATTAGTGATGCAATTGTATAATTAACTCTAGAAGCATTGTAACCATTATGTTAGTATTGTATTTGTATTTGTATTTGATTAAGTTTAGTTATGTTTTAGCTTGTTTCTAGAGGTAGATGATATTCTTTAGGAATCCTTGTTACTATCTCCTAGCACAAGGGGGTGGACCTTCGGGTACCACTTTGTTGGGTTGAACATGCACCTTACTCCATTGGGTTTTCTTCTTGTTTGTGTTGACGAGATTTCCAATGGGAGAGCTCGTGGGATCCAGTTACATTTCATGCTTATATTCATTTATGTTGATTCATGTAATTTATTACCCCTCATTTGTATTTGAAGTGGAAAGTCATAATTTTTAATCATGCTTATTGGTTTTACCTCATTCGGGGAATGAGAGATGTAACCTATCTATAGAGTTAATGTGATGTGAATTCTTGTTGTAATCTTACTTGTTAAGTAATGTAAACTAAAGATGGTTATATTTTATTCTATGTGTTGGTATCTTTAATGCTTTGTATGTATACATGATTTTAATTAAATGATTAGTAATTTAATTAAAATCTTTATAAGAGTAACATATGTTTTTTGGTATTAGATGTAATCTTGTCGCGTACTTTGGAGGTTTTTGTAGTAGAGTTGTGCATTTTCCTTGTTATTAATGCACTTTTATAAATAAAAAATTGTGCGCTTTCACGTTGTGTTGCAACTTCTTTTAGAGTTACGTGGCGGGGTGTTACATATGGTATCAGAGCCCCAAGTTCATTGTAACACCCCTCCGTTTTGTTTTCTGGATTGGACAGTGTGTCCTTGTTTTTCTTTGATTTATGTTCTGGATATTCAGATACTTTGTCTTGTGTGTGTATTTGATCGCTATTTATAGAGCAATGACCTATTTTATGTGATGGGGTGTATCTTATGTGATGCTTTATTTTACATGCTTTAATTGGTGTAATGATGTTAGTGATATAACATGTGATTGCATATGAGATTATTTGAAGTATTATGGAAATATTAGTTATGATGATTGTATTGGTGAAGGGGACGGGTTCGCATCACTCACTTGCGAGCACCCTGTGATTTTGTAATTTCCTCTTCATAGTGTGTATTTTATGTTGTTTATATTATATGATGTTGGATACTATGTTTTCAAGTTTGCAGGTACATGACATCGACTCACCTGGTTTCACAAGTCTAAGCATGTCAATCCAATGGTGAAGTTGAATGGGAGATAGTAGATAGGTAACATGTGTCAAGTCTACGCCCTAGCCTTAGTGTGTCATCAGTTTTGGTTGTTGAGTCATAGTTTACCTTATTTTAATGTTATTTGATTCCAAAAAGTTTGTGATTATTTAATTAATTTTTAGAATGATTGCATTGGTTAAAAGTGGTGATTATTTAATATTAAATTAAAATTATTCTTAGAAGTTATATTTAAAGTTATTAATAAAATTTAATTTATTTAATTAATTAAATTTAATCTCAAAAGGGTTGAATTTAGTTATTAAATAATTAAAATTAATTAATTAAGTTTTATTTGGATTAAATTAAATAAAAGCTAAAATTGAAAGATATTTGAAATTGCATTTTAAATTTAAAGTTAGCTTTCGAAAATTGGAATTAAGTGGGTATTTTAATTTTCAATATTGCATGCAAAATTAGATTTGGTTGTTTAAGATATTTTTGATTTATGACTCAAGTGCATGTTTAATTAATGGGAAGAGTTGGTTGAAAAATTCATTCACGGAGAAAATTTTGGAGAGGAAAAGCTTCTTCTGGTGTGAGAGGTTATTTTTTTGGAAAAATTGTACAAAGGAGGGTTTGAAGAAATTTTTGGCTGTAGAATTGATTTGGAAAATTTTGTTGAAGTTTGGTTGTGCTTTTGGATTGTTTGCGTGCTTGGAATCACTGCACGATTGAAGAGAAACTGTGAGATCGTTGGAGGAGGCTCTGCATCAAATTTTCCTATTACCTATAGCTTCTTGAATTAGGTTTTCTTCTGTGATTTTGTTTTGTTCTTGGTGTGCTTTTTAAATAGTAGTGATTAAAGATTTGTTTGTTAAATCTGTTTTAGAAAAGAAATTTGTTATTAGAAGAAAGGAAATAAATAAATTTAAAGCTTTTGTTGTTCCCATGAAGTTTCTTTAGGGAAATTGTGAAAACCTCTGTAGAGTTTAATTTATTTGAGGAAATAGATAGTTTTGTTATTTAAATCAAATCTTGAGGTTGAACAACACTTTTAGATTGTTTTAGAAAATTTATTCTCTATAGAAAATAATTTTATTTTGAAAAACCTTTGTAATATTATGGTGGAGAAAATCTAGAGGATTTAAAAACTTATGGTTTTAATTTAGATCCTTTTAGTTTTCTTATTCTTTTATTGATTATGAATTCAAGAAAATAGATTAAATGTTTTAGATTTGAACCTTTGATCATTTTGGTTGTTCTCTGGAAAAATTGCACAATTACAACTTTAGATGAATATTTTTATAAATTTTCCCCAATTTGTCTATCATATTAAATCCATTTATATATATATATATATACAATATCATGTTAAAAATACTGATTTTAATGTTACATTTGCCACCGTACGACCGATGGATGTTGTGGAAAAGGAATGATATTTTCGTGTTTAAAATATAATATTAAAATAAAAATCTTTTGTTTGGTGGTTGGTGGGGAGGTCAACCCCCACCACCCACTTGCCTTTGGTGGGGAAAGCGCTACCTGTGGGCAGTGCACCCACCTCTTGGGGGACGCACTGCCCCCCTCCATCCCTTATAGGGGTGGCCGGATGTACTAAGTATAGACCTGCGCCCAGGGTACTGAGGCTGGGTGTACTTAGTATAGTTCGGTGACGCCCTTCGTGGTTTTATTTTTTAATTTCAGCTTCTGTGTATGGAACAGACCACGGAAGGGATAAATGTAATCCGTGGATGAAAAATGTGTCCATTGTTTTAATGGCGAGTTTTGTCTTTTATTATAACATATAAATAATATATATTATATAGTATATATATATACATTAAGTATGTGTATGTATATATATATTATGTATTTATATTATTTTATATATGTTTTTAACATTTAGATTGTAAATATTAAATATATATATTTAATAAATATATATTAAATGTATAATTTTATATTTAAAATGGTTTTATTTCAAATGAGATTGTTTGTGATTTTTTTAAAAATAAATATTTAAAATATATACAGTGTATATATATTTAAATGTGTTTAGGTTAAGTGGTAGTGGTTAATATAATTGAAGAATTGTAGGAATATCTATATTTGCATGTTTATTTAAGTAATGAGAATAATTGTGTACTTGGATAAATTGCATGTGTATATATCATGAGCATGTAAATTTAAATATATAGTTTAATACTTTGTTTTATTTTATTTAAGGGCATGTAATTATTGTGAATGGAGATTTTAAAAGATATTTTATAAATTGCATGTTTTATATAGAAAAATGAAAGAGATAGGATTTGGTTAGGAAATGGGAAGGATTTACATGCATAGATTTATGTTGTTTTTAAAAGTAAATGTAGGAAGTGATTAAATCGAAGAGGCAATTATTTATTTTAATTTATTCATTATCTATTAGAGAAATTTAATTATTGTGATTGGAATATGGAATTGATATGGATTTAGAATATCCAAAGATAGTAATTTCCTCGTGATTGCCTTAAATGTTTTATTTTCTCTGTATTTCATAAAGAGATGTGAGTTTAATTTGTTTAAGAATTACTATAATGAAAAGAGGAAATAGGGTTATATGATTGTTTGAGTTAACCCAGTTATTGTGTCTTTGACTTTGTCAATGTTCCTATTGTTTGAGGATGGATTTAGGAAATCCAAATATTAGATTTGATTAATGACTTGAATGATTTTGTAGCTATGTCATCAGGTTGTATTTTGGGATATGGGATTAAGTCTTAGTCAAAATATTGTAAGTCTTCCAGAGGATCTTAGAGGATGAGGGTTGTCGTTTCTTTATGTCAACCAGTTGTTTTCCCTTGGGTAGTGCATAGTGTCTTTTCAGTATTTACCCGGTTTCCAAGAACGGGGATGTCTTGTACCTCCTTTGGAAGGAGTGGACTATTTGTTTTGGTTGCCTCCATTTGTTGGAGTGAGTTCTATTATTTGTCCTCCTTGAGATGGAGTGGTTTTGATACCTAGGTCGTATGCATTTGTGAGTCCCTTGGTGATTAGTTTGTTTGTGTGTTGTCAAATAGAAGAGTGGCTTCCATTAAGGGCCAAAGCCCAGAAGAGGTAAGATTTGGGTAACCTATGGGAGTGGTTTAATCAAGTGATAACTAAAATTATAAATTTGGGGACTACTACACACTAAAAGGATAAGTTCTAGCTTCACTCATAGTCAAGTGCTAGTCAAGGTTTGGTGTGAGTGGGAAGGCCTGAAATGGCAAGGTCATCTATCTTGTCAGTATGAGAGGTAGTTGATTCCGCATTAGGAATTATGAGGGCCGAGGGTCGGTAGAGGCCACCAGGAACACCGGAGCCTATGAAGATCCGCTGAGGGTAACTTATTATGAGTTGTGCGATGACACTCTGTCTAGGACAACTGTTTGGTATTTATTTTATGTGTATGGTTCTCTGAACATACTTGATCTATTTTATGTCTGGAAGCAATGTGACCTATGTCAGTGATGTTTGAGTTGTACTTGTTTATTGCATGTGTTTGGTTATGTCAGTATGAGTCTGCCTTCGGTTAGAGGTTGTAGATATTTGTCCATGTTATGTTGTTACTATCTCCTAGCATGGGGGATGGGCCTTCGGGTACCACTTGGTTGGGTGGAACATGCACCATACACTGTTGGGTCCCCATTTATCTTCAGTACTTGGTGATGAGACATCTAGGTGGACAGCTCGCAGTTCTTGTTGTAATTTCTTGCATTGTAATATTTCAATTTGTATAAGTTATTTTATCCCTCTTATGTTATGAGGTGGAGTTCTGTAATTGTAATAAATTTGTACTATTTCCTCACTCTGGGAATGAGTGATGTAACTATTGGATTAAGTAAATGATTATGAAATGGTATCATGGTTGTTTATCTTATTATGTTATGTTGTATCCTTATGATGCATGATGCTTTTTCATAATGTTATTAAATGTTATGGTTATGTTGGTGTGGGTTTAAGTAATCCCAACCTTGTAGCCTTAGAGGTTGTTGTTAATTAGTAAGTGAATGTGTATGTTAATTACACTTTATAAAAAAAAAATTGGTTCGCTTAAGTTGTTAATTGCAACTTCCTTTAGGGTTGCTTAGCGGGGCATTACATTCATACACTAGGTGCTCTAGGTACATTTGAGTCAACTACATTGTCCCTATGAATTTTTTAGTGGAATTGTTAAGTGATCACATGTTCATAGCTTTTATTTTAGCATGATGTACTCTGTGGAAAAGAGTAGCGTGAAAGAAACCTGATAAAAGGTTGTGGTTGGAAAGTTATGATCGTATCCCATGGGTTATGGAATTGGATGTTCCTATGGGAATATTTATGTAGTTGCACCCCTGTAAATGTAAGAAACCAGTAACTGTATCTTGTTTGAGTGTTGTGAATACCCCGTACTTGCTTTGTGTATCCATGTGATGGTGATACTTGGTACCCATCCTTAAGGAAAAAGTTACACTTTGGTGTGGGATTTATCATACCATTATGTGTGTGTGCATGTTTGTTACCTAATTGAGGGCCAACCCATGTGTGGTTGAAACTTATATATGAGTAACCAAAAGTGGTTCTTTTCTTTTGGTTCTCTAGACCCTCAATCCGTGAACAGATAGTAGAAGCCACAAGTTCCCTGGGTGGAGTGTATAACATACGCATATTGCGGCACAAAGCATCTTAGCTCTACCAATCCCGAGGAAACGTACCCACTACTTTCCCTTGTGATGGATCAAGATACTTGTTCCATAAGTGTTAACCTAATCCCCACATATTTGGGTATAGCAGGATAGGTTTGTTTGTATATGCTTGGTCATCCATAGAGACGTTGGTCTAGAATTATTGTGTTAACCTCGTCCCTATGAGAGGTGAAGCTCGGTAGCCCCATATTGATATTATCGTATTACATTATGTATATATACCCTATCTGCATGTGTTTCGACATGATGCAAGAGATATGATTCCACACCCGACTGATGTTCCAACACCATGTTGGTGATGATGTTGAGTTACACGATGCCACGTGTTGAGACATGTGAAGCTGCATTATAAGATTATCTTTGTTAGCCTACTTGTGTAATGAGCATTATGGGGCCTTGAACACTTGTAGAGGGTTCCTCATGGCTTCTTTGACCATGGTGGTCGAGTAGCATATGGGTAGTTCCTAGCCATGTATAGCTCTGGCTACAATGAGTTCGTGTGTGTGTCTTCTCCACGAGGTATTGCGGGTGGAGTGCGTTTTGTGCATGCCTATTTCTGCGGACCCTCAGACACACTGCCACATGGCATATGACCAGTACGTGCCTTCTTCGACTAGCGTATGACCAGGTAGAGTGACGACGTATGTTATTCGTGGATACACTCTTGGTCATAGGGATAGCATGTTCACTCTACATCACATGAGGGTTATTATCATTCTAGCCTCATGTTGTTTCCTCTTTCCTCATTGGTGGCTAATATCTAGTCACATAGTGATGTATAGTACAATTTTAAATATTGTGAACTTTCTTTTGGTTAATGATGATTTTTCAATTGATTGTGAGGGCCGACACTTTGTTTATATTTGATTGTGAAGGTTTAGCCATGACTTGTAATCTTATTTACTTATAACCCTAGTGGTTATATATTTGATTTAGTGTTGAAATTACGCGTATTTATTTCCTTATTGTTGAAATGGAACTTTAATTTTTTCTTCATTATAAATTTGGTGGCTAAGCTAGTTATCTTTGTTGTTTTCAATGTCGGTTATGAGTCATATTGTGATTCCTCTCCAAGGACGTATGAGGCGTACTTGGTGAGTGTGTACAAGGAATTAGACATAGGAAACGTTGAGGATGGGGGTATGTGAGGCTGTTATACAACTAGAATCCACTGCTCACTTATGTGTGATGACTATCTTTTAGAGGCTAATCACTTTTTACAACAAGAGATAGGTCATTGTGGTCTTGTTTGGATGGTCTCACCTTATGTGTGGCCTAACACCATCAAGTAACTGATTCTGATGTATGGATTTTTGTGAAGGACTTTGGTTCTTGATTCATGTATTCTTCTATCATGGATGGTCACTTTCCAATGTCCAGATGGACCCTTGTGTAGCCTTGTGATGATTCTCGGTGATGTGTAATGGTGAATATGTGTATTATGTATGTTAATCCATGGTTATGTATTTTTGGAGAGTTGGTTGGTGGTTGCTTCACCATGTTGGTGTGTATGGATTGTTAGTGTACTTGGTTGGGATTGTATATGGCATGGGTTGCTATTTTTTTATGTTGAGGTATGGAGTGATTCAGTTTGGAACCCTTGGCTATGTGTGATTGTATGGAGTTTGCACTAGGGGTAGTTTTGGGCTTCCAGGAGTAAGCCTGACCCTAGGGGAGGAGAATGTAACACCCCTTTTTTTTTCTCTTATGTTAGATTTTGATGCTTTATTATTTTATCATTTCTTATAGAGCGACATGGTCTGTGTGTGTGATGAGATGTACTTTCCTTGATGTTATACTTGACATGCTTTAATTAAAAATAATGTTGGTTTATTATAACATGATTATTGCACATGAGAATTTTATTAATGATGAAAGTGTTAGTTTGGTGATACTGTATTGGTGAAGGGGATGGGATTGCATCACTCGCTTGCGAGCGCCCTACGATTCCATGATTTCCTCTTCATGGTGTGTTTTATTTTGATATATATATATGTGTTCAATATACACAATGTTTGTAGTTTTATAGGTATAGGACATTGACTCCACCTGGTTTCACAGGTTTGAGCATGTCCATTGCCCAACAGTATTTGATTGTGAGATAGTAGCCAGATTTCCCGTGTCAATTCATCACCCTAGTCATAGTGTGTCATTGATTTTACGTCGAGTTTGGTTGTTTTAAATATTGTTCAATTTTCTTTGATATTATTTAATTGCAAGTTAAAAAAGGTAATTAAATTGCATTTAGTAATTAAGTTGTTTATTAAATTTATCTAGTTTAATATGTTCTAAGATGTTATTTAATTAATTAATTAATTTAATCTAATTAGTAAAATAAATTAATCTTTGGATTATAATTATTTTATTGAATTAATTAAATTAATTGAGTTTAATTGAATTAAGTTATTCATTTTGGAATAAATAGATTTTTTTTTTTTGAAAATTGAAAAAATATTTTAATTTGAAAATTTGAAAATATTTGAATGCAAAATTGAAATTTGAAGATATTTTCTAGTTTTTCTTTTTCAAAATTTATTATGGTGGTTGATTGAGAAGAAAAAAAAGCATAGAATTTCTGCTATAAGCATAAAAATGGAAAGTTAAGAAAAAAGAGGAGGAGAAGAAGGAAAAGAAGGAGAAGGAAGAAGATTTATGTTTTGTGGGTTTTGGATTTTAATTGGGGAAAAAACTTTGTGGATTTGTTGAGACGGAACTGGAATCTCTAAAGGAATCAGTGCTCCATTTGACATCCTTTCAAGTTTTTGGGAAACCGGGTTCATATTGTTTAAATTATTTTTATTTTTGGAAAGAATCACAATTTTGATATGTTGTTTGCAAAATGAGTTCTTGATTTAAATTGAAAAGAAGAAAAGATTCATTGTTCTTCCTCTTTTAGATTAATTTATGGGAAAATAAATTGGGAAAACCTCTATTTGCAAATGATTTTCTTCAAGAAAAAATTGCAATATGGTTGTAAATGTTTCATTTCTTAAATTTATTTGCTCAATTGATTTTGTTAATTTCTTAAAACTATATATAAATATATATACATATATATATATATATATATATTGTGAAAAAATATGTATATATATATATATATATATATATATATATATATTTATCCATATTTTATTTTGGAAAAGCCACGCCTAGTGCACACCCCACACCAATCGTCGTCGTCTCCACTGCAAGGGACAGTTGTGTTTAAACACAGTTGCATCCATTAATGGGGTACAACTGTGTTTAAACATAGTCGACCTCCATATGGGGGTTCGGTTGTGCTTAACATAGTCGTTGCCCCAGGCTTGGGTTCAGTTTTGTTAAGCCAACCGCCCCCAACCCTAATATGACACACACCCCCAAAAAAATAGCAGTGCCCTAACTTCATGGCCATTTGATTTATTTTTAAAAATATATATATATATTATATTTTATATTTTATATTATATTTGTATACTATTAAAATATTAATATATATATATAGATAATAATATATATATTTAATATGAGGATTATTATACATATATTAAAATGTTGATTTAAATAATGGCATATTTAAAATGTAATTGAGAAATTTTTAAATGTTTTAAATGATAATTTAAATATTTAAATATATATAAATATTTAAATGATGATTTGATTATATATATATATATATATATATATATATATATATATATATATATATATATATATATATATATATATATATATATATATATATATATATATATATATATATATATATATATTGAGTTGGCAATTTAAATAATGGTTCTTTTATATGTAATTGGGGAAAATTTAAATTGAATTGTAATAGTCGAATTAATGATTAGTAATTTAATCAAAAGCTTTATAAGAGTAATGTATGTGTTTTGGTATTAGATGTAATCTTGTCACGTACTTTGGAGGTTGTTGTAGTAGAGTTGTGCATTTTCCTTGTTATTAATGCACTTTTTTAAAATAAATTGTAGGCTTTCACCTTGTGTTGCAACTTCCTTTAGGGTTACGTGGCAGGGTGTTACATACATGGTGGGATTTATCATGCAAATGCTACTTATTCCATTATTTAATAGACTAAAACTCACAATTTCAAACATGTTAAGCAATGTGCATATATATATAAGTTGTCTTAATGCTTAAATCTATCAACACATAGTTTGGGAAAACCTAATTCTGAATCACTGAAGAAGCCTGGTAAATTATTGTTCTATTACTGATTTTGACTTTGAGATGGTGAGGTCAAGACTCAAAATTGTGTTTCTATGTGACACACAAGCTAGCAACCATGGACTGCCAAAAAAGGAAGAGGCATTACCCAAAAACAATCAAGAGGTGAAGAAACACATCTTAATACTCAAAGTTGTGATAGTTTCACGTCAATGTAGGAAGCTGGAGAAATCAAAAGTATGTAACATTAATGATTCCTACATGATATTTTCTACGAAAAATCTCTTGTAATAGAGATAGAGTTAGACAGATCTTAATACACCCTGCTAAAAAGTAAAAATTAAACTTATAGTATCCAAGTCAAAAACAAATCTAGGTTCCAGTAGAAATAGATTTAGCATTGGTTAAGCTATATGCAAATCAGTCAAATACCAGCTATCATCAACCTCACAAACCCATAACCATATAGAAATAGAAGTTACACAAAACTTTTGAAAGACAATATCTAACAGACAAAAACCCAATCTGGTAAGAAGCCCTAAGTTTTCGGTTCTAGTTGTCCAACAAAAATAACAACATGGTAGATTTCTAATTTAAACATTTGCAACCAAAATATTTTGTAGTGGGGGAAACAATCTTCCTATATTTTACAAAATCAAAGTAATAAATTAAAATAAAAAGCAGAAAAAAAACACACAATCTTGCCATGCTTTGCTTGAACCTAGGTATAATTAACTTTAACCAGCCAAGAAAAATCCATACAACTTATTTTTTTATTTTGTATGATATAGATCAACACACCTTGCAGACAAAAAAACAATGGTTTACAAAAGAAAAAAAAATCTTAAATAACCATCTCAGTCTTAAAATCATTACGAGAAATTATCAAAGAAATCATTAAAGTAAACTTTGAGAAACTTATAGTAGAATCATCTCTGCCAAAATACAATTCCAACCCCTTGTTACAATTTTTCAGTATTGTGTCATAGATAACCTGTAGAAAATTTCTGAGGAAAAATCAACTACATGGAAGCAAACATTGGTAAATCATTAAATATTAAAATCACAAAAGATTAAAAGAAATCAAAGGAAGCACAATGCACCTCTTTTAAAGATTGATCAACTTATTCCCTTAACCAAACACTCGAAACTGATTTTATGAATTCTCAGTTTTTTTTGCAAAAGATTCAGAATTTGCAAATTGATAACATGCATTTATAGAGATTTATTTTTGAACAAACAATGTTAGTGAAAGAAGATTTGACAAAAAATATTTTTAATATATTTTCTTATCAAAATAGATCATTTTAGGATTATATCACCGACCATTAGATGCAATAATGTAATGTATAGCCTACATAGTCAAAGCCAACAGTTAAAAACACCAACAACTCTTCCAAATGGCATGCCGTAAGAGGAGGTGGGACCCTCAATATTTGAAGTATTAGGTGATTTCTATGTCATATGTCTCTTGAACAACAATATCTTCAATCAATAATATAAGCATGTCAATGAGAAAATAATTTTATTTATTTATTTATTCATGGGAAGGAATTATTTCATTGCCAAACAAAAAATGTACTATTGCCAAATCTAGAAACTCTTCCAAATGGTATGTTGTAAGAAAAGGTGGGATCATCAATATTTGAATTATTATCTTATTTCCATGTCATATGTCTTGTCAACAACCATATCTTCAATCAATAATAATATAAGCATGTCCACAAGAAAATAAGTTGTATTTTTTATTGATTTTATTCAAAAAGTAGGCTGGGAAGGAATTATTTCATTGCCAAACAACAAAACATGTACTATTGATAAATAGTGCTAAATTTGAATTGGACAAAAATCCATAAAATTTAAATATTGCTTACATCATTCTAATATCACTATACAAATCCATTGGCCAATAGAATTGGGGAAAATTGATTATAAAAGATTTACTAAATATGACATTAATAAAACGCTTTAGAAAAAAATATCTACATAGTTAAATTCTTGATTTCTATTGGTTTCTTTTTGCCATCATAATAGAAGTTGTCGAAAGCATAAGTATACATGCCACCAGTAGGAACTAATAATGAATTGTATGATAGAATAATAGCATATATTTTTTTAAATAATCTATATGGGAGTTTTTTCATTGTGTCTATTATTGTTTTGAATGTGAAAATTTGAATTAAAAAATAGGCGGTTTTAGAAGGATATATCTCGACGTATTCTATATAGATTATTTTGAAGATATATATTCTAGTAGCAACCACAAATAGTGAGACATTATTAAAGTTCCCATTATAAGTATAAAATAATTATTGATAATGTTATATAAAATTAAAAATTAAAGTGTATCTAACCCTAATTAGACCTTAATCCCAACCTTGAGTTGTAATCTTGATTCAACCATAAACTAAAGCCTAATTTACACTTTGTAACCTATTCAAATTGAAATGTAATTGTAAGCTAACACTAATTGAACCCACCAAATTGAGCCCTAATTGAACTCTAGGACCAAGGATCAATTAACCCACCTAAAACAATTAAGCTCTAGGACCATCATTTTTTTTATCTTGATGGAATTATGTAGCTTAGTCTTCTATTAAAATTCTCTCTTATTTATTTCATCTTCATCAAGGAATTTGTTGATTGTATCAACCTAAGCCAATGTTTTATTCTATATATAATTTATTCTAAAAATGGTTGCAAGTGAAGGTTTCTTTAAAGGATTATCCCTTATTGAGGTCCTCAAGGGAAACTAAGTGTTATTTTTCAACTCATTATCAAGTGAGTAGGCAAAAGTCTAATTGTCTATCACCTTAGATTTTTTGGGTATTTGATTTATTGGTGACATTAAAGGGGTGTATGAATCACTTTTAGGAGTAAACTAAGTTTATGAATCACTTAGGAGTATTAAGGGAGTATAATATTCACTTGATGATCACATGGCTCTTGGAACTTCTAAATAGTATATTCTTCTATTTAAATATGGCTTACAAGAAACATGAATGGATGGGAAACTTTATCATTTCAAATTTATTATATGAGGATCTTACCTATTTGGAGATTTCTAATGGTGTTGGTTCTTGGGTAGAGCATCATTCCTTAATTTATTTCTAATGGTTTTCCATTAGTGATCACAAAGATACCAAAGGATCAATTCTAATAAACCATATGTTATGTAAATGATTTTGAGAAGAACATAATTTGTTAGATTCATCCACCCTAGGGGAGGTGGGTGAGAGATTTCTCTCATTTTTACTGTATAGGTGCATGCTTACTTTATTAGTTTGATGTCTTCTTATATATAGACATATATTGATATCTAAGGATACCTCTATCATGCACACTTGGTTCATCCCTTTGAAAGGGATTCAAAAGGGGTCATCTTTTTATAGAGCTTAATTATTTTTCTAGTAACTTCATGGTTGAAATGATCATAAGTTGTGTAGAATTTTCTCATTTCTTGAATTTATAATCCTCAACTCAATATTGATCTTAGTAAGATATTCCTTCTTCCTTAAGAAAATATTATATGGTGTAGGATAGATAGTATTGCAATATTTTTCATGGAATACTCATAGTTAACAAATAATTACCTTCTTCTTTATTATATTAACATTAAAATTGTATTGAAGAGTTTTTGGTCCCCTTTAGAAACATAATGTTTTATAGGTGAAGGAAATGAATATATAAGAATAAAGTAGAAGGGGTCACCTCTATTTTGTGCATTTAGGGATTTCCTAATAGTAAGTTATATCCATTTGACCCTTGTTTATGATGTAGAACATTTTTGAGGCCATTTTAGGTCTATATGAGCATGAATTTACACCCCTAACACAAATTCCCCTTTTACCCCCTTAAAATTTAGAAAACCTAAGGCGGATGATTAATTCCACTTAAGCCCGTTGTCCACATCACAGGGTGAACCCACAAAAGTGGTTTACAATTCAAGTGAGGAAGGAAAAATTCCAAAAACCTCACCCATGCAAAAACATTTCATTTTGAGGGGTTCAAGTGAACTCAATGTTCGAACGAACCCAAAAGGGGTTCGCTCAAACCAGGGTTTGATCAAACCACTTTGCATGTGGGAACCCACATTTCCCATTGTGGAAAGGGGGTTCGATCGAACCTTGGTTTGACCGAACAAGGGTTAGAGCAAACCCCCCTTTTGCCACCTTCCCACCCTCTGACACAAAAAGAATCCATATTTTCACCCTTCAAAGCTTGGGTTGAGGATGAAAATGGAGGATAATTCACAGACCCAACTGGAAGATGGTAGTCCTCGAAACAATCTATCCAACGAATATAATTTTAATATGTTTTGGTTTTATTATGTATTTGTTTTTTTAGTTTTATTAAACATAGGATTTTCACCAAAAATCAAGCTCTATGTTTTGTATGTGGAAAAATAGAAAATTATCAAAATAAAATTTTAAAAAATATGTTTGTGTTGGGTATTGATTTCCTTGATCCGTTAAAAAAAAATTGATTTTGTTACATACAGAACACGTTATGTTGAATACAGTCCGCCTATGTCTAAATTTCAATTGGTTTGACTTCGAAACTTGATTAAGGAAAAAATATTCAATAAAAAACTATGAGACCAAATGAAAGTGCTAGATATCGTAGTTACAAATCTAAATTCAAAAAAAATTGAATTTTATCCTTCATACAAAAAAATTTATGCTATATACGATGAGCATCACTTTTAAAAAATGTTGTTTTTTGAAAAAAATTAGTTTTCGTGGGAGATGGAAAAAGAAGTGTAATTTGATTCCAAAAATTTTGAAAAAAAATAAATTAGAATCTATAGACAAAATGTAAAGAGACTCTAGTTTGCATCATCTTTAAATTCCTCACGGTTTAGCCACTATAGGTGCCCGAATGTGAAGATTTAGTTAAAAATAATAATTGCAATGTCCAGTTTGGCCAAAAATTGTAAACCACTATTGTGGGATCACCCCACACTTGGCGCCTATTTTGAGTGTCGATGGGGGTGTTTCTATCGAGGATTCCCGCATGATGCACATACGTCCCTGGAAAATTCTTGTGGCTAGAGACTACAGAGGCATTACATTTTTTATTGGAAGTCGAAGAGTAACGTCCCTCTTCGACTGACCAACCCGAATATGGTCGTTTTTCATCCATCTCTTCATAATCTTCACACTTTCATCCATAGGGTCTCTTCGGCAGAAGTTTTGAACAAGTTGACATACTCTCTACATGCTTTGAGCATCCATTTTCAAACTTTGTAGAAGCATTATTCACTCCATTGCAGCTATCCATTGCTCCATTACTCCGATAGTGTGAGCACAGGACAAACACCACGACAGTAGAGGCTTGAGTGCATCTCATTCAGTCCTCCACAATCCTTGAGCATTTTGGATGTAGGTGGTAAGCTCCTCTCATCTCCTCTATCATATTTGGTTGAGTAAGCATGTAATATTTTGTAGTGTTTCTTGCATGCATAGCTTGTATTTCCCTTCTTTATCTTTATTCCTATCATTGCAAACTTGGTTGTCTGTCGAGGTGGAAACACCAAAATGGGGGTCTGACTAAGGCGGGCCCCTAAACAACCCCAACACTTTCCCTTTTTTCGTGTGCAGGTGGAGAGATCTCAGAGCAAGCTAGCGAGAGGATTATTCTACGAAATTATCTTCATTACCCTTGCAATAATATACCTCTTTTATCATATCAGTATTTATATTTTTCTTTTCTTAGTCTTGTTCTTTACTTCCCAAAACTACTAAACTAGACTGTTAGCCCTTTTTCGGGATTCCAACCTCATCTCTCTAGTTTTCTAGTAATATGAACGCTAGCGCACTTGCGAGTTGCTTGCACGCTATGTTGTTGTCCCAAAACTGCACTTTTGTCTTTGGATAAAGAGCTACCTAAGATGTAGAGTTGAATCAAGAAAGCGACTCGTTTAGTCTCCCTTCAGTTCTCAGGATTGTAGATTGATCGAAGGACACATAGTCTTCATCATTCTCATCCCTTCCATCCTAACCATCCTTTAGATGAGGTAGGTTAGGGCAGCCTTTCCGCTCTTGTTCTTCCGTGACTTGGGGTCTTGTAGTGGTTGGTCCCCCTCTCTTACATTTTTGGTGAACCCGGAGTGAATGGACGTCTATCCATTTGTCGGCATCCTGAATTTTTTCTTGTATACCCCTTGGTTGTTGTACCCTAGTGTGTTGTGAAATTTTATGAGCTTCACGACCCATTCTATGACCTCTGGTCATATTGTTAGAAGAATTCTATGACACCTTTCGATGGACAAGATGAAGGTCTCCTCTAGCTTCACTACCGACCTTTTCTTTGGTTATTTGGTTGGTTTGTCCACATAGGAGCATGCATTGTGAGGTGAATCTAGATTTCTTGATGAAACTGATCGCATCCCTAGTCTTCCTGGGTTGCTGACCTCGTCATCCATATATGAGCATGAGGTCATCTGTATCGCTTTTGAGTATGTCGTTAGCCTTAGTAAGGGGTTAGGTGCATTATAAAATCACTTGGACTTGGAAGGAAACCCGAAGATGGTTAGGGCTGCTAAGGTGATCAGTGAAATAAGATACATGGTGGAGAAAGATAGAACAAGTGTAGAAATCTTAGCTATTCTTGTTGGTTTGGTCAAAGCATGTGCCCCCTCGAGCCATGGTCGCATGATGTGAGGTGGCCCCTTTGAGGAACATGAGAGGTAGCTGGAGATTTTGATGCCTCCTACATCCTTATATATGGCTAACGCGATTCCTTTGGTCAATATACCCAATACTTCCAAAAAATTTGAGACCGTGAAAGTAAACAAGAACCCTTTGGGTTTCTACTTTACCCCTTTTATCACCTTCGATGGTGGAGGATTTGGTGAAATGATAGGCAGAGGCTTTGGTGGCGGAAACATCAGAAGTGGGGGTCACATTGGTGGAGGTGGTTCCGATGAAATTCATGGTGGTGGCTTCGACAGAAGTCACACTAGTGGCGACAACGTCGGTGGTAGCTCTGGTAGTGGTAACGGTGGTGGCGTCGATGGAAATCACACTAGTGGCAGCAATATCGATGGAAGCTCTGGCGGTGGTCACGATGGTGGTCATGGCGGTGGTTTCGATGGTCCTATGTCTTCTAATGACCCTATTATGAATACCCTTCTTTAGAATATGATGAAGATGCAGAACCAACTGGCAAACCTTTCCTAGGCCTTGACCCAGCCTATGTTTTAGCCTTTCTTCCAACACAATCAGTTTTCGGTTGCAATTCTAAGCACTCCTTTCCTACAAGGAATGGAGATTCTGAAGTTCAAAAAATATGGTGGTAAAGGGAACCCGCAAACACACGTGTTCGCCTTTAATGCCCTATGTATAGATTTTTTCCATCACGATGCATTGATGGCTAAACTATTTCCCCGATCCCTCAAAGATACAACACTGGAATAGTACTATTCTTTGCCCAATAATTCTATCTTCACATTCAATCAGCTTGTGAACCAGTTCTTGCAACAATTCCAAGCTAATATCAGACCGAAGATGACCTTCTTAGACCTTGTTCAGTGCAAACAAGGGGACAATGAAAAGGCTATAGAATTTATAGCATGATACCAAGCACTCTTCTCGTAGATCTCATATCCATTACCCGACTCTTATGTATAGAAGGTCATCATAGGGAATTTACAGAGACATTGGCAAGAGATATTCACCCTTATGAAGTATCCCTCTTTCGCACATCTGTGTGTGGCTCTACGAGAGTACCAATAGATGGTGGTTCAATTTGGGGGTCCTTCCTTGTGCTCTCATCTTGAAAAGAGATCTATCGTATCGATCTATGGGAAAGGTATAAAGTTGTTGTGAATGTAGTAGCCACTATAGATAACAATGGCCTTAGACGCAACCAAAATTTTACAAAGCTATCAAAATCTTATTCTTCCATCTTGCAGAAGTTGGTGAAGGATAAGATCCTTACTCTGTCACCTCCTAAACCAGTTAGGGAACCATATCCTAACTGGTATGAAGAAAACATATTTTTTTGTGCCATCGAGTTAACGGACATGATATCGAATGGTGTATGTTCCTGCACCATGAGATACAGGACCACATCAAGGACGATACTATCCATCTTGATGGGAGTTAACAAAACATGAACAAGTCGGTGGCTAAAGCTAACAATGACTTGCAGATATACACAAACCCATTTTCATCACACTCTGCCAACATGATCATCGATCCCTCATATCTAGTTTCCTACCTCGAGGCATACGTTAACATGGTCATTGTTACTCCATCTCCCTGTCTTGCGACCGACTCACCAAATGTAACATTTACCTCATAAGACATTCCAGAAAATAGCAGACCTTATGCACTATATATTCCCGCTCGCCTTAATGGAAACATTGTGACAAGAGTCCTAGTTGACCATGCGAGTAGAGTGAACATCATAACAAAGGAGACATTACTTTTAAACTCCCTACAAAGGGAGGAATATGAAAATACAAAATCCATCATCTGTACGCATGATGGACTTTCTCTCAAACCCTATGGGTTGATAATGTGGACTGTCCATCCTGGTGGGACCTAAGAATGTAGACATGGTCTTTGATGTTATTCCTAAGTAAGACCTATTTAGAGTGAAGCTAGACATACCTTGTCTAGCTTCCATGAATGGGATCACCTTCATAATTCATAAGTGCCTTAAGTTTTTTCATGAAGGTTTCATGCATGTAGTGCATGATATCGGATATAAACCTATGGTGTCTTGTTGGGGATATTCATTGGATCACTTTTGGCCCACTCTCGTTGGTGCGCTCCTGCAAAGAATGAACCTACTTTACAAAAACTATGTGAAGTATAAGACTGGAGGCAAGGGACAGCCAAATTTGACTCTTCTTTTAGATGAGTAGCCTGTTGCCTCCTCCTCTTGAAAGGGGAAGGAGAAGCTCACTCCCTCTCGGGCTGAGTCATCCACTCCCCTCTCTTGGGAAGAGTATTGGATGAACAAGTTCAGGTTCTACCCACTGATTCCAATGATGCCCCCTTGGAAAAAGTCCAAGATTAGGATATTAGATCCCCCTTATGGGTCCCTAGGACCCTGGTACTATCTATATGACAAAAAGAAAGGTTTGCGGAGGGAATTTTCCCATGGACCTCTTCCTGTCCCCCTGAACGAAAAAGAATCCACCTCTAAGGTGGTAGAATCTATTCCTCCTATTTTTCCTAAACCTTCTCCTTCTCCCATTCAGGAGTCTTCCCTTCCACTGGAAACAACCGTGGAAGACACTCCCATGGCTAAGAAGAATCCTTTTGTCCCCTTTCAAGTTTCATCTTCTAGTTTGAAGATTCATAGAAACCGCCTTGCACGTGAGCATAAGCGGCAGTAAAATTCTCTCTTGGTTGAGAAAGCCTCTTCGTAGAAGGAGGAAGAGATGACCGAACCTCCCATTGTATCCTCCTCTCTCCCTTCTTTTGTCTTTGATCTAACTAGCTCTGGATCTCTCTCGACTCCCATTGTGAGTGCACATACACATGGAAGGGTGCAAGTGTTCATTGCTCCTTCGGTGGAGCCACCCTTGTTGACTTCCATCCTAGATGTCTTGCCTTTCCCAAAGCCCATGGATATGGTGAACACTTCAGTGGTGTCCACTGCAGTTCTTTCCTCTTCTTCCTCGACCCTCCTTGCTTTGTCTATGGGGATTTCACCTCCTCTGATGAAGAAGAAGGTAGAGTGTGGCCCCTCCAACAATGGTGGATGTAAGAAGAGCCTACCTCCTTTAAGAGGTGGCCCCATTCTGGCTTATTCTATCCTAGTGATGAAACTAGCTCCAGCCTCCCCCAAGTTCGTCATCGCTCCCAAATCTCTCGATGGGCCCAGCGGTGAACCTCGAGTGCAAACTCCTTCTTCCGCCGAGGTGAAACATGGCACTCCAGTCAAGTGTATTTTTTTTAACTCGATAGATGAAGTTCTGACCTTGTCAACAATCTTTCCAAATTCGTTGACCTTGGACTGACAAGAGTTGAGCGACAAAGACCTCACCGGTCCCTCTTCCTTGGCCATTTTTGTGGGAGGATCATAAGCTCCTCCACTTAACATTACACCATTGCAGGCTCATCATCCTTCCCATTTTGATGATTTATAATTGGAATTCGATGACGTCTTGGTCGACCAGTGTTAGGGGAGACTCTCTTCTTAATCTTTAGATTAGATGTGTGTGTGTGTGTTGTGACATGTTCACTCGTGATCGTGCTATATGTGCCTAGATGACCCTCATCACCCTTGTTGTTGCTTGGATATAGGCATGGTGTTTGTGTTGTAAACCTTCCTCTATATGTATCTCTATTCTTCCATGTTTGTGATTGAATTTCGATAAATTGGGGATGATGCAAAGCGTCAAGAGAATTTAGGCCTCCTTCCATGTTGACCCATTTTTTTATTTTACTTTGTCTTTCATGCATTCTTCTTGATCTAGTTGGGGATTGATGATCTTTCACCTCTTACTGCGGTTAACTACTATTTATAAATAAAGGCAGATCTGACCTTGAGAAACCAGATCACCCTATGCCTTTTGTGTGTGATCATCGTTTCTTTTCTCTTTATCTTTCTCTCTTATTTGCTTGAGTTGTCCCTTTCATGTGTGACAATGTTACTTCTACATTTAATGATCTTTAGAAAATGCATTTGTTGCCAAATGAATCTTTTCTCGAAGATCCTTCATGCACTTCTTTATTAGAAATGTATTCTCAACTTGAAACCCTAACAGAACGTGTTTCCTTCATCATGTGTTCATAAATAAAGGACTTGGAAACCCTCCTCTAAAGTGGGAATGGTCTTAGTCTTCCCCTCGTGTGGGTGCATCTCCTTCTTTTCGAATTCCTTGATGAAGTGAACATCTTTTGAAAGGATTTCTTGATGATGAAACGATTTAAGAAAGAAGACAGTAACCTTTTGAACAATGTGCCCCTTGAGTGGACCCCTCCTTTTCATGTCCGGTTCCCAAGGGACCCCTTCAAAAAATTGTAACAAGTTCTATGGCATCTAGCTTGGGGTAGCCCTAACTGGGTCAGCTTCAAACCTTGACGTCTAGCCTGGGGGAATTCTAGTTGGACCGGTTGTACATCTCCATGTCTAGCTTGGGGGTAGCCCGGCTAGACTGGCTTTGCATCTTATGTCTAACTTGGGGGCAGCCCAACAAGACTTCACTTTTCATACAGTGTGTCCCTTGAGTTGACCCTCCTTCCTTTTGAACGGTTCCCAAGGGACCTCTTTGAAATTCTTACAACTTAGCAATCGTCTATGTGACTATCTGTTCGCTGGCCTGCATGACCACTTCCTAATATGTTCTATCTACGAGTAAACATGTCCCCCTCTCTGACTCTACGTAGACTCCTTTACTCGATCTTCCCCATGTGAAATTTCTTGGGGGATACCTTCCTTGTAGGTCTACGGGCCTGTAAGATGCCTTTCCTAGTTTCCTTCATGTGAGAGTTCTTGAAGGATACCCCCCTTGTAGGACCATGATCCTATGAGACACTTCAACTTCATAGTTTCACAAAATTATGAAGTCCTTTCCTATTCTTTCGGGTTCGACAGACCATGCTCTACTTCCTCATCGGTTCAAGTATACACCTCTTACTTTGTTACTTCCTTACTACTCTACTTTATTGAAGCACTCATCAGTAATCGTTCTCGCTAAAGCGGGGAAAAAATGTATGAGCATGAATTTGCACCCCTAATGGAAATTCCCATTTTACCCCCTTGCACTTTAGAAAACCTAAGGTGGAGGCTTAATTATACTTAAGCCTGATGTCCACATCACACTTGGTGCCTGTTTTGAGTGTCTGTGGGGGCGTTTCTGTTGGGGATGCCCATGTGGTGTGTAGACATCCATGCAGCACGCTTAAATCCCTGGTAGATTCCTATGGCTGGAGACTGCAGAGGCATTACATTTTCAATTAGAATTCAAAGAGTAATGTCCCTCTTCAGCTGGTTGACCCGAATATGGTCATTTTTCATCCATATCTTCATAATATTCACTCTTTCATCCATAGGGTCTCTACGGCAGAAGTTTTGAAGAAGTTGGCACACTCTCTCCATGCTTTGAGCATCCATTTTCAAGCTTTATAGCAACATTCTTCACTCCATTGCAGCTATCCATTGCTCCATCACTTTGATAGTGCAAGCGTAGGACAAACACCATGGCAGAAAAGGCTTGAGCTCCTCTCATTCACTCCTCCACAAGACTTGAGCACTTTGGATGGAGGTGGTAAGCTCCTCTCATCTCCTCTATCGTATTCAGTTGAGTAAGCACATATTGTTTTGTAGTGTGTCTTGCATACGTAACTTGTATTTCCCTTCTTTATCTTTATTACTATTGTTGTAAATTTGGTTTTATGTGGAGGTGGAAAAACCAAAATGGGGGTTTGACTGAGGCGGGCTCCTAAACAGCCCCAACACTTTCCCTTTTTCTATGTTCAGGTGGAGAGATCTTGAATTAAGCTTGCGAGAGGATTATTCTATGAAATTATCTTCATCAACCTTGTGGTAATATACCTCTTTTATCATATCAGTATTTATATTTCTCTCTTCTTAGTCTTGTTCTTTACTTCCCAAAACTACTAAACTAGACTATTAGCTCTTTTCTAGGATTCCAACATCATCTCTCTGATTTTTTGGCCATACGGACACCAACGCGCCGTGTTGTCATCTTAGAACTGCGCTTTTGTCCTTGAACATAGAGTTTCCTGAGATGCAAAGTTGACTCGAGAAAGCGACTCATTTAGTCACCCTTGAGTTCTTAGGATCGTAGAGTGATCGAAGGACACATAGTCTTCATCATTCTCATCCCTTCCATCCTAACCATCCTCTAGACTAGGTAAGTTAGGGCAACCTTTCTCCTCTTGGCCTTACGTGACCTGGGGTCTTGCAGTGGTTGGTCCCCCTATCTTACAAGGTATAAGGGAAACTAGAAGATGAGTCTTTCCAATGGTTGCTACTTTGAGATTATCGTAGCCTCATAGAGATTTACATGCATTTTTCTAACTATAAACCATTCTTTCAAGGAGGCAAAATAACACAATGTTGAATCCAAATTTATTATTTATGATCATTCTTTTTATGTATATGTCATAGACCTACACCTCTAAATATAGGGTATATTTGATTTTCTTATTAATTTAGCATTTTTAATCATTTACTTAAGGTCAAAGAACAACACAAAATCGATCAATTTAATATTTAGTGGGTTTAAATAAAGATAAAAATTATTTATTTTCACTTCTAGAGGTGGTGTTGTAGACATGAAAAAAATACCGACACACTATCCTAATTACTAACATCGTTTCGTCCTTAATCATACTCTCAGCTTATCAACACTGTTCATCCATTAATTAAATAAATTATCATTTATCTAATTAATTCATTCTCCCCTGTTGATTAAATTAATCAATTTAATTTAATTAACCCTCATATCTCTCTTTAAATTAAATAATTCATTTTATTTAAAATAAAACTCTAAAATCCTCTTATTAAATTGAATAAATTAAAACCTTATTTAATATAATCTAACATTGTCCCATTTAGTTAAATAAATCAAAATATTTATTTAATTAAACCCTTCCTCTCAATTTGATTTAAATCAATGCATAAATTTAAGTCTAAATTGTCACATCTCCTAATTCCTCATTACATTAATTAATATTTGATTAGTTTAATCTTAAATCATGTCCCATCCTCTAGATTTTACCACTTGCACATGAAAATAGATTTAATTCATTTATTAAATCTCCATTTTCTCTCAACATGACATAAAAGGGGAATATTCCCTCGAGTTTGAATTCAAATCCAAGTGGACTTAGTCTTT
The DNA here is from genome assembly GCA_007115665.2 of Sequoiadendron giganteum. Taxonomy (NCBI): domain Eukaryota; kingdom Viridiplantae; phylum Streptophyta; class Pinopsida; order Cupressales; family Cupressaceae; genus Sequoiadendron; species Sequoiadendron giganteum. Next base: position 536,371,574 of record CM021106.1, on the reverse strand, counting down.
CCAACAAGGCATTTATTTCACCTTACAGGTCCTTTTGCCTTGAGCTAAGTGGCCATAACTCCATTTTCTTCCCTCTCCAACAAGTCATTTCACTAATTTCAAATTCCACCTAATATCATTTATTGGCACTTTCATCAAAATGTGCACAACCTTCACCCATTCACATCTTGACAAGTGGCACTTGACCATTAAATGTTGAATGATCCCACATTTATCAAATCTTGCTCTTTCTTCCAATTTTAAATCTATAAATGAGAGACTCTTCCTCTCATTCTCCATCCACAGTTTGAATGCAAAGTTATTATATTCACATTAGAGCAATTTTATATCATTTCTTGAGCATTTTCCGTCACCATAGCTAGGTTATTGCAAGTTTTCTCAAGGATTTCATCATTTTTCTTCACCATCAAGTGGATCAAATCATCCAAGCTTACAAAGGAGTTGGGAAAGGGTCAATTTCTACACATAATTGGCACCAATTCCCCCATGGGATTGATATTTTGTTCATTAAAATAGGATTCATTTACTTTCATTTGTATTGTTCTTCACTTTCTTCCTATGTTAATGTTTCAATCTAATTTCATGGGGAATCCTTGTTCTTGCTTGCATTTCAATCTAATAATGTGTGTGTTTTCCATGTTTGTGCAAGTGAAGGATTGGGGTTCATAGGTGTTATATGATTTAGATATTTTAGCCCAATAACCTCCATGAGGGTTGCATGATGAGAGTTGGTTTTTGAGGAGATCTATGAAAGAGATCTTTGTGATTTTTTTGAGATATTCAACAAAATTTGAAATGAATTGATGGCATATATCTTGGGTCTATTGTGTAGACCAAATTTCCATAGCATTATTGCACCATGTGAGGTTTTGGGACCTCTTTTTTATGAAACTTCTACTTGAAAAGAATCTTGGTCTCTCCTTCAAGGGCTTGATTAATTTGATGTGTTGGGCTTGTCTAGACAAGATTCACTTGTTGATCCTAAAGTGATATGATTAGGCATATTACTTTGATTTGATCCATTATTATGTTTTTGGGGAAATAGATCTTGATAAATTCTTAAATTTATATTTTGAGGATTAATGGTTGATTTTTAGTTGCCTCCCTTTGTTGATATCTCATAGGGGTGGAGGAACATGTCTATAAAAATACTTTGTTGATCCTAAGGTATTTTGGACATGGATTGGCTATACTCTTTCCATGTTTTCATATCATGGTTCCTTTTCTTATGAATCATATAATATTTATCACAATCAAAAGGTTTCAAATACGGTTCACACGTGTTACCTTCAAATGGTTATTTACCCTATTATTTATTAACCCTTTAATTAAAATTATTATTCCTAGAATTGCCAACAATAATGATATTTTGATTATTCATAATTAGATAATTTTTCTCACCATAGTTATTTTTAAATACTCAATTATTATTTGCATTCTTAAGAGGTGGGATATTTGTAATCCCATTTATTTATTTATTTATTGACATTAACAAGTTTTTGTTATCTTGAACACCCAAAATACTAAGAGGGGAGGGTGAATCAATATTCTAAATAACCAATTAATCACAAACCATCCAAATAACAAAGTACATTTAACTTTTGTAATGAATGAAAAAGTGAAAGAGATCACAAGACCACACAAAACATGAACACCAAGATTTTTACGTGGAAAACCCAAAAAGGGAAAAAACACGGTGAGGATTAGCTCACAATATATTCTAAATAGTTTTAAGATATTATAGGGGCTCACTATCAGGACTCATTGTCCTTATAAGGCTCACAACTAGAATTAGATAGAAAAAAAAGGTGGCTACACAACCAAAGTGTGAACTGATACAAAGTGCACCTTCCTTGTGCTGAATTCACTTCATATTATGAAGCTCTGAATACAAAATACTGCTTTTCTCAATAGTCGCTCAACATACACAACAATCTTGCCCTTATTCTGATCACACACATACAAATTTGCAAGTTCACACAACATCAAATCTCACTTGAACATAACATTACCTTATCATTACACTATGAAAATAAAAAATGTCCCACATATAGTAAAGATCACGAAAAAATAGTACTGATGCCATAAATATGATTACTAAACTAGGAAACACATTACTCAATTTACAAAAAATTTCTTCGCAACAAGCGACTCACATTGCTTTGTCACTTCCATTAAACTATAGTTCAAGAAAATGTGTATTCATTGATAGAAGAAATGAAGATGACAGAACATTTGTCTTAAAATCAACTAAACAACTGAGCAAAGAACCAGATGATTCATAAAACATAACATCTAAATCGTTGATAGAACACTACCTCACAAGACCAACATCAATAATGCACATTTGTCTTGCATATTTCGTTTCTAAATATAGAAAATATGGTAAAAAATTACACAATAAAGTTGAGGAAAATATAATATGTTTTTGTAAACTTCAACAAACATATTGACTTAGAAAATCATTGTAGAGAACAATTACTACTATGTGTGCCATTTACAGAAAGTGAAAAATCACTCAAAAATGGATTCCAAACATGGCATAGTGCTTATTTGTATCATCAAAATATTATTAGATCGAATCACATAAAATACAACTACAAATTCAACCCTATGTGGGGTGACATTGACAAAGCTATAGATGAAATCAACACAAATAATGATCATGATGAAAATGAAGGCCTCAGTGAAAACCGTACATGAAACAAAGAACAATATAACATACAATTAGATATTGGAACGGAAAAATTCAACAAAGGAGACAAAATATTTGAAAACAAATTTGAAATTGCAAAGCATCCTCAAGTAATAGACAATATTGAATACTATAGACTGAGACGAATGTTAAACAAAGAAAAACAAACAATTGTAAAAGACATCGCATTGAAAAAAATTAACAATATCAAAGCACCATTACACTTGTTCTTAATAGGAGGTGTCAGAATAGGAAAAACATTTACAATAAAATCCATATATTAAATACTTATTCACATATATAGCTCATCTATTGATAATGACCCCGACAAACCAAAAGGACTAATACTAGCTTATACAGAAACAACAACATACAACATAGGTGGGATGACAATACATTCAACATTACACATGCCATTTAACAAGTCAAAATTCATCCCATTGAGTTTTGAAATATTGGATGCTATGTCAAACCATTATCAACAACTTCATGTGGTATTGATAGACGCAATTTCTCTAGTGGGTGCAAGATATCTATGTTAAATTCACAAACGATTATGGGACATAATGCAAACCCCCACTAGCTATTTTGGAAATGTAGATACAATTTTCTGTGGTGATCTTTACCAAGTACAACCTGTACAAGATGCAGTAGTATTTGAGAACTCTCCAACATTCAACGAACTAATGCCATATAGCTTTTGGAAACAAAATAGAAAATGCCATGCATTGCAATCAACCATGTGACAAAAATATGACAATTTTTTTGCAATACTTAATAGAATTTGAGTTGGATCCCAGACAATTCAAGACTTAGAGTATTTAAATAAAAAATGCTTGCACTCACACCAATCGACCCAAAACTCCCTTTCCTCTTCTACAAAAGGAAAGATGTCAACACACACAACAAAAACATGTTATCCATCACACAAGGAGAGATAATTATATTGAATGCAATTGACGAATATGATGACAATTATAACACAATTCCCTTATATGACCATTCAATTAATCTACCATCTCAAATACTCTTAAAACCAAATATGCTAGTTGAAATGTATGCTGGAAACTACGGCACAAAAGATGGGCTTGTGAACGGAACAAATGGAACATTCCAAGCATACACGAAATACAAAAACCTTGACATTGTTTGGATCAAGTTCAATGACTCACAATTTGGACATGTCGTCAAGCTAAAATATTGGCACAATGTTATAGCAATTGCATTTACAATAGTTGGACACCCATACTTCGCATTGCAAAGCCTGCTAAAAACCTACATAGCCAAAAGGAATTGACTATTAACAAACAATTTTCAATACATCTAGCATGTGCTCATACAATTCACAAATCACAAGGCCTTACAATGCAAGCATTAGCATTGAATCCATCAGGCATAAAAAAACATGGATTGGCATATACGGCTCTATCACATACACGAACAATTGACACATTGTTTTTGTTAAGACCTCTTACGCAAAACCATTTCAAAGTGAACAAAAAGGTGATTATTGAAATGTCACGCCTACAATCAACAACAATTTGGAAATTTGAAAATGAACTACAAAGCATTAGCGACAAATAATTACTACTATCCATGTTCAATACTCATAAGCTCATTGTAGATATCGAAGACATAATTAATGACCATGAAATGATGTGATCCGATATTATTTGTCTACAAGAAACACATATGTAATTATCTCAACATAATAATCAATTCAAAAGTTTTAATCATTTCTCAACAAATCACATACATGGTGTCTACAACGTTTAATAAAAAAAACTATTAATTTAAAAAACAATGCAACACACAACGACAAATGTAGAAGCTATAACAATAAAAATAAATTTCATAAGTGATGAGATCAACATATGCAATCTATATGCAAGACCCAACACACCACTTATAGAAATTATAACAATCACAAATGAAGTATTTTGCTCTGTCAATTTACAATCCACTTTATATATTGTAGGTGAATTCAACATTGGCATGTCTATGGATAATGGCCAAAAGATTTGCTATCAAACCACATGCACAATTTGAATATGCATTTTATGGTGGGTGAACCCACAAAAGTGGTTTACAATTCGTGAGGAAGGATAACTTCCAAAACACTCATCCATGCAAAAAAAAATCATTTTGAGGGGTTCGAGCGAACTCAAGGTTCACACAAACCCCTTTGCATGTTGGAACCCACGTTTCCCATTATGGAAAGGGGGTTCGCTCGAACCCTGGTTTGAGCAAACCCCCCTTTTCCCACCTTCCCACCCTCTGACACAAAAAGACTCTAGATTTTTGCCCTTTGAAGCTCGGGTTGAGGATGAAAATGGAGGAGACTTCACAGACCCAACTGGAGGATGGTAGTCTTCAAAACGAGCTATCCAATGAATATAATTTTAATATCTTTTGGTTGTATTATGTATGTGTTATTTTAGTTTTATTAAACATAGATTTTTCACCGAAAATCAAAATCTATGTTATGCACATGTGGAAAATAGAAAATTATCAAAATAAAATTTTAAAAAATATGTTCGGGTTGGGTATTGATGTCCTTGATCCATTAAAAAAATAAAAATTGAATTTCGATACATACACAAAAATTTATGTTGTATATGGTCCACCTACATGTGAATTGTAATTGGTTTGACTTCAAAACTTGATTAAGGAAAAAATATTCAATATAACACTATAAAACCAAATGAAAGTGCTAGATATCATAGTTACAAATCTAAATTCAAAAAAAATAGAATTTTATCCTTCATATAGAAAAAGTTATATTGTATACGGTGAGCGTCACTCCTTAAAAATATCGTTTTATGAAAAAAACCAGTTTTCATGGGAGATGGAAAAAGAAGTGCAATTTGACTCCAAAAATTTTGAAAAAAATATTTTTAGAATCTACAGACAAAATGTGACGAGACTCTAGTTTGCATCATCTTCAAATTCCTCACGGTTTAGCCGCTATAGGTGCCCGAATGTGAAGATTTAGTTAAAAATAATAATTTTAGTGTCCAATTTGGCCAAAAATTGTAAACCACTATTGTGGGATCACTCTAGTATATAAATTAAACCACTTCAACAAACCACTAATTGACCATATTTGGTGTAACATAAACACACAATCATATTCTATTTACAAATCACAAGCATATTGGAGTGATCATGATCCAATCTATATAAAGTTTGAAACAAATCACAAGTTGAAATCCAATTAATATCTTTTACAAATATTAACATTTTCAATCTTTCTTGTAGCAAACAATGGAATCAAGAAAAAGAACAGAAACAAGCCCAAAAAATATACAACAAATATCAAAAAGGTGAAAAGCGTTGTCTATGTTCAATTATAGTATCAAAATTAGTCTTGAAAATAATAAATTCAATTCCTATCATCATTGCAGATCTAAAAGAAAGAAGAAAAATACAATATCAATTGAAGAACTGCACTCCCACAAGGGGGGAAATCTATTTGAAGGAGATGTCATTGTCGTCTACAAAACAAGTCTAGACAAACAAAACAATACAAAAGAAGTTCTTCGTCCAGATTTAACTGATGAGAAAGGTGAAATGACAATTACTATCAATATAATTGGTGTTCTTGTAAAACAACATGAAGCCAAAATAGTTCCTGGGACAACTATATGCATTACAAAATTCCAAATTGCACCAAAGACAGACTATGATCGTGGTGACTATGACTGCATTTTGATTTTAACAAACAAAAGCATAGTTGAAGTCATAACGCGTATGCATGATGATTACAAATTCATACCAGCTAGCACAATTAGACAACTTCTTACAAGTGAAGAAAACTATGTAATTGGATCTATAGGGGCACTTGTGGTTGGCACTAAAAGAAATTCCCAGCTTGTTAAAATAAAAGATGGACATTCTGAATTGGACAAAGCACAAGTATACATAATGTTCTAATTCTTGTTTTTTTTGCAAATTACAACAATTACTACTTACCATTTATTTTAACTAAAGATTAATGTTCAAATAAATACATCCACAATAAAGGTACAAATACATGAGAGCTTGAAACATCACTTCTCTTCAATGTAAGACCAAATTCGTCTCGAAGAATATCCAATAATGCTATTCTAAAACATTTCAAAGCATCGGGAATCAAAATACAACATTCTACAGACAACTCAATCAACATACATCAACAAATTGAATAATAAGAGGGCCTTCGAGTATCTGAACAATTTGTTGCATTCAACATTTGAGGTAAGTAAGGCCTTTGATTATGCGAATAATTTGTTGTATTCAACATTTGACATAAGCAAATTTGCAACTATGTAATTATACACTATTACAAAATGATTTAAAAAATAAAATAATATACATCTTTGTTATATGTGCAGATTGATGCAACCATAAAAATAGCTAATGCATTTTCAAATCCATTCCATGCTTTTTGTCCAAATTGCAACTATAAATTTGATACATATGGAGAACTACAAGAAGAAACTGCTTACTGTATTAAATGCAAACAACAAGTTCCATATGTCTACTCTCACTACCTCAAAGTGACATTGACAACAGAAAAAAAGAAAACAATAGAGTGTTCCATGGACAAATCTATTATTCAGCTCTTGCTTCCTAATTTACTGAACATTTCCTATGAAGAATACATTGATGATAAATCATCAATTGTTTTCAACCTAAGAGACTTCTGCAAAAAAGGACATTTCAAATTAAATCAAAACAACCTTATAACTAGCGCATAATGTATTGAAGAGTGATCTATAAATTTATAGCGAGGTACGCTTATATTTCATGACCACTTAGCATCATTTAAATGATAACTTTCTATACTACATTATCCAATCAAAGATCATCACGTAAAACTAAAAGAATGTCTTCAAAATCACCTTTAAACTTTTTTTTGCAAGAAGGAATGTCCAAGAGCACGTGGTTTGTCATGTTCAACAAGGAGAATTACTGGCACATCTTCAAGACAAAAAATGAATATGCAATATTTCAATATGTTATAGGATTTTCATTTCAAAATAATGACTACAACAAACTATTATATAATTATCTATTACAATTGCTAATGTATTGACCAAAGTGGTATGTAAAGAAACAAATGTATATTATTTAATTTTCAATGTATTTAGACTCATATTTATTTATTACTAAATGCAATCATTACAATTATTTTATGCAATTCCTAAACAAACAAGTTACAAATCCTACCGACAAGAATCAAACACAATGCGTCTCTTGTTAATTCCGGACTTGCCCGGATTATAGACCAACATGTTTAGAGGCGTTGGTGAGTTGAATATGAATACCCATCATGGCCACCACAAGAAAATAAAATATGAATATTTTTGTCTTTGGTCTTGTTCGCCTTCACTCATCAAACACGGTAATAAAGTAGATTCAACATGGTGAAAAGGTAAAATCTAGAAACTGTAAGCATTTATTTGGTAAAAAGGTATATTCTAGAAGCATTAGCATTTACTCCCTTCTAGAAGCTTTCGTTGTCGTTGGGACAAGATGGCCACACAAATTGGGACGTATTTTGTTCTAACACGGAACTATGACATAACCTTTACTAGACAATTGCCTGAACAGTCTCAAATTTACGGGACGGTGTAGATGCACTCCAAGCTCTATGGAATGAATCTATACCTTACACGTTTGGAAATTGGAGCCGCTTGGAAACATTCACGTGCCTCTGTCGTTTTCACTCAAAAATAATGTGCAAATAAATTATTTGATAAATATCGTGAAGTACAATTTGAGGTTTATCCAATGAAAACGTAGCAAAAGTTTTAAAAATTAAATCGAAGCGGAAAAAGTCAGTTAAACACCACAACTTAAAGTCTTGGCAACGTCATTAGAGGAGAGATTTTTTATGAATGGCAATACATCCATATTTGTCATATATGCAAAAGATTTGGACTTCATTTATTAAATTCTTAAAATAATTTTGATGTTATATTTTATTACATTTAAAAAAATAATTTTATTTTAGAAAGTTAGAAATGATAAGAATTAATGAAATTTCTTGTAAAAATAAAAATTCAGTTTAAAATAAAAATAATAATTCTATTTTGTTTTCATGTAAGTAAACACATTTCATATTTTAGTGTGTTTTTGTTATTATTGAATAAATTTATTAAATAAATGAAATTGTTATTTTTCAATAGATGATGTCAATATATATTAATATTTGTATTCTATTGAATGATAGATATAATAGTTTTAAAACTTATTTATGATTAGGATCTAATTAGGGTTAGATACACTTTAATTTTTAAACATTATTTTTGCACGATCTAATTGTTTGGCACCCATGCCTTCTGTTTCTGTTTTTTTGGCAGATGTAATCTAATTTTTCTTTCTTTATCCAATAAAAAAATAACATAATAAATGAGATAAAATCATTTGAATGAATATGCTTTTTAAATTGTCGTTTCTTGTATTTGAGATTTTAATTCATAGATAAGTTATAGAGGAATTCACGATCATTTGATCTTGTGTATGTGTTTGAATTAAAAAAAATTTAAATAATATTGTTTTAGGGATATATTGCCTCAAAAAATGGTGTTATATTTATAATAACGTAATATGATATATCTTTCTATTATATCATGTTAGACATTTGATGCAAGGACTTTTGGAGGCCATAAATTTTGATATGGGAGTCCGTTTGTGTTTAACATTTTTGTGTAGGTGCATCTTGAGGAGTAGAGTGAGTTACCAAGAGAAATTGTTTGATTGGAGCACGTCTTGACATGTTCTAGGACCTTTTTTTATCATTTAGGGCCTCAAATTGAGGTCTTAATGGTCTTTTTGGATTTATATGTATTTGTTTTTTAAATTAGTCTTGAACTATTACATGTAATTATAATAGAAATTACAATTAGTTTTGTTTCAATTAGTCTCTTTTTGTGGAGTTGCAAATTGAGGATTTGAATGCATTACCAATAGAACTTGTTTGGTTGGAGCACATCTTGACATGTTCTCAAGACCTTTTTCGATCATCTAGGGCATCGAATTGAGGTCTTAATGATCTTTCTAGATTTTTCTATATATTTTTTAAATTAGTCTTGAACTACTACATGCAATTAGATTAGAAAGATTAGAATTAGTTTTGTTTCAATTAGTCTCTTTTTGTGGAGGTGTGTTTTGAGGATTTGGGTGCATTACCAATAGAACTTATTTGATTGGAGCACATCTCAATGTATTCTCAGGAACTTTCTGGATCATCTAGGGCCTCAAATTGAGGTCTTAGTGAACTTTCTTGATTTTTCTATATTTATTTTTTAAAATTAGTCTTGAACTATTGCATGTAATTAGATTAGAAAGATTACAATTATTTTTGTTTCAATTAGTCTCAAATAAATGAAAAATTTCATGATCATGCATATAGGCATGCAAAATCAATGAAATTGGCAAAATCTAGAAAACTACTAAAAATTACTAAAAAGGTAATTTTTTATATTGCAAGTAAAGAGTTTTTTTTTCAGTCTTAGATAGTCTTGGAAGGAAAATGGAATGACTCAATTGTAGGTTATGTGATTTTTTAAATTATTCATTATTTTTAAATAAAATGTATATCATATATATTATGAATGTTGGTTGCATCATCTGGTATCATAGTGGGAAGATGGCTTGGAGAGGAAGAGCAAGAGTCTATAGGTCTTGCCCAAATGCAAAAGGAAATGAGAAATCTACAAAGGAAAGTAGAAAATGTTGTGAGTATGATAGAGGATTAGAGAATAAGATAAAGGGGAAATGATTTTGATGAAGAAATAGAAGATGGGCATCAACACACAAAACATGAAGCTATAGCACAATTAGAACACACAACTTTTAGAAAAATAATGTTCAAAGTATTATAAGGGAAAAATGAAAGGATTAAAATCAAAATTTCAAAGTATGCATGAAATATTAAACCAAATGAGTTAATAGACTAATTGAATGGCATGGAAAAATTCTTCGAATGAAAGAATATGATAGAGGAAAAGAAGGTGAATTTTTTTTTGGACCAAGCTAAAAGTTCGTACAATGATCTAATGGGATCATATACAAAAAGAAAGAAATAGAAAGGGGAAGAATAAAATTAAAACCTAGAACAAAATGGAGAAAAAGTTGAGGGAGAAATATTTGCTTGTAGACTATGCACAAACTCCTTTTTGCAAATTTTAGAATTTAAAGTAGAACTTATCTATTGTACAAGACTATAAAAATTAATTTTACTAGCTATCCATTCATGTGGAGCATCAATAAAATAATTTTTAGTGTGGAATTAATATTTGCACTATACTTAAGATCACTTAGGTCAATATGAGGTTAGACAACTTCTTGTCTAACGGAATTGCAACCATTGAGACCTCTAGAGGTTACCAAGTTATTTGGTAAACCTTATTAGCTACCTCTTTGAGGTTGGAAGCATTTCCATCTCACCTCAAAGGTCGCTCAACACTTGGCACACAAGGTTGATGACTTGGTCATGGAGGTAGGTCACTCAATAGTTGTCACACAAGGTTGATGACTTAGTCATGGAGGTTGTTGGTTTGCACACTCCAAGTGTTCCACCTATAGGACACTTGTCTACTCCTTTGTGCCACCTTATGGGACACTTGTCAATTCACCTCATAGGTGGATTGCCTTATCCTTGCCTATATAAGCAAGGCATTGTTCTCATTATCATTGGGTCAGCTAATACAATTTACACATTGTTCACTTGTGCTTGTCATTTCATCTACAAGATCTCCTAATTCTAATAATAATGAACCAGTGAATAGAAGTTATAAATGATGTAAAATCATCTATTCAAGATTAATTAAGCATGTATAAGATTAGTAGTATGAAAGAGGCATACCAATTAGATATTTAAAGGAAAATGAAAAATAGAACTAGATAATATTTTCAAAGGAAATATAGGAGCGAGGAGGGGAACACCATCTCCATTATGAGGTGATTTAAATTATAGTAGGAGCGAATCATCCCAAGAAGTAGATAAATTGGAAGATAGCTAATAAGATCCTCAAAATCAACAAAGAGGAAGAGGATTTCAAATGGGTAGAGCTTACATTGGTTAGAGAGAATGTGAGAATGCACAAAAAATATTTTACTTTTAATAGGTGTGGTGAAGAGGGGCATTGGACATTTGAATGTCCATAATACCACCCTATAAAAAATAAACAACGAGAAAAACCCATATTGAACTTGTTTCAAGCTAAGAATGAAGAAGGAGAAGATATAAATGTTCCACTAGATGTGAGAGAGAGTCTCATGATGAGAAGGGAACTGATGCTTCCAAAAAATAATCAAGGGAAAAATATAGATTGTGATGATTCTTTGCTTTGAACTAATATCTTTTGAACTAGCTGCACCTCAGTAGGAAAGTTATGTCAAGTTATTATTGATGGTGGTAATTTTCAAAATATGGTTGAAACAAAGAAAAATAGGTTTTTTATTAATATGAGAAGGATAACACAGGGGTATGTGTAATGAAATTACTTGCACAATAGAAGAAGAAGATATGAAATATGTTGCAAATACTTGATAATAACTGAGAATAACAAGCCACTTTGAGGGGGAAAACCTCCAAATATCTCCAATGAGAACACAATTCACAGTATGATGATGAAATAAGACTCACAACCTCCTATATATACCTATTTATGCTTGGATATCACCTAGGCCGACTTAGATAACCCTATATAATCCCTAGGCTGACTTAAACAACTAAATAAAAATACAATAATGATAACATAACTTAACTAGGATTAAGATAGCCACAAGCCGACTATTCATAACCCAATGTACACTAATATTAAGGGCGTAGCATGCTGCCCTTCTTCAAAGAAGCATTGTCCCCAATGCTAATTGAGTGTGGATTCTTTTCAATGAAATCATCTTCCCGTGTGGCATCTTCAACTAGTAAATTCTTCCATTGGATGAGATACTCGGTGAGTTTTCTAGTTCTTAACTTCTTTGTGTGAGTTTGACAAATGCACTTTGGTTCCAAGATGATTCTTCCTTCTTCATTGAGCTTAGGTAATACTGTCTGAGTAGGGATATTGTGCCCAATTACCTTCTTCAAACAATAAACATGAAAAAATGGATGTATCTTTGTTGTAGGTGGCAATTGCAACTTGTAGGTGACACTACTTATCTTTTGCATGATTTGGTATGGGCCATAATATTTGGGAGACAACTTATTATTCTTTTTCTATTGCTTTAGTGAGATTTTCTTATAAGGTTGCAATCTCAAAATGACCTAATCCCCAACTTCAAAACTTATTTCACTATGGTGCTAGTCCACGTGTTGTTTCATTCAATTTTGTGCCATGGCTAAATTCTCCTTGAGTCATAAGAGTACCTATTGTTGATGAAGAAAGTGGTCATCCACTACCTAAAATCTTGGTGATACCATCAATGATGATGTGAGGGAAGGAGGATGATATCCATATAGTGCCATAAATGGAGAAATTTTTTATGAACTATGAAAGGAAGTGTTATACCACCATTCTACTAGTGTTAACCAATCTACATAGTGTGACTATTTATCTGAAGTGAAACAATGTAGATATCCTTCCAAAAATTTATTAACAACCTCAGTTTCCCTATCAAATTGAGGATGGTATGAAGAACTGTGAGCCAATTAAGTACCCAAACATGAGAATAAATCTTTCCAAAAGTGACTAGTGAAGATATGATCATGATCACTGACAATAACCTTAGGTGTACCATGTATTTTTTGTATGTTCTCCAAAAAATCTTATGCCACTGTACTTGTAAAAGGATGTGATAATGCAATGTGCATATTTAGTGATGTGATCTACGACTACCATGATAACATTATGACCCTTAGATTTTAAAATCCATGTGATGAAGTCCATAGATACCTCTTCCCAACATTGGCTAGGAATAACTAAACATTGCAAGAGGCCTGGTGTCTTAATTGTCTCCCCTTTATTTCTTTAAAAAAAAAACATTTAGCCACAAATTTTTGAACATCACCTTTTAGCCCTTCCCAAAAAAGATCTTGCTTGACTCGATGGTAAGTCTTCAAAAATGTTGAATGACCCCAACTAGAGACTGATGAAGTTCTATGAGAATCTTATGTTTAAGAGTGGAATCCTTGCAAAGATACAATAAATCTTTATACTAAAGAGAATCTCCCTTCCAAAAAAATTTATCTGAACTACTATGATCACTCTTTAACTGTTGAATGAGATTGCTTGTAGCAACATCATTTTGTGACTCTACAATCTATTTGTAGTATTGAAATGACACACAATAAGGCTTCATCACTCTCTTCCTTCCTAGAAAGTGCATCTACCACAAAATTTTCCTTCCCTTTCTTATTGAAACAATAGAAATAGGGTGATCCACCTTTTAGGAGATTGAATGTACAAGGGATAAGGGCTTATTTCACTCAAGTTTCACTCAAGGATACCTTAGAGATCTCAATCCAATGATATAATGCCAGAAATAGATTTGCAATAGGGTTTCCTAGGGTGTGATTAAAGACTAAAAGGGGGTTCACCACCAAGCTAGGGCTTGGAAAGACTAATAATATGAGAGATTTAAGGATAAAACCTAATGATATGCAAGACTTAAATAAATGACCTAGAAATGAGTTTAAATCAAAACAATAAATTGAGAATGAAAAAAGGTGCACTTGAAAGAGATATGAGGTTAGAACAAGCTCCAAAACCATAAATATTGACCTGTAATGCCCATTGGGACTCATACGCCAATTTCGGCATGGTTTAGTCTAAGACTAGGGTTTCTGTGCCAAAACTGGAATCTGTCAAGGATTGATTTGAATCTCCTAAAACTTGAAAAATGGCAATATTGGGACTCGTATGCCACAAGTGGCGATTTAGTCCCAATATTAGGGTTTGACTGAAATTTTGGTATTCTTTGATGATTTCTTGTAGCTTTCTTCCTACCAAATCTATGAGTTTGAAACTTTGAATTTTGGCCTATAGGTGACTTTTTTGTGATCTTGTAAGTTAGGGGACAACTTTGATAACTTTCTTCAATCTTGAAACTTATTCTTGAAAGATCCTTAAAGCTCCAAAACACCTAAATCCGAAATCGCAAATGTAGAGAGAGAGAGAGAGGAAAACTTGTTTGATTGCTAGGCAATAGGGGTTTTCCTTGGTCAAACCTCGTTTAGGTAATTAAACCTTGCGATGAAACAAATAAACATGAACATGGAACATGAAATATGAACCATGCACAGTGATACCTTGAATAATGTCTTGGAATTTCCATCTACAATCTAACATGAAGTATCCATGAAGAATGTAGATCTTGATCTTGAATTGGACATGAAACAATGCTTGACTTGGATCTTGAATACTACATCACAACACTAGCTCAACAACATGCTTGATGCATTATGCCTTTGACATGATGATGGATCTTGAATTGTTGCAACAAATGATGAAGAAATCTATCCTTGAATGCTTTAGAAATTCTCTTGAATACTCTTGTGAGCTCTTGTAAAATCTTATGAAAGTGCTCTTGATTGTTCATGAAATTATAGGATTTCTTAGGTGTTCAAATGATGAAATAACCTTGTATTTATACTTATTTATGCTAAATTTCCCGAAATTAAATTACAATATGAAATTAGATCTAGGAAGATAAAATCCCACCGAGAATTGAATTTAAATTAGGTCTTGATTAGAGTGGGACTCATATGCCCAAGGTGGCATACGAGTCCCAATGGCTCAAAACTGGGGCACAAACACCAATACAGGTCTTGTTTATGTGAAACTTGAAATCAGGTCTTGAGACCTAGGTGGGACTCATATGCCCAAGGTGGCATATGAGTCCTAGACCATGAAATATAGAACACATGACCCAAAACATTGAATTATGATTGGTCATTTGATAAGTGTCAGGATTATCCTCAGAAAAATGCATTTAATAAGGCTTGTGGATGCAAAATAGGGCCAATTAAGGCATAGATAAGCCTAATTAATTAATAAAACCCTAGATTAGTGTGAAAGTGTTAGGATACACTTGATAACACTTTAAGTAAGTCACCAGTAAGTTTATTTAGTTTACAAGGGACCTAAACATAATGTGAAGGTGTAAATAAATACACTTTACAACACTAAATTAAGGAAAATTAGGTTTATTTAGCTTAAAAGGATCCTAAACCTAATGTGAATGTGTAAAACACATTACAACACTAGATCAAGGTGACATTAGGTTCATTTTAACATTAATTATTCCAAAATTAAGTGTGAAAATGTAAAGGGTAATATTTTCAGTCACTACACTTATACACAATGTAGTGCCCCGCCACGCAACCCTAGAGGAAGTTGCATTTAACTACTTAAACAAAATAATTTTTGAAAAAAAAATATTAATTAATAAGCACGTTCGCTAACTAATGCCAACAACCTCTAAGGTTACGAGACAGAGGTTAAATAGAACCTAAACAAAAACCATGATTTAAACCATGTCATTTAATTACTAAATAAATTAAGCACATACACTCCAATGAAATGATTTACAACAAAGCATAAAGATATCTTTCCATTTCATTAATCACAATTAAACAATAAGATTACAACACTCATTCCCTGAATGAGACAAGATCAATAACATAATAACAATTACAATTTCCACCTGGATAACAATTGAGGGGTAAAATAATACACAATCAACTGAAAAGAAGTACAACATGAACTAATACTGAAGCCACGAGCTCTCCAACTGGAAGTCTTGTCCACATGAACATGAAGATAGCCCAACGGATTTAGGTGCACGCCACCCAACCAAGTGGAACCCAAAGGCCCACCCCCCGTGCTAGGAGATAGTAACCAGGAATCCTAGTCAAGACCATCTACCTCTATACATAGGCTAACATAAACTGAACCAAACTGAAACAACCAATCACAAGAACCTCATGAGTACATCCCAAGGTACATCACAATTACAACAAAAGTACAACATAAGATCAATACATGTACATCTCAGATACCATGCAAGTACAACTCAAAAACCATGCAAGTACAACACAAGAACACACTACATGGTCACAATGCTTCCAGAAATAAAGTAGAACAAGTATGTTATGAGAACCATACACATAATAATTGAACACCAAATATGGTCACATCAGGTATGTTACGGAAACCATACCCACAATAATCAAACACCAAATATGGTCACATCAGGTATGTTACGGAAACCATACCCACAATAAACAAGAACCAACCATGGTCACACAAAGTGCCATCTCACAACACATCATGAGTTACCTAGTGGATTGTAAGGAAGGTGACCCAAACTGATCATCGGACCTCATACTACTAAAGTGAAAACATAAAGCCAACTGTTGTCCTAGACAAAGTGTCATCGCACAGCTCGTCATGAGTTACCCAGCAGATTGTAAGGAAGGTAACCCAAACCGACCCTCAGCCCTCACACTTACCAATACAGAGCCAAATACCTTTCATACAGATAAGATAGATGACCTTGCCATCCCATGGCCTTCTCATCTCATCCCAAGTCTAAACAAGCCCTTGTGCCTATGAGTGAGGCACACTTATCTTGATTAATGAGAAGTTAGTCCTAAACTTCTAAGTGTTGTATTTAATTATCACTTGATTAAACCACTTCCGAAGGTTTCCCAATCATACCTCTTCTGGGCTCTGGCCCCTATGGAAGCCACTCTTCTACTTGAAAACACACACACACCAACCAAAACACAATGGTACCAAGGTGCAACAAACAAGAACCACACCCACTCCTTTCTCAGGAGACGACAAAGATGAACCCATCTCCAAACACTGGAGGAAATCATCAATAACAAGGCCGCTCCCGACAACTCCTGACAAGGAGACACACATAACAAAATCCACTCCTTTCTCAAGAGGCAACAAAGATGAAACCACTCCAAACACTGGAGTAACAACAATAACAAAAATGCTCCTGACCGCTCCTGACAAGGAGGCACAAATTACAAAGTCACTCCTTACAAGGAGACACGGATCCCATAATCCGCTCCTAAACCAAGGAGGTACAAACATCCCCATTCGCGGAAATTGGGTACAAACAGAGACACAACCCCATGCACTACCAAGAGAAATCACAACAGGCTGACATCACAACGACAACCACATAACTGAAAAACACATCTGGAAGACTCATTAAATACTAGGCACTTAATCTCATTTCCAAATAGGGCACGAAGTACATGTTCACTGAATTCAACTGAAGGAAACTACCTTTGGATATTCTAAATCCATTCCTCATCAAGGTTCAGTAATCTATCGCATTGATAAAATTGAATTAAAATTCATCTTTTCAGATAAGGGAGAAATTAACGCTAATATTTAATTCCCTAATTTCTCTTAATAAATTAATCATTTCCAACTATTCAAAAATAGCATTTTAAATAAATAAATGTTCTCTCTCTCTTCGACAAAAATCATTAACTTATTTAACATCGATCTAATATTCCATCTGATATATATTAATTCTAAAATAAACCAATAGTTGATTGAAAAAACATCATTTCCATTTTCACAATCCCATTTAAATCAAGCGATTAAATTAAACCCACGTTTAATCCCCTCAATTAAAATTAAGTCAATTCAATATTTGACCTTTGCTCTCAATCTAAATTTCACAATTAAACTTAAATTATGCATTCTCTAAATCAAACATTTATTTAACTTCTCAATTAAACTTAATCATGCTAGTTATTTTCTCATCCATTTTAATATATAACCATATATTAAAATAATATTCTCTACTAAACATATTTTTTTAAATCAACCATTCTAAATAAACAATTATTAAAAAAAAACATCATCTATACAAAATAATAGTAAAATAAACATTAAATATATATTTTAATATTATAATATGATAATATTAATATTATATATTATAATATTAAAATAATATTCAATGCATAAAATATTATTTATTTCATTTATTTTAAACCCCTTTGCCTCGGGTCGCGTGCACCCTAATTCCATTGGGCGACTGACTTTCTTTTCCGTCGGCCGCAGTTTATTCTTTTGGCCAGTGACGAATTTTAGGGCGTCGACATTTAACCTAGGCGGGCGGAGGACCGACATACGGCGGCCGCAGGAGGCGGCGCCGCCAGTGAGGGAGGATGCGGGTTGAAGAGGGTGCCGGCCAGGCGAAGGTGGAGAACTCGCCACACAAAGGGGGGCGGCGGCGGCTCCAAGCGGCGGCGGCTGTTGCATAGCCGATCGTGGGTTACGGGGTTTGGCTGCGGACAGGGGTAGTGGGGGAGCGCGTGGGGGGCGCTGGGTGCGGCTCCCCACAACGCCTCCCATGGCGGCTGTGGGTCGAGCCCCCAGCCCCACACCCACTTCAAAATTTATTTTTTATTTTTTATTTTTATTTTTAATATAAGCCTGCAGATTTTTAAGAATCCGCGCCCAACTTGGGCCATTTCAAAAAAATATAAACAGCATACTCTCCTAAAGACGAAATTTAACAAATTACAAGAATATATATATATATATATATATACTAGGATTCAAACACCCCAATGAAGAAATAATTGAGGAAATACCTATTTACAGCCAAGAACACAAATTTTCTTGAAGAGATAATTTTCCAAAGAAAATATTTTTGCAACAAACTCAGAATTCAACCTGGGTTTTCTAATTGCAATCCACCACCAAAATTTAAATGATTTCCAAAGCATATTCAAACTATATTATTTTCAAAATGAAGCTATTGATTGAATGAACCTGGTATTACAAGAATTTGGAGAAGATCCAGACGATGCTCAGCTTCCTCCATGATTCCCCCTTCAGTTCAACAAATTTCACCACTCCAATCCAAAACCCACAAAAATGAAATATTTTTCCTCACACAAATTCCATCTTTTCCAAAAACTCCAAGATCCAAAATTTGAGACAAGAAATTCAATAATAATGAAATTCCAAAAATATCCCCAAAATATCTCATTCAACAACTGTAATTAATTTCAAAAAACAAAAATGCAAAATATCCTAATTTTCAATTTTTCACTTCAAATGTCCAAATTTGACTTTTAAATTCATTTTCTTTATTTTCAAATTTCACAATTGACTTTCAATTCAATTTTCAATTTCAACAATTAACACAATAACTTCAACATAATAAATTAACTTTTTTCAACATCATAATTTAATTAATTAATAAATAAATTTAATCAATGATTAAATTATTTATTAATTAAATTAAATTAACAATAAAATAACTTATATTTCAACATAATTTCTAGATCAAATTATTCAACAACTTAAATATTAAAATCCATTTAATTCCTTCTTCCAACTTGCAATTAAATACGAAGAGCAGGTACAAAAACCAAAGCAACACAACCTGACAAGCAACTGATGACATACAAGGACTAGAGTGACGACTTGACACAGAAACCTAGCTACTATCTCCCAATCGAATACCGTTGGGTATTGAACATGCTCTCACCTATGGAACCAGGTGGAGTCGATGTCTTGTACCTGTGAACTTGCAAATCAAGTAACAACAACATATAATATGAACAGCATAAAATACACACCGTGAAGAGGAAATCACGGGATTGTAGGGCACTCGCAAGCGAGTGATGCGATACTGTCCTCTTCACCAATACACAGCAAATAACTGACAATTCTAACATGTTAGTATAATCCAAAGCATAATCATCTTTAATTCAAATAACCACTATGCTAATCCAAAACATCGAATAAAGATAACATCTGAATAACCAGAAGCACATCACAACAACATACACACACAAGGACACACTGCCCAATCAGAAGGCAAAACGGAGGGGTATTACACACAATCTCAAAGTCATATCCCAACATCTTAGTGACCTATTTTTGTTGCTCTTCAGAAGATAATCTTTGTTCCAAAATATATTTTAGGCTATCATGATCTTTCTTAACCTTGAAGTATCTACGCATTAGATAAGGCCTCCATTATTTTATTGCATGAAGAATAGCTAGCATTTCCTTCTCATAAATATGTTTGAGTTGATTCTTACCCTTTAATTGATGAATCTCAAAAGCAATTGGTTGACCTTCTTGCATGATAATAGCTCCTATCCCATTTCTTAAAGCATCACATTCCACAATGAATTCATTGGTGAAATTAGGAGTGGAAAGCACTGGAGTTGTACACATGGCTTCCTTCAATCTCTCAAATGCTACATTAGTAGACTCATTCCAATGAAAATAATCCTTCTTCAATAGAGAGGTGAGGGGTGTTGCTATATAACCACAATTATTTACAAATATTCTATAGTATCCTATCAATACCAAGCAACCCCTCAATTTCTTAATGGTTTTGGGAATAGGCCATTCCATGATAGCCTTAATTTTGTTATGATCCACCTTTACCCCTTCATGTCAAACTATGTGTCCCAAGTATTCCACCTCCTTGAGACCAAAAGCACACTTGGATGGCTTAGCATAGAGTTGATTATCTTCAAGAACCTGTAATTCTTGATCTACATACAAAAAGTGTTCTTCCCATTTCTTTCTATAAATTAATATATCATCAAAGAACACTAGTAAAAACTTCCTCAATAATTTAAAAAAAAATAGAATTTATCAAACTTTGAAATGTAGATGGTTCATTTGTAAGACCAAATGGAATAAAAAAAAACTCATAATGACCCTCATGAGTCCTAAATGTTGTCTTACAAATATTCTATTCCTTAATTCTAATTTGATGATAACCAAATCTAAGATCTAACTTTGTAAAACACATAGCTTCATTCAATTCATCTAGAAAATCATCAATGAATGGAATAGGAAAGCTATCTTTGATGGTGTAAAACTTGAGTACTGTATAATCTGGGAAGATGCACCATCACTACAGGTGAGGAGTAAGAACTTTGGCTATGCCTGATAATTCCTGCCTCTAGCATATCTTCAACAACATTTTCTATCTCACTTTTTTGTATATGGGGGTACCTGTAGGGTTTGATGTTTGGTGGTTGGCTCCACTGAACTACTAGTATGAAATGATCATGATACCTCTTAGGAGGAAGTCCCTTAAGAATATATCCTAAAACCACTGAGTGACGATCAATTATTTCTTGTAAATTTGGATGGGTGGGAGCCTTAGACTGAGAGATTTCTAATGAACATAACTGGGCCACAAATCCATGAAATCCTTTCTTAAGAAACTTTTTCATTTGATGAGAGCTTAGCATTTGCGGGGATCTTTCCTTCAATCCCCTTAGCTCTAATGTCTTTCCTTCTGATTGAAATCTCATGAATAGTTCTTGGAAGTTCATCTCAATTGTTCCCAAAGTAGTAAGCCATTGTACTCCTAAAACAATATCTTCTACCCCCATGGATATCACATACATTAGGATATCAAGGTGATAATCTCCCATAGATAATTTAATTCTACGACACTTCCTAGAACAACTAATTGTACCACCATCTGCAATCAAAATCTAAAAGTCTGGAGCTGAATATATAAAATAATTTAGATGAGTAGCCAACTTTTTGTTGATGAAATTATGAGTATTACCTGAGTCAATCGATACTATTACTTTCTACTTCTTTAAGAAACCAACTACCTTGCACTTTTGTGGATCACTAAAGCATGAGAGTGCATGAAAAGAAATGTTTGGTTGATAATCATGTGATTCTTCATTTGAATCTCTTTCATCCTCTAATATGGGTTCCTCCTCTTCTTCCTCACTTGGACCTTCAATATAGAACAATTTATTTTCACTACATTTATGTCATTGACTGTATTTGATATCACAATTGAAACACAAACCTTTTTCTCTTTTCTCCTAAATTTTTTGTGGAGTCAATATAGTACGTTGAGTAAGAGGTGTTGAATATCCTTTCTCTCTTATCACATTATCTCCTTGATTCTTAGGAATCAAATACGTCTCCTCTACCTTGCATGCTAAGATAAAAGACTCATTTATAGAGATAGGACTAAACATGTGTACCCCATGTTGAATGTGATCCTTGAGACCACCCAAGAATAATTTATTCAACTTATCCTCTATAATTGTATCCACTCTTAAGGATAGATTTTGGAATTTATGAATATAATCCTTAACTGATCTTGTTTGTTGAAGTTTAGCAAGTTGGCTGAAGAAGTTGTCTATCACACTATTGTTATTTTGTGCTTGGAGTTCCTCCATAAAAATTGACCATGATATAGTGAGACCATTTTTCCTTAGATGAGTACAAATCCAAAAATAACAAATGAATTGATTCAGTTCTAGATATAGGGAAGCCATCGTGACCTTTTGTCCATTTGGGACTTGATGTACTTCAAAAAAATAATCCATTTTGTTTATCCATGTTAGAGGATCCTTTCCATTGAACTTGCTCATATCCACCTTTCGAAACAAACACCTAGATCCCATAAGAGTATTAAATTTTTTATCAAGATTAGCTGACTCGAAAATTTCACCTTGGTTGCTTGAGAACTCCTTTCTTGGTTCATTCATATAGGTGCTTAACATGCTTCGTATGTCTAATATATCTCCTCTTAGGTCACACATGTACATCTTCATTGAGGAAATTTATTCCTTAACCTTACTAATTTTCTCATTGGTCTCAATATCCTCTATTGTTACCTCATCCTTATTAAGTGTTTTCCCAGTGTGACAACATTCTTTTTGCCCCTTGTTACAGGCCCCGTCATGACAGAAACCAATAATTTTGCAATACATCATACAAATAAAATTTAAATTCTCTAAAAAATTTACTGTAACTTACTAGGGCCAAGATACCACTTATGAAGAAAAAAATTCAAGAAATTAGTAGATTTGCAGCCTTGAGAGTGAACTTCTTGGAAACCCTAATTTTACAATAAATTACTTATTTCTACTTCAATTTCTCTAAATTTTGGATTGTAGTCTCCTCTACTATTTCTTCAAACACCCAATACAAATAAAGTGTAAAATCATCTGGATGTGAGAGATATGTATCTTCCAAATAAATTGTGTAGAAACACTAATTCTATAATAATTCGCTCAATTCTGCTTCAATTCCTCTGAAATCTATATTGTAGCTTCTTTAATATGATATTCAAAAATCCTTTAAAAATTAGAAAAAAAAATTGCTAAAATTTGGAATATTTTCTCTCCTCAAAATCACCTCCAATATTTAGAAGAAACCTCACCTCTATGGTGCCAAGATCATGCTATGATACCACTTGTAATGAAATAACTTGCACAATAGAAGAAGCAGATATGAAATATGTTGTAAATACTTGATAATAACTAAGAATAACAAGCCACTTTGAGGGGGAAAACCTCCAAATATCTCCAATGAGAACACAATTCATAATATGATGATGAAATAAGACTCACAACCTCCTATATATACCTATTTATTCCTAGGATATCACCTAGGATGACTTAGATAGCCCTATATAATCCCTAGGCCAACCTAAAAGTCTAAATAAAAATAAAATAATTTTAACATATCTCAATTAGGAGTTAAGATAGCCACAAGTTGACTATTCATAACCCAATGTACACTAATATTATAGATGTAGTAGTATGATAGACCTATTTCTCACTATTTCAGTAGGAAATGAGATCCCCACAAAGAATTGACTAAAAACCCTTAGGTGAATGAACTGAATGTGATAGTATATCGGTTCCCTTATGCTTGAGGATGGGGGTACAAGGATGAAAATAAATTTTAGGAGAAAAACTAAAAATATTAAATCAACCTAATTAAATGCCAATTCAAACTTGCAACAACAATATAAAACATATGATAGATTGAAAAAATAAACTTTCTGTAGATCCAAGAGAAGGGGAAAATAATGTTTACCAATCACCAAAAGGAAGTTTCAAGAGGAAAACTGACTCATTCACCCATGGGTGAATGGGTCTTTTGTCAAGGTTTTCAAAAATATTTCAGGAGCCTCTACTACTAGTATGTAGCTTTTGTTTTATTTGGGTTTTAGTGTCGAAAAGTTGGAAGTTATATCTGTAAGTGAGATTCCATGATTTGAAAACAACTTTGACAAATTTTCCAATCTTGCACTCCAAGAGGTCTTCAATCCTTATTCAATACTAAATTTGCAACACAAACATGTAAGAGGGAAAAATTGTTTGTTTTTGGTGAATGGTGGTTTACCTTGGTCAATCCCTATTTGGGTAATTAATCCTTGAATTGAAATAAGGTATGAAAGAAGGAATGATGAATGCAAATTTTTATGTTGCAACTCACAAACCCTTGAATAAACCTTTGAATGGAGATCTGCAAATTACATGAAATGGATTCAATGGATGTGGATCTTGATGCTTGAATTGATGCTTGAATACTTGAATTGAATCTTGAAACCTACATTACAATGTTAGCTCCAAAAACATGCATGATGCAAGAAGACTTTCACATGATGATTGGATCTTGATTGTTGCAACAAAATGCTTGATAAATCTGATCTTGAATTTTCTTAACAATAATATTAGCTCTTGTGAAATTAATCTTGAAAAAATCTAGTTGATTTGATAAAATAACCTTGTATTTATAGGTATGTATCCTTAATTTCCCAAAAATGAAACATTACAAAATGACACTGAAATATGGATTTGGGGACCTTAAAATACCACCAAAAGCATATTTTAAATTTAGGTTCCAAGGCCTAGGGAGAACCCATTTGATCATGGGTGAATGGGTCCTAAGTCCCTATTCTTGGAACATGCATTGCTCAGGGTAAAGTGCTATGTATTGGCATTAATTATTGTCAAGATTCCCATTCATAAAATGCAATTTTTTAGGTTTGTAGATGCAAAATATGGCTTATTAAGAAATAATTAAGTCCAATTTAATTAGGAGGGACCAAACAAAGTGTGAAAATTTAAAGGGATACACTTTTCTACACTGCATTTAGCCCCCACTTTAGTGAGAGGATGATCTTGCATCAAACTCGCACTAAAATAGACAATCAAGAGGTCTAATTATATAATTGTTGGAAGGATAAGATGGAAAAGGTCAAGGAAGATGATCAAGCCCCCACGATCTAAGATCTCATGGAAAATACAACAAAGGCATAAGGAGAGACATGCCTATGTTAAACATATATATACAACAATCAAAAGATACTCAATTATAAAATGTCAAAGACTCAAATAAAATAAAAGGGGTGGATCGAGCCTCGACTGTTTGTCCAACTTGATGTGGATCAAGCCTTAGCTATTTGTCCAAAAACAAAATTGCAAGTGAAATCGATTATCCACTATGAAAACAAAAATACACTCACATGAGCTAGTGCACTTTGATATACACTAGGTGAGGCCCCAAAAAGTGACTAAGGGAGAAATGTTGGAATATGGGAACACTGAGAGAAGGGGTGAATCAGTGTTTTGTAATCTTCAATTTTATAAATCTGATATTTAAACCATAATTTACAACTTTGAGCTAAAAGAAAGATGAAAACACACAAAGCAATCAACCACAACACTATAACACAAGAATTTTTATGTGGAAACCCTATTAGGGGAAAAATACATGGTGGAGGTCAATCCACAATTTGAGTACTCAAATATAAGTTCTACAAAATGGGAATACACTTGCATTTAGGCACTCTGCCTAGAGCTCACTGCCTTACAAAGTATTCAGATTAAGTCCATCTTAAGGATTGAACTGAAGGAATAACATCTACTGATTCTTGGTTATAGTTTTGGTTGAACACATTTGTTGATCTCTTGACCTCTTGTTTGATTCTTCTCTTCTGCTCTACACTTCTATAATTCGCATCACAAATCTTATGCGTAGGTGAAATTTCTCTTCTACCTTCTAATTTTCGCATCATACACCAATAAAATTTGCATCCATTTCACATTCTTATCAAAATTATATAACCGATCACTTATATATATCCACAACAAGAGATTCAATCATCCATATGCCAGCTTTAATAAAACATAAAATACTTTTCAACGGTCGGCTGAAACCATAAATGATTGTCAATGTGCACCATCCAATGTCGACCATAGAATAGTGATGACCTAAATAAACATCTTCGAACACAAAAAATTTAAATAATTACTCCTTAAACATCCACAATGGCTATATCCACCAAGTTGGCCTTCTAGAATTGATAATTAGGAAATTGATAAATTGGATCTCCTAATTCGTATACCAGTGAATGCGCACCTAGATGGTTCTTGGATAAGATAGTATGAACAAAAAAATACCTTTCTCTGAGATCCACAACGTAAAATGATAAGCTGATAATGCAAATGGGTTCATCTACAGTCGAATATCCTATTCTTCATTCCGTCTCCCGGTATGGATAAATACCGAAATGTGGATTGAATCAATAACTTGGGTTACTATCAATGACAATACTAAATTACAAAAATCTCTATAAGCCATATGCCAACAATCTCCCCCTTTGGAATTGATGGCAACACTAAGTGAAAAATGACTAAGTGTCAGAACCACCATACTGCAATCCTTCAATACTTCAAAAAGTTATAATTGACACAACTCCCCCTAAGTTTGATAAGGAGTTTTTCACTACTCTCTCTCCCCCTTTGACATCAATGAAAAACCAAAAAAAAATTCTTACAGTAATCCCTTATGGAGTGTAAATAAAAACTTATTCAAAAACTGGTTCAAAACTTTGAAGACATACATTTGCTACTTGAATTAAAAGATCATTTTGTACTTTTATTTCATCTCTGGAAGAAACTTCTTCCATGCTTCTATTGCAATTCCGGTGATTATGTTCATGTTGTTGTTTTCATATGTCTTGTTGATAATCTTGATGAGGGATTCCGGAAAAGCGATGATTTCTTCCAGTGTCTCTCCTTTCCTCAGTATTTCAATCAACTGTGCTAGTCTCCATTATATTGTGTTCTTTACTTTTCAGAAGGTGTCAATAATCTTGCTTTTGGTGTTTTGGAAATTTGTATGCTTAGTTTGTACTTCTTGAATTATTTTCTTGATTTCACCATCATGATCCTGAAACATATCAAAGTTTTGTCCAATATTGTTCAGTTTTGTTTCAATTTGTTCTAACTTCTCTTTATACTTGCCAATTGCATGAGGCCAACGGAGACAATAGTTGTAGATGCTATTTGCTAAATTTATGCACTTCCTTAGTTGATTCATGTTCCTTTTTAACTTGATGATAGATACTTTGTACTGCTTCTTCATATGTAATATTACTTCTTCTTCTTCCCTGTTTTGAGATGCAGAGTCCATGATTTCCTTGATACATTCAATAATTTATTTTGGCAAAATATTTTTCAAACTCTCCAATTTGATCTGGTTGTACACAACATGAGAACTTAGTACACTTAAAATCATATCATGTTCATATGAAGGTTTGATAGACCATAATTTTGCAAATTTTCACATTCCATCTTTCTCATGAATAAGTTGCAATAGTTTTTCTTTGGTTAAGTCATCTTCATCTTCACTTTCTTCTGACTTATCCTTTTCTTGTTCCGGTTTGGCTGATTCTAGTTCTTTTCCTTGGGTTTCCTCAATTTTCTTATCAGATTCCTCATCTGGTATATCTACAATCACTTGTTCTTTTCCTTTTCCTTCAATTTTTGGAATCTTACATGCCGGAGGAGTACAAACACCCGTTTCTTTTTCTCTTTCTTCTTTCTCTCCATCTCACCGAAGGAGGAACCAACTTCAAGTACCCTTGCCAAAAGGGAAATACAAATTGACCCTAACTTTCCTAGTAAACCTTTAAAGAAGATTTCATATGCTTGATCACAGTTTGCCAAAATTTTAGAGTGTGTGTAAATTTTTTGCACACGAGTTCATTCTCTTTCCATATCACATTTTTGTTCACATGGATAACTTTAAGAAACCCACCCCCCCCGCTCAACAAAGGTGTAAAATCCTGGTGAATCTTTCCTTTTATTTGAAAAAATTCATAATTTTCCCTGGAAAATCTTATGCACATTATTAAAAAATTTGTAAAATTGTGGTGAATATTAATGAATAATTGGAAAAAAAAAATAATCATAGTGGTGAATCCTAGTGAATAATCACTAAAACGATTAATTATAATGTTGAATCTCTCCTTTAAAAATTTGCATAGTTGGTTGGTGTAGTTCCCCCATTTTTATTTTTATTTTTTTAATATTGAAGTAGGGGCCCGGGGGCAGCAGCCACCGACGGGTTCAAGGGGGCAAAGCCCCCTTGTGGGGGTTGAGGGGGCAACACCCCCTCGCAGGGTCTGGGGACAATGGCCCCAATGTGCTCCTGTTGCAATACAAGTGAGGTCGAGGGCCATAGCCCCTCACCACCAAACACAAATTCACTATTGAAAATGCATTGGAGCACACACGAATGAAGTGTTTTTTAAAAATCACTTGAAAAGTAAGACTAAATGAAACTTGAAAATTTTACCATCGATTAGCTTTTAAATTGGATGGCTGTAAGTTCATTTCATGAGCGAATATCCGCATGAGTGAATATCATCAGTGAGACACTTAGGGATGTCCCATCAGTACAATGATGATGACGTATGTCATGAACTATTGGTAATAGTGAACAGTGGAGATCAAACATAGCTTTGATCAGATGTCTTTCTGGGAGCTTGGCACGAATATTGTAGATTCCCTTCATGATTCTATGAAATTACACAATTGGTGTACATGTGCCTTGATGGACCCCAGGTGGAGTATGGAAGCCTTATCAGTGTGAGTGAACATCATCAGTGGGACACTTAGGGATTTCCCGCCGATAGAATGATGATGACATATGTCATGAACTATTGGCAGTAGTGAATGGTGGAGATCAAATTTCAGGCCTCAACAACCTTTTTAAAAGGTACGTGCATATAAAGTCATGAAATTGACTTGCAACCATTTGAGTAAAAAGCTAATCGATGGCAATAAATAAAAAACCTATTCAAGGCTAAAATATCCCTAAAATGAAAGGGTAAATTATTATTAGTGGCAATATTTCCCAAAAATTAATTGTAGGAATATAAAATTAATGGCGAATATAATTAATATTTGTAATTACAGTATAAACTACTGGCGAATCAGTTCTAATGATGCATCATTTAAAAAATAATGCATTGGCAAATTAATAGAGACAAATTTATTTTTTTGTAAAAAACCTGGCGATTCAACATCCTTTCTAACTTGTATTATTCGCCATTTTTGGAGGTCCCGATTTCAAATATTCACCAATTGGCGAAGATTCACCACTAAATTTTTCCCTGGTTGTTCATTGGTAAGCAATTCAAAAAGTACATTACTAGACATATAACCAAAGTGCCAAACCTGAAAGGGTAATATGTCATCTTCGTCAATTGTACATTCTCCATCAGTTGATCTTTCAAAAATCCTGATCTTCCATTATCATTTTGTGTGAAATGTAAACCGCACCTACCGAGGTAGCACCTTCTCTATTCTTGAAGAAGATTTTGTAGGATATTTCATGTGCAATGTACCTTGTCACAAAGTTTTTAATAGTTGTTATTATTAGTGCCCTTTGATCTCCAATAACTCCAGTTAGGGTTTTAACTTCTTTATTCCAAATAGACTTCTTTCTCGGTATATCCCCAACTTTGAATAATCTAGTTAAATTTCCAATTACTTCTTTCGAAATGTGGTGGGGTTTTTCTAGAATAGGAATATCATCATTCAATCTACTCAAAATAACCTTAATGATTCATGCATTCTCGAAATAGGGAGATTCATTCCAAATGTCCAAATTTTTGTGTTTAGCTTCTTTCAACCATTTCAATTCATCAAGCAACAACAATTTCCTTACGGATCTAATCTTCTCACTGCTATACTCATCTAGATTGATCATTCCTTTGATTTTTTCTATTTTTCCTTCCATACTCGTGTTTCGTTTCTATCATTCACACACCAAATTAAATGAAAATTTCTGAAGTACCTGATGAATTAGGGTTTCGCTGCCAAATTTTCTTCATGCCTTTGAGGTTCTATTGCAGAGCGTTGTCCTTATTATTTTCTTTGATAAATAGGAAAATGAGGGTTTCAACATGTCTTTTTGTACCCTCACACACCTAAATTTTTGTTGTAATAAATGCTTTTTCCCTAGGTGTTTCAAATACCCTTTTTTCTTAGTCAACGAGAGAAAAATTCTTCTCGAGACCTATGATTTCTTGAATTTCATTGTGAATGTTTTCCAAAGCATGTGTAGATCATTAATACTTCTATTGAAAATATTTCACGTTCCTGTACCAACTATGAATAGGGGAAAATGGATTTTCTTGAAAAAATCCCCCTAGGCCAATGGCTTGAGATCAATTTCTGGAGGAATTACCAGAAGCAGGTTCTAATACAGAACTATTTTTTGCATCAGACTCGATCTTTCTTACCCATTTATTCTTCATTTGATATATTATTTCATCCGTATTCAATTTTCCCTTTTCTTTATCATCTTTCTATGAATTTATGCCTTTGTATGTCAGGCCTCTTCTATCCACATTTTTGTTTCCGTAGAATCTTGCAATGTGACCGTATTTGTTGCAATTGTAGCACACAATATTTCCTTGTCCAGACCAATCATTCCATTGATTTCTTCTTGATCTACATTGGTTAGTAATATTCCCAAATCTTCCATAGGTATAACACTCAACATTCCTTCTACTGACAGAGTTGTTTGACTTTTTTTACATTCAATAGACTTCTGACCAAACTTTTTGCAATTGAAACATTGACTAGAGAATGATGGATCAATCGATTTCATTTTAATTCTACATTGATCTACCATATGACCAAATTTATTGCAAGTAAAATAATATCCATTAAAATTTTGAGCATTAGGTTGTCTTACCAGATGCCTTTTTTCTTTCTTCATTAGCTTTCCCTTCTTGAAATTCCTTTGTCCAGATCTAGAAAATTCTCCTTTCTCATATCCAAGTCCTCGTTTGTCATTTTCATTCTTCTTTCCTTGAGTCATCTCATCAAGATTAATTGATCTAATCTTAAACTTCTCCTTGTATTTATTTGCAGTAGTAAGTTCATCCCTGAGAATAACAATCTATTTTTCAATCTCTTCTTCATTGTTTCTAGATTGTTGTAGTTCAATCTCCAACTGAATGAATTCTTCATTAATTTTGCTACATTCTTTAGAT
Source organism: Sequoiadendron giganteum (assembly GCA_007115665.2). Lineage (NCBI taxonomy): Eukaryota > Viridiplantae > Streptophyta > Pinopsida > Cupressales > Cupressaceae > Sequoiadendron > Sequoiadendron giganteum. Next base: position 536,339,788 of record CM021106.1, on the reverse strand, counting down.
TTTTATTTTAAGGACGGAGAAAGATTCTCCTCATTCTTCTTTCTTTCTTCAATCTCCTTAGTTAGCTTCATTGCCATAGATTCCATCTCATGCTTTAGGGTAGCATTGTCTTTGGCAAGTTTTTCACATTCTTCAGTTATTTCCTTCAAGTTTTTATTTAGGTGAGCATCATCCATGTTTTTGTTCTCTTTCTGCTTAATCTAATCACAAAGATCCTTTATATTGTCCTTGAATTCAACAATATGATCCTTCAATGTCTGAATGAATTTCTTAGCATCCTTAAGATTTTCTTTCAATTCTCAGACTTCTACTTTGGACTGATCAAGATCATCAAGTGCCACCACAAGTTGTTGTTGAAGACTACTAGAGTCCATTACATTCCAAGATCCACCTGAAGCTGCTAAACTCCTTCTGAGGAACTAAGCTATGGTACCAATTTTTTGAATTTGGGAACAATGAGAGGGGGGGTGAATTAGTGTTCTGCAATCTTCAATTTTATTAATCTGATATTTAAACCATTTACAACTTTGAACTAAAAGTAAGATACAAACAAACAAAGAAATCATCCACAACACTATAACACAAGAATTTTTACGTGGAAACCCTATTAGGGGAAAAACCATGGTGGAGGTCAATACACAATTTGAGTACTCAAATATAATTTTTACAAAATGGGAATGCACTTGCATTCAGACACATTTCCTAGAGCTCATTGCTCAAAATGGGAAGGCTCACTACCTTACAAAGTATTCAGATTAATTTCATCTAAAGGATTGAACTGAAGGAATAACATCTACTCATGCCTGGTTATAGTTATGATTAAGCACATTTGTCGATCTCTTGACCTCTTGTCTAATTTTTCTCTTCTACTCTGCACTGCTATAATTCACATCAAAAATATTATATGCGCAGGTAAAATCGCTCTTCTATCCTTTTGATTTTTGTATCATAAACCAATACACTTCACATCCATATCACATTCATATCAAAATGATATAACTAGTCACTTATATATATCCACAACAAGAGATTCAATCATCCATATGTCAGCTTTAATAAAACATAAAATACTTTTCAACGGTCAGTTGAATCCATAAATGATTGTCAATGCGCACCATCCAAAGTTGACCATAGCATAGTGAGGACCTAAATAAACATGTTTGAACCCAAAAACATTTAAACAATTACTCCTTAAACATCTACAACGGCTATATCCACCAAGTTAGCTTTTTAGCACTAATAAACATGAAATTGATAAAATGGATCTCCTAATTCATATACCAGTGAATGCACACCCAGGTGATTCTTGGATAATATAGTACGGACATAAAAATACCTTTCTCTAAGATTCAAAACTTAAAATAATAAGCTGACAATGAAAATGGGTTCATCTTCAATCAGATACCTTGTTCTTCATTTTGTTGCCTGGTATGGATAAATACTAAAATGTGGACTGGATCAATGACTTAGGTTGTCATCAATGACAACACCAAATGCCAACAATCTCTAGAAGCCATATGCCAACAATAAAGTCATGTCAGGTCTACAAGCTCTCACCATACAATTAGAAATTCATGCCAAGTCTACAAAATCTCATCATACTAACCATACGAAAGTTATACCTTCGATAAATTTGATAAGGTGCCACAAAAATATGAACTTAGAGCTTCATAAGGCCAACAAGTTACATTATGCTAAGAACTTATGAACAAAAATGGCTCCACTAAGTAAGGTATGTTATGCTTGGTGGATGTGAAAAAGGGTTGTAACTTCGAGCTTCATAAGTTTAGCAATTTGTGTTAGGGCATGTGCAAGATCATGGGGGTCCAAAAAGTGGAAATGAGGAAAAAACACGTTTTTACTTCACTGAAATCACAAAAAAAATTGTTTGACTTTTTGTATGGGTCAGGTAAAATATCCGTTTTGGTTTCGTAATACCAAACCAAAATGGATATCTGTTTATAATGGATATATCCGTTATAAATGGATATCTATTTCTTGAAATTAAATTTCATCAATTTATGCAAACAAATTAGATATTCATTTCAAAACAAATATCCGTTTGAAATAAATATCCATTTTGAAAAGCCCAAAAAGCACACTTTAGTAAAATGTGCATAACTTTTGCGTTAGTGATCAACATTTTGGTTTTTTACGAGCTTTGGAAAGGTGATTCAAAGATCTATTCAATGGATAAGATTATTTTTATAGATTGAGTACAAAAAAATAATTGTAACCATTTTAATTTCCTTCTTAAGTTTTACAACTTTAAATGCTCATAATTCTTGCATACAAAGTCTTTTTTTCATGGGTTTTTTCAGTAAACATCCTAAATGACTTGAAACATTAAAGAGGTCATAAATAATGAAAAAACAAATATTTTTTACTAAGGAGAGTAAAAAAATTCATAAATCATCATAGAAGGCCTCCTTGTTGTCTTTGATCACATGCATACCTTTAGCCAAGTTGAACTAGGAGAATATATATATATATATATATATATATATATATCTCCCTCTCTCCCCCTCTCCTTCATTTACCCTCTCTACCTATCTCTCCACTTTTACTGTACTCTAGGCATTTATCTATATCTCTCCTCTCTCTCCCCCTCTCTACCTAGCTCTCTCCCTTTCTCTTCCCCTCTATCTTTCTTAGGTTATATATATCTCTACATATCTCTCCCTCTTTCTATCTATATCTCTACCTATCTCCCTCTATCTATGTCACTCCATATTTCTATATCTCGTCACTTCTCTCTCTCTCTCTCTATCTCTCGCTCCCTCTCCCTCCCCCTATCTATTTATATAATCTACATTTTCATCAAGTTATCTTGATATCTCTCTCTCACTAATTTATACACAAACACACCCTATTTACACCTCCCTATATCTATCTCTTTGTCTATGTACCTCTCTCCATATCTCTCTCCCTATTTCTATTACTTTTCTCTATCACCTCCTTTCTCTCTAACTCTTTCCCCCTCTATCTATATATCTCAATGTATCTCTCTCTCTCTCTTTATATCTATCTATATCACATTATCTATACCTCTCTCTTATTCATTCTCTCTCTCCCTATCCCTTTCTATCCATATATTTATATACCTCTATCTCCCTATCTCTCTATCTCTCTATATCTCCCTCTATCTTTATCTCTCCCTCTTTCCCTCTCCCACTATATATTGATATACATGATCTCTACCCCTCTTCTTCTCTCTCTACCTCTCAACCCATCTCTCTACTTTTCTCTACCTCTATTTGTCTACCTATACCCTCTCTATATATTTCTCACTCTCCCTCCCTCTATCTCCCCCCTCTCTATCTCTCACTCTTTATCTCTACCTCTTTATCTCTCTCCTTTTCTCTACCTTTATATCTCTATCTAGGGTACTTGGAGTGATAGGTAGGGAGTGGGAGAGACCTAAGAGAGAGAGATCTAAGAGGGAGAGAGACTTAAGATGGAGAGATAGAGAGAGGGAGGGAGGGAGGGAGGGAGGGAGTGAGAGATTGAGGGAGGGAGAGGGGGAGAGAGAGAGAGAGTGGGGGGGGGAGAGGGGGAGATAGAGGGAGAGAGAGAGTTATCTAGTTAGGGTGGGAAGGAGACACCTAAGAGAGAGAAAGGGAGTGGGAGAGAGACCTGGGAGGGAGGTGGAAAGTGAGTGTGTGTGTGAGAGAGAGAGAGAAAAGAGAGAGAGAAAAGAGAGAGAGAGAGGGAGAGAGGTTGTGGGAGAGACCAAAGAGAGAGAGAGAGGTAGTGGGAGAGACCTTAGAGGGAGAGAGAGGGAGAGAGGGAG
>CM021106.1:536277355-536335895 GCA_007115665.2 Sequoiadendron giganteum | reverse complement strand
GGCTAAAATATCCCTAAAATGAAAGGGTAAATTATTATTAGTGGCAATATTTCCCAAAAATTAATTGTAGGAATATAAAATTAATGGCGAATATAATTAATATTTGTAATTACAGTATAAACTACTGGCGAATCAGTTCTAATGATGCATCATTTAAAAAATAATGCATTGGCAAATTAATAGAGACAAATTTATTTTTTTGTAAAAAACCTGGCGATTCAACATCCTTTCTAACTTGTATTATTCGCCATTTTTGGAGGTCCCGATTTCAAATATTCACCAATTGGCGAAGATTCACCACTAAATTTTTCCCTGGTTGTTCATTGGTAAGCAATTCAAAAAGTACATTACTAGACATATAACCAAAGTGCCAAACCTGAAAGGGTAATATGTCATCTTCGTCAATTGTACATTCTCCATCAGTTGATCTTTCAAAAATCCTGATCTTCCATTATCATTTTGTGTGAAATGTAAACCGCACCTACCGAGGTAGCACCTTCTCTATTCTTGAAGAAGATTTTGTAGGATATTTCATGTGCAATGTACCTTGTCACAAAGTTTTTAATAGTTGTTATTATTAGTGCCCTTTGATCTCCAATAACTCCAGTTAGGGTTTTAACTTCTTTATTCCAAATAGACTTCTTTCTCGGTATATCCCCAACTTTGAATAATCTAGTTAAATTTCCAATTACTTCTTTCGAAATGTGGTGGGGTTTTTCTAGAATAGGAATATCATCATTCAATCTACTCAAAATAACCTTAATGATTCATGCATTCTCGAAATAGGGAGATTCATTCCAAATGTCCAAATTTTTGTGTTTAGCTTCTTTCAACCATTTCAATTCATCAAGCAACAACAATTTCCTTACGGATCTAATCTTCTCACTGCTATACTCATCTAGATTGATCATTCCTTTGATTTTTTCTATTTTTCCTTCCATACTCGTGTTTCGTTTCTATCATTCACACACCAAATTAAATGAAAATTTCTGAAGTACCTGATGAATTAGGGTTTCGCTGCCAAATTTTCTTCATGCCTTTGAGGTTCTATTGCAGAGCGTTGTCCTTATTATTTTCTTTGATAAATAGGAAAATGAGGGTTTCAACATGTCTTTTTGTACCCTCACACACCTAAATTTTTGTTGTAATAAATGCTTTTTCCCTAGGTGTTTCAAATACCCTTTTTTCTTAGTCAACGAGAGAAAAATTCTTCTCGAGACCTATGATTTCTTGAATTTCATTGTGAATGTTTTCCAAAGCATGTGTAGATCATTAATACTTCTATTGAAAATATTTCACGTTCCTGTACCAACTATGAATAGGGGAAAATGGATTTTCTTGAAAAAATCCCCCTAGGCCAATGGCTTGAGATCAATTTCTGGAGGAATTACCAGAAGCAGGTTCTAATACAGAACTATTTTTTGCATCAGACTCGATCTTTCTTACCCATTTATTCTTCATTTGATATATTATTTCATCCGTATTCAATTTTCCCTTTTCTTTATCATCTTTCTATGAATTTATGCCTTTGTATGTCAGGCCTCTTCTATCCACATTTTTGTTTCCGTAGAATCTTGCAATGTGACCGTATTTGTTGCAATTGTAGCACACAATATTTCCTTGTCCAGACCAATCATTCCATTGATTTCTTCTTGATCTACATTGGTTAGTAATATTCCCAAATCTTCCATAGGTATAACACTCAACATTCCTTCTACTGACAGAGTTGTTTGACTTTTTTTACATTCAATAGACTTCTGACCAAACTTTTTGCAATTGAAACATTGACTAGAGAATGATGGATCAATCGATTTCATTTTAATTCTACATTGATCTACCATATGACCAAATTTATTGCAAGTAAAATAATATCCATTAAAATTTTGAGCATTAGGTTGTCTTACCAGATGCCTTTTTTCTTTCTTCATTAGCTTTCCCTTCTTGAAATTCCTTTGTCCAGATCTAGAAAATTCTCCTTTCTCATATCCAAGTCCTCGTTTGTCATTTTCATTCTTCTTTCCTTGAGTCATCTCATCAAGATTAATTGATCTAATCTTAAACTTCTCCTTGTATTTATTTGCAGTAGTAAGTTCATCCCTGAGAATAACAATCTATTTTTCAATCTCTTCTTCATTGTTTCTAGATTGTTGTAGTTCAATCTCCAACTGAATGAATTCTTCATTAATTTTGCTACATTCTTTAGATTTTTATTTTAAGGACGGAGAAAGATTCTCCTCATTCTTCTTTCTTTCTTCAATCTCCTTAGTTAGCTTCATTGCCATAGATTCCATCTCATGCTTTAGGGTAGCATTGTCTTTGGCAAGTTTTTCACATTCTTCAGTTATTTCCTTCAAGTTTTTATTTAGGTGAGCATCATCCATGTTTTTGTTCTCTTTCTGCTTAATCTAATCACAAAGATCCTTTATATTGTCCTTGAATTCAACAATATGATCCTTCAATGTCTGAATGAATTTCTTAGCATCCTTAAGATTTTCTTTCAATTCTCAGACTTCTACTTTGGACTGATCAAGATCATCAAGTGCCACCACAAGTTGTTGTTGAAGACTACTAGAGTCCATTACATTCCAAGATCCACCTGAAGCTGCTAAACTCCTTCTGAGGAACTAAGCTATGGTACCAATTTTTTGAATTTGGGAACAATGAGAGGGGGGGTGAATTAGTGTTCTGCAATCTTCAATTTTATTAATCTGATATTTAAACCATTTACAACTTTGAACTAAAAGTAAGATACAAACAAACAAAGAAATCATCCACAACACTATAACACAAGAATTTTTACGTGGAAACCCTATTAGGGGAAAAACCATGGTGGAGGTCAATACACAATTTGAGTACTCAAATATAATTTTTACAAAATGGGAATGCACTTGCATTCAGACACATTTCCTAGAGCTCATTGCTCAAAATGGGAAGGCTCACTACCTTACAAAGTATTCAGATTAATTTCATCTAAAGGATTGAACTGAAGGAATAACATCTACTCATGCCTGGTTATAGTTATGATTAAGCACATTTGTCGATCTCTTGACCTCTTGTCTAATTTTTCTCTTCTACTCTGCACTGCTATAATTCACATCAAAAATATTATATGCGCAGGTAAAATCGCTCTTCTATCCTTTTGATTTTTGTATCATAAACCAATACACTTCACATCCATATCACATTCATATCAAAATGATATAACTAGTCACTTATATATATCCACAACAAGAGATTCAATCATCCATATGTCAGCTTTAATAAAACATAAAATACTTTTCAACGGTCAGTTGAATCCATAAATGATTGTCAATGCGCACCATCCAAAGTTGACCATAGCATAGTGAGGACCTAAATAAACATGTTTGAACCCAAAAACATTTAAACAATTACTCCTTAAACATCTACAACGGCTATATCCACCAAGTTAGCTTTTTAGCACTAATAAACATGAAATTGATAAAATGGATCTCCTAATTCATATACCAGTGAATGCACACCCAGGTGATTCTTGGATAATATAGTACGGACATAAAAATACCTTTCTCTAAGATTCAAAACTTAAAATAATAAGCTGACAATGAAAATGGGTTCATCTTCAATCAGATACCTTGTTCTTCATTTTGTTGCCTGGTATGGATAAATACTAAAATGTGGACTGGATCAATGACTTAGGTTGTCATCAATGACAACACCAAATGCCAACAATCTCTAGAAGCCATATGCCAACAATAAAGTCATGTCAGGTCTACAAGCTCTCACCATACAATTAGAAATTCATGCCAAGTCTACAAAATCTCATCATACTAACCATACGAAAGTTATACCTTCGATAAATTTGATAAGGTGCCACAAAAATATGAACTTAGAGCTTCATAAGGCCAACAAGTTACATTATGCTAAGAACTTATGAACAAAAATGGCTCCACTAAGTAAGGTATGTTATGCTTGGTGGATGTGAAAAAGGGTTGTAACTTCGAGCTTCATAAGTTTAGCAATTTGTGTTAGGGCATGTGCAAGATCATGGGGGTCCAAAAAGTGGAAATGAGGAAAAAACACGTTTTTACTTCACTGAAATCACAAAAAAAATTGTTTGACTTTTTGTATGGGTCAGGTAAAATATCCGTTTTGGTTTCGTAATACCAAACCAAAATGGATATCTGTTTATAATGGATATATCCGTTATAAATGGATATCTATTTCTTGAAATTAAATTTCATCAATTTATGCAAACAAATTAGATATTCATTTCAAAACAAATATCCGTTTGAAATAAATATCCATTTTGAAAAGCCCAAAAAGCACACTTTAGTAAAATGTGCATAACTTTTGCGTTAGTGATCAACATTTTGGTTTTTTACGAGCTTTGGAAAGGTGATTCAAAGATCTATTCAATGGATAAGATTATTTTTATAGATTGAGTACAAAAAAATAATTGTAACCATTTTAATTTCCTTCTTAAGTTTTACAACTTTAAATGCTCATAATTCTTGCATACAAAGTCTTTTTTTCATGGGTTTTTTCAGTAAACATCCTAAATGACTTGAAACATTAAAGAGGTCATAAATAATGAAAAAACAAATATTTTTTACTAAGGAGAGTAAAAAAATTCATAAATCATCATAGAAGGCCTCCTTGTTGTCTTTGATCACATGCATACCTTTAGCCAAGTTGAACTAGGAGAATATATATATATATATATATATATATATATATCTCCCTCTCTCCCCCTCTCCTTCATTTACCCTCTCTACCTATCTCTCCACTTTTACTGTACTCTAGGCATTTATCTATATCTCTCCTCTCTCTCCCCCTCTCTACCTAGCTCTCTCCCTTTCTCTTCCCCTCTATCTTTCTTAGGTTATATATATCTCTACATATCTCTCCCTCTTTCTATCTATATCTCTACCTATCTCCCTCTATCTATGTCACTCCATATTTCTATATCTCGTCACTTCTCTCTCTCTCTCTCTATCTCTCGCTCCCTCTCCCTCCCCCTATCTATTTATATAATCTACATTTTCATCAAGTTATCTTGATATCTCTCTCTCACTAATTTATACACAAACACACCCTATTTACACCTCCCTATATCTATCTCTTTGTCTATGTACCTCTCTCCATATCTCTCTCCCTATTTCTATTACTTTTCTCTATCACCTCCTTTCTCTCTAACTCTTTCCCCCTCTATCTATATATCTCAATGTATCTCTCTCTCTCTCTTTATATCTATCTATATCACATTATCTATACCTCTCTCTTATTCATTCTCTCTCTCCCTATCCCTTTCTATCCATATATTTATATACCTCTATCTCCCTATCTCTCTATCTCTCTATATCTCCCTCTATCTTTATCTCTCCCTCTTTCCCTCTCCCACTATATATTGATATACATGATCTCTACCCCTCTTCTTCTCTCTCTACCTCTCAACCCATCTCTCTACTTTTCTCTACCTCTATTTGTCTACCTATACCCTCTCTATATATTTCTCACTCTCCCTCCCTCTATCTCCCCCCTCTCTATCTCTCACTCTTTATCTCTACCTCTTTATCTCTCTCCTTTTCTCTACCTTTATATCTCTATCTAGGGTACTTGGAGTGATAGGTAGGGAGTGGGAGAGACCTAAGAGAGAGAGATCTAAGAGGGAGAGAGACTTAAGATGGAGAGATAGAGAGAGGGAGGGAGGGAGGGAGGGAGGGAGTGAGAGATTGAGGGAGGGAGAGGAGAAGAAAACTAAAAGGGAGAGGGAAGGAGAAGAGAGAAGAAGAGAAGAAGAAGAAGAAGAAGAAGAGAGAGAGAGGGAGGGAGAGGGGAGAGAGAGAGAGAGTGGGGGGGGGAGAGGGGGAGATAGAGGGAGAGAGAGAGTTATCTAGTTAGGGTGGGAAGGAGACACCTAAGAGAGAGAAAGGGAGTGGGAGAGAGACCTGGGAGGGAGGTGGAAAGTGAGTGTGTGTGTGAGAGAGAGAGAGAAAAGAGAGAGAGAAAAGAGAGAGAGAGAGGGAGAGAGGTTGTGGGAGAGACCAAAGAGAGAGAGAGAGGTAGTGGGAGAGACCTTAGAGGGAGAGAGAGGGAGAGAGGGAGAGAGAAACCTGAGAGAGAGAGGGGGGATAGGGAGAAATGGAGGGAGAGAGATACTTGAGAGGAGGAAAGAGAGAGAGATAGAAGGAGGGAGAGGGAGAGAGACTTGAGAAGTGAGAGCGAGGGAGAGAAAGAGAGGGGAGAGAGAGAGGGATGGAGAGAGGAGAGATAAAATGGGTGAGAGAGACCTAAGAGGGAGATGGAGATTGTGTGTGTGTGAGATATATATATATATATATACCTAAGAGGTAGATGGAATTCAGAAGGAGGGAGAGAGAGAAAGGGAGATATGGATATGGAGAGTGATAGTGAGATAGAGAGGGAGAGAGAGAGGGAGAGGGAGTGAGAGGGACTAGAGAGAGATAATTGAGAGGGAGAAAGGGATGAAGAGAGGAGAGAGAAAGTGGGAGAGAGAGACCTGAGAGGGAGATGGAGAGTATTTGTGTGTGTGAGAGAGAGAGAGAGAGGGGGAGATATAAAGACTTGAGAGAGAGACCTAAGAGGGAGATAGACTTCGGAGGGAGGGAGGGAGAGAGAGGGGGATCAAGAGTGAGAGGGAGATGGAGAGTGAGAGGTATATGTAGAGTGAGAGGGAGATGGAAAGGGAGTGGGAGGGACCTTAGAGGGAGAGAGGGAGAGGGAGAGGGAGTGGGAGGGACCTGAGAGAGAGAGAGGGAGTGAAACAGAGAGAGACCTAAGATAAAGAGAGAGTTAAGAGGGAGACTTCAAAGGGAGGGATAGAGAGAGAGGGGTGTTGATGGGTGTTTTTTCACTTCTCAACAGTCAGCATAGGTAATGGATAAGTGTATCACCTCTCTTGAAAGGTAGAAAAATTCAAACAAGTTACAAAATCCTACCCCAAGTTTTCTCGGGTGTCAGGTCATGACAATGCTTGGAATAATTCAGTTGGTTGATGTGTTTTGCTAGTAACATAGGCTCGACCTTTATGGCTCACAAAGCATGGGAAGTTGGGTCTGAAAATGGAGTTTCAAAGTGTTGGAATTGAATGAACTGTGGATGCCCACTCAAAAAATCAACATAAAATCACCAAGTTCATCTTATTTGGCATTGTTTTGATGCTTTGAATCTTACTCTAACAAAGGACTAAAAGAAATAGAAAAAGGAGAAGGGTTAAGAAAACTATTATAAATCCTAAGCATGAACGAAAAGTAACAATGTGGGCTGCTATAGTAGATAAACTTCCTAATCTAGGATTTGCTTGACCAAGAGAGCCTACAGCTACACAAAACTAGTGCAATCTCTAAGGATTGGTGATTTTTAGATTGCACATGCACATCATGAGCATGAAATTGAACTAAGTTGTAGCAATGAAATATGGAAGCCCAGGCTAATTTTTCACAATAACTTGTCATCAAAAGTGCCAAAAGTATGGGCTAGAAATTCATCATCATTCCATAATAGCAATCAATATTATCACAACCATCCAAGAAACTAACAACTAAGTCTAACATGGAAGTAGAACCATGCATGCAAGATGAGAAAATTCAAAGAGAACATCCATAGAATCATGCAATGTTGTCTTTTATTGCTACAAATGCCCTTTGCAACAATTCTCCAGCCATTTATAAATGAGGAGCAAGCCCCTATTTATAGTTTTCCAAAGCCCAAATGAACGGCTAGGATTGATTTGCATCATGTGGCTTAGATTTTTTTTACATTAGGGTTTCACCTACCCTCATTATATAGGAATTTAAAATACATCATTTGTCTCATTCCTATTTTGTCATCTAGTTGATTGACCTTTTACTGTAGCTGAAACTACTTGAAGACTTCCCCTTTGTCTAATGTATTTGCAACATTCCTCATTGAATCTTGTTGCATATTTGTGTCACTGAGAAGGAGATAAGTTGCCCCTGATCTTGGCTGAACAACTCCCAAAAAATCATGATCATCTTGGTGGAGAATAAAATAGCTCCTCTTGCTCCCATTTGCAATTTTTTATCCAATGACTTCCTCGACATAGGCCTTCTTCTAATGCAAGCTTTGTTCATGGGTGCTAGGAGGAGAGGCAAGCTTAAAATGAATGGTGATGGGAGAAACATGCTTGTTCCTTGTTCAAATTTTTCAATGGGCCTCCCCGACGGACCCACATCAGGTTCCATAAATCCTACATACACGAAGTGTAGTAAGTGCTTTCATACGTAGATCAAGACAAATGTTAATCAAATCCCTCAAGCTCATTGTTAGATCCATCCATGTATCATTAAAATATCATAGTATTCATCATTGTTCCACATTTGGAGCTCATTAGGACCATAAACATAAATGCATGTTCAAGGGTGCGGGGCTCCCCCCTAGGGTAGAAGGACAAAAAATAGACGACAAAATGCCTTCCATAGGGGAAGACCCGCAAGTGGCGGATGTAAGGTGGACTCCAGACAGAAGGTAGACGAAGATGGATGACATATGGAAGAAATCCTTCGATGGACGTAAGGTAGATGCAAAGAAGACGATGAATGATAGATAGCATTTTGTAGAGGTAGACCCACAAGCGGTGGGTAGACAACGGATGGAAGGCGAACGAAGGTGGATGAAGGTAGACAAAATAAAAATATCAGATGGAAGGCAGATAGTAGACGAACAATGAAAAACCTTCTGATGTACGAAAGGCAGATGGAAAAACCAAATACAAAGCCCACCAAGCGGGGGAAAGTCAAGGGTTGACCGCCCTAAAAGAGGCAATCCACACACGAAAACCCACACACATCGACCTACAAGGGAAGTTCCCACGGATGGCGACAGAGGGATGGTGACCGACAAGGGAAGTTCCCACGGATGATGAAACGCAAGGGAAGTTACTAGGGACAAAAAAGGAGGGATGAAGGCCCACAAGGGAAATTCGCATGGACAACGATAGAGGGATGACGACGCACAAGGGAAGTTCCCACGAATGGTGACAGAGGGATGGGGGCCCACAAGGGAAGTTCCCATAGATGGCGATGGAGGGATGATGACCCGCAAGGGAAGTTCCCATGGACGACGATGGAGGGACAACAACCCACAAGGGAAGTTCCCATGGATGGCGACAGAGGAACATCGGCCCACAAGGGGAAGTTCCTATGGACAACTACGAAGGGACGACAGACAGTGGAAGGCGAACTTCCTTCCATAGGGGCAGACTCACAAGCAGTGGGTAGACAATAGATGGATAGTGGATGAAAGGTGAAAAATATACGGACATCGGACTACCTTCCGACGAATGAAAGGTGGATTGAAAAACCAAATGCGGAGCCCACCAGGTAGGGGGAAGTCAAGGGTTGACCACCCTAAAAGAGGCAATCCAGACACAAAAACCTGCACATGGCAGCTCACAAGGGATGTTCACACGAACGATGACCCACAAGGGAATTTGCCATGGATGGCGACGAAGAGATGGAAGCCCGCAAGGTAAGTTCCCATAGACGGCGATGGAGGGACAATGACCTGCAAGGGAAGTTCCCATGGATGGCGATGGAGGGACGTATGCCCGCAAGGGAAGTTCCCATAGATGATGATAGAGGGACGATGACCTGCAAGGGAAGTTCCCATGGATGGCAATGGAGGGACGACAACCCGCAAGGGAAGTTACCACAGACGGCGACCCACAAGGGAAGTTCCCATGGACGGTGACAAAAGGATGATGACCTGCAAGGTAAGTTCCCACAAACAATGATGGAGGGACAACAACCCACAAGGGAAGTTCCCACGGATGGCGATGAAGAAATGGCAACCCTCAAGGGAAGTTCTGCAACTTCACAAAACTTAGTAAATTTGTGATTTTTCAATTTTAGCATGTGGGAAAAGGGGTAGAAAGAGTGCCAAGACATATTTCCTTATGATTTGACTTGTTCTGAAAAATGCAAAAATTTGGGAGGGGAAAGCCGAAGGGTCCACCACCCTTTTTAAAATAGTAATGAGCACATGGTGACCTGTACACGGTGACCCAAAAAGCAATTCTCGCAATGTCTAAACACATGGAAAATTTGATGCATACCCCTTTAGGCATGTGAAGTCATTCATTTGATGGTCCCTAGATGATGAAAACTTGAAGTTTGCACCCTTTTTGGAAAGGCAAAGATTTGGAAGGGGGAAGCCATAGGGTTCATCGCCCTTTTGAAAATGACAATGAGAACATCGTGACCCACACACAATGGCCCCAAAAGGAATTCTCACGGACGACGATGGAGTGACAACAACCCACAAGGGAATTCTCACTAACAATGGTGGAGGGTCGATGACTCGCAATGAAATTTCCACAAATTCCCAAAAATTAACGAAACCCTGGTAGTTCACTTAGGCATCATGAAAAAATACCAAATCCATAGGCAAGTTGTCCCCAAAGTCAAAAAATGAAGGAAAAAGTGAAGCAAGCGAGTAGGGACCAAATTAGCAAGAGCAAGGCAAAAGTGAAAAAGGGGGCCCCCGTAAAGGCAAGAGCCCTAGCAAATTCAGTTAGGAAAACTTGGTCATAGGGAAATTTAGTTGTTTTAATGCATATGACCAACCTAGGCTTGCGAATAAGGGTGCACAAAATCAGGTGAGAGAAAAACAACCTGCTAGGAGCAAAAGAAAGGGGGTCCCTAGCTTCAGTGGGGCGTGTGTGCAAAATATGCACAAAAAATGGTCACTCATTGGGGAAATGCTCGAAATAATTTTGATGACAAACTAAAATCATGAACTCAGAATCTTTGGTTATGATCCTCATGTTAGGGCAAACAACCAGACGCTCAACCAAAGGATCAAAACCACTAGTCAACCCAACCCTTAGTATGCTAAAAATCCAAGTGTGTGCAGATGCATTCATTCCCATCCTTAAGTCACTACAAGAACCTAAGCTCCATCAAGTTAAGCTACATAATTGATTATAACTCCAAAAGCATCTGAGACATTGCCTCACTGCTAGTCAAGCGTCCATAGCCCCGACAAGGTTGTCGTTGTGATTTTCTCGAACATTGCTCTACTGTCGGTCGAGCATCCATAGTCTTGGTAGAGTTATTCATATCCCCCTGAAAGTTGAAATTATTTCTTTTTGATTTTCAATATTTTATTTTCTTTACTTTCTTTTGATTTTTTCCTTTTCTCCTCTTTTTTTCAACCCACAAGCAACAAAGCTTGCACTCAGGGCTGAGAATCACAGTGGCGTTGAAGGAGAATTTTAGGATTTTCACTTAATGAGACTTCACAAAAGGAACTATAACGACCTTAGGATTCTTAAGATATGTGAGATATATAAGATTTTAAAATACACCAAAATCATATTAAACCAATGACTTATCCTCTTCGGACCAAGCAACCAGGTCACTTGATGCTAACAGAAGACCCTCACCATCCACTCTATAAACTTGATTAAATTTTGTCGAAGTAGTACATAGAAAAACACTAGGAAATAAAATGATGGTTGTGCACGTAAACATACCCAACTAAAAATGAAGAGACCCCAAGCAAAGAAACAAAGAAAAAGAAAATGACAAGGAAAATAATCTAAAGCAAACTAACCGATGAAAAATCGACTAACCTAATGAAAGTAGGAAAGTAGAACATGTACATGAAGCCTACACTACTCAAAATGGACTATGTACAAAGATATTTACAAAGAATGACGTTCAGGCAAGGAAAATAGATGTTTACGCTCATTGGATTTCATAGTGCATGCACAAGAAGGTGGGTGATCGTTACAGTTCTTAATCACGCACGCTCATCCTTATACTTAGAAAAAGAAGTTCAGCATTGCAACATTCAAATTCAATTGCATATTCAGGAAAAATCAGCAATTGAGGAGGTTCATTAAACCCATGGTCAATCCATAAACATGTTTGTCTCCCCTCATTCCCATAATTGAAATGATAAACATGAACATCCATTAGAGAAAGGAAAGATAAAACTTGGGTGTCATCGTGTGAAGGTAGTCATAATAAATGGTTGAGATGGTGCATGGCCTCGTTGGTGTCTACATCAGTAGCCTCAAGTGGAGTCACTAGGTGGTGTGGCATCTTTGGCCTTGAGCTTGCATAGGGACAAAACGAAGGGGCAATAGATGCCTCTTCCAAACTAGTAGTGAGACCTACAACACTTTGCGGTTGTTGTTCAAGGAGATACACTTCATCTCGTCAATCCTTTGTAGTCGATGGCTCTACCTGATTGCTATCTTTAATAGGCAAAATATTGTCCCATCTCATTTCCCTCATGTTGATCTCAATTTTATGATGTTCCATTTTATAAAATTATTACATGGATGAATCTATACTATTGCATCTCTCTAAATCTATGGGAGAATCAACAGTGGCCAAGGTAGAAATATCTTCAGTTGCACCCCTTGATCGACAAAGCACATACTCTTTGTAGTCAGCCACAAAAACACCCCTACCTTGGTCTTCTCCTCCTTGTAGTTCATGCGGCTCACCATGATGTTCACTCATTTCTTCTTGTTTACGATCATTGTAGATAGAGAAGGAATACCTGTCCCAATTAGGAGACTCTAATGTTTCACAGTCTAGAGTTTTAGCTAGTATGTCTTCATCACCACCATCTTCTGAAATGTACTCCTCCTCAACATTGGCATACCTCTGAAGTATAGCTCCCAATATAAAGAAGTCGTCAATTAATGAAACCTCTTCAAGGGGGAAAAGGTTTACTATGTGGTTTCCCCCCAATGATTCCCATAAGACCTATCATCCATTGTGTATAGATGCTCTACAGAAGGGAAGGACTCTTGATGTCCATTGGATAGCATTCCCATGTGCTCCACTTCATCATCTGAAATCTTAGGACTGCGTTTTTCTTCTTGCATTGTTGTCTCAACATCCTCATGATAGCTGACTTCAACTCGATTATCACTTGGTTCGGGCTCTTGGTCCTCTAGTTCAATCCTTAAAGCTACTATAGGAAGTTGTGCACTCAGCTGCCTCACTTATTCTTTGACTTGTTCGATGACCTCTTGGCACAACTCGCATGTGAATTCAGAATGTGGCAAGTCATGGAGTCTTCACCAATTCGAGAGCAACAACACCTCCAAATATACTTGATGTCTTAGCTTGGACCAATCGCTTGTGAGTCTTGACACATTTTTTGTATCTTTCCACTACCGAGTCCTCATTATCAGTAGTTAGCAAGGGAGTTTGATGGTAGACAACCGCAGCTTGTAGTTGTTCCCACTCCTCTAAATCTTTTTTTCAGATGCTTGATCACTGTCATTCATGAAGGAGAGGTCTTCTAGTCTTATTTGACTTATTCTTTCGTCCTCATTTTCTTTTGCCCCAAGGCATTTAGCCTCTTCCTTTTTATTTTCAGCCTCAGTGTGTGTTGTTCCAACACTTACCTCTATGGAGCTTCTTGATTCAACTTCAGTATGCTATCTCCCAGATGTTGAAAGATCGTCTGCCTCATGGGATGGCTCTTTTTCATTGAGAGTTGTCTATTCTAACTTTCCAAAAAATCTCCTAGCTTGGGTGATGAGATCTTCACATTATGAACAAGTGAATTTCGAGTGGGGTGCATTATGGAATCTACACCATCCAGACATCAACACTTCTTCTAGTGTTAGTCCCTCCTTGTTTTTCAAGTGTTCTTGGATCAGCTTTTTGAAGGCTTTGGCTGCCATGGCTGCAATTCATCTTTTGGGTCTACAATATCCAAGCGTTGGTACATTTTCCAAAAGGGAATCTCTCCTTGTAAAACTCTTTCAACTTTTCCCAAGAATGTTAGACACTCTAATTCGTTATGCCTACAAGTGCCATGGATCTTGCCCTTGTCTGCTAATGCAAATTACTACAATGGCCTTTTCAATCCCCTCTTTAAATCTTCTTGCAACTGAGCAATGTTGATTTGGAGTTGTTGTTCCATCTCAGCTCAAATTCTCCCTTGTCTTCCAATTTTCTTATTTTAAAATTCTAGCATATAATGAGATCTCCCTATCTCAGATCTTTACTTGAAAGTACTTTTCAACTTCCAAATTTCAGCTTTGTAGCCTCAAGCTCAGCCATGCCCTCCTTCTAGCACTAGTTATGTTGATGGGTTTTTTTTCACTTCTCAAAACACGTATTGCATAAGTGCATCACCTCTCTTGAAAGGTAGAAATCTGCAAACAAGTTACAAAATCCTACCCCAAGGTCTCTCGGGCGTTAGGTCATGACAATTATTGGAATAATTCAGTTGGTTGATGTGTTCTGCTAGTAACACAGGCTCAACCTTTATGGTTCACAAAGCATGGGAAGTTGGATCTACAAATAGATTTTCAAAGTGATGGAAGTGAATGAATAGTGGCTGCCCGCTCAAAATAGCAAGCTAAAACTCACGAAGTTCATCTGATTTGGCATTGTTTTGATGCTTTGAATCCTACTCTAAAAAATGACTAAAAGAATTAGAAAAAGGAGAAGGGTTAAGAAAACTATTCTAAATACTAAGCATGAATGAACAGTAACAATGGTGGCTGCTATAGTAGACAAATTCCTAAACTGGGTTTTTCTTGACCAAGAGAACCTACAGCTACACAAAACTAGTGCAATCTTCTAAGGACTACTGATTTTCAGATTTCACATGCACATCATAAACATGCAATTGAACTAAGTTGAAACAATGAAATATGGAAGCCCAGGATAAGTTTGCACAATAACTTTTCATCAAAAAGTGCCAAAAGTATGGGTTGGAAATTCATCAATATACCATAACAAAAATCAACATTATCACAACCATCCAAGAAACTAACAACTAAGTCTAACATGGAAGTAGAACCATGCATGCAAGATGAGAAAAGCCCAAGAGAACATCCATAGAATTATTCATTACTGTCTTTTATTGTTACAAATTTCGTTTGCACCAATTCTCCAACCATTTACAAATGAGTAGCAAGACCCTATTTATAGTTTTCCAAAGCCCAAATGAATGGCTAGGATTGATTTGCATCGTGCAACTCAATTTTTTTTTACATCAGGGTTTCACCTACCCTCATTATATAGGAATTTAAAATACATCATTTTTCTCATTCCTATTTTTTCATCTATCTGATTTCCCTTTTACTATATCTAAAATTGCTTGAAGGCTGCCCCTTTGTCTAATGTATTTGCAAAATTCTTCATTGAATCTTGTTGCAGATTTGTGTCACTGACAAGGAGATAAGTTTCCACTGATCTTGGGTGAACAACTTGCAACAAATCATGATCATCTTGGTGGAGAGTAAAATAGCTCCTCTTACTCCCATTTGTAGTTCTTTGTCAATGAATTCCTTGACATATGCCTTCTTCTAACAAAAGCTTTGTTGATGGGTGCTAGGAGGAGAGACGAGCATACAATGAATGGTGTGGGAGCAACACACTTTTTCCTTGTTCAAATTTTTCAACAGGCCTCCCTGATGGATCCGCATTAGGTTCCATAAATCCTCCATACACAAAGTGCAGTAAGTGCTTTCATACGTAAATAACGACAAATGTTAATCAAATTCTATAAGCTCATTGTTAAATCCATCCATGCATCATTAAAATATCATATTATTCATCATTTTTTCACATTTGGAGCTCATTTGCACCATAAACATAAATGCATGTTTGAGGGTGCAGGCTTCCCACTAGGGCAGAAGGATGGGTGACGAATGGTGGACAAAAGATAGACGATGGACGACGGACGAAAGGTAGATGGTGGACGATGAAATGCCTTCCATAGGGGTAGAACCAAAAGTGGTGGATGGAATGTGGACAATAGATAGAAGGTGAACGAAGACATACAGCTGATGGAAGATAGCCTTTTGACGGACGAAAGACAGAAAAAAAGAGGACGATGAATGAAAAACAACCTTCTGTATGGGTAGACCCGCAAGTGGCAAGTGGAAAATGAATGAAAGGTGAATGAAGTCAGATGATAGATGGATAATGAACGACAAACAACATTTTGTATGGGTAGACCCCAAGCAACAAGCGGACAATGAATGAAAGGCGAATGAAGGTGGATGACAAATAGACAATGAACGAAAGGAAAACAATAGACAGACAACGTACAACCTTCCAATAGATGGAAGGTGGATGGAAAAACCAAATGCAGAGCTCACCAAGTGGGGGGAAGTCAAGGGTTGACTGCCATAAAAGAGGTAATCCACACACGGAAACCCACACAAGGTGGCCCGCAAGGGAAGTTCCCACGAACGACAATGAAAGGACGATGGCCCGTAAGGGAAGTTCCCATAGATGGGGATGGTGGCCCACAAGGGAAGTTCCCACATATGGCAACAAAGGGATGATGAACCGCAAGGGAAGTTCC
This sequence comes from Sequoiadendron giganteum, assembly GCA_007115665.2. NCBI lineage: Eukaryota > Viridiplantae > Streptophyta > Pinopsida > Cupressales > Cupressaceae > Sequoiadendron > Sequoiadendron giganteum. The sequence goes on along the minus strand of CM021106.1, from coordinate 536,319,572 downwards.
CACAGACGGTGACAGAGGGACGATGAACCACAAAGGAAGTTCCCAAGGACGGTGACATAGGGACAGCGACCTACAAGGGGAGTTCCCAGGAATGATGATGGAGGGACGAAGACCTGCAAGGGAAGTTCCCACAAACGATGATAGAGGGACGATGACTTGCAAGGGAATTTACCATGGATGACGATGAAGGGATAGCGACGGAGGGATGATGGATGGCGGACGATGAACTAGCTTCCATAGGGGTAGACCCACAAGCGGTGGGCAGACAATGGATGAAAGGAAGACAATAGATGAACAATGGATGGAAGGCAGACAATAGACAAAAAATGGACAACCTTCCAATGGATGGAAGGTGGATGGAAAAACCAAATGCGGAGCTCGCTAAGAGGGGAAAAGTTAAGGGTTGATCGCCCTAAAAGAGGCAATCCACACACGAAAACTTGCTCATGACGGCCCGCAGGGGAAGTTCCCATGGATGGTGAGGGAGGGACGATGACCCACAAGGGAAGTTCCCATAGACGGCGATAGAGGGACGATGACCTGCAAGGGAAGTTCTCATAGATGGAGATGGAGGGACGCTGGCCTACAAAGGAAGTTCCCACGGATGATGATGGAGGGATGGCGGCCCACAAGGGAATTTCCCACAGATGGCAACAGAGGGATTGGAAGACCATAAGGGAAGTTCCCACATACAGTGACAAAGATACTGCAACCCACAAGTGAAGTTCCCACAGATGGCAATAGAGGGATAGAAACCCATATGGAAAGTTCCCATGGACGACGACCGAGGGACGGTGACCCACAATGGAAGTTCCAACTGACGGTGATGGAGGGATGAGGACCCATAAGAGAAGTTTTGCAACTTCACAAAACTTAGTAAATTTGAGATTTTACAATTTTAGCACATGGGAAAAGGGGTAGAAAGAGTGCCAAGACACATTTCCTTAAGATTTGACTCATTTTCAAAAATGCAAAAATTTGGGATTAGGAAGCCAGAGGGTCCACCACCCTTTTAAAAATAACAATGAGCACACGATGACCCACACATGGTGACCCACAAAGGAATTCTCATGTCTAAACACATGGAAATTTTGATGCATACCCCTTTAGGCATGTGAAGTCATTCATTTGATGGTCCCTAGATGATGAAAACTTGAAGTTTGCACCCCTTTTTGGAAAGGTGGAGATTTGGAAGGGGGAAGCCAAAGGGTCCATCACCATTTTGAAAATGGAAATGAGCACATGACAACTCACAAAGGAATTCTTGCAGATGGAGATGGAGGGACGACATACTGCAAGGGAATTCTTGCGGATGGCAGCGGAGGGCCGACGACCTATAATGAAATTTCTGCAACTTCCCAAAACTTAACAAAACCTTGGCAGTTCACTTAGGCATCATGAAAACATCCCAAATGCATAGGAAACTTGTCCCCAAAGTGAAAAATTGAAGGAAAAAGTGAAGCAAGCGAGCAAGGACCAAGTGAAAAAGGGGGCCCCGCAAAGGCAAGAGACCTAGAAAATTCAGTTAGGAAAAGTTTATCAAAAGGAACTTTGGTTGTTTTAAGACATATGACCAACCTAGGCTTGGGAATAGGGGTGCGTAAAATGATGTGAGAGAAAAACAACCCGTTGGGAGCAAAAATTACCCGCTAGGAGCAGAAGAAAGGGGGTCCCTACCTTCAACGGGGTGTGTGCAAAATATGCACAAGGGGGAGATGGATTAATGAGAGGGACATGGAGAGGGATAGAGAGAGAGGGAGAGGGAGTGGGAGGTACCTGAGGGAGAGAGGGAGTGAGAGAGAGAGACCTAAGAGAAAGAGAGAGTTAAGAGGGAGACTTCAAAGGGATGGATAGAGAGAGAGAGGGGGAGATGGATTAGTGAGAGGGATATGGAGAGGGAGAGAGGGAGAGGGAGATGGAGTAGGAGAGAGCTGAGAGAGAGAGAGAGAGAGAGAGAGAGAGAGAGAGAGAGAGAGAGAGAGAGAGAGAAGGATGGAGAGAGAGGTAGAGAGATGGTTATAGAGCTTAAGGAGAGTGAGAATGAGAAAGATAGCTCTAAAGAGGGACAAAGAGATAAGGAAGGAGGGAGGGATGGAGAAGTAGATAGTTAATTCTATAGTTCAATAGATTGTTAGGGAGAGGTCTAAATAGGTTCAAAGAGAGGGAGGGAGGGTGGGAGAAACAATTGGAGGTATAGGTCTACATCTTAAGGGGACACATAGTCAAATATAGAGAGGTAGAGAGAGGGACAATGAGATCTAAGAGGGAGATGGAGAGTGTAAGTGTGTGTGTGTGTGTGTGTGTGTGAGAGAGAGAGAGAGAGAGAGAGAGAGAGAGAGAGACCTAAGAGGAGAAAATTAAGAGGAGAGACTTCAAAGGGAGGAGAGAGGAGAAAGGGAGATGGAGAGTGAGAGGAGATGGAGAGGTAGGGAGAGAGAGATGGAGAGGGAGTGTGAGGGACCAGAGAGAGAGAGAGAGGGGGGGGAAGGAAGAATGGAGAGAGAGGTAGAGATATAGGTCTAGAGCTCAAGGAGAGAGAGAGTGAGAAAGATAGGTCTAAAGAGGGGTAAAGAGATAAGGAAGGAGGGAGGGATGGCAAAGTAGATAGTTAAGTCTAGAGTTTAATAGATTGATAGGGAAATTTCTAAAGAGGTAAAAAGAGAGGGAGGGAGGTGTTAAATATTTAGGATATTGAGAGGGGGGCTGAATCAATATCTTCTAAAATCTATTGAACAAACACTTTTCATTTCTTTACTGCATAACATAGACAAGAGCAAGAACATAAAATGAAATTCCACAACACAAGAACACCATATTTTTACATGGAAAACCTAATGAGGGAAAAAAATATGCTAAGGATTAGCTCACAATATATAGTTATATCAATACCGGTTACAAAAGGAGGCTTGCTGCCAAAAGGGCTCACTGCCCAGATACAAAAGTTCACTGCTTACAAGGACTTACTTTCAAGACAAGGAGGCTCACTACCTACATAGATTATATATATAAAAAGGTCTAACCACCATAATTGAACTGATGAAGATACACCACAAGTAAAAAATCAATTATGTTGATGCACAAAGTATTTATTCATATGATAGCAGACTAATCTTTGCTATTTAATTCATACACTTCACCTATCTACACATACATGTTCGCACACCTTTCTTTCTTCTTCTTTTTTGCACTCACACTACTCTTCTTCTTCGGACACTACTACTTCCTCTTCATCTTCAAACCATCTTGCATACATACCAAATATATATGCCTACATCAATTAGGTTGGCTTCCAAAAGTAATTCAACCATGTCATTCATTATTATGTTGGTTGGCACCAAAGCTAGGTCACACATACAACTCCAATATAATTAACTTATTATTAGGTCGGCCATGATTAACCTAATAAATAAATTTAATCATAAAAGCAGATGCCAACACATCATCCAATCATATGAATATCCAGGAAGACATGGATTCACACTTCTATTAATCATAATCCTTTTCCCAAAACCTTAAGCCACAATTATTACTGAAGAGAATATGCGGACCAAAATGCCAGAAATACCAGATCAAATACCGGATGAGATAAGCTTGTTATGTACACCGATTCAAGGTACCAGACCAATATGGTGACATCAATGAAAACTTAATATTAATCTTCCAACAAGAGGGAGGGAGGGATAAACAAGTGGATGGATAGGTCCAAAGCTTAAGGGGAGACATAGTGAAATATAGAGAGGTAGAGAAAGGGATAGAGAGATATGATGATTTATGAATATTTCTTCATCTCCTTACTACAAAAATATAAATATTTAATTACTGATTAATTTTTCTAATGTTTCAAGTATTTTGAGATGAGTATTAAAAAAAAATTCATGAAAAAGAGACTTTGCATGTGAAAGTAGTGAGAATTTGATGTTTCAAAAATGAGATATTAAGTTTAAATAATTAAAATTAATTTTTTGTGTATAATATAGAAACACTTCCTATTCCATTGTGTAGAGATCTCAATTGCCTTTCCAAGAGCTATAAAAAATAAATTTTTTGATAAGAAACACAAAAGTTATGACCATTTTACTAAAGAGGGTTTTTTAATTTCTTCAAAATGAATATTCATTTTGTTTTTCAAAAACCGGGTACCCGCTTCCCAAAATGAATATCTTTTTGAAACGGATATCCATTTGAAATGAATATCCAATTCAAAATGAATATCCATTTGAAATGATTATCGGATTCAAAATGGACATCCATTTGAAATAGATATTCACTTTCCAAAATGGATATCCGCTTTCTAGAACGGATATCCACTTTCCAAAACAAATATTCACTTTCCAAAACGGATATCCATTTTGTCTAACAAAATTTGGAGCCTTAGGATTTCCCTTGGGTTTTCCTTGGTTTTTGGCTTGGGATTGCGAAACTTGGAAAGTCAACTAAAAAATGTGTTTACAAAATTTCATTAGTTTTTCAAAGTTCACCCTTGTGGATGATGACTTTTTTTAATCCAAATTTCATAAAATAAAAAGGTTTTATAGAAAAAAATTGTCATTTTTCCACAAATATAAGTTATGCCTTATTTTGAATTTAATAAATAATTATTATTGATTTTCTACATACATTACGACTAAAGTCTTGATTGATAGGCTGATTGAAAAACTTCTATACATTTCAAACTACTTAACAGTTTTTGAACCTACAAGATGTGTCACATTCTATGCTTCACATACTATAGGATAAAAAGAATGAATTTCATAATTATTTTACAAATTTTTGGTGGTCAGACACAAATTTTAATAATTCTAAAATGTTATAATAAAAAAATCATAACTAATTATTTACATGGAAAAAAATTACAAAAGAAAATCTAGCACATCCAGGCATGTGTCCTCTACATATATTGAAAGATTTCGAAAAAAAATATTATTTTTTCTTGTACTTAGTGTGGTCAGACATACACCTGCTTCTTATCTTTTTCCTTAAAATTTAGTACCACTGCATTGAAATTTAAAATTTTCGCAAAACTGATTTAATTTTTTCCAAAAAAAGAATAGTAGCCTAGAAAATAAATTCAATTTTCTACAAATTTTGTTGTTACCTATTTTTCAAATTATGTTAATAACATATTCAAATTTTTATGTCAAGTTGCCTCACTTGTTTTTTTGAATTTTTAATGTCATTTAGAGGCCTAGTTTGGACCCCCATGATCCTGCACTGACCCGTTATGCTAAAGCCCTATGCCAAGCATATGTTTCCAAATGAAGTTACACCATGAAAAAGTGGTTGCCCTTAAATGAAATCCCAAAATCACACATAAGGTATGAACGGATTCAGGGTCAATGTGTATCTTTACTACAATGATATTATAGAGCTCAAAAACTTCATCATTCCCCAAATACTTGTAGAACTAGAAGAATGACTCAGAGAGCAAAAATAAAGAAATTCTTTTGGGTCAACATTGAAGAGACCTAAATGTCTCGACACCTTGTTTCATCCCCAAAAATTAAAACATAAGACAAAATAAAAGAGAAGATTTATGACATATAGAAGAATTTGTAGGTACAAATAGAGGAATGAATATGAAGACATACCAAACATAAAAATATAGGGGATCACATTACGTACATGCAATCATACAAAGAACATGAAAATAAAACAAAGACAAGACTAGTAAGTCACATGTGAGACAACCTATAGTAGGTCATCCACATCCCAATCTTGTTCATTATATGTGGAAAGCAGACAAATAGCCAAAGGGACAATGCCAAGTGCCAAACTAAGACAATCACCAAGTTCAACACGTGGTGAATCACTCTTTGTAGGAGGATCATCATGGTTGTTATCATTTAAGCTCATGGAAGGGAAAAACATTAAATTTAACTCATTATGCACATCCTCATTAATTTTAGAAATCTTGTTGTCATCATCCAAGTTAATCATAATACAAGGTCTAGTGACAATTTCCATATAAGTTTATTGTTCCTGTTGTGTTCAAGATATAGGACCTTCTTGTTGTAGAAAAGGTGAAGAAATGTCATGCATTGCTTGAGGTATTGTTTGATCTTGATTTTTTGTCTCATTTTTTTCTTGTATCAGACGAGCAATAGCATGATTTCTAGATGAGAAGACACAAGATTAAAGAAACTATGATGCATAGTAAATATTTCATTACCAAATGTAAACTTTAAGCATTTAAGCACTACCGATGGGATGAGTTTCATGGAGCAAAGCCATGGGTAACCTAACTTCACATGAAATTGGTCCAATTACAATATGATGGAGAATGAGACACTTAATATTTTTGGTCCAAATTATAAAGGAAGTGTTATTGAACCTATTCTAGGGAAAGAAAAACCATTATGAATTTTGATCCATGAAATAGGGTTTCCTAAGGTATGTTTAGAAACTAAAAATGGGATCACCACCAAGCTAGGGCTTGGAAAGACAAGAGATGAATGAAACATGAAAAACCTAACTAAATGACCTAGGAAATGAAATTGAAATACAAAATAACAAACTGAGAATGAATGATGGTGAACCTGGAAGAATGATGAGGTCAAAACAAGCTCCAAAACCCTAAAAACCTATTGTTTGGTGCCCATTGGTATTCATAAGCCAGTCTCGGTGATTTAGTCCCAAACTAGGGTTTCTATGCCAAAACTGAAATCTCATAGTGGTTGATCTGAATTAGCTAAAATTTGGAGAATGTATTGTACTGGGACTCATAAGCCACAAGTGGTGTATCAGTCCCAATCTACTTTTTTGAATGATAAAGACTTGAATATGATCTCCTATCTCTACTCTTCCTTCCAAGCTTTGTTTCCACGTCAAAAACTCTAAATTGTGACCTATAGGTGACTTTTCGTGATATCACAAATAAGGTGACAACTTGATAACTTTCTTCAATCTTGGAACTCAATATTCGAAGGATATTCAAGCTACAAGACACCTAGATCTACAATCACACATGTAGACATAGAAAAACTTGTTGATTGTTAGGAAATAGGAGTTTTCCTTGGTCAAACCCTGTTTAGGTAATTAAACCAAATGATGAAATAATGAAATAAGGACATGAAACATGAAACATGAACAATGATACATTGAATGATTTCTTGGAATGTAAATCTACAATCTAACATGAAGTTTCCATGAGGAATGTAGATCTTGATCTTAAATTGGATGTGAAATAATGATTGCAAATGGATCTTGAATACTACATCTTAACACTAGCTCAACAAAATGCTTGATGCATCGTGCCTTTAACATAATGATGAATCTTGAATTAGTGAAACAAATTATGAAGAAATATACCATTGAAGGCCTTATAAATTCTATTGTAAACTCTCTTGATGCTCTTGTGGTGTCTTGTAATCATAGAATTTATACTAGGAATTCTTTCTTGAAAGTCTTAGGTGAAAATGAGTGAAATAACCTTGTATTTATATTTAGTTATGCCAAATTCCTTGAAATTACAACACTACAAGTCAATATTAGATCTAGGAGAATAAAATACCACCAATAATTTGAATTTAATTTAGGTCTAAGCCACATGGGACTCATACACGAGAAGTGGCGTATGAGTCCCACTAGGCTAAGCTTTGGGACACATTTTTCAAGAAAGGATTAGATTGATGTGAAATCAGGATGAAGGCACTGAAACTTAACTGGGACTGACACGCCTAAGGTGGCGTATGAGTCCCATTAGGCTAAGCTTTGGGACACATTTTTCAAGAAAGGATTAGATTGATGTGAAATCAGGATGAAGGCACTGAAACTTAAGTGGGACTGACACGCCTAAGGTGGCGTATGAGTCCAATATCACTAAATATGGGACATACAATCTAAAAACACATGAATTATGACTAGATGTTGGTAGATGTCAGGATTATCCTCAGAAAGATGTATAAATCAAGGCTTGTGGATGCAAAATAAGGCCAATGAAAGCATAAAGAATCCCAATTAATTAATTAATTAAACCCTAGATTACTGTGAAAGTGTAAAGGTACACTTTACAACACCCTAAATAAGGCACAATTAGGTCCATTTAGTTTACAAGGGCCCAAGACCTAATGTGAATGTGTTAAGCACATTACAAAACTAAATCAAGGAAACATTAAGCTTAATTTAACAAGGAGGGCCCAAACAAGTGTGAAAATGTAGAGGGATACATTTTCCATCATTACATTTAGCCCCCACTTTAGTGAGAGGAGGAATTTACTTCAAGCTCACACTAAAGTAGACAAACTCGCATGAAGAGGGTGTTAGAAAAACAAGGATAGTCAACTGAGAGGGGGGGTGAATCAGTTGTCACAAAATTTAAACTTATTCAACCTTAATCAACCTTTAATCTCAGATTTGATAATTAACAGTGAAAGCATAAATCAAAAACACATCAGAAACACATGAACACCAAGATTTTATACATGGAAACCCTGTTAGGAGAAAAACCATGACGAAAGTTAGTCCACAAGATTAAACCTTGTTAGAAGTATAATGAAAAATGAATAAGGAATGCACATGCATTCAGGAAAACTACCTAAAGCTCAGTGCTCATAAGGGAAGGCTCACTTCCTTACATAAAACAATCAGATTAAATCCATCTAATGAGGTTGAACTAAGAAATTAGCTTCTACAAAAGGTTGATGACAGTTCCAGTTAGGCACATAAACACTTCTTTAGACTTTGCTCAATCTTCTTCACACTCTACTCTAAAATCGAATGATCTGATCTTTATTTGCACATTTCACATTCACACTTCATGTACATTCATCGAGCATACTTCAAAATGAGGAAACAATCACTCTTATATATCTGCTACATGAATTTATATCAACAACTCTATCAGCCACAAATAAAGGAATACATTACAAATTGTTGGCCCAATTCATGAACAAATTTCAATGTGCACCAACCTAGGGCAGTCAAAACATAATGAGGACCTAAATGAACATCCTCGAACATGCCAAACAATAAAATATTAATCCATAAGGATCCACAACATGCTACCACCATCATCTTGGCCAAGAACATGAAAAAATTTGAACACACAAAGTAAAATATTTGATCACGATCACACCGATCAACGCAGATGTACCACAATGATAGAACATGATCTAGAAACATCATTGAACATCATAGTAGCATACACAACAACTTAATTTATCAAAATTTCATTTTTTCTTCCAGAAGTACCTGCTCCGGTAACATAATAACTGTAGGAACTCAAAAAATCATAACTCGCTCCAATCTTGATGCGTACCATTGAAAATTTTGGACAACATACTAGACAGGCTTAGAAACAAACCCTTTAATTTATGACTTTTGAATAAAAAATTACACAACTTTCCACCATTCAGATCTTCACAGCTTCATAGAATGCCTGCAACATATTTATTCTAATTTTCTCAATATCCTTGACATATGCAACCTTGAGAATCATCAATGATAATAGTGTTGACATCAATGACAACCACATATCAGAAACACAATCACATCATCCAACAATCTCCCCCTTTGGAATTGATGGCAACACATGATGTGAAAAATACCATCAACACAACTATCTTTTCTTAAATTGTCTCATTCTTCTCATGATGTTATTCTCCTTCTTACATTACTCTTCTTTCATGAATTTTCTCCCCCTTCCTTCCTTACAGGTTTTTTCACATTACTCTTCTCCCCCTTTTACATCAATGGAAAAGGTACACAAGCTCTGAACCACATATCATCTGAATCATCTGACTACTCCCCCTGAGTAGCAATCACCACAACATCAATCTGAAACAATATCTCACTGTAAGTGCATGGATTGATGCAAAGAATTGCATCTTAGTTTAGATCAGGAGGGGAAATCACCCCTAACTTGCCTTTGAGATACTCAAAAGTATCCTTAGGAAAAAATTTAGTAAATATAACTGCAATTTGTTCCTTAGTGGGCATATATTCCAATCTGACTTCTTTATCACTCACTTTGTCTCTCAAAAAGTGATACTTCATAGATATATGTTGTGTCTTTGAATGTAACACCAGATTCTTGGAAATGTTTATGGCACTTGAGTTATCACAAAATATAGCAATAGGATCATTATACTTAATTATGATATCTCTCAGCATCTGTTTCATCCATAGTACTTGAGTGCAATTGTTTGCAACAACAATATATTCTACCTCGGGAGTAGATAAGGAAATAAAATTCTGATTTTTACTTAGCCAAGACACCAACTTCTTCCCTAAGAATAATGCACCAACACTTGCACTTTTCCTATCACCCACATCTCCTGCCCAATCTGCATCTATAAAGGAATTCAAAGTAAGATCATCATCCCTAGGATACCAAAGACCAAAATCAACTGTTCCTTTCAAGTATCTGAAAATCCTCTTTATTGTAGTCACATGTGATTCCTTTGGATCAACTTGATATCTAGCAACCATTTATATAAAATTCATAATATCTGGTCTGGTCTGAGTCAAATATAGAAATCCACCAATCATTGACCTATACCTTGTTTGATTATCTTTAGGTGAATCATCATTCTATGATAGATTGCATCCAATTATCATGGGTGTACCAAATGGTATTGAGTTTTCCATGCCAAAATTTTTTAGTAACTCTCTTACATATTTGGACTGAGATATGAAAATTCCATCATCTAACTGAGTTATTTGCAATCCTAGAAATAATTTCAGCTGTCCTGTCATTGACATCTCAAATTCACTTTTCATTTCATTAGCAAACTTCATGCATAAGTCGTCATCACCTTCAAAAATAATGTCATCAACAAAGACTACAATAATCAACTCTTTATCCTGATCCATCTTGAAATATAGATTGTAGTCGGTAGTACCTTTATTGAATCCAAGCTTCAACAAGTATTTATCCAATCTAGCATACCAGGATCTAGGGTCTTGTTTGAGTACATATAGTGCTTTATTTAACTAACAAACCATTTCTTTTTCATCATTCAATTAAAATCCATCTGGTTGCTCAACATAAAATTCTTCTTCTAACTCACCATTCAGAAATATTGACTTCACATCCATTTGATAGACTTTGTAATTTTTGAAAGTAGCATAAGAAAGAAATAACCTTACAACTTCAATACTAGCAACAAGGGCAAAGGTTTCTTCAAAATCAATACCTTGCATCTGTGAGTACCTTTTACATACTAGTCTTGCTTTATTTCTGACCACTTCACCTTGTTCATTCAGCTTATTCTGAAAGACCCATTTGGTTCCAATCACATTTTTATCCTGAGGTTTGGGAACAAGAATCCATGTACCAATTTTCTCTATCTGCATCAGTTCTTCCTTCATTGATTCCATCCAATATTCATCTTTACATGCTTCATTAAAATTACTAGGCTCAATCTTGGAAATCAGGCAATAATCTTCGGAAAATCTTTGTTCTTGTCTCCTATAATTTGATTCTTAGGTGTGATTTAGCTTTACATACCTTGGGACTTTGGGATTCTCTCTAACTTTTGGTTCTTCTACTCTTTCTTCTACACTTCCAATAGCTTCTCCTTCATTATTCTCTTGATTCACCAGAACAATTTGAACTTGATTATGTGTCTATGCATTCTTTTCATTATCGGTACTATTGTGTTGGTCATATGAATCATATCCACACTATCTGGATGATCTAACAATGTCTTCATCAACTCTGACATTTTCACTTTCAACCATTTTCTTCAATCTTTTATTGTAACACTGGTAGGATTTGCTCTTAGTAGAGTAACCCAGAAAGATTCCTTCATCACTTCTAGCATCAAACTTGCCAATATCTTCATCTCTCTTGATATAACATCTAATTCCAAAGACTTTGAAATATTTAGCAGTAGGCTTATAACCAAACCACGACTCAAAAGGATTCTTACTAGAATTACCATTTAAATTTACCCGGTTGATAGTATATACAACAATTCTTACAACTTCTCTCTAGTAGATATGAGGAACATTACCTTCCAACATCATAGTTCTAGCAACATCTAGAATTTTTTTGTTCTTCCTTTCAACAACTCCATTCTATTGGGGGGTCTGGGGAGAAGATAACTATCTTTTGATTCCATGCTTTTCAAAAAATGAATTGAACTCTCAGGAAATGAATCCACCACCTCTTTCCGATCTTAAGAATTTGACCTTCAAACCTGTCTCATTTTCTGCCATAGCCTTGAAACATTTGAACTTTTCTAGAGCTTCATATTTTTCTCTCAAGAAAGAAACCCATATCATTCTAGAGTAGTCAACAATTATCAACATAAAGTACCTTTCTCCTTGTAGACTTCTGATTCTAGATGGACCACATAGATCAGTATGAACCAACTCCAGTACTCCATTTTAATGATGTTATTTTCTCCTAAAATAAATTCTTGTTTGCTTTCGCATCTGACATTCCTTGCATATGGTGTTAGTAGGCTTTACTAACTTCGGTAGATCTTTGACTGCTTGAGTGGAGCTTACTTTGACAATGTTATCAAAATTCACATGACACAACCTCCTATGCCATAACCAGCTTACATCAACTTGAGAAATTAAACAACTTTCACTAGTAGCACTCAAGTGAAAAATGTTACCTCTTGTCTTTGTACCTGAAGCAATTATATTTCCAGAGCTTCCCAATATCCTGCACTTTCCATCTTTGAACGGAAGATTGTATCCTTGTCTACAATCTGTCCAACACTCAACAAATTATGCTTCAATCCTTCAACATAAAGAACACCATCTGTACTATATTTACCACCAAGATAAATAGTGCCTCTGCCACAAATCACACCATCATTGTTATCTCCAAATCTTACAGCACCACTGTCATACTTTCCCAAGCTTAGAAACTTTATTTTGTCACCAGTCATATGATGTGAGCATCCATTGTTAATCACCCACTCATCCTTTTCATCAATTTTGGCTGCAAAAGATTTCTCAATATTCTGATTGTTAGAAGATTCAGTGGACACTGTACCATTTTCTTTGATAGCAATGAATACCCATCCATCTTCATTTCTAGTTTCTTTTTCAGATTCATCGTGAATAACACCTTCTTCAACATAATAAGATTTCTTTTGAAATCTAGACTTGTCAAGTTTGTACTTAGAAACTCTTTCAGGACACCTTGATGCAAAATGACCTATCTTATTGCAAGAGAAACATTTAATATGCAACTTTCCTTTATACTTACCATGACCTTTGGCATCTCTTTTCACAATCAATGCTTCTAGCTCTTCTAGCTCTTTTTTTTCAACTTCAATCTATCTCATCTCCTCTTCATACTTGAATGTCTTTTTAGAACTTTCCCTCAGATCATATCTCTGTTAGATTTTTCTGAATACAATAGCTTTAAATGAAATTTTTTTCTTAGGCGTAGACTCACCGAATTCACCTAACTCAAAGGTAGATTATTTACCAATCAACATGTCTCTTGTTACATTTGTTACAGTCCTGAGCTCTTCAATAGCATGATATTTTGTTTTGTAAGAAGTAGGCACTGATCTGAGCACTATAGACACAATTTCATCTTCATCCATGAATCCACTGACACATCTAATACCCATCACTAGTTCATTTACCTTTTGCATGAAAGCAACAATGTTTTCATCTTCACTCATCTTCAAGTTCTCCCACTTTCCTTTCAGACTTGTTAGCTTATAAATCTTCACTTGAGAATCTCCTTCGTACAATGTTTCCAATTCTTCCAAATCTCACGTGTTTTCTTCAGACCTATCACATTTTTCATCTTTGAATCTATCAAAGAACTTAGCAATGCTTTTGTAGCCATGATATTAGTTTTAGCTTCTTTGATCTCATCAGAAGTAGTGGGACCATTCAAAGGAATATTATATTTGTTCTTTGTAATCTTCCAAAAGGGTTCACTAATGCACTTCAAATGACACTCCATTCTGACCTTCCACAAAGAGTAATTTGTACCATCGAATCTGGGACTATCCTTCTTGTATGATGGCATCTTAGATCACCTCAAAATTGTTAAACTTCTTTAGAGGAACCAGCTCTGATACCAATTGTTAGGAAAACAAGGATAGACAACTGAGAGGGGGGGGGAGTGAATCAGTTGTCACAAAATTTAAATTTTTTGAACCTTAATCAACCTTTAATCTCAGATCTGATAATTAAAAGTGAAAACATAAATCAACAACACATAAGAAACACATGAACACCAAGATTTTATACGTGGAAACCCTATTAGGAGAAAAACCACAGTGGACGTTAGTCAACAAGATTATACCCTGTTAGAAGTATAATGAAAAATGAATAAGGAATGCACATGCATTCAGGCACATTGCCTAGATCTCACTGCTCAAAAGGAAAGTCTCACTACCTTACATAAAACAATCAAATTAAATCCATCTGATGAGGTTGAGCTACGAAATTAGCTTCTAGAAATGTCTTAGCAAGCTTTTCAGCTTCCTCCCTATCCTTCTGTTCTTGTATCCTTTTCTCTTCTTCTTCCTTTTTCTTGTTTTCTTCTTCTTACCTCTTCTTCTCAAGTTCCTGATTTCTTTCTTCCTCCAATGCCTTAAGTTTTTCTGCATCTTCCTTTTCCTTTTGTTTCCACTTGATTAGCTCCTCGACATCTTTCTATTTTTGCACTCGTTTTGCCTCCTCTTTCTCTTTATGAGCCTCCTCAACAAGCTTCAACTTATCCACCAAAACTTCTCTTTCTCTTCGATGCCTCGCTTTTTCCTCCTCCAAATCATGAATTTTTTGTATTAACTCCAAATTATCATTTTCTTCTTTGATCCTGAGCTCCTGCTCCATTTTTTTTTTTCTGTTTTTCCATCTCATCAACTCTTCGTTGGGATTCTACCTATGTTTGCTGAAGTAAGGCATCAACTTGTGCCTTGGCATCAATTACCTTTTGCTTCTCAATTGTTGCAGCGTGTGCTTGATCATCCGAGGCCTTCTTTGTCTCCTCAAATAGTGCCAATTGATCCTCTTCTCTCAACACCTATTCAGTGTCCTCCTCTAGAGGCATATTTTCTTGTGCATCCTTCTCTGAAAAAGTCTCATCAGAGTCTGTTCCAACATCATGGATCTCCACCTCTTCTCCTTTTCCCTTCAAGGTCTCAGCTGTACCATAAAGAGTGCCTCTTTGCATTTCATCACTTTGCTGCTTTGAAGGAGGGGCTTGAGAAGATGACTCATCCACTACTGAATTGAAAACTACTGGTCCTACTTGGGCATCTCCCTCTTGTGCCTCTGGTTTATCTTGAGTCGATGCTTCAAGCTCAATTTCTTCAATGTCAAGAGCGAAGAATTCCAAAGGCTCTTTGGAAGGCAATTTCCTCTTGATTCTTTTGTATCCCTTCCCCTTCTTAGGAGCTGGCTCCTGAGGAGTTTTGGTTCTTAGGACAACCCAATGATTAATTCTATCCAAAACTGGCCTCCCTATTTGCTTTATGTCAATGGTCCCCTCACTATCCCAGTCCATCAGATCTAAGCTTTTAGTGCCAGTATTTAATGCTTCATATGATGGATCTAATACCACTCTGTCATCTACTAATGCGTCAGGGATATCATCTTTGATCCCAAGCTCTACTATGAGTGAGACGTGTAACCTCTCATAATTCTTCTTCCTAAGGTCATACTCATCTTGAAGGTCACTCCATAAATCTTCCAACAAATTGAAATATTTATCAAAAATAGAAGGCAACAAGGCATTCATTTTCTTCCTTGGGTCAAAGTACTTCTGAGCTGTGTACAAACCTAGTTTTAGATGTATCAACTCACTGCACACTACCTTAGCTCCTACCAGATGTTGACAACTGCATTCACCCAATTGCATGGGAAACTTATGACATCCTGTTTTGTGCTTCAATCCAAATCGGGCATTAACCCCTATAGCTTGATATACAAATTTCGTTAGAATTATCCTATTGCTACAAAATCTTGGGAGCAAGTGTGGATGACCTTCAAATCTAGCCAACCTGAAGTATGTGAACTTGGGGTATTGAATATACCAACATCCCCATTCTGTGATAAATGCCATAGCTTCTTGGCTCAGTCTATATAATGCATCATTAACCCTTCTAAGTTTTGTTTTAGATACTTGTAAAGATAGCTGATCATAATGGTCCCACACTTTCCTTTGTCCATCTACCTCTCCCAATATCCCCACTCTCTTTAAACCTGGAAATATACCTCCTCTAGCTACTGCATAAACAACATAAGAAGTCATAAAGAAGCATTTGGTTTCTCTTATGCTTGTTAATTGGTCATGAATAGTATCAGAGACAACCATTGGCCAATCAAATTATTGTTTTCCATTAAAGATGGTCTGAATGAAGGGAAACATCCACTCCTTGAAGTGAAATGCATCCCTCTTCCCAAATAATCTAGACAACATCATGATTAGGTATGATACTTCTTTGTAGAATTTTATCCTCTTTGGTTGATCATGGAGTTTGGTCAAAGACTTCTTCTCTGTTCTCAACCATTTTTTGTTCAAGTAAAATTTATTGGCCCCCTTGTATTTGTTGTATTTATCTAAAGCTTTTGCCTCCTTTAACTGTACCAAGTTCTTTGGGTCCGGGACACCAAACATAGTTTAAAACATTTGAGGAGTTAAATCAATAATAACATTGTCCCATGCATCCATACACTGCCTAGTGGGTTGATTGTAAGCACCGGCTACAGTCATAATCAAATCCGGGCACTAGATAGATAGAGGGAATAAGGTGATATGAGCCAAACCAGACTCAACTATTCTTTGAGTTCTCTGTATTATACCTTCAATAAATGTTTCCCAATACAAATCTGCAAAATTGTATGAGCCCAGATTGGTGTCGATTATATCAGACCAATCCAATTCCACTTTGCTTGCAGTGACAGCAAGACCCCTATGATTATACCTCAAAGTATAAGGTAGATGCTTCAACTTTATCTTCTTGGGTTTAGCTACTGCCTTTGATGTTTCTGCAGGCCGATTCCTTTGGGAAACTTCTCCTAAGACTCCTGACATTCTTTAGCTTTCCTACAACAAAACCTCTAATTAGATCCTTGAATGAACATCACAAAACATGCTCTTTAAACCTTACCCTTTATATATATATCGGAGGCGAAAAAAAACATAAAACATTCTAAACTAGACTTCTTTAAAACACTGTCGGGCTCAGAGCCAAAACCGTTATTGAAATTATAATAATAATAAGTGGGATCGGAGTCGGAATTGTCATGGTGATCGAAACCGAAACCAAAATGGAAACTGATTTGGTTTCTTTCAGATTTTATAATTTCATAATCCGTTTCGGTTTCGCTTCCGCTTCTGCCTAATTTATCATTATTTTGAAAGAAGGCTTCCCACTATAAACGGAGTCAGACACGGGATGAAAATGGAATCGATCCCTATTGTAAAACATGGTTCAAAGTCTAGATCGATTTTGATCCTGCTTCTACCTAGGTTATCATGATGTCATAAGTGTTTTTTAATAGTTCGGTAAATGACTTCATAATTTTAAAGGCTAGGTCATATCCAAACGAAAGGGGCTTAAACATAACCTAATAATACCCTCCCCATATGACCGAGAGGCGACTGTACTTTCTAGGGAATCATATTTAAATTAAAACACGAGTAAAGAAACCCTAAACTAAAACCCTCGATATAAAAACTAGGGCACGATTTTAACCCTATTTATTTAAAATAACCAGACTGAATGCTCAATAGATTCCTAAGTAAAAAAAATATTTAACAAACCCTACTCACTATAAAACTATAATTTAACCTATGCATTAAAAAACTAAAGCAACATGATTCGGTCACGACTGAAACATGAAAGCGATCGTGTTGACAAAACAAACATATGAGAAACAACCGAAAAAGTTAAATGAAAAAAATAAATCCTAAACAAAAGAGAAACAAGTCAAAACATATGAACTTATAGAGAATCACAAACTTTCCCAAATCAAAACAATCCAAAATGAACAAAAATAAAAAAATCGCGAAAGTAAAAAGAAGAATGAGAATAGAAAACCCTACCTCGAACGTAAATAAATAGGCTAACCTCCTGAAGCAATCTACGCGCAACAACCTCTCTATCAATCGATTCACTTACACAAAAGCTACACTGCAACTCTGGTTCGCTCTTCAATCTCTTAAGAATAGTGATAATAACTATTCGTTGATCCCTAATTAAGGTAAAAACTCAGATTTTTGCGCATGTATGGCACTTGTCATTAATGCATTAAATGCAGTAGAGTGAAGTCAGAACTGGAGAAGGAACTCGCCCATTATTATCATGTGACTTTAGTAAAAAGTCAACGACCAAGAAATGGCAGGAGTGAAATCGGAATGAAAACTGATTTGGAAACTTGTTTAAATTTCCAACTTGGTTCCCGTTCCAGGTCCGGTTCCGCAAACAAAGAATAAAAAAGAACCAAACATAAAAATAAAACAAAAAGACCGAAATAAGAAAACTTAACATACAAAACCTAGTCTAAAACGAAAGATCAAAAAGCGGAGGCAGAGGCGGAACGTGATTTGATTTTGAAATTTTGAATAAAAATTGACTTCCACTCCGGCTCTGACAAAGACAAAGAAAAAACAAAAATGTTTAAAAGAAAGACTGTTGGGGTGGGGATCAGAATGCATTTTGAAAGAAGTTTCAAAACCCGATTCAATTCTGGTTTCGCTTCCAACAGAATAAACCAAAGAAAAATAAAGTGTTGGAAAAGAAAGACTCCAAACTTTGTTTGAGAAACTATCAAGGACAAAAAAAAAGGGGGACCCATTTTGACCAAGGAAAAAGATGGGGTGGTTATGCAAGGCATAACATGTAGTAATAGTTGGATTGGTGTATGTCAGAATATAGGTCATTGTTGTGGTAGGAGAAATTGAATTTCTACCTTGACTTTGAGTATATTCTGAAGGTTGAGAACAACTAGTAATTATAGGGACATGGTTGTTAATGATGTGATTTAATATACACACAGCTTCTATTTGTAGTTCATTATCAATTATTATCCTCATGTTATCTATGATAGGAACCACAACACCAACAATGTATTCATAACTCACAAAGTTTTGAAATTTCTCTAACTCTTCATCCATTCTTCTTAGGTTCTCTTGAGGGACATTAGAAACCATTGATTCAACATTAGTGTCATTGGTTGTTGGTAAGGAGGTCATAGGAAATGAAGTATCAAGGTTATGATCCATAGTGGGTTGACTAGTGTCAACACTATGAGTGAAAGAGTTAGAAAACCAGAAATCCATGGTGAGTGATGTACCATGGGTTGACATGATTCTCAAACTATGTGTCATGAAAATATTGGAAGTATAACACTAGGTTTTGGAGCTCATACAAGTTTCATAAAACCAAATTCGGGTTCACCAAAATGAAACAAATAAAAATAGGATTTTTACTAATATGAGAAGGATAATTGGGGTATGATGGACCTATTTCTCACTATTTAATTAGGAAATGAGATCCCCACAAAGAATTAACTAACAACCCTTAAGTGAATCAATTCAATGTGAGAATATACTAATTTCCTTATGCTTGAGGATGGTGGTACAAGGTTGAACATCACTTTTAGGAGAAAAAATAACAATATTAAATCAACCTAATTATGCCAATTCAAACCTGTAACAATAATATAAAACATATGATAGATAGAATTTTTTTTTTTTTTGCAGATTTGAGAAGGGAAGAATAATGTTTACAAGTCACCAAAAGGAAGTTTCGGGAGGCAAACTGGGATTCATTTTCCCATGGGTGAATGAGTCTTTTGTCAGGGTTTTCAGAAATCATTCGGGAGCCTCTGATACCATTCCATAGCTTCTATTGATCTCGATTTAAGTGTCAGAAAGTCAAAAATCAGATCTAGTAGGTGAGATTCCATGATTTGACAACTTTTACAACTTTGATAAATTTTCCAATCTTGCACTCTAAGAGGTCTTCAATCATTCTTCAATCCTAAATATGCAAAACAAACACAAGAGGGAAAAATTGTTTTTTTTCATGAATGGGGTTTTTCCTTGGTCAAACCCCATTTGGATAATAAAAACTTGAATTGAAAAAATCATGAAAGAAGGAATGATGAATGAAAAATGCTATGTTGCAACTCACCAAACCCTTGAATAAACCTTTGAATGGAGATCTACAACTTGCATGAAATGGCTTCAATGGATGTAGATCTTGATGCTTGAATACTTGACTTTAATCTTGAAACCTACATCATAATGTTAGCTCCAAAAACATGCATGATACAAGAATAATTTGACATGATGATTGGATCTTGATTGTTGCAACAAAATTCTTGATAAATCTATTCTTGAATGCCCTTGACAATAATATTAGCTCTTGTGAGACTGATCTTAAATAATTCTAGTTGATTTGATAAAATAACCTTATATTTATAGGTATGTATCCTTAATTTCCTAAAAAAAAACATTATAATTTGACATTGAAATATGGATTTGGGGACCTTAAAATACCACCAAAAACATATTTCAAATTTAGGTTCAAAGGCCTAGGGAGGACCCATTTTCCCATGGGTGAATGGGTCCCAGGTCCCTATTCCTAGAACACACATTTCTCAAGGTAAATTATTATGTGTTGGAATCAATTATTGTCGGGATTCCCCTTCATAAAATATAATTTATTAGACTTGTAGATGAAAAATAGGGCTTATTAAGGCATAATTAAGTCCAATTTAATTAGGAGGGCCGAAAAAAAGTGTGAAAATGTAAAGGGATACATTTTCTACACTAAAATGGTTTCTAAAGAAATGGTAGATAAAATGAAATTGCACTACGAAAAACATCCCCATGTTTATTATATTACATGGTTTAAAAAGGGAAACAAAGTCACTATTGATAAGAGGTGCTTAATTAATTTTTCCATTGGCAAGAATTATAAGGATGAAATATGGTGTGATGCCATTCCAATGGATGCATGCTAGGTGTTGTTTGGAAGGCCATGACAAGTTATAACATGAGAGGGTTTGTTTGTTTCACCAAAAATGATAAAAATACATGGGGTTGTTGTTATTCAGGACCCACATTCTTATTTTTATTTTTCAACCTGCATTTTATCCAATATAAAAATACACTTTTCATAGTGTTGATAAAATATCACATTGTTGAAAAATTCCACCACATAGTTTCTCTCTCTCTCTCTCCCTCCCTTTAAGGAAGCTACTTTTAAGATCTAAATTGTTACAAAAGCATAAACAAAAATAAAAATAAAGAATATTTATACCATAAAATAGTTATTTTCATGGGGAAAACCCTTTCAAGAAAAAAAACCCCACACTCCAAAATCCGCCTAGTATATTGTTAAAAATTCAACAAGATTATAATATACTTATAGATAAAGATTTCTTACAAGAGTATCACCAATCAAAGGTAAAAAATATCTCAATAGATACAAGAATCTTACACTTAAGCTCCATCTCATGCTCCTAATATATTAGAGATACAATAAATGAAATTTTTTAATGATATTACAAAACCATGAGATAAAACCACCTAAAAATCATGTCCATCCTTGTCTCCAATAATAAATTCCTATATTTTTTCAAAACATACACCATCATGTGTAACTCCCACTTTGCATCTCATTATGTGTCCAACATGTTTTTACATTTCCTATTTTAGGAGAACCAACTTTGAGAGGCCATAAATTTTGAATCAAGCGTTCAATTGATAAACCATTTTAATCCATGTTCAGGCTCAAACAATACAAATTAGACTTTGAAACTTTAAAAAATGAAAACTTTAATATCTTAAAATCCAAACATGAACATGTGATGAAACTCTATGAGCACATGCTTATTTAGCTATTTTGAAGATTTGGGGAAAATTTTGCACCATATGTGCTTAAATGAAAACTTACTATAAATAGTAACCACATGTAATTTCAAGGTTAAGATATAATTTTCCTAACATTCTCCCACATGTTGAACACCTTGCAAGAGAAAAATGAGTATTGACACCATAAGTTAATTGCTAGGATTCGTGAGGCCCATAAACTATAAATGCCATATGAAATTCTATATGCTCATAGGATTAGTTAAAGAACCTAAAATATTAATCAAAGTCTCTACCTTAACTAGTTTCACCCCACCATACTCGACTATATCTCTAACAAAATGATATTGTACATCAAATTGTTTGGTTATAACATGAAATATCAAGTTCTTGGCTTGGTAGATTGCATTTTGACTATCACAATTAATTGGCACAATACCTTGTTTATTTCTAATGTCTAAAAACAATATCTTAAGCCAAATTGATTCTTTACATGCATGATTAGTTGTTAGATAGTCAACTGTAATAGTGGACAAAGAAACCATATTACCTTGTAGCTTACTTATCCAATTGATTGCACCACCAAATAAACTATACACATAAGAACTAGTTGATCTTCTTCTATCAACATCACCTACCTAGTCTAAATCCACATAACCACGAATATCAATGGAATGACCATCTACTACTATATTACCATGATAACACAAGGAATAATCTAAGGTAACCCAAATATATCTAAAGACTCTTTTAATTGCATTCCAATGAATTATACGATGAGTAGACATATATTTGAAAAGAACTCACACTCCTTGGGAAATATATGGTCTAGTGTAGACCATAACTTACATCAAACTCCCAATTGCACTCTTGTAAGGAAATCTACTCATGTCTTCCATATATTGATTGGCATGTTGGACAATTTGAAACATATAACTTCATTCAATCTTTAAAAAACACAATTGTTTACAATCATGCATGTTAAACCTCTATAAAATTGAATTGACATACTTACTTCGACCAACCCATAATTTTTTTTTCACTCTACCTCTTCTAATTTCCATCCCAAGAATGTGTTGATGTATAATTTGAGACTTCAATTTTGGAATCATACCTTTCCCTTTACTAATATATAATATATCATTGGCATATAATACAATAAATAGGAAACGATCAGTATCAAATTTATAATAAATAAAGTGATTTTATTTAGAATACTCAAATTCTAAAATCAAAACATATGTATCAAACTTTTGGTACCACATCCTAGGACTTTATTTGAGGTCTACAAAAAATATTCAATTTACAAGCCAAATTACTTTTACATTTTACCATGCAACGCTCTAACTGTGTCATATAAATATCATCCTCCAAATCTCCATCATAGCAACAAAAATTGAAAGAAAACATCTAATGGATGTAATTTTTGCAACATGAGAAAATATCTCACCATAAAAAACACCCTCAATTTAAGATTAACCTTTCACAACTAACCGTGATTTTTAACTCTAAATACATCCATTTCTAGACCCATATTTTTTTAAGAAAACTCATTTAAAACTAATAGTTTTTTGTCATTTAGGAAATGGTACAAGATCCCCATGTATCAATCTTTTTAAAATATTTCATTTCTTCATCCGTATAAATATTATATGATCATACACCATTCATACCTAATGCCTCTTCTACATATCTAATCTCATCAATGTTGGTATTCAAAGAAACAATACATCTCCAATAATTAGGTGAATATATTTTAGGTGATTGTCTATGCCTTGTAGAACTTCAAACAAGTTGAATTGGAGGTTCTTCCTCATATTTTGAAGATTCAAAGATAGATGAGATCTCCTCAACTTAGTTTCTATCTGGGGGCCTCAATTCAACATTCTTAGGAATAGAAGGAAATTAAATGACACCTTTCTGATCACTTTTTTCTAGATGCAATGTAATAGAAGAAGGATTAGTTTCTCTAAAAATAAAACTTCTAATATATATTACCTTATGTGATACAAGATCCAAAAGCTTATATCCTTTCAGATCATAGTTATATTTGATGAAGATACATTTCAAAAAATTATTCTCCAACTTTATTTTCTTCTCCATTGGTACATGTGTATATGTCTTAAAACAAAAAACCTCTAAAATTTCTTAGTGAAGACTAGTGACCTAAAAATTCTTCTATAGGCATCTTATCAACAAGAGCTCATATACGAGACCTATTATTTAGGTGATGCATGGAGTGATGGGGAGTGCAGATAAAGAGAATTAGAGATGGATAAAGGTGGAGAGAGGGAGGATGGGAGAGAGGGGAGGGAGAGGTAGGTAGAGAGGTAGGTAGAGAGGTAGAGGAGAGATAGAGGGAAGTAGAGAGGGAAGGAGGGGTAGAGGGAGAGGTAGGGAAGGAAAGGGAGATAGGTGAGATAGAAAAAAATAGAGAGTGAGGTGTGATGGAGAATAGAGAGAGGGAGGATAGGGAGAGGTAGAGAGGGATGGGTGACAAAGAGAAATATAGAGAGGTGAGATGGAGAGAAGTAGAGAGGGGAGGGAAGAGAGAGAGGTGATATGGAGAGAAGTAGAGAGGGAATGAGAGATAGATATAGATAGAGAGGTGGGTGATATTGAAGTAGAGAGGGAAGGGGGGAGGAAGGGAGAGAGACTGGTGATATGGAGACAAGAGAAGTAGAGAGGGAATGAGAGAGATAGAGATATAGATAGAGATAAAGAGTGAGATAAAGAGTGAGGTTGAGAGAGTGGTAGGGAGTGGTGGATGGAGAGGTAGGTGATAGGTCTAGATAATGGTATATTTTTTGTTTATTTTATACCTGCTTTAAGATACTTTTAAACATATTCTACAGACAATGTTCCTACATTATGCTATCCTTTTATATCTATTATGTAGACTTGAACCTTAATTATGATGACAAAATTATGGTTATAATATATTAGTATTACATGGTTTATATGAATGAATTTGTGGAATGTTGATGGAATGCTATGAATTAATCGTGATGGTTATGCTCGTGTACATGTTTTACAGAATTAACTTGTTTGCAAGTCAAAAGGAACCATAGCACAATAGTTGTAGGGTGATCATGTAGCAAGAGGGATGACTAGACACCAAAGCAAAGGATACTCTAGGTTAAGCTAAATGTGGTGGTCGTTGATCAAAGGCTCTCAATAAATATTGGGCGTGAGTTATTATGACTAGTTTAATAAACATTGAAGAGGAGGTTTCCTTCACTGATGGAATTTGACAAGTGGTTATCTATTTGCATACAATTCTATTTTGATAGAGTTCTAGTTATGATAGGATTTATCTTTCCTTTTCAGTTATAGGTTGCATAATTCAAATCTTAATTCCACACTCTATTATCTAGGAGTGGAGTTAACGATTTCAATTAGTTGTTACTTTCAATAATGATTCCCTACGCTTGTATATAGTTGGTTGAATCCATAGGATATTTAGTCAGTTTTCATTAGATTTATGTTCCAATTACTTTCAGTTTCAAGACATGAAAAATATTCCAAATGATTGAGTCCAATCTATGGAAAGATATTTTGTAATCTTTTACAATATGCAATTAATGGAGTTAATCTTATGGGATGCATAGAATCTCTTACCTAGATTGTGTTTAGTTAAGTGGGAATAGTTACTTGAGAATTCCACTCAAGGTATTGTTCTTCACTTCATCTTTTAGTTATTTATTTTTGTTAATAGTTGTTATTAGTTTATCATTGTATATGAATCATATGCAAGTTAATTGAAGTTTCATATCTTGCTTATTATGAGTTCATGTTGTGAATATGCATGTGCATGATTATCAGTAGCACTCCAGAGGATAGATGAGTTGGGTCATTAAGTTTTATTAAGTTTTGGTTAACACAGTATCATTTTATTGGTAGTAGTTAGTTATAGTCTTTATTGGAGGTACCCGTAGCAACTAGTTTTGGTTTATGTTTTTACTATTTTATAGTTTTGTGAATTTATAGCTAGTATAATAACTTAGGGAGGTTATTTCAATTAGTTTAAAGTCCATGAAGGCATATATAAAGTTGCACCATCATAAGCTTACAAGCCCTAGGTTGATAATTTAATGTAGTCTTAAGCAATGTGAAGTGGACTGTTCATCTAGTTAACCCTCTAAATTGAGTAAATTCTACCAAGTTTACAACAAATTAACTTATAATCTACATTTTTTATGCCATTTGTGGGTATGGTTCTATCTTCATAGACTAGTTTTTACATTTTTCATAGCTATTTTTTCTTTTCAAGCATTAAAACTGTTAGAGACCATCTTTTTCAAACAAAAAGTTACTAACATTATGCAAGACCATTGAATTTGAATTCATATTTCATGTATGAAAATGCAAAGAGATTCCTTGGGTAGGTTCCTTCCCTCCACACACTAGGAAGTTACTACAGAAATTGGTGACCATAGTACTCAGAGTGAAGGTATCACTGAAGAAGACATTTAATTTTCACCAACCTCTAGCACACGTACAGAAGGAACATACCGCACCATGGGTGATGCATTAGATGATGATGATGCTCGACCGTCATTTGAGTTTCCTATTACTGACCAGTAAAGGGCTACAACATTGAAGAAAATCCCTCCTTTGACCTTGCCATTTTTCTATGGGTTAATGACTAAAGACCTAGATACATTCCTCTTTGAATTTGATGTCTTATGAAAAATTTATGACTATCCTTCTGATGCACATAGGTTAAATATTTTTCTTTCCACTCTCAAAGATGCAGCTTTGAGATGGTTTATGGGATTAGGCAAAGATGTTGTTCCTAATTGAGACACCATGAACACACTATTTTTGGAGAAGTATCGGGACTACTGTAGAGGACTTGATAGGAGGAAAGATGATATATTCTGAATGACACAAAAGGATGATGAACCTTTATAGGAATAGGATTATATTGAAATATTTTAAATTTTCTCTAAAGAAAAACCCCCAAAAAGAGTTGTCAGAAGAGTCTCTCAGGCTAGTCTTTTTTAGGGAGGTTAATGAATACTATATGGATGAATTGAACCTCAGTGGAAAGTGAGATATTTCTTGGCGACCATTTTATAACATTTGTAAGGCCTGTAGGAATTATTCTAGGACCTTCACAAAAAGGCCAAGAGGAGATAGAACATCAATTCTTGGTAAATCATCTACCAGGGTTTGAAAAATAGAGTTGAGCAATCTATTATACAACATGAAGGAGAATATAAACAATCATTTGGAAAATCACTTGGATACTCTCCAAATTAAGAGAAAGTAGGAGGAAGCCGAGGCTATTCTCATTGAATATTTTCCAAGCTATAGGAAAAGAAAAGAAAATTGTAAATGAAAAAGAGTTGCCAGTATCTAGCAGGATAAATTTGAGAAGCCTAATTTTCAACCCATTAAAGGAGATTATCGAAAACTCTTTTATATAGCACAAAAGAGGCCATGGTAGTAGAGACAAGGTATGTTGCAAGACCCCCTTAGATTTAATTCATCCTTTCCTATAGGGAACCAAAAATTTCCTACTTGGAACTCTCAGGCTTGGCAAGTAAACCAAAACCAGTGGAGGAACCATCAACAGTGGCCACAAGCCCAACCAAATCCTTGGCCACACCAAAATTTTCAAGGTTCCAATTAAAATCCACAATGGCCAACCCAACAGAATCAATAGCAACCTCATATGCAGAAAGTTCAGCAATGGCAACATCCAAATATGAACTACTAGTAGCCCATGGTCACTCCTCCACAACAACAACAAGATCTAATGCCTCTATCAAACCCTGCATCCCAGTCACCCAACCAACAAAAAATACCTACCCAACCTATACCTAACCCTAACACTAAGCCTGCTTAGTAGGCTTATACAAACAAAGGTATGTAATACCCCACTTATGGGGTAGAGGTGAGTGATGGCCACCTCAGATTAGGAAAAAAAATTGCTAGACCTTCATCTCCCCAAATTATAGAAATGGAGGATGAGGAACCTACAATTGAGGCTTATTATAAACCATCTTTGAATCCTAAACCAAATCAAGTACACCAAACTATCTCAGATCCCAAGCCACCTTTTCTTGAATGTCTAGCTATGCAAAATCATCACACACAGGATGAGATGGAACTTTTAGGACTATTGAAAGATGTGAGCATCATAATCCTACTTACCCAAGCTTTCAAAGACATCCCTATCTATACCAAAACTATGAGGGGTCTATGTCTTAAGAAACTAGGAAATAAAAAAAAGATCCATAGACAGTTCATGTCATGGGGAATCTTGTAGAAATAATGTTAGGGAACATTACAGTCCCTAAATATATAGATCCTGGTAGTCCATTTGTGGACGTTAAGATTAATGGAACCCTCATTAAGAATACTTTGATAGACTTGGGGGAAACCATCAATTCCATGACAAAAGAAACAATGCAGTTGCTTCAGTTAGTCAACCTCAGGCCCACACAAATTGTTTTTCAATTAGTAGATAGGTCCACGATCAAGCCTAAGGGAATTATTCAAGACCTAATTATTGCATTGGATTCTTGGGAATACCCTGTAGACTTCACTGTACTACAATCCAAATCCAATCTTATGGGTTACCCACTCATCCTAGACAGACCTTGATTGGCAAAAATTGATGCGTTTATAGGATGTAGGTCTAGTAAAATGATAATATCCAATGGGACAATTACAAAGAACCTGCTTCTTTATCCACTTTCCCAAACATATGCAGACATTGAGCAAGCCATTTGGCTCAATTTGGGTGAGGAGGAGGAAGACAACTATTCTTTGCAAACACTAATGACTATAGAGTGCATCCCCTTATTGGATGACCAGGATAAAGATGATCTCATTACTCACATAATCCAAAATTACTATGGCAGAAGCCCATAGCAACATGACTACCTCATATGCCTATAAGACCCCTTGCAAATTATTATACCTGCCAATTCTATAGAAGAGATATCACATCTATTTCATTCATTACTACCTCAAAAATGTTTACCCATCATACCAAGCCTTGATCTCTTATCAGTTTAAGAGTCATCCAAGGAATTGGAAATCATGCCAAGAAGGAATTTGAATACTAATAATTCCTTAACACTTAGCCACATATGCATGGTATTACCATGATATGAAGGGCATAGATCATGATATATGCATGCACAGGATTTACATTAGTGATGGTTATAAACCTATTTGATAACCACAAAGGTGCATGAATCCTACTCTTAGGGAGATAGTGAAAGTTGAGCTAAAAAATCTCCTTGATGCGGGTTTTATCTATCCAATCTCAGATAGTGAATGGGTCTAACCTTTGGTAATTGTTCCCAAGAAAGGTGGGAAATGGAGAGTTTGTGTAGACTAAAAGGAATCAAATACAACCCCATAGGAAAGATAATTTTCCTCTTCCATTCATTGATCAAGTGCTTGACTCACTATATGGGAAGAAGTAATTCTCTTTTATTGATAATTTCAATGGTTATAACCAGATTAAAATTGCTCTAGAGGATTAGGACAAGACTAAATTTACATTTTCCTGGGGGACTTATTCTTACTCTATTCTTCCCTTGTCTTATGCAATGATCCAACTACCTTTCAAAGAGTATTACTCAACATATTTTTTGATTATGCACATGATTGTATGGAGATATACATGGACGACTTCACCACTTATGGTGAAAGTTATGAGGAAGCTCTCAATAACTTGGAAAAAGTGTTAAAAAGGTGTAAGTAACACAACCTATCACTCAATAATGAGAAGTGTTTCATAATTATGACACAAAGAATAGTATTGGGACACTTTATATCTAGTGCATGAATGTAGGTTGATCCTCACAAAATTGAGATAATATCTACCTTATCTATTCCTCGTAAATAAAAAGATATTAGGAGCTTCCTTAATCATGCAAGCTACTATAGGTAGTTTATCAAATATTTTAGTAATATTGTTGCACCTTTTTTTTTTTTTTGAGTAAGAAAATTGAGTTTGAATGGACATCTGAGTGTCACCACTCCTATGAAGAACTAAAGAAATCTATGACTCAAGCACTAGTGTTGAGAGGGCTTAATTAGACTCTCCCATTTCACATACATGCAAATGCTTCAGATTTGGAGTAGTCTTGGGTCAGAAGGATGGCAACAACGAGTATGGAATTTATCATATCAACAAAAAAATTCAAGTAGAAAAATTAAACTACACTGTAACAAAAAAATATATTCTTGTTGTTGTTTATGCCATTAATAAATTCAAACACTACATTACTAGCTATAAAGTCTTTGTCCATACAGATCATATTAAAATTGGATATTTGATGAACAAGCCAATAGTTAAATGTAGATTGGTAATATGGATACATCTCTTACAAGAATTTGATATTACCATTGTAGAAAAACTTGGTAAAGAAAATGTGGTGGTAGATTTTATATCAAGACTACCAACACAATAAACTGAAGGAGTGGTGGATGATTGTTTTCTTGATGAACACTTGTTTTCTTTGCAAGTATAATTACCCTGGTATGGAGATATTGCTAATTATTTTTTCATAGGGTAGATTCCACCACATTTCTCACCAAGAGAGAAAATACAATTGGTTCACAAATATTTTCCTTACTCCTAGTTATTTGGTTATCTATTTTATACAAGGCTTGATAACATCATGAGAAGATGCATCCGAGAAGATGAGATTTTTGATATCACGAAAGCATGCCATGATGAGCCATGTGGAGATAATTATTTAGCAAAGAGAACATATTTTAAGATCCTCACAACTATCTATTATTGACCTACTTCACATAAATATTCTATTAAATACACCAGGAGTTATGATAGGTGTCAAAGGATGGGAAGGTCAACAAAGAGTGATGAGAAGACCTTACAACCTCAGTTGACATTGGAACCTTTTGAAAAATGGGGTTTAGACTTCATTGGTCTAATCTCTCCTACATCCAATAGTAAGGAATATATCATTGTTTGCATTGACTACTTGACAAAATGGGTGGAAGTTAACGTCCTATAGTTTTCCAAAGATGGTAATGTGGCTAAGTTTTTATATGAAGTTATTTTTACTAGGTATGGAGTACCTCAAGAAATAGTCATTGACCAAGGGCCCCAATTTACTTCTGATCTAATCACCAAGTTGGTTGAGGAATACCAAATCAGACATAAGAAACCAACAACCTATCATCCATAAGCTAATGGTTAAGTGAAGATTGTAAATAGGGAGATTGAAAGAGTTCTCACAACGATAGTGTAGCTGGATAGGAAATATTGGGTTTCAAGGTTACCTGAAGTAGTTTGGGCATATAGGACTACATGGAAAAAAACCACTCGGTTTACACCCTATGAGTTAGTCTATGGAAAGACAATAGTACTTCCTATTGAGTTTGAATATAAAACATTGAGGACAATAGAATTGGGAATGGATTTAATAGAAGAATAGAAGGAAAGGCTTCATTCTTGGAATGGGTTGGATGAGATAAGAATGGAATCGGTCCATCATACAAAGGTAGTACAACAACAACGAATGAAATGGCATGATCAATATATTAAATCAAAAGAGTTCGCTATGGGAGATTGGGGCCTATTATATGATTTACAGTACAAATATTTCAAGGGAAAATTCTAGTCTAGATGGGTAGGCCCCTATGAGATTAGCAAGGTTTATCCTAATGGGGTAGTACAGTTGCACACATTTGATGTAGTCCAATTTTTACTTCTTGTTAATGGCCACAAAATGAAGTTGTATAAAAAGCCATTACAGAAGGATGACTTTATATTTCCACTTATCTAGGAATATGGTGCTTCTAGTGAAACTAATATAAAATCTGATACAAAAAGTCCTACTTTAGTAATATGTGACATACCCAACACTTCTGGTGGCCCAGAGATTGAGTTACACATCTTAGTACCTGAGCTTTCTTGGCACTAATTTTTCATGTTTTTCTCACAAGAACACATTGCACATTATAATAATGCTTCAAATATATTCAGTGGGACATGTTATCAATATTCACAAGGGTTTTGATGCTGAAGGGACATGTAGCTTCACATTGTCAATGTTCAAATTGGGACTTGACACTGCAGGTGCCCGCAACAACGTCTGGAAACCAAAATAATATTCAACTCACTTGGCACCATATTTATTGTGAGTCCATTGACATTCATTTCAAATATATTCACGTTCATTATCCATCATTTCATTGCAAATACAGTGGCATAATTATTTTATTACCCACTCTCATTCCAATTACTTAAGTTGTCACATCGCCAACTCATACTTGTCATTTCCATCTCATCAAATCCACTCGCCACACATTATTGATTATCTTGTAGTTAACATGTGTCACATCAAATAAAGGAATAAATATATTCTTACAATTTCCACATGCAAAATACGTTTATTTTTATGAGGCAGTACTTAAGGTATGCTATTATGATTAATTTTGTTTTCTATAAACTTTCATACACTTATTCATTTAATTCCATGCATGTGAATTATTATATCTTTAATTTTCATCATTATGAATTTATGCCACCTCCAATTCATCAATGTGAAGTGAGGTCTCTTCACCAATTAAGTTGGGGGAGGGTACGCCTTACTCGGTCTTTTCACTAGTCCTTTTGAATCTACCACCCAAAACCAAATTTAATGAGTATTATGAAATGCAAAACCCTTAGTCATGTTTTATTTTTTGTTGCCATTTTCAAAATTCCAAAGTTGCTAAAACTTGAAACCTTGAGAATTGAATGAGAAATTTAGCTTAGTTAGAATAGAGTTGAACTCGAAAGGGAATTTGGAATTGCATTATGGTAAAGTAGAAAGGATATATGAGGAAAGGGAGGTTTTGAAGTGGTAGAGCAGTTTGAAGATGGTGGAAAATTGAATTGAATTTTTGAAGCTAAATTTGGTATATTGAGCAGAGAAGGGAACAAGGATGGGAGGAGATGTTCTAATAAGAAAGCCAATCGCTCAGTAATGAATTTTGGAGAATGCAACAGTCTTTCCTATCTTCACAAGGGTTGAATTCCTTGATTACTTTCTAAAGTTGGAAAAAATTAGTGATGATTTAACAAGAATATTTTGTAGAAACCCTTCAATACGATGAAGCAGTGGTAAAGGGTCTTTCTATAGATGCATCTAAAAATTCCATTACATAGTTTTAGGACTACCAAGGATAAGAATTGAATTCTCGGCTCATTCTGATGTAGTTATAACTCAAGAAGAATTTTGCATAACAAGAGAGGAATTAGATTCCTCATCACAGGGTACAAAAAGGCTTTATCTCCACTAGTTGTGGGAAAGATGTGCCTCTTATATTATTAGATATATTACATGTGATGGCAGAAAAAACCTTTTATATATGACCCATTTCAAATTTTTAAGTCATCTAAGGCATAATAGGGTAGTAAATTTACCAATTTTTCTCTATAACTTGTTGAAACAAATGGCTTTGGAATACTAGAAAAGGTAGTGTGATACTTCTCTCTCACACCATTTCTTAGTTAGCCTATTGATAACAAGGATTTTGAGAATCCAATAGCCACAAGTGAGGTGGGAGGATTTCAAGGTAGAAAAATGCAAATACATTAATAGTTTTCTAGAAGCTCCTGTAGTCCCTGAGGATACAAAAAACCAAAATGAGTCTGAGGTTGTAGGAAACCAAAATGAGCCCCAAGATGAACTTGAGGAGGAAAACCCTCATGTTTTCCCTATGGCATCACCTACCTATAGCCAAGGCGAGCATGAAGAACTTACAGAGCCAAAGTCTAGGCAACCCATGAATGAGGAATTGCCTTCTTCTTCTAAGTCACAAAAATCTAAAAGCCAAAAAGGTGGTGTATCTACCTCTCCTATTCCCTCAAATCCAGAAGAAGATATTTCAAAGAAACCAAGGGACACTCAAAAGTAGAAAAAGAAGGAAGATCCTAAGAAGAAAACAAGTGTTAAAAAGGGGAAGAGTAAAATTAAAGAAGAAATATTAACACCTAGATGCTCTAGTAGGCTCAGGAACCAAGGTTCTACTAAAGGAAATATAGAAGAAATACCTCAGGAAGAATAACAGGTCAGAAAGAGAAACCTTAGGAAAATGTCATGCTTGTAGAAATTGACTCTAAATTGGAGAGAAATGTTCCTAGTAATGAGAATGTACTAGTAAGAAAGAGAAGGTATGTAGAGACCATTTTTGATTATGAATCAAAAGACATATATGATGCCAAGAAATTTTGAACAAAAACCTTTCCCACTCATAAAGATTATCAAGAGATAAATGAGTCATTTGAGAACATAGAGTAAGCTTACATTGAAGAAAGATATGTAATAAAGGAACTCTAGGAGGCACTGGACAAAAATAAGCTCCTAGAAGAATTGGTGCAAAATTATGAGTAGAGGGATAAAGAAAGAGAGGTAAAAATGAAGGAGATGGGGGAGAAATTACAACTATATGGTCATGGAATTAAACTTGATGTGCTGGCACAGTTGGTTGTTGCTAAGACATGGGATAAATAATTGGCAGTGCCAGATGAGAAACCCTCTACCCTTAAAACTCATGATTATCATACAACCTACTCACTTAGATACTAATTGTGGAAAGTAATTGATAATTTTGTAAAGGAAAAAGAGAAATGGATAAAGGAAAAGGAAAAGTATGAACATGAATTGAAAAAGAAGGATATTGAACTGAATAAAATATTAGTTCGGATGGAGGAGATAGAAAACAAGGCTGCACAAATATTCAAATGTAGTCCTCTACCGAGAACTTATGCAGTGTTCCTCCAAGAAAGGTTTTATGTTTTCTATTTACTAGATTAGTTAGCAATCATTTAATTGGAATGAGTCCAACTTCTGAGTTTCTTGAAGTTTTTGCTTCTTCAATTAATGAAGATCAGGATCACTTGTGTGAATTTTATTTACACAACTATGTGATCCCTGATGAAATAGAATGGAACCCCTTAATCTTTGTGGGGGATCTTCATATCAGGGCACTTTCCTCTTACTATAGAAATGAACAGCTTAGGGGTGAGATTATGGAGGAATATGAAGAGAAAGAAAAATCTATTGCACTTCTAATAAGAAGACTGGCTAAGGATCTAGATATAATAATTGATGAATGGATGAGACTCCTTATACAAAAGAGAGTAGGAAATAAGATCTTGAAGCTCAGGGAGGAAGACTATGACAGGATGAAAATTTTAGTTGTTAGGTTATTATAATAGTGTTTTAAATATGTGCAAGATAGACGAAATAGTTTGACACCTGAACTACAAAAGAAAGAGCCACATTCCATGCATAATATCATTGCTATGCTTAAGAGGGAACATAATTACATGGAAACCGATATCAACTAGGGAATTCATTGGATGCCACTCACTTTTTATTCATTGACTCTTGTCACATATATATTTCTTTTGATTAATTAAATGAAGTTATTAATCATTATGTTGCTATTTTAATTGAAGTTAAATGATTATTTTAACGAAAGTTAAATTGAAATGAAATTGAAATTGAAATGTAATTATTATGATTTGAAATGCATTTATATTAACTTCGGGGTTTGTCATTGCTAATGTAAAATCGAGTGCAAGTGAGCGCAGGAACAGGTGAACGTGATTGAAGGCAAGAACAACGATCAGGTAGAGTCATTTAGCTAATTGATGTTTAAGACCTGATGGAATCTCACACACTCACATATATAATATTTTAATGTATTTTGCGTTTATCATGTTTTCAAATTTTAAATCTAGTTTTAATGTTTTAAATTGTGAAAATGCATATTGATTTAAATGACGATTTGATGAAATTGACTTAAATTAAATGATTAGATTGATTGTTTATATATTTTTATTATTGTTTGGAAATAATATGTTTGAAATTTCAAAATTTAAATGCAGTTGATTTTTATTTTGAAATTAGATTAAAATTTAAATAAATAAAGTATTTTATAAAATAAATGCTTTTTAAAATTGAAATTATGAAAAGAGGAGATTTTTAAATTCACAATTTGAACAAAAATAGCTAAAAGGAGTTATTGGAATCAAATAAAAAATAATTTGAAAACAAAATTGAAAAGAAATAGAAAATCAAACATCCGTTCAAATTGGAATTTGCATTCAAAAAGAGAACTTCAGTTAACATGTGGAAGAAAATATCTTCAAAAAAGAGGAAGCAATCAATAAATTGGAACTGAGAGATTAGAGAATTGATCTAGAGATTAGTGAATAAATAGTGGATCTCATTTTCCTTGTTTAGATCAATTCATGAAAGAAAAGAAAGAGGATATATGCAGGAAAAAAAATTCAAAATTAAAGGCATAGAGGAAAATTCATCTTAGAATTATTGTCTATTTTATTCTGGATCTTATCTAGACGTAGCAGGAAGAGGAAATTATTTTGTAGAGAGCATCCATTGGAAGAGTTTCAGTTTGTACATAGCCTCTAGGAGAACCTTTAGTTTCATGCAGCCATCAGGGAAGGAGTGACCAGCATAGGAGGTGCATAAATTTTCCACCCAGCACAGGCAAAGATCCTTGAGAAACAACAAGGTACACACGTGGAAGGTAGGCACAACAATAAAAGAGGAGTGGCCAGTTGGGAGGTGTAGCTAGTATCAAAGGTGTGCAGACTTAAGAGGTGTGGCCACCACATAGCCTTCCCCACACCCTACACACAGGAGAAGACACCTTATGCATGCTCCTTTCACCCCCTCACAGTGACCAAGTAAGAGGCGCGCACAGCTAAGAAGAAAGAGTGGCAAGCAAAAAAGACTTAGGAGAGGGTGCGGCCAGGGATAAGATAGGCCCTGGGACCTCCTCAAATATTCTTTGCAGCCACTAAGACTTTCCACGTGCGCACAGGTAGTGAGAGGTCTTGAAAGAAATACAAAGATCTCGGGAAAAAGAATTAGAAAACAACAAACACCTTCAGAGTTTGAGAATTTCATCAGGTAGGATTTGTAAATTTAATTATAAATTCTACAATAGATCTTGCAAATCTTTTCTAATTTCTAGAATTTAGTCAAATTTAAAAGAGAATCTTGTTTGTTTGATTTAGGAAAGAGAGTTTTAAAGAATTGTTGCAAAACTATTCCTTTATATTTTATTGAAACTTCAAACAAATCAGACTGTATTTATTTTCCAGAATATTAGACAAATTTAGGAACATAAGAATTTAGGAAAAATCTTGACTAAAATCATAAAATAAACAATGAAATGAATCTAGGAAAATTTATAAACCAGAAAATGATTTTTTATTATTTTAGATCCAAAAACGATCTTGAACAGAAAATAGATTACTTTGGCTGACAAAAAATTTCTTAATTGAATCTAATTTGACAAATAAACTCTGAAAAAAAAAAATTTGATATAAATAAATTCAAATTTAAACACGATTTCGAAACGAAGGTTATTCAAACATGGAATTTTCACCTTACAAATGAAATTGTCAAACAAAAATAGGTAAATGAGTTATTTTAAATCTGATGAATGATTATTATTTATTTTATGAGAATATGTTAAACTGAAAATAAAATGATTAAACTTGAAATATGATTTATTTAAAAACATCAAGAATGAATTTGAAACAACATTAATTAGATGAGTATAAATGAATGAATGTATACTCTTTTAATTATGTTTTTATATGTATTTAACTTGCATACTAGAGTTACACCTTCATTTAACTTTTTTTGATTATTTAATTTACTCACTAAATATTAATTTTATGTCTTTCATGGATTCAAACAATGGTAAGAAATGACTTTTTAAACTGTTTTCGCTTCAAACAAAGTTTTTAGTTTGTTGTTTTCAAAAGATTGTGTTTGACTGATTAGACCATGCATGATTGATAGATGGCTTTGCATGTCATGTTTTTGGGGAAAGTTGCCTTCCGAGATGGGTGCCGAATATGGGTAAATAGAGAGTCTATTTTTTCTTTTCCAAAACTACTTTACTTGTCGTGCATGACATTTTACTTGGCCAAGTAATTTAAGGATTATTGAAACAGATGAATTTATTGAACTCTCTACCATATCCTATTATTGAACTTGCTTATATCTTAAATGATTTAGAAAAATGAAAATTCTTGTGGTTTTACTAGTTATACTAGGCACACACTAGATTCCATCTTGCTCGTAGACTACTTTTTGCTAAGTGATTCATGCAGGGTCGGGTATTTCTTGATTGACTAAGGAATTCCGAGGAAGTGTAAGCTTCGAGGTTGGGCGGAAAAAGCGCCTAATCCTTTTTCTCTTCTTCTTTGTTGAAGATTTTCTTTTGGATGGAAGATCAACAGATGACATCTTATTTTATGCTTTATATATTCTTTATTATGTAATGAAGAGCTTAAGGTGATTGAATGCCTAAGTCTCGATTTGTAGCTGATATTATTATCATATACTGTGTTTAGAATTCTAAATTGTGTAATATGACACATGTATCTATTTAGAATGGAATTGAATATGAAATTGTCTTATCCACTTTATGTCGTTGTTTGTAATTGACTAGTTTTTTTGATGTCTAAATGAATGAGATGACGACTATATTTTGAGTATAATTGATTTTATTTAAATTATTTGTCGATGTTGTTTTAAAGAGTTTCTTCTCTTTACAATTCTCCTTTATTTGATTCCATATTGGACAAGGGAGAAAAGTGATGAGCGTGAGAGAGTGGGAGCCATCTAGATGAGGCAACTTTTAGAACATCAAGGTTTTTATCTAAGGCAGATTCAAGGTGTTAACACATTTATGGACTTATGACAAATTTCTTAGTACTACAATCAAGATCCCTAAATTTTTTCTTGGGGACAACCAAAATGCTAGTTGGGGGGAGTGATAGGTCTAGATAATGGTCTAGTTTCTATTTTTTTTTATACCTAATTTAAGATAATTTTAAACATATTCTCTAGACAATGTTCCTACATTATGCTATACTTTTATATCCATTATGCAGACTTGAACCTTAATTATGATGATGAAATTATGGTTATAATATATTAGTATTATATGGTTTATATGAATGAATGTGTGGAATTTTGATGGAATGTTATGAATTGATTGAGATGGTTATCCTTGCGTACATGTTTTGCAGAATTAACTTGTCCGCATCTCAAAAGGAACTATAGCACAACAATTGTGGGGTGAACCCGTAAGAAGAGGGATGACTGGATACCGAAGCAGGGGCAGCTCCAGCTTAAGTTGAACGCGGTTGTCATTGATCAAAGGCTCTTAATTAATATTGGGAGTGCATTATTATGACTAGTTTAATAAACATTGAAGAGGAGGTTTCCTTCATTGATGGAATTTTGGAAAGTGGTTATCTATTTTCATATAGTTCTAATTTGACAGAGTTCTAGTTCTGATAGGATTTCTCTTTCCTTTTCAGTTATAGGTTGAAAAATTCAAATCTCAATTCCACACTCTATTATCTAGGAGTGGAGTTAACGATTTTAGTTAGTTTTTTCTTTCAATAATGATTCTCTCAGCCTGTATATAACCGTTGGTTGAATCCATAGGATAGTTAGTCAATTTTCATCAATTTTATGTTCGAATTAATTTTAATTTCAAGACATGAAAAATATTCCAGATGATTGAGTACAATATGTGGAAAGATCTTTTTTCATCTTTTAAAATATAAAATGAATGGAGTTAATCTTATGGGATGCATAGAATCTCTTAGTTATATTGTGTTTAGTTAAGTGGTAATAGTTACTTGATTAGGCCACTCAAGGTATTGTTCTTCAATTCATCTTTTAGTTATTTATTTATGTTAATAGTTGTTATTAGTTTATCATTTTTTATGAATCATTTGCATGTTAATTGAAGTTTCATTTCTTTCTTATTATAAATTAATGTTGTGGATATGCATGTGCATGATTATTAGTAGCACTCGGAGGATAGATCAATTGATTCATTAATTTTTATTAAGATTTGGTTAACAAAGTATCATTTTATTGGTAGTAGTCAATTACAATATTTACTATAGGTACTCGTAGCAACTAGTTCTAGTTTATGCTTTTACTATTTTATAATTTTGTCAATTTCTAGCTAGTAGAATAACTTAGGGAGGGTAAATTAATTAGTTCAAATTTTGTGAAGGAATATATAATGTTGCACCATCATAAGCTTACAAGCCCTAAGTTGATAATTTAATGTAGTATTAAGCAATGTGAAGTGGACTATTCAACTAGTTAACCCTCTGAATTGAGTAAATTCTACCAAGTTTACAATACATTATCTTAGACTCTACAGTAGGTATTTAGAGGGAGAGGGGAGATAGAGAGAAGTAGAGAGGGATGGAGGGAGGGAGGGAGGGAGAGAGGAGATAAAGAGAATTAAAGAGGGAAGGAAGGAGGGTGGGAGAGGTAGGGAGAGAAAGAGAGAGAAGGATATAGAGGTAGATCTTGATCTAAGGGGAGAGAGTTAGATAAAGGGGTGGAGATAAGGAGAGAGATAGGTTTAGAGTGCAAGTTATATATAGAGTGAGATATAAAGTGAAAAGAAAGATGATGGGAACCTACTAATTATTGAAATTTGACCTAGTGATTATTAAAATTTGACTGTATAACAATTCTAATATCTTCCAAAACCTAGAATCTACATTATAACTCCTAGAGATTCAAAAAAAATCTTAAACATCTCAAAACTATATACATAAAATATAAATTAAATTATTAAATTTCACTTATACTTAAATTTTTATTTCATGTATATAGTTTGACCGAAAGAGAAAGAGAAACAAATTTTTTCTTCATAAAAAAATGAGCAGGTTATAACACACTCACATTTTCTCTTTTATGGGACCAAAAAGTGGGGTGGCCACTTTTTGGTCCACCATCTTGGTTAACATGACCTCTACTTTATCTATTTTTTGAGTAAAGATATGTTGAACATGTAAATAATAATTATTTATATCTATGTATAGGATATATTATTTATGTATAGTAATTGTATCACATCCAATAATATGCACATTCTAGGTATGTTATGTATTTTATCCCCACAAAAAATTATTTTACCATACAAAAATAATGTGAAAATTGTAGTCGCTACTAATGTTTAGTAAACTTGGTGTTAACCAAACAATTCAGAGGGGAAACCTAGTTGAAAAGTCCACTTGACCCTTTTGAAAGACCTTAATTGAATTATCAACCAAGGCTAATAATATTGTGGTGGTACTGGCACTGTATGTGCCTTCAAAGACTCAAGACAAGATAAATCACCCTAGCATAGGTGTTACACTTGCTGAAATATCATAAAAATGCATAACAGTAAAGGAAGTAATGTTGATGCTATTGCTACGACTTCCTACATTATAAGACTATGACTAATTTACTATCAAGGAATGAATGCTAGAATCTAAAAAATTATGTTAACTAAACTTACACTCTGTAGTACAACAAGGTTAATAAAACTAAGGCATAAATGTGAAACAAGAATTGCTCATGAATCCATTTACAACAGTAAAAAAAAAAATCTAATTAACACAACATGAATTTATGAAATAACTACTATAACATAAGTAACATAAAATGAAGCGGGGGACAATTACCTTGAGTGGCCCTTGGTCAAGTGACTATCTTTGTTGATCTAACCCAAATCAAGCTCCTTAGATTAACAAAATCATAATAAATTAAAACCATTCATTGCATAACTCAAAATATCACATAAGATTCTATTGGAATATCTTATTCATGAAATCATGATTGTGAAACAAAAATTGTCCATGTAAGAACAACTAATTGAAAATATCTGATAGCTATATCTTCTATTGAACAATTAACTAACTCTCTCATGCCTCAACCATCGAGCCAGACATATAGGCATGGGGGATTTTATTTAAAACATGAATCTAAATTAAAATCATAAATAACCACTCCTATATATCAAAGCATGATAAATATTAAGCAATCTAAACTATAATTGAAAAAGGAAGAAGATTCCAAATAGAATCATGACTCTATTGCAACAAGAACTGGAATGTGGATTTCTTGAATTAGTCACGATAGACTCCTAACTGTAATTGGGTTGTTCTCCTTCAACATATTTATTAAATTTTGTGATGATTTAAAATCATCCTCACTAAGTGCCTCCATGCTATAATTGTTGCACTCAGCTTATTCTCGAACCTCCCCTTCTTTGTTGTCTAGACACTCTTTTGGTTGTGGGTTGTGACTCACAATTGTTTTCGGCTATAGTCTACGTCCTCTAGCTCCTTATCTGCAAAGAGTTAGTTCATAAAACACATACACAATAATAACAACCATATCTAAGCACATATATCCATTACAATTCATACATATTCACACATTAATTATGCAATAAACATCACATCATAACCATATTTCCATATA
This sequence comes from Sequoiadendron giganteum, assembly GCA_007115665.2. Classification (NCBI taxonomy): domain Eukaryota; kingdom Viridiplantae; phylum Streptophyta; class Pinopsida; order Cupressales; family Cupressaceae; genus Sequoiadendron; species Sequoiadendron giganteum. The sequence continues at coordinate 536,277,473 of CM021106.1, read as the reverse complement.
CTTCAAATCATGTTTAGGTTTTCATAATAAGCATAAAAGATAGCATAGTATCGGAATATGTTTAAGATAATTGTCTGAGAATGTCTATCAACTTGCATAAAAACATCATAAAACTAAA
>CM021106.1:535751778-536277255 GCA_007115665.2 Sequoiadendron giganteum | reverse complement strand
AACAAGATTATACCCTGTTAGAAGTATAATGAAAAATGAATAAGGAATGCACATGCATTCAGGCACATTGCCTAGATCTCACTGCTCAAAAGGAAAGTCTCACTACCTTACATAAAACAATCAAATTAAATCCATCTGATGAGGTTGAGCTACGAAATTAGCTTCTAGAAATGTCTTAGCAAGCTTTTCAGCTTCCTCCCTATCCTTCTGTTCTTGTATCCTTTTCTCTTCTTCTTCCTTTTTCTTGTTTTCTTCTTCTTACCTCTTCTTCTCAAGTTCCTGATTTCTTTCTTCCTCCAATGCCTTAAGTTTTTCTGCATCTTCCTTTTCCTTTTGTTTCCACTTGATTAGCTCCTCGACATCTTTCTATTTTTGCACTCGTTTTGCCTCCTCTTTCTCTTTATGAGCCTCCTCAACAAGCTTCAACTTATCCACCAAAACTTCTCTTTCTCTTCGATGCCTCGCTTTTTCCTCCTCCAAATCATGAATTTTTTGTATTAACTCCAAATTATCATTTTCTTCTTTGATCCTGAGCTCCTGCTCCATTTTTTTTTTTCTGTTTTTCCATCTCATCAACTCTTCGTTGGGATTCTACCTATGTTTGCTGAAGTAAGGCATCAACTTGTGCCTTGGCATCAATTACCTTTTGCTTCTCAATTGTTGCAGCGTGTGCTTGATCATCCGAGGCCTTCTTTGTCTCCTCAAATAGTGCCAATTGATCCTCTTCTCTCAACACCTATTCAGTGTCCTCCTCTAGAGGCATATTTTCTTGTGCATCCTTCTCTGAAAAAGTCTCATCAGAGTCTGTTCCAACATCATGGATCTCCACCTCTTCTCCTTTTCCCTTCAAGGTCTCAGCTGTACCATAAAGAGTGCCTCTTTGCATTTCATCACTTTGCTGCTTTGAAGGAGGGGCTTGAGAAGATGACTCATCCACTACTGAATTGAAAACTACTGGTCCTACTTGGGCATCTCCCTCTTGTGCCTCTGGTTTATCTTGAGTCGATGCTTCAAGCTCAATTTCTTCAATGTCAAGAGCGAAGAATTCCAAAGGCTCTTTGGAAGGCAATTTCCTCTTGATTCTTTTGTATCCCTTCCCCTTCTTAGGAGCTGGCTCCTGAGGAGTTTTGGTTCTTAGGACAACCCAATGATTAATTCTATCCAAAACTGGCCTCCCTATTTGCTTTATGTCAATGGTCCCCTCACTATCCCAGTCCATCAGATCTAAGCTTTTAGTGCCAGTATTTAATGCTTCATATGATGTACTTGTAAAGATAGCTGATCATAATGGTCCCACACTTTCCTTTGTCCATCTACCTCTCCCAATATCCCCACTCTCTTTAAACCTGGAAATATACCTCCTCTAGCTACTGCATAAACAACATAAGAAGTCATAAAGAAGCATTTGGTTTCTCTTATGCTTGTTAATTGGTCATGAATAGTATCAGAGACAACCATTGGCCAATCAAATTATTGTTTTCCATTAAAGATGGTCTGAATGAAGGGAAACATCCACTCCTTGAAGTGAAATGCATCCCTCTTCCCAAATAATCTAGACAACATCATGATTAGGTATGATACTTCTTTGTAGAATTTTATCCTCTTTGGTTGATCATGGAGTTTGGTCAAAGACTTCTTCTCTGTTCTCAACCATTTTTTGTTCAAGTAAAATTTATTGGCCCCCTTGTATTTGTTGTATTTATCTAAAGCTTTTGCCTCCTTTAACTGTACCAAGTTCTTTGGGTCCGGGACACCAAACATAGTTTAAAACATTTGAGGAGTTAAATCAATAATAACATTGTCCCATGCATCCATACACTGCCTAGTGGGTTGATTGTAAGCACCGGCTACAGTCATAATCAAATCCGGGCACTAGATAGATAGAGGGAATAAGGTGATATGAGCCAAACCAGACTCAACTATTCTTTGAGTTCTCTGTATTATACCTTCAATAAATGTTTCCCAATACAAATCTGCAAAATTGTATGAGCCCAGATTGGTGTCGATTATATCAGACCAATCCAATTCCACTTTGCTTGCAGTGACAGCAAGACCCCTATGATTATACCTCAAAGTATAAGGTAGATGCTTCAACTTTATCTTCTTGGGTTTAGCTACTGCCTTTGATGTTTCTGCAGGCCGATTCCTTTGGGAAACTTCTCCTAAGACTCCTGACATTCTTTAGCTTTCCTACAACAAAACCTCTAATTAGATCCTTGAATGAACATCACAAAACATGCTCTTTAAACCTTACCCTTTATATATATATCGGAGGCGAAAAAAAACATAAAACATTCTAAACTAGACTTCTTTAAAACACTGTCGGGCTCAGAGCCAAAACCGTTATTGAAATTATAATAATAATAAGTGGGATCGGAGTCGGAATTGTCATGGTGATCGAAACCGAAACCAAAATGGAAACTGATTTGGTTTCTTTCAGATTTTATAATTTCATAATCCGTTTCGGTTTCGCTTCCGCTTCTGCCTAATTTATCATTATTTTGAAAGAAGGCTTCCCACTATAAACGGAGTCAGACACGGGATGAAAATGGAATCGATCCCTATTGTAAAACATGGTTCAAAGTCTAGATCGATTTTGATCCTGCTTCTACCTAGGTTATCATGATGTCATAAGTGTTTTTTAATAGTTCGGTAAATGACTTCATAATTTTAAAGGCTAGGTCATATCCAAACGAAAGGGGCTTAAACATAACCTAATAATACCCTCCCCATATGACCGAGAGGCGACTGTACTTTCTAGGGAATCATATTTAAATTAAAACACGAGTAAAGAAACCCTAAACTAAAACCCTCGATATAAAAACTAGGGCACGATTTTAACCCTATTTATTTAAAATAACCAGACTGAATGCTCAATAGATTCCTAAGTAAAAAAAATATTTAACAAACCCTACTCACTATAAAACTATAATTTAACCTATGCATTAAAAAACTAAAGCAACATGATTCGGTCACGACTGAAACATGAAAGCGATCGTGTTGACAAAACAAACATATGAGAAACAACCGAAAAAGTTAAATGAAAAAAATAAATCCTAAACAAAAGAGAAACAAGTCAAAACATATGAACTTATAGAGAATCACAAACTTTCCCAAATCAAAACAATCCAAAATGAACAAAAATAAAAAAATCGCGAAAGTAAAAAGAAGAATGAGAATAGAAAACCCTACCTCGAACGTAAATAAATAGGCTAACCTCCTGAAGCAATCTACGCGCAACAACCTCTCTATCAATCGATTCACTTACACAAAAGCTACACTGCAACTCTGGTTCGCTCTTCAATCTCTTAAGAATAGTGATAATAACTATTCGTTGATCCCTAATTAAGGTAAAAACTCAGATTTTTGCGCATGTATGGCACTTGTCATTAATGCATTAAATGCAGTAGAGTGAAGTCAGAACTGGAGAAGGAACTCGCCCATTATTATCATGTGACTTTAGTAAAAAGTCAACGACCAAGAAATGGCAGGAGTGAAATCGGAATGAAAACTGATTTGGAAACTTGTTTAAATTTCCAACTTGGTTCCCGTTCCAGGTCCGGTTCCGCAAACAAAGAATAAAAAAGAACCAAACATAAAAATAAAACAAAAAGACCGAAATAAGAAAACTTAACATACAAAACCTAGTCTAAAACGAAAGATCAAAAAGCGGAGGCAGAGGCGGAACGTGATTTGATTTTGAAATTTTGAATAAAAATTGACTTCCACTCCGGCTCTGACAAAGACAAAGAAAAAACAAAAATGTTTAAAAGAAAGACTGTTGGGGTGGGGATCAGAATGCATTTTGAAAGAAGTTTCAAAACCCGATTCAATTCTGGTTTCGCTTCCAACAGAATAAACCAAAGAAAAATAAAGTGTTGGAAAAGAAAGACTCCAAACTTTGTTTGAGAAACTATCAAGGACAAAAAAAAAGGGGGACCCATTTTGACCAAGGAAAAAGATGGGGTGGTTATGCAAGGCATAACATGTAGTAATAGTTGGATTGGTGTATGTCAGAATATAGGTCATTGTTGTGGTAGGAGAAATTGAATTTCTACCTTGACTTTGAGTATATTCTGAAGGTTGAGAACAACTAGTAATTATAGGGACATGGTTGTTAATGATGTGATTTAATATACACACAGCTTCTATTTGTAGTTCATTATCAATTATTATCCTCATGTTATCTATGATAGGAACCACAACACCAACAATGTATTCATAACTCACAAAGTTTTGAAATTTCTCTAACTCTTCATCCATTCTTCTTAGGTTCTCTTGAGGGACATTAGAAACCATTGATTCAACATTAGTGTCATTGGTTGTTGGTAAGGAGGTCATAGGAAATGAAGTATCAAGGTTATGATCCATAGTGGGTTGACTAGTGTCAACACTATGAGTGAAAGAGTTAGAAAACCAGAAATCCATGGTGAGTGATGTACCATGGGTTGACATGATTCTCAAACTATGTGTCATGAAAATATTGGAAGTATAACACTAGGTTTTGGAGCTCATACAAGTTTCATAAAACCAAATTCGGGTTCACCAAAATGAAACAAATAAAAATAGGATTTTTACTAATATGAGAAGGATAATTGGGGTATGATGGACCTATTTCTCACTATTTAATTAGGAAATGAGATCCCCACAAAGAATTAACTAACAACCCTTAAGTGAATCAATTCAATGTGAGAATATACTAATTTCCTTATGCTTGAGGATGGTGGTACAAGGTTGAACATCACTTTTAGGAGAAAAAATAACAATATTAAATCAACCTAATTATGCCAATTCAAACCTGTAACAATAATATAAAACATATGATAGATAGAATTTTTTTTTTTTTTGCAGATTTGAGAAGGGAAGAATAATGTTTACAAGTCACCAAAAGGAAGTTTCGGGAGGCAAACTGGGATTCATTTTCCCATGGGTGAATGAGTCTTTTGTCAGGGTTTTCAGAAATCATTCGGGAGCCTCTGATACCATTCCATAGCTTCTATTGATCTCGATTTAAGTGTCAGAAAGTCAAAAATCAGATCTAGTAGGTGAGATTCCATGATTTGACAACTTTTACAACTTTGATAAATTTTCCAATCTTGCACTCTAAGAGGTCTTCAATCATTCTTCAATCCTAAATATGCAAAACAAACACAAGAGGGAAAAATTGTTTTTTTTCATGAATGGGGTTTTTCCTTGGTCAAACCCCATTTGGATAATAAAAACTTGAATTGAAAAAATCATGAAAGAAGGAATGATGAATGAAAAATGCTATGTTGCAACTCACCAAACCCTTGAATAAACCTTTGAATGGAGATCTACAACTTGCATGAAATGGCTTCAATGGATGTAGATCTTGATGCTTGAATACTTGACTTTAATCTTGAAACCTACATCATAATGTTAGCTCCAAAAACATGCATGATACAAGAATAATTTGACATGATGATTGGATCTTGATTGTTGCAACAAAATTCTTGATAAATCTATTCTTGAATGCCCTTGACAATAATATTAGCTCTTGTGAGACTGATCTTAAATAATTCTAGTTGATTTGATAAAATAACCTTATATTTATAGGTATGTATCCTTAATTTCCTAAAAAAAAACATTATAATTTGACATTGAAATATGGATTTGGGGACCTTAAAATACCACCAAAAACATATTTCAAATTTAGGTTCAAAGGCCTAGGGAGGACCCATTTTCCCATGGGTGAATGGGTCCCAGGTCCCTATTCCTAGAACACACATTTCTCAAGGTAAATTATTATGTGTTGGAATCAATTATTGTCGGGATTCCCCTTCATAAAATATAATTTATTAGACTTGTAGATGAAAAATAGGGCTTATTAAGGCATAATTAAGTCCAATTTAATTAGGAGGGCCGAAAAAAAGTGTGAAAATGTAAAGGGATACATTTTCTACACTAAAATGGTTTCTAAAGAAATGGTAGATAAAATGAAATTGCACTACGAAAAACATCCCCATGTTTATTATATTACATGGTTTAAAAAGGGAAACAAAGTCACTATTGATAAGAGGTGCTTAATTAATTTTTCCATTGGCAAGAATTATAAGGATGAAATATGGTGTGATGCCATTCCAATGGATGCATGCTAGGTGTTGTTTGGAAGGCCATGACAAGTTATAACATGAGAGGGTTTGTTTGTTTCACCAAAAATGATAAAAATACATGGGGTTGTTGTTATTCAGGACCCACATTCTTATTTTTATTTTTCAACCTGCATTTTATCCAATATAAAAATACACTTTTCATAGTGTTGATAAAATATCACATTGTTGAAAAATTCCACCACATAGTTTCTCTCTCTCTCTCTCCCTCCCTTTAAGGAAGCTACTTTTAAGATCTAAATTGTTACAAAAGCATAAACAAAAATAAAAATAAAGAATATTTATACCATAAAATAGTTATTTTCATGGGGAAAACCCTTTCAAGAAAAAAAACCCCACACTCCAAAATCCGCCTAGTATATTGTTAAAAATTCAACAAGATTATAATATACTTATAGATAAAGATTTCTTACAAGAGTATCACCAATCAAAGGTAAAAAATATCTCAATAGATACAAGAATCTTACACTTAAGCTCCATCTCATGCTCCTAATATATTAGAGATACAATAAATGAAATTTTTTAATGATATTACAAAACCATGAGATAAAACCACCTAAAAATCATGTCCATCCTTGTCTCCAATAATAAATTCCTATATTTTTTCAAAACATACACCATCATGTGTAACTCCCACTTTGCATCTCATTATGTGTCCAACATGTTTTTACATTTCCTATTTTAGGAGAACCAACTTTGAGAGGCCATAAATTTTGAATCAAGCGTTCAATTGATAAACCATTTTAATCCATGTTCAGGCTCAAACAATACAAATTAGACTTTGAAACTTTAAAAAATGAAAACTTTAATATCTTAAAATCCAAACATGAACATGTGATGAAACTCTATGAGCACATGCTTATTTAGCTATTTTGAAGATTTGGGGAAAATTTTGCACCATATGTGCTTAAATGAAAACTTACTATAAATAGTAACCACATGTAATTTCAAGGTTAAGATATAATTTTCCTAACATTCTCCCACATGTTGAACACCTTGCAAGAGAAAAATGAGTATTGACACCATAAGTTAATTGCTAGGATTCGTGAGGCCCATAAACTATAAATGCCATATGAAATTCTATATGCTCATAGGATTAGTTAAAGAACCTAAAATATTAATCAAAGTCTCTACCTTAACTAGTTTCACCCCACCATACTCGACTATATCTCTAACAAAATGATATTGTACATCAAATTGTTTGGTTATAACATGAAATATCAAGTTCTTGGCTTGGTAGATTGCATTTTGACTATCACAATTAATTGGCACAATACCTTGTTTATTTCTAATGTCTAAAAACAATATCTTAAGCCAAATTGATTCTTTACATGCATGATTAGTTGTTAGATAGTCAACTGTAATAGTGGACAAAGAAACCATATTACCTTGTAGCTTACTTATCCAATTGATTGCACCACCAAATAAACTATACACATAAGAACTAGTTGATCTTCTTCTATCAACATCACCTACCTAGTCTAAATCCACATAACCACGAATATCAATGGAATGACCATCTACTACTATATTACCATGATAACACAAGGAATAATCTAAGGTAACCCAAATATATCTAAAGACTCTTTTAATTGCATTCCAATGAATTATACGATGAGTAGACATATATTTGAAAAGAACTCACACTCCTTGGGAAATATATGGTCTAGTGTAGACCATAACTTACATCAAACTCCCAATTGCACTCTTGTAAGGAAATCTACTCATGTCTTCCATATATTGATTGGCATGTTGGACAATTTGAAACATATAACTTCATTCAATCTTTAAAAAACACAATTGTTTACAATCATGCATGTTAAACCTCTATAAAATTGAATTGACATACTTACTTCGACCAACCCATAATTTTTTTTTCACTCTACCTCTTCTAATTTCCATCCCAAGAATGTGTTGATGTATAATTTGAGACTTCAATTTTGGAATCATACCTTTCCCTTTACTAATATATAATATATCATTGGCATATAATACAATAAATAGGAAACGATCAGTATCAAATTTATAATAAATAAAGTGATTTTATTTAGAATACTCAAATTCTAAAATCAAAACATATGTATCAAACTTTTGGTACCACATCCTAGGACTTTATTTGAGGTCTACAAAAAATATTCAATTTACAAGCCAAATTACTTTTACATTTTACCATGCAACGCTCTAACTGTGTCATATAAATATCATCCTCCAAATCTCCATCATAGCAACAAAAATTGAAAGAAAACATCTAATGGATGTAATTTTTGCAACATGAGAAAATATCTCACCATAAAAAACACCCTCAATTTAAGATTAACCTTTCACAACTAACCGTGATTTTTAACTCTAAATACATCCATTTCTAGACCCATATTTTTTTAAGAAAACTCATTTAAAACTAATAGTTTTTTGTCATTTAGGAAATGGTACAAGATCCCCATGTATCAATCTTTTTAAAATATTTCATTTCTTCATCCGTATAAATATTATATGATCATACACCATTCATACCTAATGCCTCTTCTACATATCTAATCTCATCAATGTTGGTATTCAAAGAAACAATACATCTCCAATAATTAGGTGAATATATTTTAGGTGATTGTCTATGCCTTGTAGAACTTCAAACAAGTTGAATTGGAGGTTCTTCCTCATATTTTGAAGATTCAAAGATAGATGAGATCTCCTCAACTTAGTTTCTATCTGGGGGCCTCAATTCAACATTCTTAGGAATAGAAGGAAATTAAATGACACCTTTCTGATCACTTTTTTCTAGATGCAATGTAATAGAAGAAGGATTAGTTTCTCTAAAAATAAAACTTCTAATATATATTACCTTATGTGATACAAGATCCAAAAGCTTATATCCTTTCAGATCATAGTTATATTTGATGAAGATACATTTCAAAAAATTATTCTCCAACTTTATTTTCTTCTCCATTGGTACATGTGTATATGTCTTAAAACAAAAAACCTCTAAAATTTCTTAGTGAAGACTAGTGACCTAAAAATTCTTCTATAGGCATCTTATCAACAAGAGCTCATATACGAGACCTATTATTTAGGTGATGCATGGAGTGATGGGGAGTGCAGATAAAGAGAATTAGAGATGGATAAAGGTGGAGAGAGGGAGGATGGGAGAGAGGGGAGGGAGAGGTAGGTAGAGAGGTAGGTAGAGAGGTAGAGGAGAGATAGAGGGAAGTAGAGAGGGAAGGAGGGGTAGAGGGAGAGGTAGGGAAGGAAAGGGAGATAGGTGAGATAGAAAAAAATAGAGAGTGAGGTGTGATGGAGAATAGAGAGAGGGAGGATAGGGAGAGGTAGAGAGGGATGGGTGACAAAGAGAAATATAGAGAGGTGAGATGGAGAGAAGTAGAGAGGGGAGGGAAGAGAGAGAGGTGATATGGAGAGAAGTAGAGAGGGAATGAGAGATAGATATAGATAGAGAGGTGGGTGATATTGAAGTAGAGAGGGAAGGGGGGAGGAAGGGAGAGAGACTGGTGATATGGAGACAAGAGAAGTAGAGAGGGAATGAGAGAGATAGAGATATAGATAGAGATAAAGAGTGAGATAAAGAGTGAGGTTGAGAGAGTGGTAGGGAGTGGTGGATGGAGAGGTAGGTGATAGGTCTAGATAATGGTATATTTTTTGTTTATTTTATACCTGCTTTAAGATACTTTTAAACATATTCTACAGACAATGTTCCTACATTATGCTATCCTTTTATATCTATTATGTAGACTTGAACCTTAATTATGATGACAAAATTATGGTTATAATATATTAGTATTACATGGTTTATATGAATGAATTTGTGGAATGTTGATGGAATGCTATGAATTAATCGTGATGGTTATGCTCGTGTACATGTTTTACAGAATTAACTTGTTTGCAAGTCAAAAGGAACCATAGCACAATAGTTGTAGGGTGATCATGTAGCAAGAGGGATGACTAGACACCAAAGCAAAGGATACTCTAGGTTAAGCTAAATGTGGTGGTCGTTGATCAAAGGCTCTCAATAAATATTGGGCGTGAGTTATTATGACTAGTTTAATAAACATTGAAGAGGAGGTTTCCTTCACTGATGGAATTTGACAAGTGGTTATCTATTTGCATACAATTCTATTTTGATAGAGTTCTAGTTATGATAGGATTTATCTTTCCTTTTCAGTTATAGGTTGCATAATTCAAATCTTAATTCCACACTCTATTATCTAGGAGTGGAGTTAACGATTTCAATTAGTTGTTACTTTCAATAATGATTCCCTACGCTTGTATATAGTTGGTTGAATCCATAGGATATTTAGTCAGTTTTCATTAGATTTATGTTCCAATTACTTTCAGTTTCAAGACATGAAAAATATTCCAAATGATTGAGTCCAATCTATGGAAAGATATTTTGTAATCTTTTACAATATGCAATTAATGGAGTTAATCTTATGGGATGCATAGAATCTCTTACCTAGATTGTGTTTAGTTAAGTGGGAATAGTTACTTGAGAATTCCACTCAAGGTATTGTTCTTCACTTCATCTTTTAGTTATTTATTTTTGTTAATAGTTGTTATTAGTTTATCATTGTATATGAATCATATGCAAGTTAATTGAAGTTTCATATCTTGCTTATTATGAGTTCATGTTGTGAATATGCATGTGCATGATTATCAGTAGCACTCCAGAGGATAGATGAGTTGGGTCATTAAGTTTTATTAAGTTTTGGTTAACACAGTATCATTTTATTGGTAGTAGTTAGTTATAGTCTTTATTGGAGGTACCCGTAGCAACTAGTTTTGGTTTATGTTTTTACTATTTTATAGTTTTGTGAATTTATAGCTAGTATAATAACTTAGGGAGGTTATTTCAATTAGTTTAAAGTCCATGAAGGCATATATAAAGTTGCACCATCATAAGCTTACAAGCCCTAGGTTGATAATTTAATGTAGTCTTAAGCAATGTGAAGTGGACTGTTCATCTAGTTAACCCTCTAAATTGAGTAAATTCTACCAAGTTTACAACAAATTAACTTATAATCTACATTTTTTATGCCATTTGTGGGTATGGTTCTATCTTCATAGACTAGTTTTTACATTTTTCATAGCTATTTTTTCTTTTCAAGCATTAAAACTGTTAGAGACCATCTTTTTCAAACAAAAAGTTACTAACATTATGCAAGACCATTGAATTTGAATTCATATTTCATGTATGAAAATGCAAAGAGATTCCTTGGGTAGGTTCCTTCCCTCCACACACTAGGAAGTTACTACAGAAATTGGTGACCATAGTACTCAGAGTGAAGGTATCACTGAAGAAGACATTTAATTTTCACCAACCTCTAGCACACGTACAGAAGGAACATACCGCACCATGGGTGATGCATTAGATGATGATGATGCTCGACCGTCATTTGAGTTTCCTATTACTGACCAGTAAAGGGCTACAACATTGAAGAAAATCCCTCCTTTGACCTTGCCATTTTTCTATGGGTTAATGACTAAAGACCTAGATACATTCCTCTTTGAATTTGATGTCTTATGAAAAATTTATGACTATCCTTCTGATGCACATAGGTTAAATATTTTTCTTTCCACTCTCAAAGATGCAGCTTTGAGATGGTTTATGGGATTAGGCAAAGATGTTGTTCCTAATTGAGACACCATGAACACACTATTTTTGGAGAAGTATCGGGACTACTGTAGAGGACTTGATAGGAGGAAAGATGATATATTCTGAATGACACAAAAGGATGATGAACCTTTATAGGAATAGGATTATATTGAAATATTTTAAATTTTCTCTAAAGAAAAACCCCCAAAAAGAGTTGTCAGAAGAGTCTCTCAGGCTAGTCTTTTTTAGGGAGGTTAATGAATACTATATGGATGAATTGAACCTCAGTGGAAAGTGAGATATTTCTTGGCGACCATTTTATAACATTTGTAAGGCCTGTAGGAATTATTCTAGGACCTTCACAAAAAGGCCAAGAGGAGATAGAACATCAATTCTTGGTAAATCATCTACCAGGGTTTGAAAAATAGAGTTGAGCAATCTATTATACAACATGAAGGAGAATATAAACAATCATTTGGAAAATCACTTGGATACTCTCCAAATTAAGAGAAAGTAGGAGGAAGCCGAGGCTATTCTCATTGAATATTTTCCAAGCTATAGGAAAAGAAAAGAAAATTGTAAATGAAAAAGAGTTGCCAGTATCTAGCAGGATAAATTTGAGAAGCCTAATTTTCAACCCATTAAAGGAGATTATCGAAAACTCTTTTATATAGCACAAAAGAGGCCATGGTAGTAGAGACAAGGTATGTTGCAAGACCCCCTTAGATTTAATTCATCCTTTCCTATAGGGAACCAAAAATTTCCTACTTGGAACTCTCAGGCTTGGCAAGTAAACCAAAACCAGTGGAGGAACCATCAACAGTGGCCACAAGCCCAACCAAATCCTTGGCCACACCAAAATTTTCAAGGTTCCAATTAAAATCCACAATGGCCAACCCAACAGAATCAATAGCAACCTCATATGCAGAAAGTTCAGCAATGGCAACATCCAAATATGAACTACTAGTAGCCCATGGTCACTCCTCCACAACAACAACAAGATCTAATGCCTCTATCAAACCCTGCATCCCAGTCACCCAACCAACAAAAAATACCTACCCAACCTATACCTAACCCTAACACTAAGCCTGCTTAGTAGGCTTATACAAACAAAGGTATGTAATACCCCACTTATGGGGTAGAGGTGAGTGATGGCCACCTCAGATTAGGAAAAAAAATTGCTAGACCTTCATCTCCCCAAATTATAGAAATGGAGGATGAGGAACCTACAATTGAGGCTTATTATAAACCATCTTTGAATCCTAAACCAAATCAAGTACACCAAACTATCTCAGATCCCAAGCCACCTTTTCTTGAATGTCTAGCTATGCAAAATCATCACACACAGGATGAGATGGAACTTTTAGGACTATTGAAAGATGTGAGCATCATAATCCTACTTACCCAAGCTTTCAAAGACATCCCTATCTATACCAAAACTATGAGGGGTCTATGTCTTAAGAAACTAGGAAATAAAAAAAAGATCCATAGACAGTTCATGTCATGGGGAATCTTGTAGAAATAATGTTAGGGAACATTACAGTCCCTAAATATATAGATCCTGGTAGTCCATTTGTGGACGTTAAGATTAATGGAACCCTCATTAAGAATACTTTGATAGACTTGGGGGAAACCATCAATTCCATGACAAAAGAAACAATGCAGTTGCTTCAGTTAGTCAACCTCAGGCCCACACAAATTGTTTTTCAATTAGTAGATAGGTCCACGATCAAGCCTAAGGGAATTATTCAAGACCTAATTATTGCATTGGATTCTTGGGAATACCCTGTAGACTTCACTGTACTACAATCCAAATCCAATCTTATGGGTTACCCACTCATCCTAGACAGACCTTGATTGGCAAAAATTGATGCGTTTATAGGATGTAGGTCTAGTAAAATGATAATATCCAATGGGACAATTACAAAGAACCTGCTTCTTTATCCACTTTCCCAAACATATGCAGACATTGAGCAAGCCATTTGGCTCAATTTGGGTGAGGAGGAGGAAGACAACTATTCTTTGCAAACACTAATGACTATAGAGTGCATCCCCTTATTGGATGACCAGGATAAAGATGATCTCATTACTCACATAATCCAAAATTACTATGGCAGAAGCCCATAGCAACATGACTACCTCATATGCCTATAAGACCCCTTGCAAATTATTATACCTGCCAATTCTATAGAAGAGATATCACATCTATTTCATTCATTACTACCTCAAAAATGTTTACCCATCATACCAAGCCTTGATCTCTTATCAGTTTAAGAGTCATCCAAGGAATTGGAAATCATGCCAAGAAGGAATTTGAATACTAATAATTCCTTAACACTTAGCCACATATGCATGGTATTACCATGATATGAAGGGCATAGATCATGATATATGCATGCACAGGATTTACATTAGTGATGGTTATAAACCTATTTGATAACCACAAAGGTGCATGAATCCTACTCTTAGGGAGATAGTGAAAGTTGAGCTAAAAAATCTCCTTGATGCGGGTTTTATCTATCCAATCTCAGATAGTGAATGGGTCTAACCTTTGGTAATTGTTCCCAAGAAAGGTGGGAAATGGAGAGTTTGTGTAGACTAAAAGGAATCAAATACAACCCCATAGGAAAGATAATTTTCCTCTTCCATTCATTGATCAAGTGCTTGACTCACTATATGGGAAGAAGTAATTCTCTTTTATTGATAATTTCAATGGTTATAACCAGATTAAAATTGCTCTAGAGGATTAGGACAAGACTAAATTTACATTTTCCTGGGGGACTTATTCTTACTCTATTCTTCCCTTGTCTTATGCAATGATCCAACTACCTTTCAAAGAGTATTACTCAACATATTTTTTGATTATGCACATGATTGTATGGAGATATACATGGACGACTTCACCACTTATGGTGAAAGTTATGAGGAAGCTCTCAATAACTTGGAAAAAGTGTTAAAAAGGTGTAAGTAACACAACCTATCACTCAATAATGAGAAGTGTTTCATAATTATGACACAAAGAATAGTATTGGGACACTTTATATCTAGTGCATGAATGTAGGTTGATCCTCACAAAATTGAGATAATATCTACCTTATCTATTCCTCGTAAATAAAAAGATATTAGGAGCTTCCTTAATCATGCAAGCTACTATAGGTAGTTTATCAAATATTTTAGTAATATTGTTGCACCTTTTTTTTTTTTTTGAGTAAGAAAATTGAGTTTGAATGGACATCTGAGTGTCACCACTCCTATGAAGAACTAAAGAAATCTATGACTCAAGCACTAGTGTTGAGAGGGCTTAATTAGACTCTCCCATTTCACATACATGCAAATGCTTCAGATTTGGAGTAGTCTTGGGTCAGAAGGATGGCAACAACGAGTATGGAATTTATCATATCAACAAAAAAATTCAAGTAGAAAAATTAAACTACACTGTAACAAAAAAATATATTCTTGTTGTTGTTTATGCCATTAATAAATTCAAACACTACATTACTAGCTATAAAGTCTTTGTCCATACAGATCATATTAAAATTGGATATTTGATGAACAAGCCAATAGTTAAATGTAGATTGGTAATATGGATACATCTCTTACAAGAATTTGATATTACCATTGTAGAAAAACTTGGTAAAGAAAATGTGGTGGTAGATTTTATATCAAGACTACCAACACAATAAACTGAAGGAGTGGTGGATGATTGTTTTCTTGATGAACACTTGTTTTCTTTGCAAGTATAATTACCCTGGTATGGAGATATTGCTAATTATTTTTTCATAGGGTAGATTCCACCACATTTCTCACCAAGAGAGAAAATACAATTGGTTCACAAATATTTTCCTTACTCCTAGTTATTTGGTTATCTATTTTATACAAGGCTTGATAACATCATGAGAAGATGCATCCGAGAAGATGAGATTTTTGATATCACGAAAGCATGCCATGATGAGCCATGTGGAGATAATTATTTAGCAAAGAGAACATATTTTAAGATCCTCACAACTATCTATTATTGACCTACTTCACATAAATATTCTATTAAATACACCAGGAGTTATGATAGGTGTCAAAGGATGGGAAGGTCAACAAAGAGTGATGAGAAGACCTTACAACCTCAGTTGACATTGGAACCTTTTGAAAAATGGGGTTTAGACTTCATTGGTCTAATCTCTCCTACATCCAATAGTAAGGAATATATCATTGTTTGCATTGACTACTTGACAAAATGGGTGGAAGTTAACGTCCTATAGTTTTCCAAAGATGGTAATGTGGCTAAGTTTTTATATGAAGTTATTTTTACTAGGTATAGAGTACCTCAAGAAATAGTCATTGACCAAGGGCCCCAATTTACTTCTGATCTAATCACCAAGTTGGTTGAGGAATACCAAATCAGACATAGGAAACCAACAACCTATCATCCATAAGCTAATGGTTAAGTGAAGATTGTAAATAGGGAGATTGAAAGAGTTCTCACAACGATAGTGTAGCTGGATAGGAAATATTGGGTTTCAAGGTTACCTGAAGTAGTTTGGGCATATAGGACTACATGGAAAAAAACCACTCGGTTTACACCCTATGAGTTAGTCTATGGAAAGACAATAGTACTTCCTATTGAGTTTGAATATAAAACATTGAGGACAATAGAATTGGGAATGGATTTAATAGAAGAATAGAAGGAAAGGCTTCATTCTTGGAATGGGTTGGATGAGATAAGAATGGAATCGGTCCATCATACAAAGGTAGTACAACAACAACGAATGAAATGGCATGATCAATAGATTAAATCAAAAGAGTTCGCTATGGGAGATTGGGGCCTATTATATGATTTACAGTACAAATATTTCAAGGGAAAATTCTAGTCTAGATGGGTAGGCCCCTATGAGATTAGCAAGGTTTATCCTAATGAGGTAGTACAGTTGCACACATTTGATGTAGTCCAATTTTTACTTCTTGTTAATGGCCATGTAATGCCCCGCCAAGTAACCCTAAAGGAAGTTGCAATTAACATCTTAAGTGAACTAATTTTTTTTTTAAAGTGCATTTAACATACACATTCACTTACTAGTTAACAACAACCTCTAAGGCTACAAGGTTAGGATTACTTCAACCCACACATACATAATACATATAACCGTAGCATTATGAACTTTATGAAATAAACATCATACATCATAAGAATACCACATAACATAATAAGATAATCAACCAAAAAACAATCTCATAAACATTATCTTAAAACAATAGTTACATCACTCATTCCCAGAATGAGGCAATAGTTCAAAAGATTACAATTACAAAATTTCACCTCATAAACATAAGAGGGATAAAATAACTTAAACAAGTTAAAATATTACAATGCAAGATAATACAACAAGAACCGCGAGCTGTCCATCTGGATGTCTCGCCGCCAAGTACTAAAGATCGATGGGGACCCAACGGTTTTGGTGCATGTTCCACCCAACCAATGTGGTACCCGAAGGCCCACCCCCCATGCTAGGAGATAGTAACCAAATAACATGGACAAGGATCTACAACCACTAACCAAAGGCAGACTCATATTGACTCATACTGTTATAACCAACCAAATGAATTAACAAGTACAACTCATTCACTATACAAGTACGAATCAAATACAACTCATTCACCATGCAAGTACGAATCAAATACAATGCACATACAAATCTAGTACAATAAAAGTACAAATCAAATGCCATACATGTACACATCAAGTACAATACAAGTACAACTCCAACATCACTGACATAGGTCACATTGCTTCCAGACATAAAGTAGATCAAGTATGTTCAAATAACCATACACATAACATAATTAACAACAGTTGTCATAGATAGAGTGTCATCGCAAGGTTTGTCATGAGATCTCCTCTGGGCATTCTTCATAGGCTCCGACACAAGTAATCCTGGTGGCCTCAACCGAATCCCGACACTCATACTCACTCATGCGGAATCAACTACCTCTCGCAAGAACAAGATAGTTGATCTTGCCATTCCAGGCCTTCTCACTCATCCCAAGTCTAAACAAGCCCTTGTGTCTATGAGTGAGGATTAAATTATCTTGATTAGTGTGAACTGCATCCTAATCATCTAAGTACATTAATTTAATTATCACTTGATTAACTTACTTTTGAAAGTTACCCGATTTACCACTTTGGGCTCCGGCCCCTAACAAAAGCCACTCTTCTAATGGACAACACACACCCAAACAATCCACCAAGGGAAACACAAGTGCATACCAACTAGGCATCATAATCCACTCCAACACAAGGAGGATACAAATAATAGAAACTCACTCCAAACATTTTGGAGGCAACAATCACATAGTCCACTCCTTTCACAGGAGGTACAAAAGATCTCACTCCAAACATCTTGGAGGCAACAACACATAGTCCACTCCTTTCACAGGAGGCAACAAGATGAAACCACATAACAAGGTCACTCCATACAAGGAGACACGGATCCCATAATCCGCTCCTAAACCAAAGAGGTGCAAACATGCCCGTTCATGAAAACCGGGTAAAACTAAAAAGACGCCATGCACTACCCAAGGGAAAACAACTGGATGACATAAAGATTCAATAACCCTTATCCTCTAAGTTCTTCTGGAAGACTTATAATTTAGGACTGACACTAAAGCCCAAAATCAACAATGCAACTTGACGACATAGCAACAAAAGCATTCAAGTCATCAATCAAATCTAATATTTGGATTTCCTAAATCCATACTCATTCAATAGGTAGTGTTGACAAAGTCAAAGACATGATAAGTAGATCATCTAAAATAATCATAACCCCTATTTCCCTTTTCATTATTGGAAATCTAAAACAATTAAACTTATTTCCCTTTACTGAATACAAAGAATTAAATCCTTTAAGATAAGCATGAGGAAGATACTACTTTTGGATATACTAAATCCATATCTCTTTCATATTCCAATCACAATGATTCAATTAAATTAAAAAAGAAATTAATAAATAACATAATTGATTGCCTCATCAATAAAACAACTTCTTAATTTACTTTTAAATCGACACAAATCCATGCAAGTAAACTTTTTCCATTTCCTAACCAAATCTTACATCTCATTCAATTTTCTATTTAAAACATTCAATCACTTTAATATAATAACATATTGTTTCTCTATCCATTTTTCATATACACTAATCAATCCATTTTTAAATCTCTATTCAATAATACATTGCATGCATCTCATTAAAATAAAATACGATAATGAATTTTATATATATATTTATATGCTCCATATTATATATATATATATATATATATTTCCATATTATATAGACACCATTAATATTCCATTCACAATGACTAGATTTCTCTATGGAACTAAATAGAACATAATAACTGTTTGCCTTTTTCAATGTAGTTAGTTCCTAAATTTACTTCTAATGCAACCTAACACTATTGCAAACAATCTTTTCCAATTTTCTATCCGGAGTCTATGTCTCATCAACCATCCATTTAAAAACATGAAATTTCATCAATGTATAAAAATATCTTTTGGCTTGTCTATTTGGCCACGCATTCATATTGTTTATAATTAAATCTCATAATTAAAACAAACATTTAAATATAAATATTTCTATAATTCTTCAATATATTTAAATATCCTTTTCCTTATCAATTTTGACCATACATTCACCATTTATCATTTAAATTCTTCATGCAAAACTAAATTACACGCACTCAAATAAAACAAGGTAAATACTGATTGAAAATACTCATGGATATATATATACATTTCAATATATTTTCTTCAATCATATTAACAAAATAAATATTTTCTTTTAAATCAAGTAATTACTTCTATTAAAAAATATCTTTCTCTATACATTTTCTACACATACTAATCATTTCTTTTAAAACACTAATAATACCCAATTTGCAAACAACAGAATAAAATATTATTTATTCTCTCAAATGGATATATACCTTCACTATATATCTACTAAATATAAATTAATATATTTAAATATATTTAATCATTAACATATCTTCTATTCTTTACAGAATATTAAATTGTTTAATTCAAAATAAAATATCCATTATCACTAATTTTTCAAAATATAAATATATATTTATCCAATTAAATCAAATTAATAATTGGACCTTTTACATATGGATTTAAATTTCACAATTCAATTTTAAATTATGCATTTTTTAAAACAAATATTTAACTCCTTCAATTAAACTTTAACATGCCATTTTAAAATAACAATAATTTTTTCATATGTTTATAATTTTAAATCCACCAATCTAATATACAAATTTTATTTAAAATAATATAAATAAATATAATACTTTAGTATTATAAATTATAATATAAAATATTATTAAATAATATTTTAATATTATAATAACAATACATAAAATATTAATATTTATAAATATCAATTTATTATTATTTTATTTTCAGAACAGCCATGGAAAATAATTTAACAATAGTCTCATGTTTTAAGCATAACTCAAAAAATACAATCTGGGTATTTGAGATTTTTGGACAGGGTTAAGAAAATATCAAAATGCAAAAACCCTTTAAATTTTTTGAAAACCCAGTTTGGGAAAGTGAAGTTATAGGTGGCGCAACCAGACCATTTTACTAGGAAAATATAACTATACTGTAGATTTTAAAATCCGTTTTTTAATAATAACAGAGGGTTTCATTTTCTAAAAAATATTCTAAATGCCTTGTTCAATCTCTATGTTTAATTTCAATAACAATAAAATCAATTTCTCCAAATAATTTAAATTCAACTAACGTTTTCACAATTTTCACTCAAGAATTTTCACAAGCAAAGGCTGTAAATTTGTTTAATTCTTTTCTTTTAATATCAAATTTATTTTCTAAAACAGATTTAACAAACAAATCTTTAATCATTACTATTTTAAAGAAAACAATCAAGAACAATAAAACACAAAGAGAAAAACCTGGTACAAGAAGCTACAGGAAGAGATGAATTTCTGATGCAAGCCTCTTCCAAAGATTTCCTGAATTTTCTTCAATCCTCCAATGAATCCAATCCAAAATCCAACAAATGCAAACAATCTTTCCTTCAATCAATTCTACAATCAAACTTTCTTCAAACCCTTGTGCAAATTTTCCAAAGTTTCTTTCCTGCTGTAAAAATGTATTTTTCTAAAAACTCCCTCCCTAAAATTAAAACATATATTCTTATAAATCAAAAATACCTAATTCAACCCTAATTCACATTACATGCAAATTAGATATTTCAATTTCAATTTCAATTTCAATATTTACAACCCTAATTCACATTACATGCAAATTAGATATTTCAATTTCAATTTCAATTTTCAATTTCAATTTCACTTTCAATTTCAATTTTAATTTCAATTTCAATTTCACTTTTCAAAACCCACTTTCAATTTAAAATGAAATTTCAAATAATAAATTAATTTTCAAAGTTGCAACCAATTTCCCAAATAAACATTTAATTACAATTTCTAATTTAATTCTCACACGTTGGAATTAAATTCCAAAATTAATTCTAATTCTTTTATTTCCTTTTCATTCTCTTGCATCACGTTTAATTAATTAATTTAATTATTTAATAACTAAATTCAACCCCTTGGATCAAATTTAATTAATTAAATAAACTAAATATAATTAATTAATTTAAGTATAAACTTTTATCCACATTGCATTATTTAAATTAAATAATCATCAACATGATTTAAATGCAATTATTCTAAATATCTATTTCTCATCAAGAATGCTTCAGAATTAAATAAAATCAAGCAAGACAGACAATGACTCGACACATACAACTGACGACACACTAAGGCTAGGGTATAGACTTGACACATGTTACCTAGCTACTATCTCCCATTCAACTTAACCGTTGGATCGACATGCTCAAACCTGTGAAACCAGGTGGAGTCGATGTCATGTACCTGCAATCTTGCAACCAAGTAAACAACATCATACAATATATCCAGCATATAATACACACCGTGAAGAAGGAATTACGGATTCGCAGGGCGCTCGCAACCGAATGATGCGAACTCGTCCTCTTCACCAATACACTCATCGAAACTGACACTTTTATCATAATCCAGTAATCTTATAATAACATCTCATGTTAACTCTACAACATCATTAATCCATAATGCAAGTGAAACAATAATCAGATAACTACATCCCACAATAATATTTGTCACTCAATAGTAGCGATCAAAACATTATAAAAAAATGTATCCAATATCAAAGTAATTGCAACCAAACATAGCATAAAACAACTTGAACAAGAATCAAAACGGAGGGGTATTACATTGGTCTAATCTCTCCTACATCCAATAGTAAGGAATATATCATTGTTTGCATTGACTACTTGACAAAATGGGTGGAAGTTAACGTCCTATAGTTTTCCAAAGATGGTAATGTGGCTAAGTTTTTATATGAAGTTATTTTTACTAGGTATGGAGTACCTCAAGAAATAGTCATTGACCAAGGGCCCCAATTTACTTCTGATCTAATCACCAAGTTGGTTGAGGAATACCAAATCAGACATAAGAAACCAACAACCTATCATCCATAAGCTAATGGTTAAGTGAAGATTGTAAATAGGGAGATTGAAAGAGTTCTCACAACGATAGTGTAGCTGGATAGGAAATATTGGGTTTCAAGGTTACCTGAAGTAGTTTGGGCATATAGGACTACATGGAAAAAAACCACTCGGTTTACACCCTATGAGTTAGTCTATGGAAAGACAATAGTACTTCCTATTGAGTTTGAATATAAAACATTGAGGACAATAGAATTGGGAATGGATTTAATAGAAGAATAGAAGGAAAGGCTTCATTCTTGGAATGGGTTGGATGAGATAAGAATGGAATCGGTCCATCATACAAAGGTAGTACAACAACAACGAATGAAATGGCATGATCAATATATTAAATCAAAAGAGTTCGCTATGGGAGATTGGGGCCTATTATATGATTTACAGTACAAATATTTCAAGGGAAAATTCTAGTCTAGATGGGTAGGCCCCTATGAGATTAGCAAGGTTTATCCTAATGGGGTAGTACAGTTGCACACATTTGATGTAGTCCAATTTTTACTTCTTGTTAATGGCCACAAAATGAAGTTGTATAAAAAGCCATTACAGAAGGATGACTTTATATTTCCACTTATCTAGGAATATGGTGCTTCTAGTGAAACTAATATAAAATCTGATACAAAAAGTCCTACTTTAGTAATATGTGACATACCCAACACTTCTGGTGGCCCAGAGATTGAGTTACACATCTTAGTACCTGAGCTTTCTTGGCACTAATTTTTCATGTTTTTCTCACAAGAACACATTGCACATTATAATAATGCTTCAAATATATTCAGTGGGACATGTTATCAATATTCACAAGGGTTTTGATGCTGAAGGGACATGTAGCTTCACATTGTCAATGTTCAAATTGGGACTTGACACTGCAGGTGCCCGCAACAACGTCTGGAAACCAAAATAATATTCAACTCACTTGGCACCATATTTATTGTGAGTCCATTGACATTCATTTCAAATATATTCACGTTCATTATCCATCATTTCATTGCAAATACAGTGGCATAATTATTTTATTACCCACTCTCATTCCAATTACTTAAGTTGTCACATCGCCAACTCATACTTGTCATTTCCATCTCATCAAATCCACTCGCCACACATTATTGATTATCTTGTAGTTAACATGTGTCACATCAAATAAAGGAATAAATATATTCTTACAATTTCCACATGCAAAATACGTTTATTTTTATGAGGCAGTACTTAAGGTATGCTATTATGATTAATTTTGTTTTCTATAAACTTTCATACACTTATTCATTTAATTCCATGCATGTGAATTATTATATCTTTAATTTTCATCATTATGAATTTATGCCACCTCCAATTCATCAATGTGAAGTGAGGTCTCTTCACCAATTAAGTTGGGGGAGGGTACGCCTTACTCGGTCTTTTCACTAGTCCTTTTGAATCTACCACCCAAAACCAAATTTAATGAGTATTATGAAATGCAAAACCCTTAGTCATGTTTTATTTTTTGTTGCCATTTTCAAAATTCCAAAGTTGCTAAAACTTGAAACCTTGAGAATTGAATGAGAAATTTAGCTTAGTTAGAATAGAGTTGAACTCGAAAGGGAATTTGGAATTGCATTATGGTAAAGTAGAAAGGATATATGAGGAAAGGGAGGTTTTGAAGTGGTAGAGCAGTTTGAAGATGGTGGAAAATTGAATTGAATTTTTGAAGCTAAATTTGGTATATTGAGCAGAGAAGGGAACAAGGATGGGAGGAGATGTTCTAATAAGAAAGCCAATCGCTCAGTAATGAATTTTGGAGAATGCAACAGTCTTTCCTATCTTCACAAGGGTTGAATTCCTTGATTACTTTCTAAAGTTGGAAAAAATTAGTGATGATTTAACAAGAATATTTTGTAGAAACCCTTCAATACGATGAAGCAGTGGTAAAGGGTCTTTCTATAGATGCATCTAAAAATTCCATTACATAGTTTTAGGACTACCAAGGATAAGAATTGAATTCTCGGCTCATTCTGATGTAGTTATAACTCAAGAAGAATTTTGCATAACAAGAGAGGAATTAGATTCCTCATCACAGGGTACAAAAAGGCTTTATCTCCACTAGTTGTGGGAAAGATGTGCCTCTTATATTATTAGATATATTACATGTGATGGCAGAAAAAACCTTTTATATATGACCCATTTCAAATTTTTAAGTCATCTAAGGCATAATAGGGTAGTAAATTTACCAATTTTTCTCTATAACTTGTTGAAACAAATGGCTTTGGAATACTAGAAAAGGTAGTGTGATACTTCTCTCTCACACCATTTCTTAGTTAGCCTATTGATAACAAGGATTTTGAGAATCCAATAGCCACAAGTGAGGTGGGAGGATTTCAAGGTAGAAAAATGCAAATACATTAATAGTTTTCTAGAAGCTCCTGTAGTCCCTGAGGATACAAAAAACCAAAATGAGTCTGAGGTTGTAGGAAACCAAAATGAGCCCCAAGATGAACTTGAGGAGGAAAACCCTCATGTTTTCCCTATGGCATCACCTACCTATAGCCAAGGCGAGCATGAAGAACTTACAGAGCCAAAGTCTAGGCAACCCATGAATGAGGAATTGCCTTCTTCTTCTAAGTCACAAAAATCTAAAAGCCAAAAAGGTGGTGTATCTACCTCTCCTATTCCCTCAAATCCAGAAGAAGATATTTCAAAGAAACCAAGGGACACTCAAAAGTAGAAAAAGAAGGAAGATCCTAAGAAGAAAACAAGTGTTAAAAAGGGGAAGAGTAAAATTAAAGAAGAAATATTAACACCTAGATGCTCTAGTAGGCTCAGGAACCAAGGTTCTACTAAAGGAAATATAGAAGAAATACCTCAGGAAGAATAACAGGTCAGAAAGAGAAACCTTAGGAAAATGTCATGCTTGTAGAAATTGACTCTAAATTGGAGAGAAATGTTCCTAGTAATGAGAATGTACTAGTAAGAAAGAGAAGGTATGTAGAGACCATTTTTGATTATGAATCAAAAGACATATATGATGCCAAGAAATTTTGAACAAAAACCTTTCCCACTCATAAAGATTATCAAGAGATAAATGAGTCATTTGAGAACATAGAGTAAGCTTACATTGAAGAAAGATATGTAATAAAGGAACTCTAGGAGGCACTGGACAAAAATAAGCTCCTAGAAGAATTGGTGCAAAATTATGAGTAGAGGGATAAAGAAAGAGAGGTAAAAATGAAGGAGATGGGGGAGAAATTACAACTATATGGTCATGGAATTAAACTTGATGTGCTGGCACAGTTGGTTGTTGCTAAGACATGGGATAAATAATTGGCAGTGCCAGATGAGAAACCCTCTACCCTTAAAACTCATGATTATCATACAACCTACTCACTTAGATACTAATTGTGGAAAGTAATTGATAATTTTGTAAAGGAAAAAGAGAAATGGATAAAGGAAAAGGAAAAGTATGAACATGAATTGAAAAAGAAGGATATTGAACTGAATAAAATATTAGTTCGGATGGAGGAGATAGAAAACAAGGCTGCACAAATATTCAAATGTAGTCCTCTACCGAGAACTTATGCAGTGTTCCTCCAAGAAAGGTTTTATGTTTTCTATTTACTAGATTAGTTAGCAATCATTTAATTGGAATGAGTCCAACTTCTGAGTTTCTTGAAGTTTTTGCTTCTTCAATTAATGAAGATCAGGATCACTTGTGTGAATTTTATTTACACAACTATGTGATCCCTGATGAAATAGAATGGAACCCCTTAATCTTTGTGGGGGATCTTCATATCAGGGCACTTTCCTCTTACTATAGAAATGAACAGCTTAGGGGTGAGATTATGGAGGAATATGAAGAGAAAGAAAAATCTATTGCACTTCTAATAAGAAGACTGGCTAAGGATCTAGATATAATAATTGATGAATGGATGAGACTCCTTATACAAAAGAGAGTAGGAAATAAGATCTTGAAGCTCAGGGAGGAAGACTATGACAGGATGAAAATTTTAGTTGTTAGGTTATTATAATAGTGTTTTAAATATGTGCAAGATAGACGAAATAGTTTGACACCTGAACTACAAAAGAAAGAGCCACATTCCATGCATAATATCATTGCTATGCTTAAGAGGGAACATAATTACATGGAAACCGATATCAACTAGGGAATTCATTGGATGCCACTCACTTTTTATTCATTGACTCTTGTCACATATATATTTCTTTTGATTAATTAAATGAAGTTATTAATCATTATGTTGCTATTTTAATTGAAGTTAAATGATTATTTTAACGAAAGTTAAATTGAAATGAAATTGAAATTGAAATGTAATTATTATGATTTGAAATGCATTTATATTAACTTCGGGGTTTGTCATTGCTAATGTAAAATCGAGTGCAAGTGAGCGCAGGAACAGGTGAACGTGATTGAAGGCAAGAACAACGATCAGGTAGAGTCATTTAGCTAATTGATGTTTAAGACCTGATGGAATCTCACACACTCACATATATAATATTTTAATGTATTTTGCGTTTATCATGTTTTCAAATTTTAAATCTAGTTTTAATGTTTTAAATTGTGAAAATGCATATTGATTTAAATGACGATTTGATGAAATTGACTTAAATTAAATGATTAGATTGATTGTTTATATATTTTTATTATTGTTTGGAAATAATATGTTTGAAATTTCAAAATTTAAATGCAGTTGATTTTTATTTTGAAATTAGATTAAAATTTAAATAAATAAAGTATTTTATAAAATAAATGCTTTTTAAAATTGAAATTATGAAAAGAGGAGATTTTTAAATTCACAATTTGAACAAAAATAGCTAAAAGGAGTTATTGGAATCAAATAAAAAATAATTTGAAAACAAAATTGAAAAGAAATAGAAAATCAAACATCCGTTCAAATTGGAATTTGCATTCAAAAAGAGAACTTCAGTTAACATGTGGAAGAAAATATCTTCAAAAAAGAGGAAGCAATCAATAAATTGGAACTGAGAGATTAGAGAATTGATCTAGAGATTAGTGAATAAATAGTGGATCTCATTTTCCTTGTTTAGATCAATTCATGAAAGAAAAGAAAGAGGATATATGCAGGAAAAAAAATTCAAAATTAAAGGCATAGAGGAAAATTCATCTTAGAATTATTGTCTATTTTATTCTGGATCTTATCTAGACGTAGCAGGAAGAGGAAATTATTTTGTAGAGAGCATCCATTGGAAGAGTTTCAGTTTGTACATAGCCTCTAGGAGAACCTTTAGTTTCATGCAGCCATCAGGGAAGGAGTGACCAGCATAGGAGGTGCATAAATTTTCCACCCAGCACAGGCAAAGATCCTTGAGAAACAACAAGGTACACACGTGGAAGGTAGGCACAACAATAAAAGAGGAGTGGCCAGTTGGGAGGTGTAGCTAGTATCAAAGGTGTGCAGACTTAAGAGGTGTGGCCACCACATAGCCTTCCCCACACCCTACACACAGGAGAAGACACCTTATGCATGCTCCTTTCACCCCCTCACAGTGACCAAGTAAGAGGCGCGCACAGCTAAGAAGAAAGAGTGGCAAGCAAAAAAGACTTAGGAGAGGGTGCGGCCAGGGATAAGATAGGCCCTGGGACCTCCTCAAATATTCTTTGCAGCCACTAAGACTTTCCACGTGCGCACAGGTAGTGAGAGGTCTTGAAAGAAATACAAAGATCTCGGGAAAAAGAATTAGAAAACAACAAACACCTTCAGAGTTTGAGAATTTCATCAGGTAGGATTTGTAAATTTAATTATAAATTCTACAATAGATCTTGCAAATCTTTTCTAATTTCTAGAATTTAGTCAAATTTAAAAGAGAATCTTGTTTGTTTGATTTAGGAAAGAGAGTTTTAAAGAATTGTTGCAAAACTATTCCTTTATATTTTATTGAAACTTCAAACAAATCAGACTGTATTTATTTTCCAGAATATTAGACAAATTTAGGAACATAAGAATTTAGGAAAAATCTTGACTAAAATCATAAAATAAACAATGAAATGAATCTAGGAAAATTTATAAACCAGAAAATGATTTTTTATTATTTTAGATCCAAAAACGATCTTGAACAGAAAATAGATTACTTTGGCTGACAAAAAATTTCTTAATTGAATCTAATTTGACAAATAAACTCTGAAAAAAAAAAATTTGATATAAATAAATTCAAATTTAAACACGATTTCGAAACGAAGGTTATTCAAACATGGAATTTTCACCTTACAAATGAAATTGTCAAACAAAAATAGGTAAATGAGTTATTTTAAATCTGATGAATGATTATTATTTATTTTATGAGAATATGTTAAACTGAAAATAAAATGATTAAACTTGAAATATGATTTATTTAAAAACATCAAGAATGAATTTGAAACAACATTAATTAGATGAGTATAAATGAATGAATGTATACTCTTTTAATTATGTTTTTATATGTATTTAACTTGCATACTAGAGTTACACCTTCATTTAACTTTTTTTGATTATTTAATTTACTCACTAAATATTAATTTTATGTCTTTCATGGATTCAAACAATGGTAAGAAATGACTTTTTAAACTGTTTTCGCTTCAAACAAAGTTTTTAGTTTGTTGTTTTCAAAAGATTGTGTTTGACTGATTAGACCATGCATGATTGATAGATGGCTTTGCATGTCATGTTTTTGGGGAAAGTTGCCTTCCGAGATGGGTGCCGAATATGGGTAAATAGAGAGTCTATTTTTTCTTTTCCAAAACTACTTTACTTGTCGTGCATGACATTTTACTTGGCCAAGTAATTTAAGGATTATTGAAACAGATGAATTTATTGAACTCTCTACCATATCCTATTATTGAACTTGCTTATATCTTAAATGATTTAGAAAAATGAAAATTCTTGTGGTTTTACTAGTTATACTAGGCACACACTAGATTCCATCTTGCTCGTAGACTACTTTTTGCTAAGTGATTCATGCAGGGTCGGGTATTTCTTGATTGACTAAGGAATTCCGAGGAAGTGTAAGCTTCGAGGTTGGGCGGAAAAAGCGCCTAATCCTTTTTCTCTTCTTCTTTGTTGAAGATTTTCTTTTGGATGGAAGATCAACAGATGACATCTTATTTTATGCTTTATATATTCTTTATTATGTAATGAAGAGCTTAAGGTGATTGAATGCCTAAGTCTCGATTTGTAGCTGATATTATTATCATATACTGTGTTTAGAATTCTAAATTGTGTAATATGACACATGTATCTATTTAGAATGGAATTGAATATGAAATTGTCTTATCCACTTTATGTCGTTGTTTGTAATTGACTAGTTTTTTTGATGTCTAAATGAATGAGATGACGACTATATTTTGAGTATAATTGATTTTATTTAAATTATTTGTCGATGTTGTTTTAAAGAGTTTCTTCTCTTTACAATTCTCCTTTATTTGATTCCATATTGGACAAGGGAGAAAAGTGATGAGCGTGAGAGAGTGGGAGCCATCTAGATGAGGCAACTTTTAGAACATCAAGGTTTTTATCTAAGGCAGATTCAAGGTGTTAACACATTTATGGACTTATGACAAATTTCTTAGTACTACAATCAAGATCCCTAAATTTTTTCTTGGGGACAACCAAAATGCTAGTTGGGGGGAGTGATAGGTCTAGATAATGGTCTAGTTTCTATTTTTTTTTATACCTAATTTAAGATAATTTTAAACATATTCTCTAGACAATGTTCCTACATTATGCTATACTTTTATATCCATTATGCAGACTTGAACCTTAATTATGATGATGAAATTATGGTTATAATATATTAGTATTATATGGTTTATATGAATGAATGTGTGGAATTTTGATGGAATGT
This sequence comes from Sequoiadendron giganteum, assembly GCA_007115665.2. Classification (NCBI taxonomy): domain Eukaryota; kingdom Viridiplantae; phylum Streptophyta; class Pinopsida; order Cupressales; family Cupressaceae; genus Sequoiadendron; species Sequoiadendron giganteum. The sequence continues at coordinate 536,247,082 of CM021106.1, read as the reverse complement.
TATGAATTGATTGAGATGGTTATCCTTGCGTACATGTTTTGCAGAATTAACTTGTCCGCATCTCAAAAGGAACTATAGCACAACAATTGTGGGGTGAACCCGTAAGAAGAGGGATGACTGGATACCGAAGCAGGGGCAGCTCCAGCTTAAGTTGAACGCGGTTGTCATTGATCAAAGGCTCTTAATTAATATTGGGAGTGCATTATTATGACTAGTTTAATAAACATTGAAGAGGAGGTTTCCTTCATTGATGGAATTTTGGAAAGTGGTTATCTATTTTCATATAGTTCTAATTTGACAGAGTTCTAGTTCTGATAGGATTTCTCTTTCCTTTTCAGTTATAGGTTGAAAAATTCAAATCTCAATTCCACACTCTATTATCTAGGAGTGGAGTTAACGATTTTAGTTAGTTTTTTCTTTCAATAATGATTCTCTCAGCCTGTATATAACCGTTGGTTGAATCCATAGGATAGTTAGTCAATTTTCATCAATTTTATGTTCGAATTAATTTTAATTTCAAGACATGAAAAATATTCCAGATGATTGAGTACAATATGTGGAAAGATCTTTTTTCATCTTTTAAAATATAAAATGAATGGAGTTAATCTTATGGGATGCATAGAATCTCTTAGTTATATTGTGTTTAGTTAAGTGGTAATAGTTACTTGATTAGGCCACTCAAGGTATTGTTCTTCAATTCATCTTTTAGTTATTTATTTATGTTAATAGTTGTTATTAGTTTATCATTTTTTATGAATCATTTGCATGTTAATTGAAGTTTCATTTCTTTCTTATTATAAATTAATGTTGTGGATATGCATGTGCATGATTATTAGTAGCACTCGGAGGATAGATCAATTGATTCATTAATTTTTATTAAGATTTGGTTAACAAAGTATCATTTTATTGGTAGTAGTCAATTACAATATTTACTATAGGTACTCGTAGCAACTAGTTCTAGTTTATGCTTTTACTATTTTATAATTTTGTCAATTTCTAGCTAGTAGAATAACTTAGGGAGGGTAAATTAATTAGTTCAAATTTTGTGAAGGAATATATAATGTTGCACCATCATAAGCTTACAAGCCCTAAGTTGATAATTTAATGTAGTATTAAGCAATGTGAAGTGGACTATTCAACTAGTTAACCCTCTGAATTGAGTAAATTCTACCAAGTTTACAATACATTATCTTAGACTCTACAGTAGGTATTTAGAGGGAGAGGGGAGATAGAGAGAAGTAGAGAGGGATGGAGGGAGGGAGGGAGGGAGAGAGGAGATAAAGAGAATTAAAGAGGGAAGGAAGGAGGGTGGGAGAGGTAGGGAGAGAAAGAGAGAGAAGGATATAGAGGTAGATCTTGATCTAAGGGGAGAGAGTTAGATAAAGGGGTGGAGATAAGGAGAGAGATAGGTTTAGAGTGCAAGTTATATATAGAGTGAGATATAAAGTGAAAAGAAAGATGATGGGAACCTACTAATTATTGAAATTTGACCTAGTGATTATTAAAATTTGACTGTATAACAATTCTAATATCTTCCAAAACCTAGAATCTACATTATAACTCCTAGAGATTCAAAAAAAATCTTAAACATCTCAAAACTATATACATAAAATATAAATTAAATTATTAAATTTCACTTATACTTAAATTTTTATTTCATGTATATAGTTTGACCGAAAGAGAAAGAGAAACAAATTTTTTCTTCATAAAAAAATGAGCAGGTTATAACACACTCACATTTTCTCTTTTATGGGACCAAAAAGTGGGGTGGCCACTTTTTGGTCCACCATCTTGGTTAACATGACCTCTACTTTATCTATTTTTTGAGTAAAGATATGTTGAACATGTAAATAATAATTATTTATATCTATGTATAGGATATATTATTTATGTATAGTAATTGTATCACATCCAATAATATGCACATTCTAGGTATGTTATGTATTTTATCCCCACAAAAAATTATTTTACCATACAAAAATAATGTGAAAATTGTAGTCGCTACTAATGTTTAGTAAACTTGGTGTTAACCAAACAATTCAGAGGGGAAACCTAGTTGAAAAGTCCACTTGACCCTTTTGAAAGACCTTAATTGAATTATCAACCAAGGCTAATAATATTGTGGTGGTACTGGCACTGTATGTGCCTTCAAAGACTCAAGACAAGATAAATCACCCTAGCATAGGTGTTACACTTGCTGAAATATCATAAAAATGCATAACAGTAAAGGAAGTAATGTTGATGCTATTGCTACGACTTCCTACATTATAAGACTATGACTAATTTACTATCAAGGAATGAATGCTAGAATCTAAAAAATTATGTTAACTAAACTTACACTCTGTAGTACAACAAGGTTAATAAAACTAAGGCATAAATGTGAAACAAGAATTGCTCATGAATCCATTTACAACAGTAAAAAAAAAAATCTAATTAACACAACATGAATTTATGAAATAACTACTATAACATAAGTAACATAAAATGAAGCGGGGGACAATTACCTTGAGTGGCCCTTGGTCAAGTGACTATCTTTGTTGATCTAACCCAAATCAAGCTCCTTAGATTAACAAAATCATAATAAATTAAAACCATTCATTGCATAACTCAAAATATCACATAAGATTCTATTGGAATATCTTATTCATGAAATCATGATTGTGAAACAAAAATTGTCCATGTAAGAACAACTAATTGAAAATATCTGATAGCTATATCTTCTATTGAACAATTAACTAACTCTCTCATGCCTCAACCATCGAGCCAGACATATAGGCATGGGGGATTTTATTTAAAACATGAATCTAAATTAAAATCATAAATAACCACTCCTATATATCAAAGCATGATAAATATTAAGCAATCTAAACTATAATTGAAAAAGGAAGAAGATTCCAAATAGAATCATGACTCTATTGCAACAAGAACTGGAATGTGGATTTCTTGAATTAGTCACGATAGACTCCTAACTGTAATTGGGTTGTTCTCCTTCAACATATTTATTAAATTTTGTGATGATTTAAAATCATCCTCACTAAGTGCCTCCATGCTATAATTGTTGCACTCAGCTTATTCTCGAACCTCCCCTTCTTTGTTGTCTAGACACTCTTTTGGTTGTGGGTTGTGACTCACAATTGTTTTCGGCTATAGTCTACGTCCTCTAGCTCCTTATCTGCAAAGAGTTAGTTCATAAAACACATACACAATAATAACAACCATATCTAAGCACATATATCCATTACAATTCATACATATTCACACATTAATTATGCAATAAACATCACATCATAACCATATTTCCATATACTTCAAATCATGTTTAGGTTTTCATAATAAGCATAAAAGATAGCATAGTATCGGAATATGTTTAAGATAATTGTCTGAGAATGTCTATCAACTTGCATAAAAACATCATAAAACTAAATAATTGCTAGAATCATCATTCCCTCCAACTATCCTTTTTCTTTTCCTCAAGCAAATAAACTAGGGCTGGAGGTTGTAGTGCAAAGTGATTTCCTTGAGATTTGTGACAAAATCCACTCTAATTTTTTTTAAATAAAATTCTCTATAGAATGCAAGCCCTACCATTATATTAATCTCAAATTTCTCAAATTCTTCATTCTTCTCCCCTATCCAGTGCGGTACTGTGTAGAGAAGCATCAGTGGTTGGAAGGTGAGTGGTACCCATTCAAGTCCTTTTTCTTTGGCAATATATCCATGTACTTGTAATTTATTTCAAGCATGGCCATAAAATTATAAATAGAGTGGGGCTCTTTCCTCTGCAACTACTTGGTTAAACTATCCCATCTTTCTTGCACAAACTGGTAAAAATGATGGATGAGTCCAACAGTCAATATTTGCATCGTTCTATAATCTTACATTCTCAAATTCATGATTTTCCCTTTGACACCTTTGTGTTGCAAAATTTATAACCATTCTTCTATGATCCCATTAGGGGTTTTAGATTCCTTCCTAATTGGGAGAGCAACTAATTTCTTTCTCCATATACTCTTGAATGATTTCACCCTTATACTTTTCATTTCTGAAATATGATTCTAGTTCCCTTAATTGCAAATCTCCCACAAACATTAAAATTTGTTCCATTATGTATCTTTTGGAACAACATAATTATGAAAATACTATTCACACAATTGATCATGTTCTTGTGGTGTGGCATCAGAAAAAAAGATTTAGAAAATCAAACTTCGTACTCATAGAAACTATCTGATTACTAATCAATCTACTGAACTGATATCTCAAGAAGTTTTCCTACAAGAATAAATCATATGTCCTAGCTAGAGATCTGCATTTAACAATTTGGGTGGTCTTATTTGCTACTTCTTCCACCTTTATTTTTAACCTTTTTAATTCAATATCTTTACTCTCTAGTATTCTAATATTCTCTAAGACCATTGTTTCCTTCTCCTTCAATTTTTCCTTTTGTTGGGAGAATTATTGAGTAACTTTCCATAATTGATATCTTAGGGACATGGTTGTATGACAGGTTGGAGTTTTTATAGTAGGAGATCTTTTTTTATCATCTGCAAGCTCTTTGTTACTTGTTTTAACCATTTCTAATTGTGCAAGAAAGTCTAACTTTGTCCCATGCCCATAAGTATGCAATTTCTCCTCAAACTCTTGAATTTTCAATTCCCTTTCCTTATCCCTTTGTTCATAGGTTTTTACCAGTTCTTCTAGTTGTCTAATCCTCTCTAGTTCTTATTTTAATTATCTCCTTACATTTATTTCCTCTAAAAGTAAATCCTCATCTTTTTTCAGAAATTGTTCATCACCACCCCTAGTGTACTCATAACCCTCATTGTGAAGGCTAGTTGAAGTTCTTTTCTTGGTTTTATATGCAACATAAATTTCCTTTGAATTTGATTCAAAGGTGGTGAATTGTACCATTTCCTTTTTGTGGGAACATGCGCATTTTTAGATACATTGTCTTTTAGTTCTAATTCAGCCCCTATTTTCAACATACCTTCTTCCTCCTACTTCATAATATTACCCCTCATAGCACCTTTCCTTTTCAAGTACTATGAACACCTTGGTTGGGTGGGCTTCTTTTTCTACACCTTTGAAAATAGATGTTTTAGAAGAAGCTGGGGTTTCATGTACCTCTTTATCTATAGGTTGATCGGATATTACGTGTGGTTATCTTTGCACACTTTTCTCCTTTGGTTTTCCCCTGATGTGGTTAGGTGAAGCAATAATAAAAACAAGGGGCATTTCCATTAAATATGTAGCAGGTGACTTTAGCTTTTTAGGGATTGTTTGTTCCTCAAGAATAATGTTAATACCTTCATAAATCAAAAAGCTTTCCTAGGAAACCTATGGGTATTGAACCCTAAGGATTCTCTTTACTAATAGAGTAACCAAAGAGTAATTTGATAGATCTAAATTATTTATTTTCCTTTGATACTTAGACACCATTCTCTTGAACAAATTATAGAGGAAATTAGGTACATTAACCAATTTGTTGTGATAAAGGTGACTCAAATGATAAAAATGTATAATATAGAGAAGGTATTGTCTACCATCACAAGTGACATATTTAATAATTTAAGAAGAACAAGAATCCAATAGCCATGGAAGTGACAATCTCTTGGTGCCCTGTGATGATGAGTCAAGATTTTCTCGAGGCTCACTAAATTAATCCCTGACAACTACTACATTTTCTCTGATAGGTAATTCAACTCGATTTTTTGGTAGATTGGATACCTTTGCAATTGTAGCCTCTAAAATTTCCACCCTCAATCCTCTGATGGTAGCTTCACCATGTTGTTGTGTTGTTACAAACTACCTTGTCATGTCTTCATTATATTATGTTAGGTTTAGGAAGTAATCTAGAAAATCTTTCTCTTGTGAAAATGTGCAAGACTAATCTACCCTCCAATATCTATTCATCTGTAGATGGTTCCCTTTGGACCATATCACCTCCAATGATGAGATATCCTTACTCTTATTTTCTCAAACTTTGCAAATTTCAGCTCATAATTCAAATTCACTAACCCTTTATATTTATAACACTTCCATTCCTCAACTGCAATCTCTATTACTATACCCTCTTTCTCTTTTGTTTCATCTTGAATCAACTTGAATTGTCTTTGAATTATCTTATAATTTAGGGAACAAACAACAAAAATGGTTGCAGATGTAGAAAGGTAGAAAAGCAAAAAGGGTTTGTGTGTTTTTTTTTTGTGTTTTGATTTTGGTGACCTGAAAATTATTTTTTTTGGAATATATACTATCTCCCCCAAAACATCTTGAAGTGACCTCACTTCAATGCATGTGACTAGGAGGAGGGTATGATTATTGATTATGGAAATAATATTAATGAAATTAAAGCATGCAAAATTAAATGCGAGGACATATTGAAAGCATTGGAAATCTATATTAATCATGAAAAAATAGTATGTGTACCTATCATTTTAGATGAACTTAACTCCACATGTGTCAAGCTTTTGGAAGAGTGTTCACCACTTTTTTTTGATTTGACGTTGGTTAATTTTTATGGGTAATTGATGAAATGATAGGTTGGTGCACGTGAATTAAAGGTTGCGGTATGTATGGTTGATGGAATGTGAGGTGATAGTTCAAATACATTAAATTTGAGATATGCAATGTGGAATGGAGTAGTTAATATGAATGTAGTGATATGATAGGCATGTGGCTACATGTGCAAAAAAAGTGGAATGGATGATATGCAATTAAGTTGGAGAAAGTTTTTGAATTTTTTGACAAGTAATTGTTGTGGGTACCTTCATCAATAGGTATCGAACTGAACTATGACAGTTTTTATACATGAATCTATAGGTACCTCTTACTCAATGGAGTAGTCTTGAAAATTATTGTGTTTGTGGCACTTATGTGGTGTGTGCACATGAAGTGGAATAAGGAATTATACCTGAGTGCTCACAGGAAGTGAGTTGTGCAGCTCATCTATTGAGTCACTATGAGAATCAATAGTATATGTTGTTGATTTGTTATCTTGTGGTAGTATGTCGATATTAGAACCACTACTTTGACCATATTGATGCATTAGAGGAAGATGAAAATCATCTTTTTGTGTTGGCTTCTTGTATATCTTCAATCTATGGCCATTAACTAATAGTGAAAATCTAAGTGCATATATGGTTTGCAATTTGATTGATCCATTGGGGAATACCCGATGTATTTCATATGGTCCCAACCATTTGGATTGTAGCTTACCCTTATAATATTTATATCTGGAATCATATAATAAAACTCACTCACGCACATTGAATTCTTTAGTCTTTATAAATTGACCATGCCATTTAGTCCTATGTGTTTTAATTATCTATGTGTGATGCATGGACTCCATTCTAATTTCATCTAGCCCATTTAGATTATGTAGCCTCTCCTTGTATGTTGTTTTCAAGTCCATTTCTAGTTCCACTACTATGCTAAATGTTTTGTATTCAAACTCAATGGGAAAAATTGTTGTTTTTTCATACACCAACTCATAATGTGTGAAGCATGTGGTTGTTTTCCATGTGGTCCTGTAGGCCCATACTACCTCAAGTAACCTAGTTGCCCAATATTTTTTGTGAATCTACACTATTTTGGTTAGAATATTCTCAATTTATCTATTTGTAACCTCCACCTACCCATTTGGTTGGGAGTGATAAAGTGTTTATTTTCTATGTCCTATTTCATATTCCTAAACCAATTTAGTGATAATTTCTGAAGTGAACTAGGGAACTTGATTAGTAACAATTTATCTAGGTACTCCATACCTAGTAATATGTCTTCATATAATAACTTAGCTACATTTCCATCTCTAGAAAATTGTGATGCCTTGACTTCAACCCATTTGGTCAAACAATCTACGCAAACTAAAATATACTCTTAGTTACTCGATGTTGGTGAAATTGGGCTAATGAAGTCCAACCCCCATTTATCAAATGGGGCTAGTGTCAACTATGGCTGAAAATGCATCTCACCTATCCTTGGTTTTTTTCCCATTCTTTGAAATCTTTCATAGCTCCTTGTATGCTTTATTGAATCCTTATGAAGAATTGGCCAATAGTAATCGATTGTTTAGATCTTAAATGTTGTCCTTTTGGCTACAAAGTGACCCCCACAAGGCTCATCATGGAAATATTTTAGGATGTCAAAGACCTCATCGTCTCTTAAAAATATCCTCATAATATTATATGGACCTATATAAAATAGATAACCAACTACCTAAGAATATGGAAAAATTTTATGCACCAACTATCTCTTTTCTCTAGGAGAGAAATGTGATGGTATCTGCCTTGCCACTAAGTAATTTTCAATAAAAAAAACCAAGGTGTGTGTACATTGAGAGAAAATAAATTCTCATCTAGAAAAGAGTTATCCACAACACCTTTCTACTAGCTGTGTTGGTAATCTAGACATAAAATCTGCCACCACATTAGCCTTCCTAGGCTTATCTACTATAGTTATATCAAACTCTTGTAGTAAGAGCAACCATATGACTATTCTACCTCCAACCACAAGTTTTTTCATTAATTACCTTATTGCAATATGATCTATGTGGATAAAGACTGGATACATAGTGATGTAATGCCTAAACTTATTAATGACATAAACAATTTCTAACATCTCCTTTTTGTGATAGTGTAGTTAAGTTCTACTCCTTGTAAGTTATTGTTGATGTAGTAGATACCATACTCCTTATTACCTTCCTTTTGTCCCAATATTACTCCTATATAAAAATTAGAATCATCAATGTGTATGTTGGAAGGTAATGTCCAATTTGGCCCTCTCAAGTTAGGTTTTTTTGTTACGGGTGTCTTAAGTACTTCAAAAGAATGCTAACATTCTATGGTCCATTCAAATTATATATCCTTGGTGAGAAGAGTAAATAAAGGTGTTGCAATTTTTCTAAAGTCCTAAATGAATCTCTTATAGTATCTTGCATGTCCTAGAAAGCTCCTTACATCACTTTATTTCTATGGAATAGGAAGTGTAGAGATGATCTCAATCTTATTGGGATCCACTTGAATTCCTTCACTTGAAATAAAATTCCCTAGAACAATCCATTGAGAAATCACCATGAAACATTTCTCATGACTTAGTAATAGATTGTGTTCTTGACATCTTCTCAAAACTGTCTCTATATTGCTAAGTGCTTCTTCATATGTTTCTCCATAGGTGGCGAAGTCATCCATGTATATTTACATGGAATCATGAGCATAATCTGAGAAAATACTTATCACTACCCTCTATAAAGTGGTTGGGGCATTACATAGTCTAAATGGAAGAACAAAATGAGCATATGTGCCCCAAGGGAATGTAAATGCGGTTTTATCTTGGTCTTCTGGAGCTATCTTTATTTGTTTATAGCCACTAAATCTATCTAGGAAGGATATGTACTTTTTACTTGCTAGGGAATCAAGTACTTGGTAAATTAAAGGTAGTGTAAAGTGATCCTTCCTAGTGGCTATGTTTAGATCTCTATAGTCCACACATACCCTCCATTCTACTCATTTCTTGGGGACAAAAACTAAAGGTGACACCTATTGACTGTCAGAAATAGGGTAAATGAAGCTTGCATAAAGTAATTTTTGTAACTTAGTTTTAAATATTTCTCTTAAGACAAGGTTCATTCTTCTTTGGGGTTTTCCAATTGGGTTGAAACCATCATTTATGTAGATCCTATTCATGCACAAGTTTGGATCAATATCCTTCATGTCATGGTAGTCCCATGCAAATGTCGCTATGTGTGCCTGCAACATAGTTTTTAAAGAATTTTGATGTTCTTTAGTTAGTCCATTGTTAACATTCAACATTTTACTTGACATGATTTCTAATGTCTTGGATGCTAATTGTATGGATGAAAGATCAAGTCCACTAATGTTGAGGGCACATTGTTGTGGCAATAAAGAATGGAAAATATGGGATACTTCTTCTGTTGAATTTGTAGGTATAATATTCTACAGTGGATCTTGTAGACATGAAAGATAGTATTTTTGCTACGGGTTCCTACTACAAAAATTATGTATTATTTGAGAAATTAAATCATCTTCATCTTGATCAATCAATAAAGGGTTGTGTTCTATATTCATGAGATTCTACAGAGAATAATGGTCTTCTTCATCCAGGATAATCCAAATAGTTTTCTCTAAATCAACATGAGGCTGGGCTTGTGGATAAAGGACCCACAACCTATAATGGTCGTAGTTCTATTTGATATTATCATGTTCCCAAACCCACAACCTATAAATGCATCGACTATTGCTAAACATGGTCTACCTGAATAAGTGGATATCCTAGAAGGTTCACCTTTGGTTGCAAGAATATGGAATCTGCAAGATAATCCCATGAATCTAATGCTATGAATAATTCCTCAATGATTCCCTAAAGTTTCACGGTTGACCTATCTCCCAGCTATAAAACAACGGTCGTAGGTCTAAGGTTAGCTAATTGAAGCAGAAACATTGTTTCCTTAGTCATGATATTAATGGCTACCCCCAAGCCAATCAAGTTGTTTTGGATAAGGGTGCCATTATCTTAACATCCACTACTAGACTTCTAGGGTCTATATATTGAGAGACAGTTATATTCCCTAGCATAATTTCAGCAAGGTTCCCTAGGAAATGAACTCTCTGAGGGTCCTTCTTCTTTCTTCCTATATTTTTAAGACAAAGGTCTCTTACTATCTTGGTGTAAATTAGGATATCCTTGATTCCTTTAATGGGAGGAATTTTGATACTCACATCCTTAAGGTGGCCCAATATGTTTGTCTCAACTTGGTTCTGATGTCTTGGAATGGTTAAACACTAAGGGAATGGAGGCTCTAGATTTGAAATATTTTGGTTTACCTGATTTAATCTAGGCTCTAGAGGTGAATTATCTAAAGCTTCAGCTATGGGTTCCTCATCTACCATCTCAGTGACTTGAGGGGATGAAGGACCAGCTAGTGTTTTAATTGACATGAGGTGGACATCGCTCACCTCTACCCCATAAGTTGGGTATTGAATAGACTCATTAGTGTATTCCTATTGAACACACTTTTTATTTGGGTTAGGTGCAGGCTCGGTAGGTTATTGAGGTTCCCTTGGTGGTTTAGATGTTGGGTTAATGGATTGAGCATGATGGCCTACTGGTTCGGCTAAGAAGGAAGCAAAGGCTATTAGTAATTCATATTTTGGTGCTGCCACTATTGGCCCTTTTTCCATTGTGGTTGTCTTTGATTTTTCCGCACTGGCCATCAAGGGTTGTAATTAGAGCCTTGAAAAATTTGTTGTGTCCATACATTAGGTTGTTGATCATGGTTCCATTTTTGCTGAGGGTTTTTCCATTGCTAAGGTTTTTTCCATTGGTTTTGGGTATTTGGCCAAGGTTGGGTATTCCAAGAAGATAAATTTTGATTACCAACTAGAAATTGTGTAGTGAAATTTAAAGGGTCTTGTGGTATAACTTGTCTTGGTTTCCATGGCCTTCTTTCCACTATCTATAATAGCTATCCATCTTCACCTTCTAGTGGATGAAAATCTAGTTTCTCTAATTTGTCTTTTGTAATACTTGCCACTCTTTTACACTTGCAATTGGATTTTCTTTGTCTGTAATTGGGACAATATTCAATAAGTATTCCTTTAGCCTCCTCTTGCTTTATCTTCACATGTAGAGTGTCTAACTAAATAGCTAGATGACTTATAATATCTTCTTTCATGTAACCATGTTGGATAGTAGGTTACTTAAATCTACCCTTGAAACCCCATTGGATGTATTGCCAATGGTAGATGTTCTTTCACCCCTTGTCCTTTTGGTAAAGGTCCTTGAATAGTTTCTATAGACCATGCAGATTTATTCAAATTTTAATTAATATGCATCCCCTAACACAATAAGGTTAAGGATATACATACAATCATCATTGAATCCTCTTAAAAACATAAGCTTGAGGGATTCTTTTGATAGTCTATTTTGTGGGTTCTTTAAGAAAAAATGGAACCTTTCTACATAGTCCTCCAATGGTTCATCCTCTTTCTGATTCATTCTACAAATGTCATCTCTTCTCCTATAAGCTCCTCTACAATAGTCATGGTATTTTTCCAAGAACTTTGTTAAACATAGTGTTCTAATCTAGAACATCTTTGCTCAGTCCTACAAACTATATCATAACAACATTTTTCAAAGTTGTAGGAAATAGCTTGAGCTTATGAGAATAATATATGTAGTCATAGCTCCTACAGAGGGCATCAAAATTGAACAAGAATGTGTCTGGATCCTCATTTACCAAGCCATTGGAGACAGGAAATGTTGAAGGAGGTATATCCTTCTAGACAATATCTATTTCTTGGTTGGTAATGGGATTCAAATGTGACATGTTTTGGTGGGTCATCCATTGCTACATCAACTAGGGTTTGGAAGGTCTCCTCTATATTTTCAATAGATGTTGGTGAAAGGTAAAGCTCCTCGTCAGGAATACCCTCACTCTGGTCATTGTGGTCACTAATATCTACTATAGCTTGTTGATTTGAGGGGAGAAATATTCCTGAAGTATATATTTGCCTCCACATATAATAGGTATGAATTTGTATAGTAATGAATCTTGGATAGGGTTAGTGAAGTGTTCTAGTATTTGAAGAAATAAAACCTAATTATCCTAGTACTAGAAGAGAATTGTAAACTACGAAAGATTTGAAAAGAAAATTCTTTGAAAGTAGCACAATCCTCAACAACGACACCAAAAATGTAGTACCTACTAATTTCTAGTAGACTTGGTGTCAATCATGCAATTTAGAGGGGAAACTTTACTGAATAGTTCACTTGAACCTTTGGAAAGACCTTCATTGAATGATCAACTAGGGCTAGTGAGCTTGTGATGGTACTAGCATTGTATGTGCTTTCAAAGACTCAAAAATACCTAAATCATCATAGCATAGGTGTTACACTTGATGAGAAATCATAAAAAATGCATAATAGTAAAGGAAGTAATGTTGATGCTATTACTACGAGTTGATATAGTATAAGACTGTGACTAATTCACTATCAAGGAATTAATGCTAGAATCTAACCATTACTGTTAACTAAACCTACACTGTGGAGTAAAACAAGATTAAGAAAACTAAGGCATAAATGTGAAACAAGAATTGTCCATGAATCCATTTACAACTATAACACAATGAATTTAATTAACACAACATGCATTTATGGAATAAATGCTATAGTAGAAGTAATTATACAGAAAATAAATTGAGGAATATTTACCTTGAGTGGCCTTTGCTCAAGTGACTATCTCCACTGATCTAACCCAAATCTAGCTCCTTAGATTAAAACAATCATAATAACTTAAAACCATTCATTGCATAACTCAAAATATCACATTAGATTCTGTTGGAATATCTTATTCATAAAATTATGATTGACCAACAAAAAATTTCTATGTAAGAAAAACAACTCACTAAAAAATATTTCATGGCTATATCTTCTATTGAATAGTTAGCTAACTCTCTCATTCCTCAACTACCGAGCCATACATATAAGAACAGGGAAGTTTATTTAAAATAGGACTCTAAACTGAAATCATAAATCACCACTCCCTATGTATTAGAGGATGATAAAGACTAAGCAATCTAAACTATAACTAAAAAATTAAGAAGAGTCCAAATAGAACTGTGACTATGCTCCAACAAGAATTGAAATGTGGACTACTTGAATAAGTCACATTAGAATCCTAACTGTAACAAGGTTCTTCTCCCTCAATATCTTTATTAAATATTGTGATGATTCAAAATCATCCTCAATAAGTGCCTCCATCCTATAATTTTTGTGCTCAACTTATTCTAGAACCTCCCTTGCTCTCCCCTTCTCTACTACCCAGAAACTCCTTTGGCTGCAAGTTACGCCTCACAGTTGTTGTAGGATTTATTCTACCTACTCTGGCTCCATTCTTGCAAAGAGTTAGTTCATAAAACACATACACAATACTAAAAACCATAGCTAAGCCTATATATCCATTATAATTCATACATATTCACACACTAATTATGCAAAAAACATCACATCGTAACAGTATTTCATAACAGTGATAAATTTTTTTAATGTTACCAATGAGTTGATCATTACATGTTTATAATCTTTATCATGGAAATAATTCATTAATTTTAGCAAATTTAGATTTTATGTACTGACTGCGATGTTACATAAGAAGGATCCCTATTCATATATGACTATTATAAAGTAGCTAGTAGGAAACACTGGTACATAAAACTAACTAAAAAAAGGGTCTTTCTTGGCTCCCCCACACATTTTAGCCACCTATCCTATGGTTTCCAACTCCATATTGGTTTGGTAATAGAATTTTTGTTGCACAAAATGAGGATTCCATATGGAAATGAATAACAAGTTAGAAGGGATTATACTTGAAGCATAGTGCTTCTTTGACTAAGTATTTTTACTTTAGACTTGCTTCCCTCATGTACAATGAAATACCTTAGTTTCTTGAAGGAAAGAAACCTACTTAATTCTAGGGGGTGTTAATGAGTCTCATAATTTTTTATATTTATGTTTCTTGGTTTTAAAAAAATTTCTAGATACATTCTTACCCATAATTGAGCCTTTTAATTAATATTTGAATATTAAAATCACTATGTTAGCTATTAGATGTTTTAATGAATGATTGTTTTTCATAATATTTTTTTCATATAATATGGTATGTTATTATAGGTATGATGATATTAGAGTAATTTTTTCTATGAACTATAACAATTAACAAGGATATCCCACAACCAAGGCTATCGCATTCTTGCAAAAAATGTCACAATTGCATACAATTATGCAACAATAATGGTCACTTATTTACACTCAAAGGTGAACACCATCAACAAAGAAGGTATGATAAAAAAAATGGAATGATTATTTTGTAGAAATATTAGAAGATTGTATAGGAGTTGAAAAATTCAACCACTCATCTCCAATTTTTTCAACACCTTGCTTTTCTCAAGAATAGGTCCTAGTAGGAGTATTGTTGTTTAACTTATTTAGACTTATTTTTCTAGTTTTATTCCTATTTATAAAATAATAATTCCTCTTCTTATGTAATACAGAGTGATTAGACAAGTGTAGAATTTTTTGTTAGTGATCAATAAATGTATAGAGCAGAAGAATATGTATATGTTCTATAAGCTAGGATATCTAATATATATTTTTCTGTATGCATGTAAGAGATTCAAACAAAAAATTTTTTTAAAAAAATTGTAGATCACATGAGTTTTGTTTTATCATTTTGATATCAATACCATATGATGTGTTGACACAAATAATAATCCAATAAAGGAGAAGATGAAGGGGCAACTAATCCAAGAAAGTGCCAACTTGAGGTGAGTTGGAGAAAATATTTTATCTTGTTATTTTAGATTCTTGTAATATTAGTTATATTTTTTTGTTAAAATTAACTTGATGTAGTCCATATAATAGCCTACAACATCTATAGAAAATTTATAGCAACTGAACTGTAGATAAAATAGGGGAAAATGTGTGTTCACCTATTCTCTCTAGGTCATTCAATATTGTCCTAGGAACCCTAATTGGATTGACTATCAACCTTAAAGATGAGTCAATTCTTAACAAGGAGGAACTAGGAGGGGTTATTTTAAGCTTATAGGGGTTCACCACTAAGAAAAAGACTTTAAAAGACAAATAAGAATTCAACTTACAAAACCTAATAATGCAAGCCAAATGAATGATTCAAACAATGAAGTTATGCAATAGTAAGTTAGGGTATGTGTAACTGGAAGTTTTGGAAATGCAATGAGGATTATGTAAATGAAAAGAAGCTGCAAAAAAGTGTTATGGAGGACTAAGACACCCTTACTATTGTCTTAGTCCCGTTGTTTTTTTTGGGGAAAATATGGAGTCTTCAGATGTCGGAACCAGATCTAAAATAATTTCTGAAAAATGACCTGAGGAGGACTAAGATGCCCTAAGTGGCAACTTAGTCCCATTCTGAATTTCTACAATTCCTAAATGTGATCCTAAGATCTAGGGTCTGCACTTACTTCTTCACCAAATTTTTAGATCTCAACCTGTAAAAATAAGAAATTTGATTGATTGTTTATTGGGGTTTGCCTTGGTCAAACCCCTTGTTTGTTAATTAAACCTTGATGAAAAAGCGTAGATCTGAAAATAAAAATGTGTGTGCACTAATCTTAAGTGTGTATAAAATTATGCAATCTAGAACATGGAGAAACCCTATTCAAATGTGTTAGAGTAGAATTCCTAAGACGAAAATGAAAATGACCTATACAAGAGATGTCTAATCACCCTAATAAGCCATAAACATGAAGTATACCTTCCCTAGGTAGAAAATAGAACAACAATGGAAGATGGAATCAATCAAGAAACAAGTCCTTAGGCTTGGAAGAATGGATAGTTGCATCTCCAACCTAGAATCTCTCATGATTCTCCATAGGCATCCATCATTAATCTTTGAAAATGCTAGATCTTGACTTGAAACAGGACTTTAAAACCTATAAAACACAATATAAGGTTGCTCCAAGACTTCAATTCCTTGCTTCTTGAAAATCTCCTTCAAAACTTGCTTCAACTCACTTGCTTATTTCAAAACCTATTTTTCTAAGGTGAAAATGGGGTGTAAAACTTACTTTTATAGGAATTCCTACCTAATAACCCAGTTATTAGATCCCAAAAGCTGACAAAACACTAATTTGAATCGAGGATTTTCATTTCCTGCTCTTAATTCTAAAAACAAAATCCCTCAAGACTAAGATGCCCTAGGTGGCGTCTTGGTCCCACTAGGTGGGACCAAGACACCACCAAGGGTATCTTGGTCCCACAAGGCTTAATTTACCATTTTAAAAGGTCGGTTAGCAAGATGAGTTGCATTTTTATGGATTTTAATCAGGTTTACAGATGAAATATGCCTTGGGATGTACAAAAAGGGGTCTTGGGGGCCCATAATAAGTTACCTAAAGGGAATTTAATGCAAGAGGTGCTAAAATGGGTCCAAATTAAGTGTTTAAATGCAAATTTATGCACTTTTCTACACTACATTTAGCCCCCACTTTAGCACCCATATGACACTATGTGCATATGCAAGCTAAAGTACTTCAAAAAGTAACTTTATAAAAGGATACATATGGATTCGTTAGGGAGAATGAAACCCCTACTATAGTTACCTGCAAAACCATAATGTTAGGAACCACATCCTGCATCACAAATTCGTTCGTAGCTCAAATATAATCCTCTTATCTAACTTTCCTAGCAAATTAAATTCGAGGGTAGATATATGCCCCCCTTGATTTCTCTTGCTTTATAGAGGTGGAATCAAGGTAGAAATCCAACCACATTGAAATGGACAAGTCCATCATAGGGAATTTCCAAGTACCATGCCACTTGATGATAGACATTTGATGAGAATGGGAGTGGAACCATGATTCCAATGCAATAAACGACATCAAAAATGGAGTTTGCTAGCTCCAAATATGTTAGTTCAAGTAAAAGGAACTTTTTTTTTTTTTTAAAATGACCTACTATGCATGTATATAGAGATGCATGTATATAGAGATAAAGGAGAAGGTAAATCACATTCATTTTATCTTCTACCTTGTTTCAGATTGATCTTGGAGTAGAGCGAGTTACCATGCCAAGAATACATCCTTCCACCCATCCACGAATCAAAATTCTATGGGAGGTGGTCATACGGGATAAACTACAGTCGACAGTGAGTGTATTTTGCCTTCTCTGTACTTTGATTTAGTGATTTTTTTTTATGTTTTTACGAATTTTTTAGATGAATTTAGAGGTTACGGAGGGTTTTTCATTCTTTTTTTTAGATTGTTGTAAAGTGTCTTAGTTAAGGAATAAAGTGTCTAGAACCCTTAATTAAGAGATTCTAGAGAAACTTTAGCACACTTTTTGACCATTAAAGAACAAATTTTAGATTTTAAGATGTTTTAAATGAAATTTTTCTTCTTTTCTATTGCATATTGCACCTTGGTCACACCAACACCTAGGTGGCCATATTTTCAATCAACTTCGATAGATTTTGGATCAACTACGAGAGGAGGATGTGCAAATCCTCCAAGAGACGACCCTCTACTGGGCATATCTCTCCTTGGCTATGTAGTATCATGACACCATGTTGATGGCATTGGAAAAGAGATGGGACACAAACACCTGCACCTTCCATCTACCTAAGGGAGAGATGACAATCACCCTAGAGGATGTGCACTGCATACTATGAGTGCCCATCTGAGGAGAAAGGGTTTTCCTAACACAGGGAAGGAGCTTTGAGGAGATGTAGTCTGATACTTAGTACTACCTAGAGAAACTAATTTGTCCTTGGATCATAGAATCGCGCATTGAGCTTTCATGGCTTCTACATGCACATTCACCACTAGTACGACACATCTTCATTTTTGTAGTAGCAGAGATACTAGTCCCCGATGGTTGTGGAGCACACATGGAGGGGCGCTGGTGCACATGATTCAGGACATGGAGCACTACCACGTCATTTATGCATGGGTATGGATCATGTTGGTACACTTGTACTATGACTTGGGTTAGTTTACCTATGAAGAGATGAACAACATGCTACACTACACACTACTATAGACATGAATCCTAGAGCACATTACTTGCACCAGGCCGAGAGGATTTGTGATTTCCACAGTGGTGGGATACCCACAGGCCTTTAGTTATCCCCTAAGACAGGCATGGCAACATGGTGATGTACTACTCTAGAGGGTTAGATTTGATAGACTGAGTGAGGAGGAAATTGTATGGAGACCCTATTTGATGAAGCTATTATGGCCGGACACAACAAGATAAATGAGGCAGATGTAGAAGGATAAAATTTTGTTGGGGAGTCATGATCACGTAGTGAGACCTTTCTAATATGACCGTGTCATGAGATAGTTTGGGTAGGTACAAAGATGGTCCATACTACAGTCTTCATACAAACAGTCAGTTAGGAGAGCCCGCAAACCTGGGGACCTTAAACGGCTAACAATAGATGATGTCGTCCGGAGCAACATAGAAGAGTAGGATGCAAACATTCCCCTAGTCTCTGGCACAGATCATGTCAGCATGACATAGGAGTACGATGAGTCATGGGAGGTGGTTCAACCAAGATCTATCTTTCCTATGGACTATTTTATGGGCTTTGTAGGACCTTTACCAAATCTAGGGGAGGAGGATAGAAAGTCAATCAGAAGAGTAGATCCAATAGATCTATTTCTAGATGAGGATGAGGAGTCAGAGGAGGATAATGATTATGAGGGAGAGAAGGATGATGAAGAGAAAAAGGAGGAGGAGACAAAGGACAATGAGGAGACAAAGGGTGGGAAGAGCAAGGATAGTGACAGAGGTGAGGCTAGTCCTGCTAGACCCGAGTGGAGAGATATAGTTACCACATGAATTACAAGGTCACAATGTACACATGCTAGTGTCTGAGAGCATGGAGAGAGGAACAAGGAATTCAAGGTGCCTATAAATTATGCTTCATACCCAGGTGATGAAATTTATTATTATTCTTTATGTTTTTATGTATATCATGCTCATGTATATATATACTATGATGATGTGTTCTGATTATGCTTATGATTTCTATCTTGCAGGGCTTGAGATAGATCTTGAGGATCTCTTCTGCCATGTGACTGTAGAGATAGTGTCACCCTTTCCCACAGATGAGGCTACTACCATAGAGTTCATGCCCCCGTCGTTTGTGGCGTAGTGCATGGAATTATTCGATCCTTATGTGAGACTGAGGGAAGCATATAACAACGATTCCAAACACACTGATCATGCTAAGGGTTGAGTATCAAAATTGGAGGTAGAGCTAGAGGAGGCTCTAGCAGCTCAAATATCTGATAGAGAGGCTATCTTAAACTCAAAGGTTGAGCACCTATAGAGAGAGAATGTCAGAATCCAAGATGATAGAGACCACACAGACTGAGAGCGTGTGGATGCACTGATATGCGAGGATGAGCTATGTGGGAACTACAGACTATGTGAGAGATGTCCATAATGAGTGGATCCTGATCACACACCTTTATCTCTCAACAGGTGTAGACACCACATCCTGAAGGATCCAGCAGTCATAGGCCATAATGACATTGTACTATTTGATGATATGTATTAAAACTTTATATATATATATATATGATCATTCTTGGCTTTATTTTTATGTGTTAGATGGCAATGTGATTTATTAAATAATCTATGTTAGACTATTCAATAAATATCTCCATGATCTAACATGTCTTTTCTTAAGATTTCTTAATTTTATGAGGTAATATGTTATGTCAAATTAAATGCACTTATGATTTACTTGTAGAATATTAAATGCAAATAAGGATTTAACCTAACATAACATACACCATAAGGTTTGAATAGAATGATAACTAAAGTAAGAATTCACAACAAAGTTGGACCTACTACTCCACAATTCAAGGCACAACAAGCTAGGTGTCAGGAATGAAGCAAGCACGAGAGATAAAGGCATACTATCCATTTTCTCTAACAATGCTGCTTTAAGAACTCGCACTATTCAAAAAGGCAAGGCATAATACCAACACAAATGCACAACATTAATAGGTTCCTGAAGAGGTGTACCATCCATTTTGGATATCAGGTATGCTCTAGATCCATAGCTTTCTTGAACTACATAAGGTCCTAACCAGTTAGGTCTAATCTTTCCTTTCTTTATCAGGTTAGAATTGACATTTCATTTATTCTCGTATAGCACCAAATCACAATTTTTAAATGAACGAGGGATGACATGGTCAATGGCTCATTATAAATTCGTTGCATTTTCTTATGATAAGCTTCAATATGTTTGAGGGTGTTAATGTGTCTTTCATCGAGCAATTCAAGTTGGTGTAATCGTTTTTCCCTATATTGTCATCAATTAGCCCTTGAGGATAGATTCTTGTGGGAATCTCTAACTCCAGGGGCATAATTGCCTCAACACCATAAACAAGGTTATAAGATGTGTTTCACATTGAAGTTCTGATACTAGTACAATAAGCCCATAATGCGTATGTTAATTGTGTATGCTAATCTTTATTATGTTTATTCATTGTTTCTCTTAGTATTTGTTCAATAGTTGTATTAGTTGATTCAACTTGTCCATTAGATTGTAGGTAGTACTGCATTGAGAATTGATGTTGTATATTAAATGTTTCCGAGAAATTCTTCACATCATTATTCTTAAATGGTGTCCTATTGTCCAAAACTAACATGGAAGGAAGCCCAAAGCAAGAAATAATGTGTTCCAACATTAAATGGCATATCACATTGATAGTTGTTGAACATAAGGGAATAGCTTCTACCCATTTTGTGAAATAATCCATCGTTGTGATTATAAACGTATTTCCCGCAGAAGAAGGTGGAGATATTTTTCCAATAATATCCAAACCCCATACCGAGAATGGCCAACTAGGAACTTTTTCATGAAGCTCAGAGGAAGGAGCATGAATTAAGTTTCGATGCTCTTGACACTTATGACATTTATTAATGTATTCGAAGGAATCTCATTCCATATTTTTCAAAAAGTATCCTATGCAAATTAGATTTTGAACTAATGATCTTCCTCCAAAATTCCCCCCACAAGCACCTGCATGAGATTTCTCAAGTGCTATAGGGATTTTAGATCATTTAAAAAATCTAAGAAAAAGGCCATCAAAGGACCTATTATATAAGATGTCTACCAGGATGATGTATCTAGATGCAGATTTTCAAAGATGAGAATGAGTTTTTTTATTTGCTAGCTCAGGAATGGTACCGTCTTTCAAATAATTGAATATCGTATCATACCATTTGCTTGAGTTTTTTATTTTTGTTGCTAACACTTCATCTTCTTTATCATTGATTGATGGTTTCCTAATTGTATGTACAATGACAATAAAGTATTTTCAATGATCTTGAGGGGATATAAGAGAAGCTAGACTTTCCATTGCATCCACATGACGATTATCTTTTCGAGGGATGTTATCAATGGTGAATGATTCAAAATTCTCTAACAAATTCATTATGAGATCCTTGTATTTTGATAATTTGTCATGATTTTTTTGATATGTTTTATTTATTTTCTTGATGAATAATTGCGAGTCACCAAATATCTCAATGTCTCTAGCTCCCATATCTAGAGCAGCATGCAAGCCAATAAGTAACGCTTCATACTCAGTAGTGTTGTTTTTACATATGAAATTCAAGCAATATGATAAGGGAATATGCTCTTTTATGGGCAGTTTTATTATAAACCCTACGTTGGATCCAGTTCTGCACTTAGATCCATCAAAATACAATTCCCATGTATCTTCTTCAATTGTCAACACGTTATCATTGGGGAAGGAATCATTCTTAGGCAACACTAAAGGAGAAGGAGCATCAACCAACTGGTTGGTCAAGGCTTGACCCTTAATTCACTTAGCTAAGCATCTTGATAAGTCTATTTTAGTGAAAAGGTGTTTTAGAGGGTCAAACTTACTAGTAGCGAATACGAGGGATAAGCATTGTTTTTATATTGTTGTTTATCACCTCTCATAGTCAATCAATGTTCGACTTATGTAATAAACAAGATTCTCTTTACCATTTTCATCTTGTTGAGCCAAGAATGTTGCAAGAGCATGGGTTGATGCTAATATAAAAAGGATGAATGGTTTGTTTTCAATGGCAGGTTGTAAAATAGTTGGAGTGACAAGATAATCTTTTGAACTCTTAAAATCATGTTTACAATCTTTATTCCAATCAAATGCATGCCTTTCTTAAGAAGGTGTGTAAATGGTAACATTCGATCTACTAAGGATGCTACAAAATGATGAATGGCATGAATTCTTCCTTGTAAGGTACACAATTGAGAGATATTTCTAAGAGGCAACATGTTAACTATAGCATCAATTTTATTTGTGTCCACCTCAATGCCTTTGTGAGATATAATAAAACCTAAAAAAATTCCACTATCTACACCAAAGAAACACTTTTTTAAATTTGGTCTCATGTATTCTTGAATTCGTTGAAAGATCTTTCAAAGGACGTTCACATGATCTTGTCTTGTTAAAGATTTGGCTAGAATATCATCAACATAGTCTTCCAAAATCTTATGTATGTAATCATGATATTTTAGTGTCATAGCTCATTGATATTTTGCACCCATGTTCTTCAATCCAAAAGGCATCATAACCCAACAAAATGTTCCCCAAACAATTGTGAATGTTGTTTTGTACTGATCTTGAGGGTCAATGAAATTTTCATTGTATCTAGAAAATTCGTCCATGAATGACAACAAAGCATGTCCCACAGTTGATTCTACGATCATGTCAATATTAGGAAGGGGAAAGTCATCTTTTAAAGATTCTTTATTGAAATGACGAAAATCCATACACATCCTAATATTATTTTTAGGTTTTGCAATTGCAGCAATGTTTGAGATCCAAGGAGAATAATATATAGGTCTTATAAAACCAGTCTCAAGGAGTTTTTAAATTTCTTCCTTAACTAGCAAGGCTATTTTAGGGTTCATTTTTTGAATCTTCTATCTAACGGGCTTAGCATTTTTAGCAAGTACTATATTGTGCGTCATAATCTTCGGGTCAATTCTCGACCTATTTGAATAATTCCAAGCAAAAAGTTCAGGAAATTCATGAAGGAGAGTTGTAGTATCTTCTTGTTCTCCATCATCCAAGCATTCCCCAATCTTAATCACTTTCTCTTTATCATTGATGTCCATTGCTATATCCACAATATCTGCTAACAGAAGGGCATTTGATCTTGGAAATTTAGGGTTGTATTCTTCATTATTCATGTCAATTTCACCATTCTCTTTTTCTCCATCTTTTTTTTTGCTACTAATCATAGCACATGTAACCTTTTTCTTTTGAGAATGAGTAGATGATTTATCATAAACTACTAGCATTTGTATCAAGGCTTCATCATTTTCAAATTATTCCCATGATGGTTTAGAATCCATATCAAGCAATTTTGGATGTTTCATTTAAGTAAGATTGATTTATGGTTTACACATAATGGTGTTGATGTTTAATGAAGGTCTCTTGTTTGTTTGCATTATTTTAGAAGGAAAGTATCCCAAACCATTTTTTTGTTTCTTTCATGTTAGGTTTCACAAGAACACAAACTGCTTGTTCTTTCTTTCCACACACTTTTCCATTATAACCCAATTGCTTCATAAGTTCATAACCTCTCCCATAAAGTTTTTCAATTTCTTTCGGGTTTGGTGGTTGTTGATAATCTATCTCATCGAAGTTCATTGTATATCTTATGTCTTCTTCAAGAGTAGATGAGATAGATTCTTGTGAGTTTTCTCCCAATTTTTGTGTTGACATAACCATTGGTTGCTTTTATTTTTCATCCTCTTTTCTTGTGATTATATATTCTCCCATAAATGAAGGTGTGAATTCCAAGGAACCCCAATCATCATCTGCTAATTTTTACGCTATCTCCATTTATTGTGTTTCATCTTTAATAGGTTCAATTTTTTATGTTAGAATTAATTTTTTTAGAGGACTAGTGTTTCCTTTTTCAATTTGCAAGAAAATTTCAAGCTCGAGGTCCATTTCAATTTGGTATATCTTGTTTTTATAGACATACTTCATGATACAATGAAGAGTCAAAGGCACCACATGCACCTCATGAATCCATGGTCTTCCTAAAATAAGATTGTATGAAAGGTCATGAGGCACAACATGGATAGGATTTTGTAAGGTATACTTTTTGACTGAAATAGGAAATGTAATCACACCAAGCGGATGCTTTCCTATATTTTCAAATCCTTGAATCAATAAGGAATCCGGTTTCATTTTTTATTTATCTACTCCCAACTTGTCTAAAAGGTTCACATTACACACATTCAGAGCTAAGCCATTATCAACAAGGGTCCTTTTTATTCCTATGGTGTTGTATCTGGCTATTACCATGAATGCATCATATTTGTTTCTCATTTCCAAGGGAGGGAGCTCATGTTGGTGAAAGGTTATGTCTACATTAACTACATATTCATTCCTTGTATTAGAGCTTCCACATAATTGAAATTTGTACTAGAAGAAAACACAACTTTTTGTAGGGCTATTTGAAGCATGGTGTGGTAATTAGGTGAGGTTTGAATAAGATCCCATAAGGATATCTTAGCAGGAGTATTCTTAAGTTGTTCAACAAGATCATACTCCTTTCCACTATGTGAAGGCAAACAAGGAGCACTAGGAAATATAGGATTAAGAAATGGTAATGGAATGGGATTAGGTTGAGGTTGTCTATTATTCCTTGTGTTATATGTATGATTAATAATACTATAATTCAATTTTTGTGACACATTTTCTTTAGGTGCTTCAAGGATAAGGACAAGTTTGTTTGAAGGTGGATAAAGGATAAGTTGAGGTTGAATGGCATTTACAATCTCTTTGTTTAGTTTGAACAAGCCTTAGTGGATGAACCTTGCGAGATGAAGTTCTCAAGGGCTTCATCAAACATATCAAATTCATCAGTACTAAAATACTTGAGGGTTATGCTTACTTGGACAAAGGGTTTTGATGTTCTTTAAATAACCATGAACCTATCCTTGCTAATATCTAGTGTTTTTGGTTTTTGAGTTTTGGTTTTCTAATGAGTGTAAAATGAAATCTATGTCTAACAAAATGAAAGTGCAATAATCTATCTTTATCAAGAAATTACAAACATGAACTATGAAAATGCATGAAACAGTAAATTGGCAAACTAAAATAGCAAACTAACTATAGCAAACAGAAGAACAAAAATTCATTGTTTGACCCTGAAAACTGTAACCTTCAACTCCATGGGGAATAAGATGTCAGGAAGGGAATCTTGGTCCTCTTGATTGAATTTAGAGGTTCCAGAAACTATAATAGATACTACTCAAATCAGAGAGGACATTGGACCAAAAACCCTAAGAGGGACTAAGACGCCAGTAAGGGCATTTTAGTCCCAGTAAAGTTTTTTTCCAAAAAAATGAAAAGTATGAGTTGTAAACAGTGTTCCTAGGTTGTCTACCTAGGGACCTGATTTTTGGAAATAAAACATTACACAAATGAATGCAAGAAAAATGAACTAGTGACAAGCAATTGAATGCAAAGTTGAATGCATTGTTTTCCATTTTGAATGCAATAAAAAAATTTCTAAATGCAATTAGGATGATTAAAAATGCACTTTTTCAAAATTTCAATGAGATAAGATGATGCAAGAAAGCAAAAATGCAACCTATATGTACTTTACCTAATGCAAATATAAGAAACCATAGATGCAATTTCACTAAGTATGAGAAATCATAGCTGAAATTTCACTAATGCAAGATGCAATGCAAGAATGAGTACAACCTAGATCTAGGACTTTAATCCACTCCAAATCAAAAAATGAATGCTCAAAGAAGTTGGGTTCACCAAAATGAACCTAAATAAAATAGGGGAAAATTTATTTTCACCTATTCTCTCTAGGTCATTCAATATTGTCCTAGGAACCCTAATTGGATTGACTATCAACCTTAAAGGTGAGTCAATTCTCAAGAAGGAGGACCTGGGAGGGGTTCTTTTAAGCTTATAGGGGTTCACCACCAAGGAAAAGCTTGGAAAATAAAAATAAGCATTCAACTTACAAAACCTAACAATGCAAGCCAAATGAATGATGCAAGCAATGAAATTATGCAATAGTAAGTTAGGGTATGTGTACTTGGAAGTTCTAGAAATGCAATGAGGATTTTGGAAATGCAAAGAAGCTATCAAAAAGTGTTATGGAGGACTAAGACACCCTTATTGTTGTATTAGTACTGCTATTGTTTTTTGGGAAAAATGCAAAGTCTTTGGATGTCGAAACCATATCAGAAAGATTTTTTGAAAAATGACCTAAGGAGGACTAAGATACCCTAAGTGGTGACTTAGTCTCATTCTAAATTTCTACAATTTTTGAATGTGATCCTAAGATCTAGGGTCTACACTTCCTTCTTCACCAAGTGTCTATTGGAGATTTTTGGATATTGCTGATATGTGGTTGCCATTTATGTCAACACTATTGGCATTAATGTCTTTAAGACTGTATATGTCGAGGATATTGAGAAAATTGTAATAAAATAAGTTACAGGTTTTTGGTGATGCGGTGAAGTTTAGTATGATAGCTAGCTCAATATAATGATGGTGAGAAGTTGTGGATTAAAGGGTTTGTTGTCAAGTATATCTATTTTATCCATCGAAAGTTTCAAAGGTTTGCATGAATATTTGATCAATTATGAGTATCGGTGTTCTGATAGTTGTTTTGTTGTTGTAGCTGGTGTTTCTCAAAGAAGATGATGTGATTCTAGTAATATGATTTTTTTTGAATTCTTCTATGGTGATGCATGGTTCTTGTGGATGTTTCTAGATCGTGCTCTATCTGTGTTGTTGGTTCACATCGATTGTTGTGCTCGCGATTGGTGATTTTATTTTGTGAGTTCATGTTTTTCATGTTCATGGATGACAGGGTGATTGTAGCATGTTGTGGATCTTCGAGGCTAATTGTTTAAAGTGTTTCGTGTTTGAGACATAATGTTTTGGGTCCTTGCTATGTTTTGGCTGAAATTGGTTGATTTGCATTGATATATTTTATTGATTTGGGCCAATAATTTGTACACATTTTATATTTTGTTGGGTCAACATGTATTTGATGCTATCCTTAGATTTAGATATGTATTGTTGATTGTTTATACCATTTGAGGCATGGTGTGAAATTTAAGAAGTGAGATGTGTGAGGGCTATGTGAGAATAATGTTCTAATATTTCGAAGGAAAAAGTAAAGTGTGAAGAAGAGTGAGCAGAAGGAAGTGTTTATGTGCTTAATTGGAACTGTAATCAGGCATTAGTAGATGTTATCTTCTCAGTTCAAGATCTCTCAAATGGATGTAATATGAATGTGATTGTAAGACAATGTGCCTTCCTTTGGGTAGTAAGCCTTTTTGTATTTGAGAAATGATCTCTAGGCAGTGTGCATGAATGCATGTGCATTCCCCATTTATAATATTTTTAATAGAGTATAATCTTGTGGATTAACCTCCACCATGGTTTTCCCCTAATAGATTTTCCATACAAAAATCTTAGTGTTATGTGTGTTTTTGATGTGGTGATGGTTTATTCTTTCATGTTTATTTATCAGATCTGAGAATAAGTTTAATAAGTATAATTTATGTGACAATTGATTCAACCCCCCCTCAATTTTCTTCCCTTATGTTGCCAATAATTGGTATTATAGAAGGTTCCTTTGGAGAAGCTTGATCGCTTGAGGTGATCCAGGATGGTGACATATAAGAAGGATAGTCTGAGATTTGATGGAACAAATTATTCTCTATGGAAGACTTGAATGGAGTGTCATCTGAGATGCATTGGTGAACCTTACTAGACGATTAAAAAGAATAGATATATCATCCCACAGAATGGTCCTTCTACTACAGGTGAAATCAAGGAAGGCGAACACAATATCAGGGTTAAGGAAGCATTGTTGAGTGCTCTGACTGATTCTGAAATGAAAAATATAATGAAGCTAAAGACTACTTCTGAGATCTAGAAAAAGTTGGAAACTTTGTATGAAGGTGATAACCATGTGAAGATTACTAAGTTGCAAATCCTAAAAGGGAAATATGAAACATTGAGAATGGGTGAAGATGAGAACATCACTTCTTTTATGCAGAGAGTGAATGAATTATTGTGTAGTATCAAATGTGCTAGTGGAACATTGGAAGAATCAAAGATTGTTGCTAAAGTGCTCAGATCCTTGCTTGTTGCATACAAACACAAAGTTGTTGCTATTGAGGATATTCATACTGTGACAAATGTAACCAGAGATATGTTGATTGGTAAGCTTGCTACTTTTGAGTTAAGTGAGTTTTGGTGATTCTCTTCCTAAGATAGAATCTGCATTCAAAGCTACTGTATCTGGAAAAGATAAGCAAAGATATGATCTAGGAGAAATTTCTTCTAGATAAATGTCCAAATATGAGCAAGAAATGAGAGAGATTGAAGAAGAGAGAAAAATAGATGAGCTTGAAGCACTTCGTGTCAAGAGGGTATCCAGAGTAGAAGGTAAGTATAAGGGAAAGTTCCTCTTAAATGTTTTTCTTGCAATAAGATAGGTCATTTTGCCTCAAGGTGTCCTGAAAGAGTTCCTAAGCCAAGATCTAACAAGCCTAGATTCCAAAGAAAGTGTTATTTTTCTATTCATGAAGGTGTGACAAATGATGAATTTGATAAAGGAAATGCAAGTGAGGATGATTGGGTTATTTCTATCAAGGAAAATAATCATGTACCTACTGATTCTACTAGCCGGATGAATGTGGAGAAAGCTCTAGCTGCTAGAGTTGAAGAAAAAGATGAATGGATGATTGACAGTGGATTCTCTCATCACATGGCAGGTGATAAAAGTAAATTTGTGAGCCTGAAAAAGTACGATGGTGGTGTTGTAAGATTTGGTGATGAAAAATTTGGTGTAATCCATGGCAGAGGATCTATTCATTTTGATGGTAAGCATAATACTGATGATGTTCTATATGTGGAAAGTTTGAAGCATAATCGCTTAAGTGTTGAACAAATGGTTAACAAGGGATATAATGTTCAATTCAAGGATGGAAAGAGTAAAATATTGGGGAGTTCTAGAAATGTGATTGCATCTGGTACAAAAACAAAAGGTAATATCTTTCACCTAAGTACGACTAGTAAAATTTGTATGATTTCTCAAATTGATGAAAGTTGGTTGTGGCATAGGAGATTGTGTTATGTAAACTTTGACAATATTATCAAGATAAGCTCTACTCAGGCAATGGAATATCTTCCTAAGTTGATAAAACCTACTAATAATATATGCAAGGAATGTCAGTTAGGGAAGCAAACTAGAGTTTCATTCCAAAGAAAACATCATTGTTCAAATGAAGTATTGGAGCTTGTGCATACTGACTTGTGTGGTCCTTCTAGAGTCAAAAGTCTACAAGGAGACAAATATTTCATGTTACTTATTGATGATTATTCTAGATTGATGTGGGTTTCTTTCTGAAGGGAAAAATTTGAAGCTCTAGAGAAATTCAAAATTTTCAAGGCTATGGTTGTGAAAGAGATGGGTCTAAATATTAAATGTCTGAGATTAGATAGAGGTGGTGAATTCACTTCCAATGAGTTTAATTATTTCCGTGAAGATCATGGGATAAAGAGAAAATTACCTGCCCCACAGACCCCTCAGCAAAATGGAGTTGTGGGAAGGAAGAACATGACAATTCAAGAAGTTTATAGGACTATGATGATGGAAGGAAATGTTCCTCATATCTACTAGAAAGAAGCTATGAGCATTGTCGTTTATACTCTCAATTGGGTACATGTCAAAGGTGATACTGGTAAGACTCCTTATGAGCTATGGTTTGGTCATAATCCTACTGTCAGATACTTAAAAATCTTTGGGAGTAAATGCTATATCAGAAGAGATGAAGATATAAGAAAGCTTGATGCTAGAAGTGATGAAGGAATCTTTCTTGGTTATTCTACTAAAAGTAAAGCCTACTGGTGCTACAATAACAGATTAAGGAAAGTAATTGAAAGCACTAATGTAAAGGTTGATTAAGAAACATTTAGACCATACAGAACCAACAAATGTGATTTAGACGATCAAAATAATAGTACAAATAAAGGAAAGAAAGATCAGATTCTAAATCAGGAAAATCAAGAGGAAGAAACTAGTGAAAGTGAAAAAGTAAGATCACAAGAGCTTGAAGTTCAAGAACAACCTAAGACTCCAAGGTATGTAAGACTAAATCATTTAGAAGATTAGATTATAGGTGATAAGAATAAAGGTGTTCAAACTAGGATAAGAATTGCAGAAGAATATTGTTTGGTCTCAAAGATTGAGCCTAATAGTATCGATGAAGCATGCAAATATGAACATTAGATGGAAGAAATGAAAGAAGAACTACTGCAAATTGAGAAGAATGATACATGGATTCTTGTTCCTAGACCTATGGACAAAAAATTTAATTGGAACTAAATGGGTCTTTTGAAACAAACTGAATGGGCAAGGTGAAGTTGTTAGAAACAAAGCAAGACTGGTGTGTAAAGGATATTCTCAGATGGAAGGAATTGACTTTGAAGAAACTTTTGCTCTTGTTGCTAGGATTGAAGCTATGAGACTATTTCTTGCTTATGTTGCTTACAAAAACTTCAAGGTTTATCAGATGGATGTCAAGTGAACATTTCTAAATAGAGAACTAGATGAAGAAGTGTATATTGAGGAACCTAGTGGATTTCAATTGACTGATGAGGGAGATATGGTTTTTTGGTTGAAGAAAGAACTGTATGGACTTAAGCAAGCCCTGAGAGCATGGTATTCCAGATTGAACAAGTATTTTTTGAAGCTTGGATTTAATAAAGGTACTACTGATAGTAATTTGTATTTCAAGATTGATGATGATAAAGATTTTATTGTTGAAGTCTTTGTTGATGATATCATTTTTGGAGGGGATGATATTTTGTGCATGAAATTTACTGATGAGATGTAGAGTGACTTTGAGATGTCTATGATTGGAGAAATGAAACTATTTTTGGGATTACAAATTGCTCAGCCAAATAAAGGGATCTTTATATCTCAGTCCAAGTATGTGAAAGAACTAATAAATAAGTTTGGTATGGAAGATTCAAAGATAGTTGGTACAGCTATGGTGACCAGATGTAAGTTGACACAAGATGATGATTCTCCTAAAATAAATCAGACTAGATGCAAATCCATGATTGGTGGATTGCTCTATTTGACTCAAACTAGACCTGATACCATGAATCTCGTATGCATTGTTGCAAGATTTCAGTTGATCCTAAGGAATCTCATGTGACAACTGTGAAAAGGATTTTCAGGTACTTGAAAGGGATAGTTGATTTTGGCCTATGGTATCCTAAAGAAGATGACCTTAATTTGAGTGATTTTACTAATATTGATTGGGTAGGAGATGTGGATGACATAAATAGTACTAGTGGTGGTGCATTTTTCTTGGGAAAGAAGTTGATTTCATGGTTAGGTAAGAAGCATAATGCCATTTCTTTATCTACTGCAGAGGTAGAATACATTGTTGCTGCTAACATTTGTACTCAAGAATTGTGGATGAAGCAGATATTGAAAGATATCAAAGTTGTGTATGATGAACCTATTGCTATATTTTGTGATAATTCTAGCGCAATTAACATTTCTAAGAATCTGATGTTGCATTCAAAAACCAAGCATATATCTATCAAGTTTCACTTTTTGAGAGAGAAGGTGAGTGAAAAGGAAGTCAGATTGGAGTATATGCCTACTAAGGAACAAATTGCATATATCTTTTCCAATCCCTTGCCTAAGGATACTTTTGAGTATCTCAAAGGGAAGCTAGGGGTGATTACCCCTCCTAATTAGAATTAATATGCGATGACTTGCATTAGTCTGTGCATTTCATAGTCATATCCTATGATCCTGATTGATGTTGTGGTGGTTTCTACTAAGGGGGAGTAGTCATATGTTCAAATATGTGGTTCAAATATTGTATGGAAAAAGATAATGTGTACCTTTTTTGTTGATGTCAAAGGGGGAGAAGAGTCATGTGAAAATCTACAAAAGAGTTAAGGAGAAAAGAGTCAAAACCTAAATGGGAGAAAGTGTTAAGAGAAAGTTTTGTTGATGGTGTTTTTCACATCATGTGTTGCCATCAATGCCAAAGGGGGATATTGCTGATATGTGTTTTTCATTGATGTCAACACTATTGGCATTAATGTATTTAAGACTGTATATGTCAAGGATATTGAAAAAATTGTAATAAAATAAGTTACAGGTTGTTAGTGATGTAGTGAAGTTCGGTATGATGGCTATCTCAGTATATTGATGGTGAAAATTTGTAGATTAAAGGGTTTATAGTCAAGTATATCTATTTTATCCATTGAAATTTTTAGAGGTTTCGCATGAATATTTGATCAAGTTATTGATTATTGGTTTTCTGACAATTGTTTTGTTGTTATAGTTGGTGTTTCTGAAAGAAGATGATGTGATTCTAGTAATTCGAGTTATCTTGAATGCTTTTGTGGTGATTCATGATTCTTGTGGATGTTTATATATTGTGCTCTATCTGTTTTGTTGGTTTGAATCGATTTTTGTGCTCGTGATTGGTGATTTTCTTTTGTGAGTTCATGTTTTTCATGTTCACGGCTGACAAGGTGATTGTAGCGTATTGTGTATCTTCAAGGATAATTGTTCAAGATGTTTCATGTTTGAGACAATGTTTTGGGTCCTTGCTATAGTTTGGTTGACATTGGTTGATTCACATTGATAATTGTTTATTGATTTGGACCGACAATTTGTACACATTTTATATTTTGTTGGGCCGACATCTAGTTGATGTTATCCTTAGATGCAGATATATATGATCGATTTTTTATATCATTTGAGGCATGGTGTGAAATTCAAGAAGTGAGATGTGTGAGTGCTATGCATGAATAATTTTATAATATTTTGAAGGCAAAATTAAAGTGTGAAGAAGAGTGAGCAGAAGGAAGTGTTTATGTGCTTAAACAAAACTGTAATCGAGCATTAGAAAATGCTATCTTCTCAGTTCAAGATCTCTCAGATGGATGTAATTTCAATGTGACTGTAAGACAATGTGTCTTCCTTTGGGCAGTAAGCCTTTTTGTATTTGAGCAGTAAGCTCTAGGCAATGTGCCTGAATGTATGTGCATTCCCCATTTGTAATACTTTTAACAGATTATAATCTTGTGGATTAACCTCCACAACAATTTTTCCCCTAATAGGGTTTCCATGAAAAAATCTTGGTGTTATGTTTTTTTTTGATGTGGTAATGGTTTATGCTTTCATGTTTATTTATTAGATTTTCTCAAATAAGCTTAATAATTATAATTTCTATGAGAAATAATTCACCCTCCCCTCTTAGTTGTCTATCCTTGTGTTGTTGACAATTTCCAGATTTAAACCTGTAAAAATAACCTATAAAAAAAAGGAAATTTGATTGATTGTTTATAGGGGTTTTCCTTGGTCAAACCCCTTGTTTGGTAATTAAACCTTGATGAAAAAACATAGATCTGAAAATGGAAATGTGTGTGCACTAACATTAAGTGTGTCTAATATTATGCAAGATAGAACATGGATAAACCTTATTCAAATGTGTTAGAATAGAATTCCTAAGATGCAAATGAAAATGACTTACAAAGGAGATCTCTAATCACCCTAATAAGTCATAAACATTAAGTATACCTTCCTTAGGTAGAAAATAGAACAATAATAAAATATGGAATCAATCAAGAAACAAGTCCTTAGGCTTGGAAGAATGGCTAGTTGTATCTCCAACCTAGAATCTCTCATGATTCTCCATAGGCATCCATCATTAATCTTTGACAATGCTAGATCTTGACTTGAAAATGGTCTTGAAAACCTACGAAAACACAATAGAAGGCTACTCCAAGACCTCAATTCCTTGCTTCTTGAAACTCTCCTTCAAAACTTTCTTCAACTCACTTGCTTATTTCAAAACTTATTTTTCTTACGTGAAAATGAGGTGTGAAAATTAATTTTATAGGCATTCCTACCTAATAACTCGGTTATTAGATCCCAAAGGTCGTCGAAATAGTAATTTGAATCAAGGATTTTTATTTCCCACTCTTAATTCTCAGAAACAAATCCCTTAGGACTAAGACGCTCTAGGTGCCATCTTGGTCCCAGAAGGCTTAATTTTCCATTTTAAAAGGTGGGTTACCAAGTCTAGCGGTTGTTTATGGATTTTGATCATGTTTACAGATGAAATATGCCCCAGGATGCACAAAAAGGGGTCTTAGGGGCCCATAATAAGTGACCTAAAGGGAATTTAATGCAAGGGGTTCTAAAATAGGTCCAAATTAAGTGTGTAAATGCAAAGGTATGCACTTTTCTACACTACAACAACTATTATGTAACTTTTGGTTAATAAAAGATTTTACATGATACATTTATTTTTTGAGTACAACATGTTGGTTATTTTTTTAGAACCAAACTTGATCTTACCACTTACTTATGAATATGATAGAATCCAATAATTATCAAGGGTAAGGATTGGCCAAAAAATAATTAGAGGACTACTAGACCTTTACTTCTACACTTTGAGATTTTTGAAACTAGGAGGGTAATCCTTATTATGTTTAAATGGTATTCCTCTTTCATTTTATCAAGAACATTGCAATACATAGATACTTCTCACATAAAGGCTCAACTAACATAACGTATCAAAGAATTTGGTAGCTTCTTAACAATAGTTCATATTCGAAGCATGAGAATGGTAAATCCTAACATAATTGTAACCCATTTCAAAGAATTTGATTTAATGAATGGGTTGTTGTTGGATTAATCAACATAATACAATACAATTCATTCACTTAGACTAGTGCCTCATCCTTGGAATGGAGTGAATTCTAACACCCACATAATTTGACAACAATTTTCATACACGATACTATATGAAGCTTTGAAAATAGTGCATTACAATATTCCAACATTATATCTCAGCCATCACTTCTTACTAACATCCTAGCACTTAATTTGATATAAAACCTATAGCTCTATTCAAGCATTTACATCAATTCTTTGAATTAATAAGAAAGAATAAAACCATGCATCCATTGAAAATCAACATAGACAAATAAGATAATCCTTGATTATATTATTCATAGCTTATAAAACCAGTACATAGGAGAGAAAATAGTGTTGAACTTGCACTAGATTTTGTTCTATATTGCCAATACTACTATCAAGATTACATTTGCATATTAGCAGACTCAAACCTAAGACTTAGCACTAAAATGTTCAGTATCCTTTATAATTCTTTGTGGGATCAATTCCAGAACAACCAACCAACCTCTAAAAATCTCTTGTAACCGACCTAGAAATCCTATTTATAGAGATATGGGAGCAACAAGCATCAGGTCGAATTACAATTACAATTACATTTGCATTTGATAGTTAATTTCACTTTAATTTCAAAGATTCCCCAAACAGTTATATTTACTCATTGCAAAATGGAGGAAAGCAAAAGACAAAACTCCATAAATTTCATTGAAGAGGATCAACCAACTTTCCAAAAGGCATCAGTTGTTGTTGTAGCAACTCCAAAATCCTTCATCCATGTTGATCAAAGAATATTCTCCATCAACATCCAAGGTAAAAATGTACATATTAATCAGGAAAGGTATATTTTCCATTGAAGCAATGGTGTCCAACGCCTCTCCTTTTGTGACCACCAAAAAAGTAACCCTTATACTTTTTCTGGTTTGTTTAGGCCCTCCTTGTGACTTTGGATTAATGTTGCCTTGATTTAATGTTGTAATGTGGATAACACATTCACATTAGGTCTTGGGCCATTATGAACTAATGAATTTTAATGGTGCCTTGTAAAAGTGTTGTGAAGTGTTGTAACACACTTTCAGTGTCTAAGGGCCTTATCTCATTCATCTTTTCATTCCTTCATTGGGATAATGAGGGATAACCCACCTAGGTCTTTTTGGCCCCGATGCAGGTTTCACACATTATGTGTGATGGGACTCATTCGCCACCTTGGGAAAATGAGTCTCGTGTGACCAAAATTCAAATTTAAATCAGATTTATAGTGGTATTTTATTCTCCTAGATCTGATGTCAACTTCTAGTGTTGAAATTTTTGGAATTCTTGCATAATTGAGTATAAATACAAGATTATTTCACTAATTTTCTCTTGATAGGAAATCAAGTGATCCTTATAGAAAATTGAATTCACAAGAGCATTTGAGAAAGAGAATTCAAGGCATTCAAGGGCAGATTATCAAGAATTCTAGAGAATTCTTCAAGTGTCAATCATCATGTAAAAGATTTATTGCATCATGTTGTTTTAGAGCTAACAATCGTGGTGTAGGGTTTGTGATTCAAGAAAGCATTATATTTAAGATTTATCAACATCGAGCAAGATTCCAAGTCTACACCCATTGGAGCCAATACTTACATGTTTATAGAACCTTACTACTAGGGTTTGGTGAGTTTCAACATTGCTATTTGTTCATTCATCATTCTCCCTTCTTATTTCTTTTATTTCAAGGTTTAATTACCAATAAGGGGTTTGACATAGGAAAACCCCTATTCTCTAACCCCACAACATTTTTCGCTCTTCTTGTGTGTGATTTGTAGGTCTAGGTTGCAGATTTTCCAAGAAGCTAAGTTGGAGGAAAGTTGTCAAGTCTCTAAAGTTGTCAAAGTTGTCATCAAGCCTTAGAGAAGCTTGGAGAAAACCTACATGTGGTATTTCGTAGATTCGGATCCAAAAATCAATCATAAAGAGCAGAGCAAACTGGGAGACACATAATCTAGTTCAAAACCTCCAAAAAAGTAGAAATGGACTGATTTTCCACTATTGGTGAATGAGTCCCACTGTACAGTCTTAATCAATATTTTAATAGACCTAGATACCCTTTTGGATGAAACTTGTTTCTGCACATTTTCCCAAAAACTAGATTGATTCACCCAACTTGGAAAATGAGTCCTAGTCAACATAAACAACATATTTTTTAGTGATCCAAACCTCCTTTCAACCTTCTCTAGTCTTTCAAGTGCACACTTCCAATTTCATAGCTTTTGACTGCATTTTGTTCATCTTTATAGGTCATTTTGCATATCACATTGTCTTTTGCAATTCATTATCTTTTCGAAGTTTAGACTTGGTGGTAAACCCTTCATTTTATATCATTCAACCTCTAGGACAGCCCTATTGCAAGATCTCAATCTCCTTTGCATTGAGATCTCTAGGGTTACCCTTGAGTGGAATCCCTTAGTTGGTGATTAGGTGTGAATACATATCATTCCCCCAATTAACTATCTTTTTTTTAAGAAGTTCCACCTTCACACTAGCCAAAAAGGTTTCCAAGTCAACAACAAAGACAAAAAAATATATGCTCCCTAAAGAGGATGAGTCTATTGTTGTGGCACTAGTTTCATCAAAAACAAAAATAGAATCAAAGTGCTACTCGGATTTGTCAGCATCAGAGTATGTCTGCCCGCTCTGTGTTCTTGTTGAAACTAGAGAGGCTAATACCCCTCCCTCATCAAAATCCTCATGTGGCACTAGAGTAAGAAGGTAATGACCATACTCTCGGTCAGTATCTTCTTCATCGCCTGAAGGGAAATCCTAAACCTCAATGGGAGAGTAGTGCTTTCCCATGTAAGAGTCATAAGCCTTGTGGTACTTATTTTTCTTCTTTGCTTCCTTCACAGGCTTAACAGATTTGAATCCCTTTCTAAACTTGACCAATTCTTTTGAAACAACCCTACTCCTCAAATTATAGGTGCTTTCAACACCACCCTTCTTATATTTCTTGTGGGATTTCTTCTCCTCCTTTGATGTTACAGGAGCTCTTGGTATGCCAAGTTCATTCAAGTGCATCATCTTGGGACTCAAGAAGACTAAGTCTCCTAGACCTTCTGGCTGGGTGGGTAGATACATTGGGTTTACTCATCCTCATAGAAGAACATGGCGGAAAATTATGAATTCCCAAGTACATAGAGACTATTCAGTTTTGTAGGAAAAAAGAACTTCATGACTATGTATAAAACCTATCAACCCATGTGAATTTTTTAAACAATCAACCCCTACAAACCCCAGGTAACTAAAATCTATAGGGTCCACAATAGCTCTTCCAGACTAGCCAACCAACAAAAAATACAAACACCAAATTACTCAAGAGAAACTATCTCCAATGTCTCTGTAACTTTCTCTCCAAATTTCTTCACACCATCTCCTTCTCGGACTTAAGCTTGATTTTTTAGGTTTCTAATTTTGCACTTTTGAAGAAAAATATGGCTGACAACTCTCATTTTATCGAGTAATTTGAATGTTCCAACCATTAATATTCAAGGAAGGCCTATACGAGCGATCTGACAATGTTTCTTAATTTTGAATCTCATTCGTTGATCATCTGTCGAGATGGATTGATAGATAATTAAAATTAAAGTAAATTATTTTGAAGAATCCAACTACATGCACCTGCTGCCTTTGTCTAATCAGAAAATCATATGTCGATATGCATCCGCTTTTTCTGTACACTTAATCACCCACTTAGCATTAAAGAAAGCCTGATGTGTCTTGTTTTCCCACTCGCCTATGGGAATTAATCCACTTGCAACTTATATTAATAAGACAACAGGGAGCGGTCATGATTTGATCTCAAACCATCAGCTTGTACTGTGCATTAACTCAACATCACCTTCCCACTTGTACAAACCTCTGACAAAAATGATGACCGAAATAAAAAATACCCATCATATCTTGAACACATGCGGAAAAAAATCAATTCTTATTTCACACCATTTATCCTTCATGTCTT
The DNA here is from genome assembly GCA_007115665.2 of Sequoiadendron giganteum. NCBI lineage: Eukaryota > Viridiplantae > Streptophyta > Pinopsida > Cupressales > Cupressaceae > Sequoiadendron > Sequoiadendron giganteum. The sequence goes on along the minus strand of CM021106.1, from coordinate 536,207,742 downwards.
GTTAGTAAATTTTAATAATATATCACCCTTATTAATGTACCTCCAACCCCATAGGTTATTCCACATGGTAGTCGCTCACTTCCCTGTTGAGAAATGAGAGGCACGAGTGGGTCTCTCATGGGATGGTGGGGAGCGGTTAGGATTGACCCATGTCACCCGCCATTAATCATTGATCCTGATAAATAGAATATTTGTTGCCTTTAAACTCGACGGGTCCCTCAACAAAATGAAAAGTTTCAATAGCTTCCTAGCCCATGAAATTTCTTTAATATAAAATAAAACCAGATGGGGTGGAGGGGAGTGGACAAGATGAAGCCACATCACCCAATGACCACCATCGATTTTATTTTAGATACCGCTCGCAGATCTCTCAAAGGTGTACTAGGCCTGCCAATGAAAAAGACACATGGCTCACACTCGTTGGACCACTGAAATAATTAAAAGGAAAATAAAATAGAGTGGGGGCACAAGGAATAGTTATGATTCACCTATGATGATTGAATGCCCACCATAAAAGAAGAAGAACTGCACATGCCAAATTTGTTAGTTCTTAAGAAGGGGCCATCACTAGGCAGACGATGGACAGGGACAAAGGTTCTAAAATAAAACCTTAGCTTAACAAGAAGAAAATTAAGCCAAACCTAAGAACCGACTTTATATATAACAATTTTTTAAAATACCACAAAGGGTAACAACGGAGACAACTAGGATAAAAGGGGCTAGTTTATCAAATATGAAAAAGGTATAAGTCATGACCTAAATGTTTGGGAATTGGCAGTAAGAAGTAAATGAAAAATTAGAACATTTCCAAAGATGCAATATTAAGGGTCACTCATGACTTGGTTTCCAGTGACATAAACCCTAAGATAGTGACAGTGAACAAAACTCTAAGCCCAAAGAGATGGATTTAACCAAATTTTGCAGAATTTTAAGATGGAACATGAAGCACTTTTAGGGGTGCCATCACAACATTTACTTCCTTATTTTCTCCTACTATACATAACTATAGTATTTTGATTCTTGGATATATTTTATGTATACACAATACCATCACCATACCAAGTGAATATGTTCATAGTTTAATAAGATTAATATAGTACATCATAACTCAATAGACTAATTCATATTGGATTAGAATATATGTTGAGTTACATACATAAGCCTTAGTTGTATCAAGTTTTTTGGGAATCGATGGAGCTCAACATGTGAGGTGTCTTTGTCCTCATTACTAAGTCATTGTAAGCTTTCCATGCTTCTAAAATTTTAGTTCTAGACTTCCCTTCTTGTTGCATAGGCTATTTTTACCATCATAGGTGCATGTATGTTTTTAAGTCTATATATTTAGGTTAGATAAAATTTTATTCTTCATCCCTTCTTCACCTACACACATGTCTCTTATTTTCTCCTTGTGTGCTAAAGACCTCTCTTGGTAGCCTAGTCAGAGACCTCCATTACGTTTATGTTTTCTATAAATGTTTTTATTCTTTGCCAAAGGCCTCTTTTGATTCATGTAAGTTAAATTTTTATGTTTCAATTTAATTTTGTGGTCCTTCGTCTTCATGATAGGTTTTCTTTAGATTCATCCATATGATCCCCTAGTGGTCACAATTTATTTTTATTAGTATCTAAAGATATTTTATGGTGGTGAACCATACTAATAATTATGTGTACCCTTTAGCTAACTATATTCTTCCTTCATTTGGTATGTATAGAAGCCAATATAAAATTTTCACCTTTCCATGAGTTTTTCTTTCCTCCATGGATTGAAAATATTATTTAATAAATATAAACCTCCTATTTTGGTCCCCTAGCTTTCATGGTATAATTCCTCAAAAATATTTGTGTATTATTTTGGTGGGTTTGGACCCTCCTCCTTTTGTCATTGAATTATTATTTATTTAAAAAAATTGTTTGGAGTCCCTTAGATTCTTGGTCTTGTGTATTCTAGACCTCCTTTTGATTCCTTGCACTCTTAAAAGATCTACATGCACATGTGTACAACAATGGGGCACTAAAAGGTGGCAAAAAATATTGTAAAGAAAAATATCACTTATTGTGAGCATGTTATAATGTGATAATTAATGTTATTGCTTTGGATGAATAAGAAAATAAAGATTTAAATACATGTGGATTATAATGTGATTGCATTATGATTTCCTTTAAAACATTCAATGTACTCTCTTTTTTGAATTTGTAACATGTGCACGTTATAATGTGCATGAATTTTATTTGAATTTTCTTTAGATCCCACCCTTAGGCTTCAATTTTTCTTAGTTATCCAATCTAAAGGATTCTACCCACATGTAAGGTGACCAAAGATGTGTTTTACATAAAACATGAGAAAACAAGTTAATGTGGAGTGAGCTTTCCATCAAGTTTGGATTTTTTAAGACAATAATTTAGAAAATGTGACAATAATGTTGGTGTCTTCATTTTTCACCAAAAACATATGTATAGTTTCTTAGTGTCATTTCTTATCTAATCATCCAGATTTACACTAAATTACTTTTGTACATTCTAGAAACAATTACTTCTTTTACAATAAATTTTGCAAGGAGTTTTTCTGTAGTGAGTTTCAGCTCTCTTGAAGATAGACAGGCTATTTTAGACTATGGTTTGTGGTTTTGGGACTCTCATCCCCTCTCCATTAGACCTTGGGTTCATTATTTAATCCTTTGAATGAAGCCTTAGATGTTTTTCTTGTTTGGGTAAGATTTCCTTATCTTCCCTTACAGTTCTAGTGCTTCTCTGCTTATGAGGGCATTGGTAATTCTATTGTTAGATTCTTGAGAGTGGATAACGCTTCCAAGAATTTTACTCATACCTCCTTTGCTAGGATCTTGGTGGAGATTGATCTTTCGAAGGCTCTACCTAGTGAGGTAGTTTTGCTGGTTAATGATTGGTCATGGTCTCATATGGTGGATTACGAGGGTCTTCCATTTCACTATAGACACTATTTTGTTGTTGGTCACTTGGCATGTGATTATTCTCATGGCTCCTGCACTGTTTCCTCTTCTACTTGGTGGAAGAACTCACTCCGTGAGCACTTAACAGTGTGCCCTATTGTTGATTTTTCTTCTTCTAATGAAGATTCAAGGCCTCCTCCTTCTGTGAAGAAAAATAATATTGATGTGGTGGTTGATGCTCCTCCTATGGATACTCCTACTACCCCTACAAACTCTCCTTTGTAGGTTATTTTTTCTTCACATGAATCGGCTATGGTGGATGTTTCTCCTCCTATGGATATTGCAGTGTGATCTTTGGTTATGGTTGTTCTGAATGTTGTTTGTACTACTTCTCCTGCTATTTTGGAGAATGATGTCATAAATCCTACTATTCAAGTTTGGTTTCAGATGCTTCACCTAAAGTATCAATTGTTCCTCTTGTCTACTACTCTAGAGGGGAGTCTTCCTCCTTTGATCAAAATTTATCAATTTCAGTTTTTGATTATCCTTGGACAATGATTCATAGAAAGAAGAAGAATTTTTCTAAGAAAGTTATAGTTTCGATTAACTCACCCTCTAAGGCTTTGCTTGGTTCAAGCTCTGTTCCTTGAACAGTTTCTTATAGTTTATTGTTTCTGATTGGTCTTTGTTGGTAGTTGTTTTTGTCTTGTTGTTACTCTGTAATTGGTTGTGTTGGGCCAGTTTGTTTTGCTGAGTTGTTTGGATCTATTTTTTATTTTGTAAGGGTTAGGGCCCTATCCTGCTTATCTAATAAAAAAAAATCACTACACATTCAAAAAATGATCTTTGATTATTTTTTATCAAAATTAAGGGGTTATATGCTCAATTTTCCATTTTGAGGATATGTCCACTATGAAAATTAGTAAAGAAATTACATTTTCATTCAAAAAAATTAAAAAATCAGAATGAACTATATGAAATTAGCTAACTCTAAAAAAAAAGAATTTTTTAAATAATTAAACAAATTCAACATTTTAAGGGAGCGCACTTAAACCTATTTTTTTATAAAAATAGGACCAATTTATGTGCTCCTCTTATTTCATCCTCTTAATATCAACCATTTTAAAAAAAGTAGATTATAAACTAGATTTCAAGAACTACTAATATTATTCTTGTCACATATTGGAATTTTTAAAGTGGCTATATTGAATTTGTGAAAGGAAAAAAATAGTGTAGAAACATTTTCCTAACGCTAAAACAACAGAGGAGAGGTGTAAAAAAACTAGTTCTAAAACTTATAATGCATTAAATGCAAGATATCAAGAGTAGTAGAAAAATAACATTCAGACAAAGCAGGCACCTGAATTACAGGGGAAAACACTTTCGGGTAAAAAACACACCACACCAAGATCGATCTCTTTGTATTTCAGTAAATACGTTTACATGAAAAATGGAAACCTCTCTCTCTGGATAGTCATCTCATAGTATCAGACTGAGTAGCATACATTCATTGTTACAATACTTAGCACAAGTATAGAGTAAAAACAATTACTACGCATAGTCACTGTTTGCACTTCCTCTGTGTCTAAGCTCACAATCGTCACACTTGTGTGACTTGTATAACAATAACTGATTGTGAAGAAAATCCTACAATCAATCAAATCAACCAATTGCCAGTCATTAAAGACATGCCAACTTCCCAACCAGATAATTTGATCCTCTGACCAAATTGATCTTGCACAGTCATATCGAGCTGCTTAGGCATTTAATTCATTGCCAAAAAATGATCCTGTCACTAGCCAAAAAAAACTGCATTTACTTCCTTCACCATTTTTGGTCTTCAACTAAACAGAAACTGCCACGTGTCACCCTCATGTTCACTAGTCGCTTCCAGCTCAAAGTCAGACCGGTCAATAAGGGACACACATCTCTTACCGCACTACCGTTGAGCATGCAACAGTCAACCATGGTGCAATGGTAATCGCCGACACTGACTATCGGGTCACCACCGTGCCAATGGATCGAGACAACTAGACCTCTGTGGTAAGGCGGTAATCGCTTGCACAGACCGTCACCAAACCCTAACCGCCAGCCTTCCATGGTAGGGCAGTGATTGCTCGCCCAAACCCCTAATGGTTTATCGTCCTACCTCCACCTCTAGAAGCAGACCTCGTGGTAACGCGGTAACACCACGCCACTGTGGTGAGACTGTCAGAGGCCCACAATAAAGAGGTAAACCACTAGACCGTACCTCAAAGAGTAAACCCTAGCGTCAGGAGGGTAAATGCATGAAAGAAAAATAATTTTCCAAGTCTTTCAGAGGTCCAAGCCAAAATTTAAGGCATCTATTCCCAACAAGCTCCCACTTGACAAAGACTTCCAGCTTCCTCTAGACTTCGAAAAAATTACTGATGATCATAGGCCCCAAGGCCCATCGATTTTGTGCACCATCTGAACTTGTTTGTGCTTACTGGCTTTGTTAGATCATTTGAAACATTCTTCAAAGTGTCAACATTTTCAAGACAAATCTTTCCATCTTCCACCATGTCCCTCACAAAGTGATGCTGCACATCAATGTGGTTTTTCCTCAAATGGAAAGTCGAGTTCTTTACCAAACAAATGGCACTCTGACTATCAAGGAAAATTATAATCTACCCTGCATTGAATCCAATATCAGAGCATAATATACTCACCTAAACTTCTTCCTTATAGGCATGTGTTGCTACCATATACTCAAGCTCTGTAGTAGATAAAGCAACCACAACTTGTCACTTACTCATCCAACTAACTGCACCACTGTTCAGCGTGAATGTGTATCCACTAGTGGATCTTCTACTGTTAATGTCCCCTACCCAATATGAATCCACATATCCATGAATGTTGAGTATTCTCTATGATGCACGCGAATTGCTATGATAGCACATAGCATATTCTGAAGTCCCCCTCAAATATCTGAACACTCTCTTCACATCATCCCAATGCGTTCTTCCTAGATTTTCTATAAAATGGCTAAGAACTCCCATTGCTTGGGCAATGTTAGGTCTTGTACAAACCATTACATACATTAAACTGCCAAAAAAACTTGCATTGCATAAGGCACCTTGGTCATGTCCTCCATCTCAGTAGCATACTTTCAATAGTCTTCAATAGATAGTTTCATTCCCTGCATAACTAGAACAACTAGCTTCTTGCAGTCATCCATTCCAAATCTCTCTAGAACTGTATTGACATACTTACTTTGACTTACCCAAAAATTTCTTCCCGTTTTGTCCTTGGTTATCTCCATTCCCATAATATACATTGTTGCACCCAGATCTTTCATTTTGAACTTTGCAGACAACAGAGATTTAAGATCATAAATCATAGACTTGCTATTTCCTATGAACAACATATCATCCACATAAAGGGTAATAACAAGTACATGATCATTTTCAGATTTGTAATAAACACAATGATCAGATTTTGATCTAACAAATCCCATAGACAACAAAAATGTGTCAAATTTATGGTACCACATTCTAGGGGATTGTTTCAAACCATAGAGAGATTTCTTTAACTTATAAACCAGATTTTGTTTACCTTTTTCAACAAAATACTCAGGTTGGGACATATAAATTTCTTCTTCCAACTCACCATGAAGAAATGTTGTCTTCACATCCATCTGCTCAATTTCTAAGTCATATGTTGCTGCCAATGACAACATAAATCTAATGTATTTCAGCTTTGCTATAGGGGAAAAACTCTCTCCATAATCAATTCCCTCAACCTTGGAAAATCCTTTTTCAACCAACCTTGCCTTATACTTTTCAATGCTACCATGAAGACTAGTCTTCTTGTTGAATACCCACTTACAGCCAATAGGCTTTCGCCCTTTTGGAAAAGGTACCAAATCCCATGTTTCATTATTCTTCAATGAATCCATTTCTTCATTCATTGCTTCCAACCAGGAATTTGAATCAGACATTCTAATTGCTTCTTTTACAGTCCTAGGCTCATCAGTGCTAATAATTAAAGCATAGGAACAGTTCGAATCTAACAATGAGAAACCATACCTTTCAGGTTGTCATTTTTCACATGTAGGTCTTCTTACTTTTTGAGGTTGTGGTTCTTCATATTTAGAACTCTCAAAGTTGCTTGAACTCTCCTCAAAATCAGCTACACTATGAAGTTTCTCTCTTTCTGGAGTTTGAGGAATCTTAACTACATCATTCTTCTTTTCCCTTTTATCCATCTCAGGCTGTGAATCAACTACTAAAGGTTTTAGCTCATGAAATATCACACTTATACTATAAAGAACCTTCTCAGTATCAGGATTCCAAAGCTTGTATCCCTTCACACCAATGCCATAGCCGATGAAGATACATTTGACAACCTTGTTCTATAATTTTGATCTCTTCTCATTTGGAATGTATGCATATGCCTCACAACCAAAAACACGAACATGTCTAAGAGAGGGCTTCTTACTAGACCATGCCTCTAAAGGCGTCTTGTCAACCAGAGGTGAACAAGGTGAACAATTTACCAGATAACTTGTTGTAACCACAACCTTAGCCCAAAACTTTTTCTCCAGACCAGCACTACTCAACATACTTCTCACTCTTTCCATTAACGTTTTGTTCAACCTTTCAGCAACTCCATTCTACTGTGGAGTGTAAGGTGTAGTTTTATGCCTTTTAATTCCATGATCTATGCAATAACTTTCAAATTTTGTAGAGAAAAACTCACTGCCATTATCCATCCTCAAGAATTTAGTTTTTCTTCCATTCTAATTCTCTACTAGAGTTTTAAATTCTTTAAACCGACTAAACACTTTTGATTTACTCTTCAAGAAATAAATAAATGCCCTTCTCGAGTAGTCATCAATAAAAGAAACATAATATCTAGACTTCGATAATGAAGGAACATTAACTAGACCAAACACATCATAATGAACATAATCCAGTACGCCAAAAGATTTATGAGGACTCGAATAAAAAGAAACACGGTACTACTTTCCATAGATACAGTGTTCGCAAAAATTGAACTCAAGGTTACAATCATCAAGCCCTTCTACAATATTTTTATTCTTCAATGTTTTTAAACCTTTATCTCCTATGTGACCAAGTCTATGATGCCACAACATAGTCTTCTTTGCTGGGAGTTTTACCTCCAAAGCATTTGCAACCAGAGAAGTTTCTTCACCTTTCTCTATAGGGACAGTTTTACATGAATCCATAGAGGCATTGTTACATTGAACAGGACGTGCATCCAACTTATACAGAGTGCCAGAACGAACACCCTTAGCCAACACCATTGCACCTCTAGCCATTTTACATCCTTTACTTGAGAAAGAAACTTCTACACTAGCATCATTTAGCTTACTGACAGAAAGTAAATTTCAAGCCAAACCTGGTATATGTAGTACGCCACCAATACCTTTGACTCTCTTGCTAGGGAACTGTATTCTGACTCTTCCACGACCAAAAATCTCTAGCGTTGAATCACTTGCCATGTACACCTTTCCACCATCATACTTCTTGTACTTAGTAAACTAGTCTCTATGGGACGTCATGTTAAAGGATGCACCCAAATCAACCAACCATACATCATCTGATGCCTAAGTTTGAAAAGTTGCAATGAAGGAATCTGCATCACTTTCAGAAGAGTCATTGTTTGAGGCATTCTTCTTCTTCTTCTCCTTGCAATCCTTCCAGACATGACTAGGCTTCCCATAGTTCCAGCACTTCACTTTGGACTTTTAACCAGGAAACTTTGATCTCCCTATAGATTTGGATTTTGACTTCTTGTCTTTCTTCTTTCCTTTCTCATTTGGTATACCTCAAACAACAAGAGCCTCTTTATCCATCTCAAAAGACTTCCTTCACATTTATTTAGATAGAAGCAAAGCAACCATGTCATCCATCTTGAATGTAGTTGTTTTGCTTCCAATAGCCATCACTAAATGATCCCAACTGTCAGGTAGCAAACACAATAGGAGCATACAACAATCCTCCTCGTCAGTCTTTACACCTACAAATGCCAGTTGAGTAACACTCATATTAAACAAGTTCAGATGGTCTGCAATAGATGCACCTTCTTGCATCTTCAGGGAGTATAACTTCTTCCTCAAGAAAAGCTTATTTACTAGAGACTTTCCCTGATAAATATCACCCAGCTCCTTCCATAATGAAGATGCAATCTTCTCCTCATGGACATTCAAGAGTACAAAATTGGCCAGACTCAATCTAATCAGACCTCTCTCTTTTCTACCTGCAAGGTCCCAATCTTCAAGCTTCATGCCTTGTGGCATAGTTCCAGACACTACAATCCAGAGGTCTCTATCCACAAGAAAGTCTTCCATTTTGAGCTTCCATAAATCAAAATTGTTGCCATTGAATTTTTCAATATCTATTCTACCTGATGTACTCACCATCTTAAATAGAAAAATTTCTAACTTTACAAAACAACTCCCACTGGAACAGTAATAGCACAAAATATTATTCTTACTAACAAGGATAACACAATTGGCCAAGCTCCGATACCACTTGAAAGGAAAAAAACAGTGCGGAAACGTTTTCCTAACACTAAAACAATAGAGGAGAGGTGTAAAAAAACCTAGTTCTAAAACTTATAATGCATACATGCATGATATCAAGAGTAGTAGAAAAATAACATACAGACAAAGCAAGCACTAGAATTACGTGGGAAAACCCTTTCAGGTAAAAAACCCACCACACCAAGATTGATCTCTTTGTATTTCAGTAAATATGTTTACATACAAAATGCAAACCTCTCTCTCTAGACAGTCAGCTCACAGTATCAGACTGAGTAGCATACATTCACTGTTACAGTACTTAGCACAAGTATACAGTAAAAAATATTACCATGCACAGGCACTGTTTGCACTTCCTCTTTGTCTAAGCTCGTACCAATTCATTACAGTCTAAAATAGATTTAACTCAACCCCTATAATCATCACACTTGTGCGACTTATATAACAACAACTGACTGTGCAAAAAATCATACAATCAATCAAATCAACCAATCGCCAGTCATTAAATTCACGCCGATTTCCCAATGAGATAATCCAATCCACTGACCATACTGATCTTGCACAGTCATATCGAGTTGCACAGGCATTTAATTCAATGCCAACAAATGAACTTGTCACCAGTCGAAACAAACTGCATTTACTACCTTCACCATTTTTGTTCTACGGCTAAACAAAAATTGCCATGCATCGCCCTCCTATTCGCTAACCGCTTCCACCTCAAATTCAGACCAATCAATAAGAGACACACGTCTCTTAACATGCTACCACTGAGCAGGAAACAATCAACCACGGTGCAGTGGTAACCGCCAGCAATGATCATCGAGACACCACCGCACCACCAGACCGAGACCGCTAGACCTCTACGGTAAGGCGATAATCGCTTGCACAGACTGTCAGCGGCTTATCCCGCCACCGGACCCTGACCACCAACCTTTTGTGGTAGGGTGGTGACCACTCGCCCAGAATGCTAACGGTTTACCGTGCTATCTCCACCGCCATAAGCAAACCCCACGGTAACACGGTAACACCATGCCACCACGACCAAACTATCAGAGGCCTGCAGTAAAGCGGTAAACTGCCAGACCGCACCTCAAAGATTGAACCCTAGTGGTAGGGCAGTAAAGGCATGAAAGAATGAAATTTTGCCAAGTCTTTCAGAGGTCCAATTCGGAAGTTGAGGCACCTGTTCCCAAAAATTTCTTCCACAAGATTATTTTTTATTGATTTCAAGGAAAAAATGATCACTTTTCACTCCCTCTTTTGGCCTCCCATTTCCATACACATGTACCCATTGTATGCTTCTTTCTATACATGATTTTTTTTCTACTGAAACAAATCTTTTAAATGCACTATTTTATTTGGTGGAAACGAAATCCCTTTTTGATAGAAGTGAGAGACCTATGGATTTATGCAACTCATATATAATAGTGTCTTAGTTAGCATTATAAAATTTCCATGTGAATTAATTTTCTTCTAGATATAATGGTGCAGAACCTTCATAGTTGTTGTTTCAATGTTGATGAGGTCCACCTATGTGTCCAAAAGGATACTTCTTTTTTTTAATCTTTTTTGTACCTCTATTAAGTTAGCATGTGAAAGGATGCATAGGTTGTTGATCTATGTTATGCCCTTAATCTTAGAGTATGCAAAGGTTTATGTGTAGTTGTCTTGTCTCTATCTTAACTCTTAATTATGTCGCATTATCATTATTATATTCTTATTTAATTATTTAGGTTGTCCTAGGGCTTATATATGTTGTTATCTAAGTTGGCCTAGGTAATATCCTAGACATAAGTAGGGTATATAAAATGTAGTAAGTATTATTTGATCATTAGACTATGGATTTTGTTCTCATTGGAGATATTTGAAGGTTTACCCCCTCAAAGTGGCTTGTTATACCCATTTATTGTGAAATGTTTGTAGAATATTTCATATCAAATTCCTCTTTTTTGCAGTTTATTTCATTGCAATATCTCTTGTGAGCTAATGACACGGAATGCACCATTGTGGGTGATGAAATTTATGGGTATTCACCTTGGTTTATAAAATTATTTTAGAATTATATCTTATAGACTATCATACATAAGTTGTATATGATTTTATGCTTTTGATCTTTTAGATTAGATCTAACACCATAAGGGGTTATTTGGCTCTTTTGGAGCTAACCTCATTTCACCAACCATGGTTTATAAATCCTTTAATTTTATTTCTTGTTTATCCTCTTTGTTAGTAGAGTTTTTGAGTCACATTGTACTCTCTTGGTGGTTTCCTTGTGTCAACATTATTTTAATGCAATTTTAAGGCCATTTTTAACTCCTTCCATTCATGACTATGAAATTTCAAATCATTCTTCTGATGGTTCTTGATAAATTTCTAGTACCTACAAAAAAAAATGTGGTGATTGGACCAATTGTTACTATTTCATTTTGACCATGTGTCCAATGAATGAATGAGACTAAATTTATAAATTTGATGCTTGTGATAAATATTCCCCAAGAAACATAAGAAATTTAATCATTTCCTCACTACATTTTATTTCAATAAAATGCTCCCTTTTATTAAATTTTCTTATTGTGCATTTTATTTCAAATTATCATCTATTATGGCTTCCCATTTTAAATTTTTAAAATTTAAAAACCCCCACCTTAATGAGTGTGGGGCAAGCTATCACGAAAAAAGGTGATGTCTACTTTAGTTGTAGAATACATCATTTTGATCACTTGTAATCACCAGATTGGATCAATGATTGAGATTTATTCCATTTGAAAATCTATTTATATAAAGCTTTTCCCTCTTTGTGAATATCTTTTCTCTATCTTTACAATTTTATGTTATGGTTTATTTTTGTAAAAATACAAGTTATCCCTCTTTGTATAAATTGATATGCTTCCAACACTTTTCTTAAAATCCTCCATATGGCATCCTATCATATGCTTTCATAATATCAAATTCTATTACTATAACTCTTGTTGGCATATGGCTTGTAAGTGTTGTCATTGATGGCAACCTAAGTCATGCATCCGATCTATGGTATAGTTTTGGTTTACACTAGTAGAACATAGTGAAGAACAAGGCATCCAGTTAAAGGCATAAAAGTCAATCTAAATACCTCACTGGACTATTATTTTGACTTGTGGATCTTTGAGGAAGGTTTCTTGATGTTTTTAATACCTTATTCATGGAGTACCTCAATGTGCATTAACTGGTGATTGATCCAAGAGATCTGGTATATTAGTTTGTTGGTTATCTATGTTAAAAGGATGACTTATCAAATATAAGTGTGGATCTATAAGGAGTAATTAATTAAAAAAAAATGTGTTTGTAACTATGAACCCCTAAACTTGCAAATGCACAAGAGCAACAAAACAGATTAGTGGTTAGATCAAATGCATGTACACAAGTGTGAGAGATTCCCCATAAAATCCATCTATTCAAACTAAATTAGGAAATGAAGAACACAATAAACTTTAAATAAAAGAGATTCAGTCCTAATTAAGCTAATAGCATGATGATCTTATGGGGGAATTGGTGCCAATGAAGTGTTGCAATTGGCCCTTTCCCAATTCCTAAGTTGAAATGGTATGTGATGGAGAAATGGTCAAATCTCCAAAGAGATTTGAGCATAGCCTTGTTACAAATCTTGAAAAATGATCAATGGTTGCTTGAAATGGGCAAAATTTGCTCTCAATGTGAAGAGAGTAACTTTGCATATGATTGTAGATGATGATGGATTTGAGTATAGCAAGTTTACTCAAATGGTGGATGGATGAATGAGAGGAAGAGTCTATCATTTATAGATTCCAATATTGGAAGAATGAGTGAAAATAAGCAATGTGGGATAAAAGATATTCCAATGGCATTGTGCCACTTGTCCACATGTGATTGGATGAGGAATGAGCATATTTTGGCCAATGTGCACGATAAATGCATAAATTTGAATTTTCAAATATTGAAATGACAAGCTGGATGAGAAGTCAAATGGAGTTATGACCACTTGGCTCAATGCAAAAGACATATAAGAGGTCTTAAATGCCTTGTTGGAAGGACCAAGTCCAGTTGGCCTTTTTGAATTCAAATGAGGGAATATTCCTTTTTGATGCTTTGTGAGGGAAAATAGATGAATTAATAAATCAAAGTATTTGATTTATTGTGCAAGTTGCATTCTCTAGAGAATTTTAATGAAATGGATTAACTTAATCATGGTTTTGATTAAATTAATGAAGAATTAGGTGATGTGACAATCTAGACTTAGATTTATGAATTGATTTAAGTCAAGAATTGAGAGGAAATTATTTATTAAATAAATAATTTGATTTATTTAACTAAAGAGGGAAATATTAGATTAAATCAAATAAGTTTTAATTTATTTAGTTTAATAAGAGGACTTTAATCAAATAAAATGATTAATTTAATTAAACAAATATGTAAGGTTAATTAAATTAAATTGATTAATTTAATCAGAGGAGGTGATAGACTTAATCCGATAAATAATGATTCATTAGATTAAGGGATAGAATTATGATGAAATGTTGAGAGTGTGCTTCTGGAGGAAATGATGTTAGTGATCAGGATCAAACATGCCGAAATGAAACTGCACATTTTCCATGTCTACATTTTGCCCCTCTTTGAAGCAATGTACTTGTTGCATTGATTCAAAGAATAAACTATTGTGATCAAAGTTCCAAAATTTTTTATTTTTTTCAGATGCCCCACTGCTGCCCCAATGGAAGGATAATGTTGGATATTGCCCCCTCGAGAGATCAGACGAAAATTTTGATTTTTTGGATGATCTCGCGAAAAAGGGATGACAAGGTGCCCGACATGCCAGAAATGCCCCAGAATGCCAGAAAAATGCATTAAAATGCCAAAAGGGATGCAAAATGACTCTTAGTTGGATGAAAATGGGATCGGGGGACCAAAACCCTAGTTAGAAGGTCAAATTAGGTTAAAAAACCTTAATTTTCAAGCTTAAATAGACCTCGAAGGGTCACTTTCAATACATTTGCAATCTTAAACCTTGAAAATTGTTAGAGTAATAATTTTATTACGCTTAATTAATTACATCATACTGGTTAATTAATTAAGTCACTTATTCCTCTAGTTGCTTAAGCTAAACTTAGGCGCATTAATAATTATTTATTAATTATTAAGTGTGCACACTAGGGTTTCATTTAGGGTTTCCCTTTTAGGGTTTCTTGATCTCCTTCATAAGGATTGATCTCTTTGTAATAACTGAGATTCTGATAATGCATTTTACACTTTGAGGTTTGCAGAACATCTTCTTGGTTTTGCATGTCTTTTGCATGTGACAGGTATCCATTTGCATGCAGGTGATCTTGGATTCTAACATGGTATCAGAGCTCCAGACCTGCCGCTGCCTGTTCGTGATCTGAAGATATGGCTTCTCAGTGAGTTTCAAGTGCAAGGGTTTCCACAGGCATCGTTTTTTGCAAGATCTGGGGGTAGTCAAATTTTCGGGACACTATGGGCTCAAACGGACGTCGCCATCGCGTTCGCAGCGCCCCAAAACCCTAGAAACGCCTGTCAAATCGTCCATTTTCGAGCAGTTGGTTTCTGAGGCAAAATTTTTTTGCTAGGGAAGCCGTACGGCCTCCCCAGCACGCTTCACGAGGCACGAAAATCGAAAAAAAAAATCAAAAAACGCCGATCTCGGGTTCTGTGCCGGCGCCTCCAGTTTAAACCGCTCCCGCCACCGGCCGGCCACCGGCCCGCCACCGCCGCCGGTGGCTCCCCCATCCGGCCGCCGACCATGCTCAGCCCCTGAGGGCTCCCTATCCACAGCGCCCGGTCGCATGGAGAACCAGGGGCTCCGCCCAGCCCCCATTTCTGCGCCCACGGTCACATGGGTGACCAGGGGCCAAAATTTTTTTGCAGGGGGGCCGAATTTTTGCTCCGACGGCCACATGGCCGTCAAATTTTTGACAGTGAAGTGCTGACGTCAGCATGACGTCATCGGCTGTACGGCAGTTTGTCCCCCTAACCCTAGTTTGCCCTAAAAGAGCAGTTTTTTTGTTTTTGGCATAACTTGGGCATACGGTATCGAAATTGGGCAAACGAGATATCGACGGAAAGCTGGTTCCGAGCACTTTCATTTGGTGCAGTTTATTTTTCAGTATTTTCCTGTTTTACTGCATTTATTGCTGGTTGAAGTCAGATGTACTTTTTATGCTTCCGAGCTCATAACTTTTTGCCACGATCTCCGATTTTCGCTATCTTTGCGGCGTTGGAATGGTATTGAGGAGCTCTATGTTGCTGTCCATGCACTTTTTTCTGTATCTATCCCAGGTTTTTCATTATTCCAGATTTGGCCCGATGGGTGTTTTGGAGATTACTTGGATATTTTGACAGTTGGGAGAGTGCTTCTTGCATCTTTGCACTTCATTTTCAGTGATACATCATTTAATAATCGACTGCTGCTTCATAGATTCCAGAGTTGTTCCCGTTTGGAGTTTTCGAGTGTTCCGTGGCATCGGGTCTGCTGTTGCATGATTATGATTCCGATATGGTTTCGTGTAGACAGAAGTATCTTTCCTTGCTTGCCAGATTACGGTTCCAGTGTTACTCTACAGTGTTCTTCCAGTGCTTCTTTGCAGCATGTCATATCATTGTAGGGGGGTTTTGTCCCACTGGGTTTTCCTCCTCTACCTCTTTCTTGCATTTGTAAATGGGTACCTGATCAGGCCTAGTTGCCGGGACCCATCTTTTCTTGCATGCATCTTATTCTAGTGTTTTAGCTTCCTCCTAAGTTCATCTTAAGGGGGGGTGTTAGAGTAATAATTTTATTACGCTTAATTAATTACATCATACTGGTTAATTAATTAAGTCACTTATTCCTCTAGTTGCTTAAGCTAAACTTAGGCGCATTAATAATTATTTATTAATTATTAAGTGTGCACACTAGGGTTTCATTTAGGGTTTCCCTTTTAGGGTTTCTTGATCTCCTTCATAAGGATTGATCTCTTTGTAATAACTGAGATTCTGATAATGCATTTTACACTTTGAGGTTTGCAGAACATCTTCCTGGTTTTGCATGTCTTTTGCATGTGACAGGTATCCATTTGCATGCAGGTGATCTTGGATTCTAACAAAAATTTTGATACTTGAGCTCTGAAACTTGGTCGCGATGGCACAACGACAGCTTCCTCTGCATGTGTCAGAGCGGGTACGAGTATATCAGCGACTAGTCATCGCAGGACCCGCGGTATGTACCCCTATCCAACTTTTAGTTTTCTCATTATTCATGCATTTATTAGGTCTTAAGTTCGGTCGAGGCGGGGCGGCGCAATTTAGTGCCATGAAAAATTAACAAACAGGGCCGTGCGGTCCTATATAGGACCGCTTGTGCATAGAGCGTCACACGGCGCAGTTTAGGTTTTAAGATTTTCAGACAGCAAAGCCGGTTGCTTGCACAAATAGCGTTGCGAGGGCCAGTTTGTCAAATTTAGCTATCTAAGTCCATCGCGCGGTGCAGTTTGGAATATTACAAACTGCGCCGCTTTTGAGAACAGTGCCACTTTTGCTATTTCAAAAGAGAAATGCGATACGGACACTAGAGTTTTTCTAGGGCAATTGATGTGGCCTCTTTCCTTGTGCAGGAGAGACACGAGGTCATTCATTCGAGGGAGCACCGATGGCCAGTACTTGAGAGATTACAAGATATTCACATATTCCTTTAGGAGCAGCTTGGGATGCTCGGTCTATAGTTCATTGCACATGTCCCTCCTATTCGAGCACATCTGGGTATGATGCATGCCTTGGTCGAGCGGTGGCACAGCGAGACGTCATATTTTTATCTTCCTATTGGCAAGGCTACCATTACTCTTGAGGATGTCTAGCGCATCCTGCGACTACCCATTCATGGAGAGCGAGTGATCTATGATTTGGAGGAGGGTAGGGATGCCTGCTTCGGTGTCATGGGTGTGGATGAGCTCATGCTCTGCGATGGTCAGATAGAGTTGGAGAGATACCAGGGTATAGCCCCTATTTACAGCCTTACTGTGGCCACCATTATTTTTGGCCTTGTAGCTCCTCATCGGTGTGGCTGATATTTCAGTCTGGGTTGGGGATTGGCATGGTGGTAGATGTGTGCTCGTCGAGTGTGCTTTGCCTGGGGACCAGTACTGATGGTCTCCCTATACCAAGATTTGCACGAGTTCACCTATTTGGATGGTCAGGCTCTTGGGGTTGGATTGACTCTTCTGCACATTTGGGCATGGGAGCGAATCCCAGTGCTTTGCCCGATTGTGACACCGATCATTATAGATATTGATGAACCCATAGTGTGGCAGAATGGTAGAGCGAGGTTTCACTTCACTCACATGGGTACAGATGGTATCACCCACTAGCGGCGGGTTATAGATAAGATGAAAGTGTTTATCTGGAGGCCATGGATGGGTATAGGGCCATGGTACGATGATGTTGAGCAAATTTTATTTGCTCGCCAAGACGGATACATGCAGGGCTTGGAGCACTCTATGATAGAGCAATATCTTCCTGATAGGGTAGCCAGGTAGTTCGGCGAGGTACAAGATATACCCAATGGTCATTACATGGCACTCTTCATGCGCTCAACTAGAGAGACCGCATGGGGACCGCTTATTCCGGAAAACGAGGTAGTTTCCTTGTTTAGACAGTTGGTGGCTTGGCCGTGGCCATACAATTAGAGGCCAGTAGATGCAGGGGTGACTCCAGTGTACAGGACATGGTTTAGACCGTCGGTGAGATTGATAGTTCCTAGGACAGTGCTTCCACATCATAGGCCTAGGGGTAGATCAGTGGGCAGAGGTCAGGGAGGTGTACCACCAGTGCACCCAACAATAGGATAGGATGGGCAGCCCCAAGTAGTCCCACAATAGTAGCCAGTAGTATAGCTAGCAGTAAAACCAGCGGCATAGCCAGTGGTACAACCAGATCCATGGGATGCATAGATTTAGCAGTTGCAGGGCCTGGTACAGTTTTTGACAGCTGAGTGAGATGAGGCCCAACAATAGGTTGCTATAGTTACAGTGGAGAAAGATCTGGCATGATCCAAGAGGGATCAGGAGATTGGCCGATAAAGACAGTTAGAGAGTGTCGCTTGCACATCCCGGGGCAGACCAGTTGGCATTTGGGAGTATAGAGAGGCCATCAGAGAGGTCGAGTACTATCGGCAACACTAGTGGTAGCCAGTGCCATCAACCAACAGAGTGCCAAATTTCTCCCAGCAGACAAGGAGGCGGCTGGTCGAGGCTCACGGTGAGAGATAGGATGGGGAGGGCAGCAGCCAGCAGGGCTAGCCCCTTTGATCACAGGACAGTTTGCTCCATTTTTTATATGTGGGCTGTAGTATTTTGGCCTTATTATACCATGTGTTTAATGTACACTTGATTCGATTTGTACCATAATAGTAATTTTTGATGATATATATGAGATGATTCGCCCTTTATGATATGTATGGTGCACATGTATGATATGTAGATGTACAATATGCAAATGTATGATGCTATGAGATGTTTCTATTCTTATGCTTATGCAATGTGATGTATGGATGCATTTCTTTTTGTATAATTTTCATGCTTTATGGATGTAATGTATGTTAATGATGGTGTAATGATATGCAAATGGAAAGGGATGTAAATGATTGTGTATGATTCAATGATGTAATGCTTTCTTAAGATGTTTAGAATAATAAATTTATATTATTCCTTACAATGATATCATGTAATGTGTTTTCATGCTAATGATCATGTGGATGCAGGTGTATGCATTGGTGATGTTTTGATCACTGTTGTGATACCATGTTAGTGTGGAAAGAAGATAGAAGAATTTAAGCATTAATGAGTTAGTTATGATGATGATGGTGATTTGCATTGCTAGGAATTGGGATTTTCAAAGGGGTTAATTGCGTTATGTTTGATAACACACATAGGTACGATGCATCAAGGTATAAAGGACCAGGATGGCGTTGGATCTAGTTTTGATGGACTTTGACTCGACAATCAAATAGGAGTATTCTTGTTCACACTTAACATACATACTTCATTCAGGATGTAGTTCAGACATTCTAAATATCTCGGAACAAAACACAAGAAAGAGAGCTTTCCTATGTGGTCAACAAGATACCTAAAATATCCTCCCTACAAACCAAAAAAAACATGCACGACTAAGTTATTTTACAAGCATATCCAAAAAGCATAGCAGATAAAAAGATAATGATCGTTGCCCCATTCCTTTCTCTCTAAACCCTGTTTTGTTTAGGCATCATCGAGAGGTCCTTGGAATGAGCACAATATAAATAAGTCAATAAAATATTAAGTAAAGTAAACCAAACAAGCTAATGTTCTTCGTACCACTCACCAAGGCTAAACTACTATCGGGTACCTGATGCTTATGCCCATCGCAGGAAAGCTTCATCCTAGGACATGTTGTGATCAGGGTTTTGGTGAGGCTGATTCGGGTGACAAGCTATTGATACTTCGAGTTGACCAACTTTCTTGGTTACTGACTTAGCTATCCACGACTTTTGATGATTAGGTGTTCACTTTGGAACCTGCTAGACTTATTTCTGACTGACTCACCAAAAGGTGAAATCGAGGATTGATTTTATTATGAGAGATAAAACTCGCCGGTGAAAGTGAGATGAAATGGATGCACCATTTTGGATTTTTCAGATATTTTGAGGTTGTTTTTGGTATTTTGAGATGTTTTACAATTTTTTTTGGTATTTTCAAGATTTATGACAAACAGACTAACTTAACGACCTATATTAGGGGTCTCGGGAGCTGATCCATAGATTTGCCTTGCCTACGTTATACACGTAGAGACCACGTAGTTCGAATGACGACAAACTTGACTTAATGAAAAGATAGATGGGCAAACGGATTGCCAATGCGACGGATGCCTAAGGACTGACCTAAATGTAAAAAATAGATGGGAAAACGGATTGCCAATGCGAGGGACGCCTAAGGACTAACCTAAATGTAAAAAAATAGATGGGCAAACGGATTTCCAATGCAATGGATGCCTAAGGACTGACCCTAACTATCTCGGGGAATGATCAAAGATCAACCTTGCCTACATTCAAGCTCAGAGATGGCATAGTTTGACAAGGTGGAAGACTGACAAGACTCAAAAATGAATTTTTGAAGATTTTTTGATATTTTGACATGTTTTTTGGATTTTTGAATTTATTGAATGTTTTTGGTTTTTTCTGATGAATTTGGGAAGAGCACAAAATATATACACAAATCCAATCCACTTCCAATTTCAAGGACATGCCCCCAGTGTTTAAGCAATAGACTACTTCGATAAAGGCAAGACAAAATGACCTTAGGAATATGCCAAGTAGTACTATGGTGGAATATGATATGGACACTAGCTCGGGCTATGGTATGGATGTGAGCGAATGGGTGTATGGAGGATAAATGGAATGTGATGGAATGAATGAGTGAGTCATGCAGATCTTGGTGGATAGAGAGTGCCTTATTTACACTTAACGCCTGTTTGCCAGGTTTTCATCAAGGTACTTGTCCAAAGCACCATCGAAGTGGTTTTCACTAGAGGACGATTTTTTTCTTTACTACTTTCAATCCTTTTTCTGATTTTTTTTTGGATTTTTGATTTTTTTGTTGTCACCAAGACACCTGTTTGCAAGGTTTTCACCAAGGTAACTATTTTTTAGGACTTTTTCTAATTTTTTTTTTTGTATTTTCTGGTTCTATACCTTGCAAGATTTAGGCATAAATTTTTTTGAGGTGCGAACTGTTCATGGGCTCTTGTAGAGGTTCACCTTCTGGTATCAACAACTGATATGCCCCTGATTTGTAGCTTGCAGTGATGATGAAGGGTCCTAGCCAGTTAGGCTCAAACTTCCCTTTTGTATCCATGTTGGGCACATTCTTTTGATTTTCTTTTAGCACAAAGTCACCGAGTTGGAAGGTGCATTGTCTGATCTTCTTGTTGTAGCTCCATTTTAGGCAGTTCTGGTAGACCTATAGATGATTTAGGGCGTCCATTCACCATTCATCTAGTAACTCTAGCTCATTTAGTCTTGTAACCCTGTATTCCTCATCCGTGATGAGGTTTTGCAATGATATCCTCAGTGACGGAAGCTCGATCTCAATTGGGAGGATGACTTCTGATCTGTAGACCAGAGAGAATGAAGTGGTTCCTGTTGGTGTGTGGATGCTAGTGTGGTATGCCCATAAGGCACAAATTTAGCTGCTGGTGCCAGTCACGACCAGAGTCATTGACTATTTTCTTGAGGATTTTTAGAATGGTTTTATTTGTAGCTTCTGCTTGGCCATTGCCTTGTTGATAGTATGGAGTGGAAAAGCGATGTTTGATTTTGAATTTTTCACATAAATCACAGACATCCTGATTCTTGAAAGGTGTCCCATTATCATAGATAATGGATTGGGGTACCCCATATCGGCAAATGAGGTAGTTCAAGATGAACTTGGATGTTTGCTTTCCAGTGACATAGGTCATGGGAATTGCTTCGACCCACTTTGTGAAATATTCAGTGGCAGTGATAATGAACTTATGGCCGTTAGATGAGGTGGGTGAGATTTTTCCAATGAGATCAAGCCCCCACTAGGAAAAGGGCCAAGGTGATACAATGGGATGTAATTCTTGAGCTGGTGTGTGAATGAGATCTCCATGTTGTTGGCATTGTAGACACCTTTTGACAAAGTCATGTGCCTCTCTTTCCATTGTCAGCCAATAGTATCTAGTTCTTAGAAACTTCTTAGCCAAGGTCATACCACTCAAATGCGAACCACAAGTGCCATTGTGTACCTCAATTAGAGCAGTCAAGGCCTCCTCAGGTTTTAAGCAACGTAGCAGGGTTCCGTCGACACTTCTACGGAAGAGGGTTTCTCCTAGGATGACAAATCATGAGGACCTTTTGACAAAGGTTTGCTTTAGGTTTGGGGTAATGTCAGCTAGGAGGACTCCTAATCTCAGATAGGTGTAGATTTCATGGTACCAAAGATCACCAAGACCAACGAGTTCACATACATATTCTGATTCTGGTACCTCGAAAGTGGGTACGAGAAGATTCTCTACCAGGAATTCGTGTTTCGAGATGTTGCAAGGGATATCTAGCAAGGATCCGATTATTGCCATTGCATCTACTACTTTGTTGTTTTCCCTTGGTATTTACTCAAAAGTGATGTTAATGAATGATTTCTTGAGGCTTTCTACCACCTTTTTGTATTGTGCAATCTTATCATCTTTGGTTTGGTATTCACCGTTGACTTGGTTAATGATAAGCTATGAGTCTCCATAGACCTTTAATGCCATGATTCGCCACTGTGCTGCAATCTTGAGACCTATGGTTAAAGCCTCATACTCTGCAATGTTGTTTGTACAGGGGAATGCCAACTTGTAAGATCTTGGTATACAGTCCCCTTGTGGGGTGATAAAGAATATACCACCTCCTGATCCACATTGCGTGTGGGAGCCATCAAAGTACATTTTCTAGTGGTCGGCTACACTAAGATTGAAAAGGGACTCATCTGGAAACTCTGATATGAGTGGGTTGTCTATGTAGAGGGGAGCTTCTATTAGTTGGTCCACAATAACTTGTCCTTTGATTTCCTTTCGCTCAACATACGCAATGTCGTGTTCAGATAATATCATCACCCATTTAGCCATTCTGCCTGTAAGCATTGCTTTTGACAATAGATATTTCAAAGGGTCTATCTTGGCATTTAGCTTAATTTGATGAGCTAGCATGTAGTGTCTAAACTTCTAGGCTGCAAATACCAGTTCCAGGCAAGCCTTTTCTATTGATTTGTAATTGAGCTCATGCCCTACCATTGTTCTGCTGATATAGTAAATCGCCCACTCGGTTTCCTTTTCATCATGTTGGGCTAAAAGGGCACCAAGGGCAGCTGTCATTGCTGAGATGTACTAGGGTAATTCAGTGGGTTCGTTGGTTTGAATCAATTATGGAGGCACTAATCATTAATAGGGTGGAATCCTCAAAAATCCTAGGGAGACCTGCTATGGTATCATCATCGTCACTACTAGAAAAAACATCGGTGACATCAAAAGTGAAGTTATCAAGTGGGATACCTAGGCATATAGGTGGTCTAGGAGTGGTTGTTGTTACCTGAGGAGAAGACCTGACTACCCTTCTAGGAGTACCTCTTCCATGTATGGTTATACTCGGAGGATTATACCCAAGGCCAAGGTTCTATATTCTTCTTTCTACAATGATGGGCTCCAACCATCCATCACTATTTCTTCCAAGGCTTTCGTTTCTGTTATAGCCCATACCAAACATCATTTGCAATCTTCTACTAGTTTCATCCATGGGTAGTGTGGGAGTGGGCCTTCCATCTTGGTATAATGTGTTTGAGATGTCCTCCTCATCTACATTCTCTCGACTGAGATCCCCCCAACGATGAAATCCAGAGGGTTCTTCCCTAACAGTGTGGATAGGTGTTTCAACTGGTTGAGGTTGTCCATGCATTTCTTTTCATTCTGTAGTCACCACATCCATTGTCTTGGATCATGTTTTTGATTTCGGATATGTCAGGGATGGTGGGTGTCTCTATCGCAGAAGTGGAAGCGAGGTTGGCTGGGTCAATATATGACGTGGACAGGCCCTCATCATTCTTTGGTACTTGGGGGATCTCATAAAACTTGGCTTCCAAGTTTTTGCAGTAGGTGGAAGGTTAGAGCTCTCCATATATAGTGACCTCGTCATTCTGGTGCGAGAACTTGATACATTGTTGATACATCGAGGCCATTGCCTTCATTCCGTGGATCCACGGGTGTCCAAGGAGGATATTATATGGTAGGTTGAGGTCGAGGACCTAACAGGTGGTTTCCATGGTTGTCGGCCCCACTTGGATGGGGATTTTTATAGTGCCCTGAGACACTCTTTCCTAGTCATCGTATGCCATTATCGTGATGCTTTTCTTTTTATTAATGGAATCCTCCATGAATCCCAATTTCTTTATGAGATTTAGAGAACAGATGTTAAGGCCTGCACCTCCATCCACTAGGACTCTTTTGACTTTCTTTTTACGGATGAGCACTTGAAGGTGGAGTGCACGGTTATGAGATTGTTGTGGGGGGAAATCTTGGTCAGAGAATGTAATGATATTTGGGGTAACGATGTTACCCACCATAGCCTGGAATTTCTTTGTGTCAAGGGTGGTGAAGATGATGGAGGCAGCTAACACTTCATCAAGAATTTGCCTATGGGCCGCAGAAACTTTCAATAGTTCCATGATGGATATTTGGGAGGGGGTTATCTTCAGTTGGTCAATGACATTGTACTCATAGGGGATGGTTTTAGAAATGGGGGTCTTAACTGGTGCCCCGATAATGGTAACTTTTCTGCCACGTGTGGTGATTCCACAGTCATTGTTGGCTCCCTTGACATTTATGACTATGATCATTTCATCGACACACCCAACTATCTCTTCATACACTAGATTAGCACTAGCATACTTTTTCTTTCCCTTATTTTTCCTTTGATTATTTCCTTGATTGTTCCCTTGGTTGTGGTTTGGCATCGGATTCGTGTATATTTTCAAGTCTTGGTTTCTGGTTGGCTGCTCAATATTGATGATCTTATCCTTGATGAGGTCTTGGATGATGTTTTTTAGCCTCATGCAATTGGCAATGGTATGTCCTTTGACTTTATGGAAGTCACAAAGGAGATTTTTGTTATACCATGGCGGCTTGGTCATGGGTTCCGCGTATTGCACTGAGTTAGAGACTTTGATTAGATTTTCTTTGACCAGCTTCTTCATTATGGACTCAATCGATTCACCAAGAGCCATGAAATTCCTCTTGGGGGGATACTTGCCTCGAGGAGGTGGTCCTCCTTGATTACCCAAGTTGTTGATTTGATTGGTGGGAGTTGGTTGTTGTTGTGCTACTACCGCATTAGTTTGCACATTGTTGCAATTATGATTTTGCAGTTGTTGATGGATTTGGGTGTTCTACTTAGGGGCACTGATGACCACTTTAGCATCGACCACGCCGTCGTTCATGATGTTTTTATTCCTTGACCATGTTCAAGTTTTATCATTGTAGTTGTTGGACGGGCGATTATCCTGTGGTGGGTTGAATGTTGATGTGCCTCCTCGCACAGTAAGGGCTCTTTCGATGTTGAGCGCCTCTGAGATCAGTTGATCATAGGATGTGATGCATTGCATTTTCAAGTAGAATTCCAAGTTTTCATCTGAATTGGCTATGATGGTGCAAACTTATTGTTCTTCTCGCATGGTCCACTTGCTCTGATTGGCCTTGGATCACCATCTTTGCAAGAAGGATGTGAATAACTCTCCTTTTCTTTGTTTGAGTGCGGATAGTTCTTCCAAACTAACATCTGCACCCATATTGAAAGCATAATTCTTAAGGAAAGCTTCCACGATTTCCTCAAATGTTTTAATGCCCGTAAGTAGGCGAGAAAACCATTCCATGGCTGGACCAATCAGACTACGGGGGAAGAGCCGCATTAGATACGTGTCATCATATGCGACCTCCATGCAGTGCACCTGAAATTCCTTGACGTGGTTCTCAGGGTTACCTGTTCCATTATACTTGTCAAATTTGGGGATCTTGAATCCCTTTGGGAACGGTATCATGGTGAGACTTCTGTTGAAAGGATAAGGGAACAAGTTGCTTGGTGTCCTTGTGGTTTTTCCTGCTTGTAAGTCCAACACTTGTTGCAAAAGCAGTTTGATTTGTGTTGCGACATCTTTACTTGGGTCGGGAGGTGGAATGAATGAGTTGTGAGGTGTTTGAGGTGTTTCATGGGTGGGAAGAGTACTAGTGGGTGTTTTTTGCAAGCTCTATTGTGCATTCAAAGCCTGTTGGTATGCCTTCATTTGTGTCAACAATGCTTGTTGTTGATCTTGCCGCTATTGTTTCAACAATGCTTATTGTTGGTCCATCTGTTGTTGTTCCCATGAAGCTTGTTGTTGGTCAAGCTATTTTTGCGCTAACAAAACTTGTTGTTGGTGTAGCTGTTATTGTGCCAACAAAGCTTGTTGTTGGTTGAGCTGGTGTTGTGCCAATAAAGCTTCTTATTTGGCTTGTTGGTAAGCTTGCAAATGAATTGTTTGTAGTTGCGCTTGGTATTGGGCTTGTGCCTGGGCTTGAGCTTGTGCTAGATCTTGTACTTGGGCTTGAGCTTGTGCTTGTGCTTGTGCTTGCTGCTTTTGCTTGATTACTCTCTATTGGTTGGCCTTTTGAAGGGTTTGGATTAGAGTGGTGAATGAATTTTTTGTGTTGGCTTTTGGTGGGATTGGTGGTGGAACGAGAATCATGCCAGCCGTTGTGATGAGTGAAGGGATTATGGTGGTGATTGGGATTTGGGTTGTTGGGGGGGTGGTTGAGATGTTTGGTCCTTGAGATGGTATGATTTGGGATATTTGAGGACCAATTGATGTAGTGTCTTGAATGGCTGCCACTTGTTGTTATGATGTTGTGGGAATGAAGAGGGAACTTGATGTGATGTTCACATTGCTTGGTTCCGAGAAACTATTGATGTTGAGAAGAGGAAAACCCAATCCGAGAGGTGATGTGGTTATGAATGGGAATGGGGGAAGAGATGGTATGCTACCTTGGAAATAAAAAGGATTAGCGACATCGGTTGTTCAAAACAAGCCACCTTCTCCTTGTGGTAGAGAATTTTGTATGTTTGATTGACATGCTGGTGTTGCACAAAATGAAGATGAGCCAGCGTGGTTATGGAAGGTGAGTGGGACGTATGGGTGGGATGGATTTTTTGGGACAAAAGTACCCGGTGTGGTGGTGATAACCACCACTTTGTTAGCCACAAGGTGATGCCTTTGCAATTCCTGAAACATGGCACTCCCCTTGTTTACATTCAGCGAGGTTGATGTGATGGCCGATGTGGTGTGAGGTATTTCTTGATTGGCATTTGACATTGGGGATGCATTTGTAAGAGGCACATCTGTACTAGTGCTTGCATCAAGGTTGGAAGGGAACTGGACCCCTCCTCCTACTAGCATATTTAAGTACTTGAACATGGCACTAACAATTTTGTGGTTCTCTGGATTTTGAACCATTTTCATAATTTTGAATTGTGTCATCCCCATGTCTTCATTCGTGATGTCCTCTTGAGGATTTTGTGATGATAAAGGAGAGTTACTTGGGGGATTGCTTGATCCCGCTAGGTTTATTTCGGAGGTTAACTGACTCATGTCCATAGAATTTGATATTTCACAGATATTCTCCATGTTCTTCTTGTATTGAGATCTTATTTGGACCATAAAAAATAGGGATTGTTTGATCCTAACCTTTTAGGCTCAAAAGAGAAGAACTAGGGAAGCTAATGATCAAAGAGGGTGGTAATGACGATGGGATACACAGATGGAGTGAATAAATGAGACCTTTTGGATAAATTTTGAAGGTTTATGCTAAATTGCTAGCACTTGGATTGAGTGTGATAATTTGACTAGATGCGTTAAGTCAAATAGGATTATAGTGAAGTTGTATTCCATAGGAATTTGTGTTATCTTAGGGGAACTTGCACAAGTGGATGAATTGGAAATGTGTGTTAAGCCAATGTGATTGTGAACTAATAGACCTTAGGAAGTTGCATTATCCTGGAGGTAAATTCATCCAAAGGTTTGACTATTTTGGCTAGGTGTGTTAAGCCAAAATAGGGTGATGTCAGGGTAGCCCTTTAAGTTTAGCATGAGTAATTTTTCTAGAGTTCACAAAAGGTTTGTTGATGGAATAAGATTTGGTTTGATGGAGAGATGAATGAGGATGACAACTTTGATCTTGAACCTTAACCTAGATACGACTCTCTTTACAAAACCTCGGTATTGAAGAACATGCTAGACTTGCTATGGGAGGAAAGCAAACCTTTCAAAAAGTTTAGGATCTTGTTGATAGTAGAACGCATACAAAGTCGGATTATTCCTTGAAGCATTTTTGTAGAAGTTGTATACAAGTATTTCTCTTACTTCAAGGAGCATCTCAAGGCGTTGCTCATGCATTTTTAGACTAATCTTCTTGAACTTTGATTTTTGGATTTTGATCTTGTGGGAAATCATTGGGATCAACACATATGAAGTTCAGTTTGTCCTTTTATCTTGGCTTAATGAATTCCTTTTTATCAAAGATACTTGCTTGCTTACGTTCCAAACTATATGTCTAATGTCCCACTTTCTTTCTCATCCCACAAGGTCCATTGTGTGGAAATCAAGGAAAATAGGGCAAAAGTTTCTTATGTTTAACCTTGTTGAAAACAAATGACGGTAGAATTCATGCACTTAGAAACCTCTAGGAATATGATTCCTAGGGAAAGCAAGAGTGTCTAAATTCGTCAAAGGTATTTCTTTCTCACAAGGGGTTTGAAATTTGAAGGTCTTGTGAATTTTTGTTTTCAAGTGTTTCTTGAGAACCAAGCAATGTGTTCTTTTCTTTCAAGCACTTTTACAATCCTAGGATGATGAGGCAATATCTTGTTTGGTTCCCACTTGGATGAATCCAACTGCGAATATCTTGTGCGAATGGCTAAATGCTTGACCACACTGGCTCCCGTCCATGGCACACACTTCTTGGGTCAACCAAGCATTAGTACCCATGAATCTCCCATGGCATACCTTCCATTTCCACAACAAAACCGCATGTATAACGTGGGGCAGCTTCAAAGGACATGACCTTTTGCACCAACAAGATAGATAAGGTTTTGGCCCTTTTCTAAACAAAGGGTTCTAATTCAGGCATTTCGTTCATGGGGGATTATCCAACATCGGCGAGAGTCCATTTCTGTCCATCTCATCGGAATAATCCTCGTGATTCTTGAACTTTCCTCAAGAATCCACACTTATATACCGGTTGGAATTCGCTTGGCTTTAGCGTGTTCCCGGTTGGGTCATTCCCTTGGGTAAGTAATTTTTCACACAAGGCAGGCCCGCTAAGATAAACAATAGAGAATAAACATATTCGTAGTTCGATCAACCTTTGTTTAAAAATAAAAGGAGAACACTCGTAATAAGTTTACTCACACTCGCATGTTTTGTTCAATTGTTAAGTGCCCAAATTGAAATGTGGAGGCAATATTTTTATAAACCTAATATCACCAAAATGTTTTTGATTCTCAAGATCGTTGTGAAGCGCGAGAGAAGTGCATACGCATTTTAAATGATATTAACTTGTGAAAAGGATTGCAAAACATGGAAAACACTTGTTCATTTTAGACCTCAAAACAATGATGAGTTCTTTTTAAGCACCAAATGAAATGTGAGATTGCCTTGTTCAATTGTTAACCTTTAAACGAAATCTAGTATGTTTGTCTAAGGTTCTTTTTAGCCCCTTGGCAACTTTTGAAAAGAAATTTGATTGTTTATTTTAGAACCCAATAGAAATTTAGTGTCCTAAGATCAATGAACTTATCAAATTCTTTAAAGAGTGTTGAAAAACACTTTGTACAAAAAATGAGCATGGTGTCATAATAAAATATTTCTTGTTTTTTTAAAACCCAAAGTGAATTTAGTGTTCCTAAGGCCAAAGATATTTAATAAATTTCTTAAAGAGTGTTGAAGAACACTTTAGTTTTTGAAAACACTTTGGGGTTGATGAACATGATGTCATGATGAACTTCTTCCTTTGCTCCAACCTGCAAAATGACAAAAAACCAGAGAGCCAAAAAGATAGAAAACAAGGTTAAAGATTTAAAAAATTCCTAAATTTAATAAGCACATGTCAATTTTAAATCCCACTAGTTTGTCGCAGCGCAGTTTGCAAAAGCAGCATAGTTTGGAGTGAAAGCGACGCTATATAGTGCCACGCGGTTGACTTTGGGTGGCGCTCTGCAGAAATAGAGAGTGCAAAAGCGGCACGATAGAGGTAAGCGGCCCAGTTTGAAAATTTGAATTTGACAGGCAGGAAAGCAAGAGCGGTCAAGTTTGGAGAAATCACGGTGTGGTACAGTGCCACGGTGCTGAAAGCGGTGCAGTATTGCGCCACGGGGGGTGAACGCGGTGGATTTAGGAAATTTGAAAAAGTGATAGGCAGGGAGAAAACATGACAAAGTTAGGAATGTAAACGCGGGTCAGTATAGTGCCATGCCTCTGGGGGCGGCGAAGTATTGCGCCGCGGTCCTAAAAGTGGTGCAATATAGCGTCGCGCAGTTGAGTTTTTTGTGTTTGCAAAAAAAGTCAGATACCACGAAATTTTTGAAAAACGTGATTGAATTTTTTATTTAGCCCTCCTTCTAGTTCCAAAATGTGAACCCCTAAACCTGAAAATTCACAAGAGCAACAAAACACATTAGTGGTTAGATCAAATGCATGTACACAAGTGTGAGAGATTCCCCATAAAATCCATCTATTCAAACTAAATTAGGAAATGAAGAACACAATAAAATTTAAATAAAAGAGATTCAATCCTAATTAAGCTAATAGCATGATGATCTTATGGGGGAATTGGTGCCAATGAAGTGTTGCAATTGGCCCTTTCCCAATTCCTAAGTTGCAATGGTATGTGATGGAGAAATGGTCAAATCTCCAAAGAGATTTGAGTATAGCCTTGTTACAAATCTTGAAAGATGATCAATGGTTGCTTGAAATGGGCAAAATTGGCTCTCAATGTGAAGAGAGTAAATTTGCATATGATTGTAGATGATGATGGATTTGAGTATAGCAAGTTTACTCGAATGGTGGATGGATGAATGAGAGGAAGAGTCTCTCATTTATAGATTTCAATCTGGGAAGAATGAGTGAAAATAAGCAATGTGGGATAAAATATAATCCAATGGCATTGTGCCACTTGTCCACATGTGATTGGATGAGGAATGAGCACATTTTGGCCAATGTGCATGATAAATGCATAAATTTGAATTTTCAAATATTGAAATGACAAGGTGGATGAGAAGTCAAATGGAGTTATGACCACTTGGCTCAATGCAAAGGACACGTAAGAGGTCTTAAATGCCTTGTTGGAAGGACCAAGTCCACTTGGCCTTTTTGAATTCTAGAGAATTTTAATGAAAGGGATTAACTTAATCATGGTTTTGATTAAATTAATGAAGAATTAGGTGATGTGACAATCTAGACTTAGATTTATGAATTGATTTAAATCAAGAATTGAGAGGAAATTATTTATTAAATAAATAATTTGATTTATTTAACTAAGGAGGGAAATATTAGATTAAATCAAATAAGGTTTAATTTATCTAATTTAATAAGAGGAATTTAATCAAATAAAATGATTAATTTAATTAAACAAATATGTAAGGTTAATTAAATTAAATTGATTAATTTAATCAGAGGAGGTGATAGAATTAATCAGATAAATAATGATTCATTAGATTAAGGGATAGAATTATGATGAAATGCTGAGAGTGTGCTTCTAGAGGAAATGATGTTAGTGATCAGGATCAAGTGTGCTGAAACGAAACTGTACATTTTCCATGTCTACAGTAACATGATTATTTGGGTCCCTACTATGCTTAGGACGACTATGGGTGGTGTGCATAAATATTTAATTAAGGATCTATCCAACAGTTGTAAAGCACTTAATGTTTTATGAAGCCGACATATGAATGATCAAATCCTTGATAGTGGATATATCTATGAGATCAGTTTTATCATTTTGACATAGTGAACATAGCAAATGTGTGGAATGAGAAGTATATCAATGTGTGGTGCAAAATTCAGCAAAATAATAGTGAAAATTTATCTATGTGTGATGTGAAGAGAAGAAAAGTGCAGAGCAAAGTAGAGTGGAGCAAAGTGCAAAGTCTAATAGAGGACTCAAAATCTGATCCATGAGCTTCATCGAAACTGTAACATGGCATGAATAGATGCTACTATCTCATTTCATCCTTCAGATAGTTTTAATCTAAATTTTTGTAAGGCAGTGAGCCTTCCCTTTTGAGTAGTGAGCTCTAGGCAGTGTGCTTGAATGCAAGTGCATTCTCTTTTGTAAAAAAATTATTTGAGTACTCAAATTATGGATTAACCTCCACTGTGGTTTTTTCCCCTAACAAATTTTGCACGAAAAAATCCTTGTGTATGGTGTTGTGGATGATTTCTTTATGTGTTTGTATCTTTCCTTTGGTTGAATGTTGAAATGGTTTTAATATCAGATTAATAAAGTTAAGATTTTTTGAACACTGATTCACCCCCCCTCCCAATGTTCCCTTGAGTCCAACAATTGGTATCAGAGCATCTTGTTCCTTGGAAGAAGTTTAGTAGCTTGAGGTGGATCTTGGAATGTGATGGACTCTAGTAGTCTTCAACAATAGCTTTTGGTGGCACTTGATGACCTTGATCAGTCTAAAGCAGAATTCTGGGAATTGAAAGAAAATCTTAGGGATGCTACGAAATTCATTCAGACATTGAAGGATAAGATTGTTAAGTCCAAGGATAAGAGAAAAGATATTTTTGATCAGATCAAGCAACAAGAGATCGAGAACATGGATGATGCTCACCTGAATCAGACCTTGAAGGAAATTATTGAAGAATGTGAAAATCTTGCCAGAGATAATGCTACCCTAAAACATGAAATGGAGTTTATAGTGATGAAGCTAACTAAAGAGATGGAAGAATGGAAGAAGAATGAGGAGAATCTTGCTCAGTCATTAAAGGATAAATCTAATGAATGCAAAAGAGTAAATGGAGAATTCATTCAGATGGAAAATGAACTACTAAAATTCAGAAACAATGAAGAAGGACTTGGTAAACAGATTGTTATTCTCAGGAATGAACTTACCACTAAAAATGAATACAGGGAGAAGTTTAAGATCGATTTAGTTAAGCTTGATGAGCTTACTCAATGACAGAAGAGTGGAAATGACAAGAGAGGTCTTAGATATGAAAAAGGAGAATTTTCTGGACAGATCTGGACAAAAGAATTTTAGACAAGGAAACCAAATGAACAAAGGTGGAAGGTATCTGGTTAGACAAACTAATGCTCAAAAATTTAATGGATACTGTTTTTATTGCAATAAAGTTGGCCATATGACTACTCAGTGTAGAAGCAATATGAAATCAAGAGTTTCTTCATTTTCTGGTCAGTGTTTCAAATGCAAAAAGTTTGGTCATAAATCAAGCGAATGTAAAAATGTGTCAAACTACTCTATCAATAGAAAGAATGTTGAATGTTACACATGTGGAAGATTCGGGCATATTGAGCTAATCAATACAGATCAAGAAGAAATCAATGGAATAATTGGTCTGGAAAAGGAAGTACTGTGTGCTACAATTGCAATAAATATGGTCACATTACAAGATTCTGCAGAAATAAAAATGTGGATAGAAGAGGTCCGATATACAAAGGAAAATATATATAGAAAGATTATAAAAGGAAAGTAAAAGTGACTGCGAATGAAATCAGAGATCAGATGAAGAATACATGGGTAAGGAAGAATGATTCTAATGTTGGAAATGGTTTTGCAC
This sequence comes from Sequoiadendron giganteum, assembly GCA_007115665.2. Lineage (NCBI taxonomy): Eukaryota > Viridiplantae > Streptophyta > Pinopsida > Cupressales > Cupressaceae > Sequoiadendron > Sequoiadendron giganteum. The sequence continues at coordinate 536,173,891 of CM021106.1, read as the reverse complement.
TAGAACTTGCTTCTGGTAATTCCTCTGATAATTGATTTCAGGCCACTGACCTAGGGGGATTTTTTCAAGAAAATATTTCCTCCCCTATCCGTAGATGGTACCAGAATGCAAAGAATAGTCAAAAAGGTGTATCAATGATATGTAGAGGTTTTGGAGAACTTTCACAAGAAAATTATGAGAATTCATAGGTCCACAAAATAATTTTTCTGCTACTGTCTGAGAAAATAGAGCATCCGAAAAACTTACGGCAAACACATTTATTACAAGTGTGTGAGCTATAAAATTCAATTTGGAACCGTCGTTTGTCACTTTGCATCGAAGAGGAGAAGAAGGAGAGAAATTAGTAGCAAAATTTTGAAGCAGAGAAGTTGATTCACCAGCGAAACTCGAAATCTATCAAGTATTTCAATTATTTTCATAATTTTCATATAATTTGATGTGCGGTTGTTAAACCTAAGTGTGAAAGGAAAATGGAACAAATCAAAGGGTCAATCATTTTGGATGAATACAACAGTGGAAATATTAGGTCCATGAGAAATATGTTGTTACCCAATGAATTGTAGCAATTGAGAGAAGCCAAACACAATAATTTGGATATTTGGAATGATTTTCCCCATTTCAAGAACATGTAATTCATTAAATTTATTTTGAATAGATTGCATGATGACACTTTAACTCTAGAAAAAGCATACATCATTTCGAAGGAGGAAATCAAAAATTTGACTGGATTATGCAAAGTTGGAGACATACTGAGGAAGAAATCCATTTGAAACAAAGAAGTTGAAACCCTAACCGGAATAATTGGCGATCAAAGGGCACTAATAATTACGACAATCACAAATCCTGTTACAAATTACATTTCACACGAAATTTCATATAAAGTCTTTTTTAGAAATTGAGAAGGAGCAACCTCGGTTGGTGCAGTCTATATTTCTCACAAGATAATAATTGAAGGTCAGGACTTTGACCTGTGAAGATTGATAAAGGATCAGCTATTGGAGAATGTGCAACTAACAAAAGAGACAAGGTACCCTTTCAAGTTTGATACTCTGATTATATGTTTAGTAATATATTTCTTGAATTGTTTGCCAAAGATCGACAATGTCGTGTGGAAAGCAAATGAACCGGTATGCAAACAAATCTACACACACTTCAAGAATTTGGGTAATTCTGATCAAGAATTTGAAAATTTCTTTAAGAATGTGCTTGGAAAGTGTGGCTCAGTTGGTATTTCCCTTCCGGTAAGAACAATTGAAGTTGGTTCCTCTTTTGGTAGCATGGAGAAAAAGAAGAAAAGAGAAAAAGAAACTGTTGAATACAACCCTCTGAAATGCAAGATTCTTAGAATTGAAGGAAAAGGAAAAGAAAAGGAAATTATGGATATTTCAAATGAAGAATCTGATGAAGAAATTGAGGGTCCACAAGGAAATGAACAAGAACTAGTTGAATCAGAACCATAAAAAGCTAGTGAGGAAGAAGATGACTTGGCAAAGGAGAAGCTACACCAGCTTATTCAGGAGGAAGGTGGAATGTAGAAAATTGCTAAGTTATGGTCTGTCAGACCATCATATGATCAGGATATGATTCTGAGTGTACTCAATTCTCATGTTGAGCACTGCAAGATAAAATTGGAAAGCATTCATAACATTCTACTTGAAGAAATGATTGAATGCAGTAAAGAAATAATGAACTCTGAGGATAAAGACAAAGAAGAAGGTGAAGTTATCTCTCATTTGAAGGGGCAGTTTAGGCTATCACTCACAAAATTGAAGAAGAAATGAATGAGCTGAGACAATGCATAAGTGTAGTTAATAACATCTACAACTATTCCATCCATTGGCCTCATGCAGTTGGAAAATACAAAGAGAAATTGGACCAAATTGAAACAGAGTTGAATGGGATTGGAAAAAGCTTTGATATGTTTTAGGATCTGGACAGTACAATCACGAAAATAATTCGGGAGCTACAGTTTGAAGACACCAAAGTTCAATTCACCAAGAACACACTTGTGAATACTTTTTTGAAGGTGAAGGATCTAACCAAATGCAGATTGGAACAGATGGTTGAGGTACTAAGGAAAGGCAAGAAACTAGAGGAAGCGATTATGATTCCAGAATCTCTCACTGAGATTGTCAACAAAACATCCAAGAACAATAGCTTGATCATAATCATTGGGATTACAATAGATGCTTGGAAGAAGTTCCTTCCAGAAATGAAGGAAAACAATAAGATAATTTTCTAACTCTTTTTCAAAAGTTTTGAATCAGTTTTAAAGTTTTGGAGATTTTGAAGACATGTTTTGTCTTTTTGGCATATGGTTTCTATGCTTTGTCATTGATGTCAAAAGGGGAGAGAGTGGAGTGAAAAATGTTTCATCAACTTAAGGGGAGCTATGTTTTGAAATTTTTGAAGCATAAGGGAGAGAGAGCAGTAAAGTATGGCAGCGTACTCATAATGATTCTGACACTTAGTTATTTTTCACTAAGTCTTGCCATCAATGCCAAAGGGGGAGATTGTTGGCATATGGCTTGTAAGTGTTGTCATTAATGGAAACCTAAGTCATGCATCCAATTTACAGTATAGATTTGGTTTACACCAGCAAAACAGAGTGAACATGGCATTCGATTTTAAAAGGCATAAAAGTTGATCTAAATACCTCATCGGACTATTATTTTGAGTTGTGGATCTCCGAGGAAGGTTTTTTGATGTTTGTAATACCTTATTCATGGATTATCTTGATGCACATTAAATGGTGATCGATGCAGGAGATCCGATACATTAATTTGTTGGTTATATGTGTTAAAAGGTCAACTCGTCAAATATAGTAATTGCGGATGTATAAGGAGTAATTAATTAAATGTTTTTGTGTTCGTAACTTGATTATTTGGGTCCCTACTATGTTTAGGATGACTATGGGTGGTGCACATAAATATTTAATTAAGGATCTAGCTGACAGTTGTAAAGCACTTAATGTTTTATGAAGCCGACAAATGAATGATCAAATCCTTGATAGTGGGTATATATATGAGATCGGTTTTATCATTTTGACATAGTGAACATAGAGAATGTGTGGAATGAAAAGTATATCAGTGTGTGGTGCAAAATTCAAGAGATTAATAGTGAAAAAATATCTATGTGTGATGTGAAGAGCAGAGCAGAGTGAAGTGCAGAGTCTGACAGAGGACTCAAAACTTGATCCATGAGCTTCACCAAAATTGTAACTTCACATGAATAGATGCTACTATCTCAGTTCATCCTTTAGATGGTTTTAATCTGAACTTTTGTAAGGCAGTGAGCCTTCCCTTTTGAGTAGTGAGCTCTAGGCAGTGTGCCTGAATGCAAGTGCATTCTCTTTTGTAAATTTTTCATTTGAGTACTCAAATTTTGGATTAACCTCCATCGTGGGTTTTTCCCCTAATAGGGTTTCCACGCAAAAATCCTTGTGTTATAGTGTTGTGGATGATTTCTTTATGTGTTTGTATCTTTCCTTTGGTTGAATGTTGAAATGGTTTTAATATCAAATTAATAAAGTTAAAATTTTCTAAAAACTAATGCACCCCCTTCTCAGTGTTCCCTTGATTCCAACACCTCTATGCAAGGAATACATAACCTTATGTGTAATAATGTCTCCATCAATAATCTATCTTCCATGAAAAAATCCTGCTTTGTCCTTTTCAATCAATTTATACAAAACCTCCTTCATTCTCTCCATTATTAGTTTTGATATGATTTTATTCATTATGTTAAATATATATCTATAGCATGATAGTCATAATATAAGTGTCATTTTTTTAAAAACAAGAGATAGGTAGGTGAATTTCATTATTTTAGAACCTTGATCTTGATGAGGCATTATACACAAATACTACCTCAATTTCTATATTCTCCCTAAAGGATTAAAAAAATGTCTTGATGAGCATCTAGACCCAAAGCGTGCTATTCTTATTAACCTTGGAATAGAAACTCTCTCTTCTTCCCTTGAAAATACTATCAATAATATTTCATTTTCATCCTTTTTGATAGCTTAGGTATGTTTTTTATCAATCTAGATTATATATTCTACAATGGATATGAATAATTTGTAAGAAGACTTTAAAAATAGGAAACAAATTCAACCACTATATTTATAACTATTTATGTTAAAACTTATTCTATTTGCATGCCTTCTACTAACTATTATTAGATGAAAGTATGCAATGTTTCAATCCCTCTCTTTTTCCCACTTAACAAGCAATTTTTTCCCTAAAAATTTCCTCTTTAGCTAAATATTACTCCTACAAATAATCTTTTTGTTCTTATGTAAAACATGTGTATTAAACCAATTCATCATATTATTTTAGTAATTTTCTCTAATGAATATTCTATTTCATTAAAATTATTTATGAACTTTTTATTCCATACATAAAATATTTATTTTATATCTTTTAACTTTGAAGAAAAACAAAATATTTTAGAATGATAATATTTGGGGCAATCTTTCCACCATGTGCATTCAACAATTATTTGACTTTTCTATACAATAAAATTATATTCACTTATTAAAGAATGTGACTTTAGATACCTTCTTTAGGATAGAGATAAAAAAATTGTTTCCTTCTACCAAAGCTTTAACATCATTTTCTAATTATGTTGACTTCAACACACAACCTTTTTTTATCTCTAGCACCTATAATCTCCTCTTGCTAGAGAATTACTTTCTTTCAAAGCATTTAGTTGACATGAATGATTCTTCCATAAATAATCCTTTCTCATTCTAATATTTGACATGTATATACATTAAATATGATGCATGGCCTATAAGGTTGATACAATATGAGATAAAGGAATAACATAACTAGTTTAGGTAGTTTGATAAAATATCCAAAGCTATAGAGGTTGGTTTTTGTATAATACACAAGCCAAGTTTGATGTTCTTTCTACTTCTACTGCTACACCTTACCACTCAAAACCTAAAGAATTCAAAAAGAGCATAAATATATCCTTAGAAAGTTTCTTTCCTTAAAAGGACAACATCAATCTTATGTTTATCAAATGAGTTCTTACCAAATTTATTTTGTTAGGAGCATTTAATCCCCCAGCTATTGACGTGAACAAGAGTATTTCCTATATGTAGTTTCTCTTTTGTAGTGTGAACAAGGAACATTATCTAACTAGTTCACCTAGTAATTCCTATTCATAAATGGTCACATGTTAAGTTTATATAGGGCTTTAGAAATTTTTCACTAGTACACATATGATCATATCCTATCTTATCTCTATTTGTTTCATGACATAGGATTAAGAAACTTGACACAATCTTGTCTTGTCTTATCTCTCAACATTTCCTATATAAGAAAGACCCCATATACATTATGTAAGTACTATCATTGATCCGTTATTGATCACTATACCACTATTGCATCCATCATCAATAAATTTTCCTCTTCATCTACTCTCTTGTGGAAGGCTAGATTTGTGGTTTTGCAAGTGATCCTATGGTATTAGAGCTCACTATTAGTTCTTACACTTACATTCCAAAAAGTCCAATTTGTTGAGACTGTGGAAGGCACTTCTCCCTCTATTTTTTTCTATACATTTTAAGAAACTCATCCTAGATCTACTAAGAATTCGCTTCCATGTCCACTCTAGCAATAAATTTAAGCACTTTTGTTTCTATTTTTTCTCCTTGCTTTTTAAAAGAACTTGGATCCTCCTTAATACAATTTTTTTTGAGCCCACATCTTGATCTAGGACTCATTATAAAGCCTTCTCTTTTAGTTGACATTTGGAGGTAAAATAACCTCCCAAAATTAAGCTTTATTGAGAGATTTTAAACGATCAATAGTGATGATAGATTATAAATTATTTCCTCAAATATAATACCTATTTTGCTATGCCCTAACCCTATAAAGTGTATTTGGTTATGTGTAGTCAATTTGTGGTTAACATAAATCTTAAATAAGTTAATTAATCATGATTATAATAACACACATAATTAGGTCATCATAGAGGTTAACGTTAAGTATGTAAATCAAACTAGGTGGTAGCCAAGGCATGTGTGCACACACACACATTTTACTAGCTAGTTATTATCATTAGGTTGAGTACTATGTTCTAATTAAAGACTATTGATGGTATCCTCCTATAAGTGGATTGGGAGGTTTTCTGCTCTAGGTGACATACTATCATTAATTATTTATAGCATATTTCCTATTATATTCTTTTCTTGTGCAAGTTGTTTCATTATACTTGTGGTATCAAAGCCCTAACACTTTTGTAAAGAAAGGAGAATGATATGCCCTAACTCTATAGTGTGTATTTGGTTATGAGTAGTTGTCTTCTGACCACCTTAACTCTTAAATAAGTTATACAAGTTATATTATAATAATATATAGGAATTTAGGGCAACCTAGAGATTATAGTTAAGTATCTAAATCAATCTAGGTGGCAACCAAGGCATAATTAGGTAGTGTAGGAGTTATTGGCTAGTTATTATCATCATGTTGAGTATTGTGTTCTTATTAAAGATTATTGGAAGTATCTCCTCAAAATGGATTAAGAGATTTTCCACTCGAAATAACACATTATTATCATGTATTTTAAACATATTTCCTATTATATTAAATTTAGATTGTCAAACAGAACAAAATTTAGACTTCCACTTAACTTTGAATTTGAGACTTTATCCTCTTATACCCTTGTTTTGATGTAAAGGTTATGCCCATACAAAACAATCTAGAGATAGATCTTCATACTCAGTATCTCACAAACTTTTTTCCCTCCAAAGATAACTCTATATTTTAATGTAAAGGAAGATCTAAGTCTCTTGATATCTTTAAGTGAGCATATATCGTTTAGGTTTTACTTAGCTTTTTAGTTTCTAAACAATTCTTATTACTTCTAGAATTTCCTTAAGCCCACAATTTCGAAGGAAGTCTTATAGAGCCAAGGGGAAGGCATTTCAAGAAAACTTAGGGCTCCACGTCCGAAAAACTCTCTTATTCACCTTCACGCATTGTAACTGTATGGTCCCATGGGGGGGCTTGGGCTTCTATTTTCATGGATCAAACAGTCTCATGAAGAAAAAAAAAACTATGCTACGAGATTAATTAGAATCTTTTCCAAAAAAATAGGAGCCCCTACCTTTTAGAAATGAATCTTTCAGCGGGTGAAATTGAGGTGGGACTAGAAATTGCCTCTACAGCTTAGGAATTTTTTAGAAAGTTTTTTTGCCACTTGTCTATCACTTAAAATTTTAAATTCCTAAAATAAATTAAAAATGAGAGAATTTTTATTTCTTTATTATTTTTTACGAAAATATACTCGAGTTCGATCCTTAAATTTTGGAGCTCAAACTTTTAAGTTGAATTGCAAAATTGAATTCATGGAACCACTAGCCTTAAAATATTCCTAAAAAATCTAAGCAGCACCCACTGAAATTTTTTAGGAAGCCCCCTCCATGGGACCATACCCTAAGCTCGGTAAATAATGAAACTCTTTGACATTGGAACTTTCCAAATGCAGAAGAGTTAAACATCGACATGACTTGCACTGAAAATCATTAATAGACAATACGGAAAATCATAAAATACAAAGAAAAAAAATCAATACCTAGTAGGTACTGGAAAATGCCAGAGCCACTAAGTTAATTTGTTTCATCTTTAAGGAGATCTGGCATTTTCTAGTGCTACGAATTGTCTCTGTGAATTGTATCACATGACTATTAATGATTTCAGTCCAGATCATGGCCCCCAGCTGCTCTTGTTGACGTTAAGTCTTCTGCGCTTGGACAGTAATGTCAGGAGAGTTTCATAATTTACCCAGCTTACAGGGCGTGAAGGTGAATAAGAGAGTTCTTCGGAGGTGGAGCCCTAAACTTTTTTGAAATGCCTTCCCCTTGGCTCTGTCAGACTTCCTTTGGAATTGTCGGCTGAGGAAAGTCTAAAAGAAATACCTCCACCTGGCGAGTCCTCCTTAAATATTAACATTATTCTCAATTTACACAAACATTATTATATGCCCACATTGCAACTTCAGAAATATTGGTTTTCCCTCTATATTAACAATTGGGTTTTTCCTCGTCATTGGCTTCCTAATACTGGTTTGCCCTTTACATCCGCGCATTTCGATACATTGCCAATCCTTTACTCATTTTGCTGCTTCACTGATTCTACCAACTCGTTTCATAATTATGAATAGTTGTGGAAAACCCCACGTTGTCGCAGTGCCATTCCCAGCTCTCGGTCACGCTATCCCTTTACTCGACTTTGCTAAGCTTCTTTCCTCGCATGGTCTCACCGTCAGCTGTGTCACCACGGCTGCTAATTTACCCCGCCTGAAACACCAGATGGCACAAGCTATTTCCGCCGGCCTCGACATTCGCCTCCTAGTCCTTCCTACGCCCGCCGTGGAAGGCTTAGCGGACGGAATAGAGAGCTTCGAACAAGTTCCCACCGAGCAGTGCGGTCTTATTTTTGAACAGGCCGATAAACTTGAACAGTCTTTTAACCGTTGGCTTGAGGGCCAACTTGAAAAGGAAGGCCAGCAGAGGATGGGAGCTCCTGTTTGTGTGATCCATGATGTGCTTTCGGGATGGAATATGGAGGTAATCCGAAAGCACAATATATCCACGGTGGTATTCAATACATACGGTGCATTTGGACTGAGTGTGATGCATTCGGCATGGTTGTCCGGACCGCAAAACACATTGGAAGAAAGGGGAGATAGTGTTGTTCTGAACTTGGATCTGCCCGCTCCTCTCAGATTTCATCAACATGAAGTAGACCCGGACTTGCTCCGCCCTTTCATGCTCCCCTTTTTAGAACGTTTACAGTCGGTCAATCAAAGTTGTGGAATGCTGATAAATACATTTGAGCAGCTGGAGCCTGAATATCTGCAACACCTGAGAAATCGAACAGGGAAGAAGGTGTGGTCCATAGGCCCCGCGCTCCCACCAAATTCTTTTGGCAGGGGAGTTAGAGGCAGGGCCGCCTCCCGAGGCAAAATGGCGGACATTGGCGAAGAGAAGTTGTTACAATGGTTGGAATCCCAGAACCCAAGCTCAGTTGTGTATATTTCCTTTGGAAGCCAGACCTTCTTGTCAGGAGAACAAAGCAAGGCCTTGGCCTGTGGTCTGGAAGCCAGCGAACAGCCCTTCATTTGGGTTATTAAAGTGTCCCCAAAGTTGGAACCACTGCTATCCGACGGACCACTAGATCTACCTCGCACGTATCTTCCCGAAAGCTTCCAAGACCGCACAAAAAATAGAGGGCTGGTCATATGGGGTTGGGCACCCCAGCTTCTTATTCTCTCACATCCATCTGCAGGCGCTTTCATGAGCCACTGCGGGTGGAATTCTATGCTTGAAAGCGTAACTCTTGGAGTCCCGTTGATGACATGGCCCATGTATGCAGACCAACACTTCAATTCGAAACTGGCAGTCAAATTGGGGATCGGAATCCAAGTGTGCGAGCATAGAAATGGAATTCCAGACAAACAACGAGTGAAGGATGTTGTAACACTTGTGCTGAGTAAAGGCGAGGGGAAAAATATGAAAAGACATGCAGAGAAGCTGAAAGACATGGCAGGAAAAGCAGTTGCGGATGGAGGATCTTCCAACGCAAATTTAAAAGACTTTGTGAGCGAGATGCACAAGTTCCAAAGCAAAAAATAAAAGATGATTTCGGTAGTGAAATGCATAAGCCCAACATCCCCAAAACTATCTCAGCATTTCAAAGTCTATTAGCAGTGAATGCAGCTTTTTCACGCTCTCCCGTGTTCAATGTTTGAGTACCTAAGTTAAATGTATGTTTTTGATAGTTGAGAATTGAATATATGAGTAATAGTTCGCGTTTGTTAGGAGTTGACAAGTCCCGTAAGACTAGTGTTTTAAACAAATTTCCGATCAGAAGCTTATATCTAATGAAAAGGTGTTATTCCCTCGGTGGGTGTCATCTGAGTATTGGTTCCATTTTGAATTATGCACTCTATTTTCGTCTCAAAGAGCTTGCTATCATTTATAATCTTCTTGTTTCCGTTAAAACGCTAAAATCTAGCTATTATTTCCAAAGTTATCATACCAGTCTTGGATAAGTACCTACCGTAGGATGCAAGTTTAATCTTCAAAAATGCAAATGAGACAAACTTTTGGTAGTTGAGCATAGATTTAGTACCTACTTTTTTAATATTGTATTATTATATTTTTCTTTCTTAAAAAGTGAAGGTTTTGATCATAAAAATAAAAATAAAAATAATTTTATATGTGCATGTACAGTTGAGTTTTAGTTCAACTGTTTTTTCTTGTGCATATAACACTTTTAACTGATCCATTTTTGATGGATCGTCATTATTTATATATGACCTTGTGTAAATCTTCACAGAGAAGTGCTCATGTTCAAAACTTAAAAAATGGAAGTACTTAAAGACATAGGTCAAAAGATTAATCTTCAAGACCTCTTTGTGATAGTTCACTTTCCTTTCACATGTCTCATCTTCTAGTGTTCTTTCCTATAACCAATCCCTCACATTTTTCTTTCCAAACTCTATTTCTCCACTTGCTACTTCTTTTTCATTCACATATGTTTTTTTTGGATAAACACTTTTGATTGGAACTATGAATTGGTTTCATTCACATATTGTTAATCCCATCCATCTTGCACCACTTTCACTACTACTTGTCCACTTCACGTATCCCTCCCATGAACACCATAACCACATTATAACCTCTCACATTCTTCTTTACTCTCATTTCCATTATATCATTCCTTCTCCACCAATCTATCTCAACCTATTACCACTCACATTTCCACCCTCCACCTCTACCTTTGCCTAATCCCCATGAAAATATATTGCAAAGACTTTGTGATGTTCAATTTAAAATGAATATTTACTTTTAGGTGCAAAGAAATATATTAGTAATGAAATTAAGTATAATTATTTTTTATAACATCTTGATATATTCATTTCCTATGGGTTTTGTGGCCCTATATTTTAAAATTTGCAATGGTAAGGGAGACCTTATGACTCATCTTAGAACCTTTAATACCATATGACTATATTCTATATGTACAATATTTTTTTCTTATGAACATTAAAGGATTATGCATTCAATTGATTGCATTCATTGTTGCATGGTTATACTCACTCATTTCTTGAGCTTGCAAATCCTTTTGTCTAGTATTTCATGTCAACATTAGTCTTAAGATCACTATTTCTAATTTGATTGAGTGTAAACAAAAAATCCTTGGGTGCATTCATTCTTCTATATTATACAATTTTAATTCTTATTTGCTAAAATAAATGATCAAATACCTAATGATGAGATGTTAAAAAAATCTTTTTTTTCTCCCTACCATTCAAGCTACATGGTTTATCATGATAATTATGGTACATTCACAAACTTACATGCAAGTATTACAAACATCGAGTTTGTTATTAGAGGAAAATATATAAAAGTATTTCTCTTCTAACACTTCTTCACTTAATCCTTCACTATTTTATCAAATAATTCTTTTGAGAAGGGTATAATACACCACAACAAAAGCATATCATTATAAAGAATTTAAAAGGTGTCAATATTAGTTCAAATGCTTTTAATGTCATTTTTATTGCTTCTATAATTTCATAAAAAAATTAAAATGTTTCATCAACCCTTGATGTAGTATTACAACATATTTTTGGGATTAATGCGATTAGTTTTCCATTTATTTTCCTAATTTATACTTATAGAATCTCCAATTACTATAAGGTCAAAAAATATAAGTTATCACAAAGTTATTAGGGATGATAATACAAAACAAGTATAAGGGTCATGTGGATGCTCAAATTAACATAAATTCCTCTATTAATCAAATAAAGCAATTTATTGATTAATTCACTAATATTCATTATGTCTGATTAAATAAATCAAATTATTTAATTATACCCTAAAGGTCCTCTTATTTAATTTAATAAATCAAAATGATTTAAATCAAATATCATAATCCTCCAACCCATCCAAGTTAATTAATTTTGAATTAATTAACCTCTAATCCTAATTACCTATCCTTTAGGTTTTGACTCAACCTGGGTCAAACCTAAACCCTTGACTTACCCACCCACTTGCACATGAAATTCATTTTATTTAATCATCTAATTATCATATTTTCCCTCACAAGATATATTCCCAAAGAATATTCCTTCATTTACTCCACTTATTTGACTTTCTTGCCCAAACCATTTTCCTCCAAAATGTCTCAACCATATGCATTTAATGCCTCTTACACATGCATTAACCTCTCTTACACCTCTCAAATTCTTAACCACTTGCATTAACCATGCACATTCTACAAAATGTGCTCCACCTTCCTCCACTAGCCATGTGACAAGTGTCACAATATCACTGGCTCTTCTTTAGTCCCACATTCCTCCCATCTCTTCATTCTTCAACTCTTGAATCTATAAATAGAAGCCACAATCATCCACAATATCAACTACAATCTTGGGCATTTGCACTATAGCCACTTGCATCTTCATCATCATCTGAAGCTTATCAAAAGGGGTTGGGAAAGGGCTACTTTCCACATCAAAGTAGCACCAATCCCCTTATGAGATGATGGTTTGAGTAGTTTAAGAATAGATTTCATGTTCATCTTGCTTATAGTTTCATGTTTTAGTCTAATAATCTTGTCATTTCCTTTACATTGCTCAACAATTTCATGGGGAAGGCTTTTATCCCATTTGTTCAATATTGACTAATTTAACTCATATTTGTCATCAATCTTGATCGATGTAGATTTTAGTCTTCACACTTTGGTGCCCACCATGAAGCAATACCCATGACAACTTAAGCATTAGATCCCATCTTTAGCATTCAGATTCAAATTGAGTTTCTCTATAGCTGATACGACAGTTTAGCATTCGATTTCATTTGCTAGAAAGTTTCAAAAAGCTAACGTGCTCTGTTTATGCTTCCACATTTTGAATACATTTCTACTTGACGCATGTTGAGTGATAGCTCCTGCAACTAATTGCTGACAACAGTATTTTTTTTTGCCTCCCTTTGAAATTTGTTAGTTTATGCTTTTAATAAATTAATATTCTTTCATTATGGATTGCTGACTTTTCTTAAGATAATCTCTATATGTATTAACCATAGCTTTATTTCCTTTATGATGTTTAATGCTTCTTCTTTTAATATGTTTGTTGTCAATAATCTTTCTCCTTAAATAAGAGCTTCCTTTATCTGCTCTTAATCACTTAATTTTTAGTGTTAATATGATTGAATTTTGCTTGAGCGATCGACATAATACAAGTCAGAATCTTCTGCAACATGGGAGCCAACCATCATAGACAAGAAGGCCACCTGAGCCATTATTGGAATACTGGCATCAACAAATGGAGGGAGATGCCTCTGTTTACGAGGGGGGCATGATACCTCATCATCTTCTAGAAGTAGTAATGTCTCTTGATCCATCCACTGAATACTTCTATATTGATTTTCTTCTTCTTTTATCTCAACTCCTTCGAAATCAGCAGCAGACAATCCAGGTCCATAGTTTCCATTTACATAGAATTTTGGGCAAAGGATAAAATCTTCCTAGCAATAGGCAACATCGTCCGACTTCGTCCTAGACCAATCAAAAGAACCCGAATGCTTATTCTTTCATCACCCAACACCTATAGGAACATTTTGGCGCCACTAAATCTTTGTAGGCAATCTTGCCTCCCTTGTACCCTTTCGTTTACCGTAACCAAAGCATCGGCCTGCAGATGTTCTGCCTTGAGTTGACCATTGAAATCTCATTGATTTCATTAGGATCGAGCCATCCTTTGCCAAGCAGTCGGCGGTGAGATAAAATCTCTGTTAGGCATTTTGTTAAACATGTCCTGTGCCTTATGCCTTATGCATTCATTTCATGAATATTCTAGGCCGTGTAGAATACGAGTTTGGTCTTGCACTAGAAAATATTTTGCGCAACCATTTACAAGATGTAATAGTCTATGCTAGAGAGATTAATATCCAACCTAATCCTTGGGATAAGCATTGGAGGTTTGACCTAGTAGTGGTAAATTGTATCGTGAATGATAGCAAAGCGTATAACTGACTCACAGATAGCAAAGTGTTTCAAGTGAATAATAGTCTGTACCCCAAGCTAGAAATTCCCGTATACAATCCAAGTTGCCTTCTCTAGCAAAAAAGTGCAAGGGGGTGCTCCCTGGCCATCTATAAGAAAAAGAAATAGTCAAGATGGGTGTCCTGGTAAAGGTTGCACCCCACTGTTAGACAAGAAGCGACGGAGCTGCTTTAGGAACTCACCGTTTCTCAGATCAAGAGGATCTCACCTACTTACAATGGTGTGGTGCCTCATAAAATCAAGTGTTATTTGAAGCACTAAACCGCTGATGGTAGAAACCTTGACAAAATTTGAGAGGGCGAATGCATTCGATGCGTGTCTCCTACAATAATCGCGTGGATATTTCATGGTAGTCTTGTGGTATGTATGAAGCCTTTATGAAGGATCGACGCAGTAGACATCAATCAATATCTTTGGTATTTATAGTTAATGCAATGCACATTACTGATAGCCACTGATTGATCTTAAAGCGAAACAAGATAGCGAATTGCATTATTGAATATTATTTACTCGTGTGATTTGAAAGCTAATGATATATTGATTGCTGTGATATGAAATAGTTGTAAGAAGCACAGGCTCCTATGATTTGAAAGCTAACAATATACTAATATGCAGATTTAGACTCATCGTCTTTAAATGCTATTATCAGAGATTTGGAAATCGTTGTCAGATATTTGAAACCATTGTCATCATCTATAGTAGTTTGGAGACAAAGCCCCGATTTTTAATTTTTAGTATTCAACTATATGTAATAAGTGGGCCCTTTTTGAAAATCTTTGATCGCCTTTTACATGCTGTCTATTATACATCTACTATTGCAAGTTGAGGGAAAGTTGTCTTTTAATTGGCTTTCAGTTGTTTGAGCCTCCCAACTTCATTAATGAGGGAAAAGTGAGCATTTAAAGTTTGTTGCAAGTTGGAGCTTTTTATTTTTTGGAAAAGGGGTAATATTAAAATTCGTTATCATGTCTTTATTTTGTTGGCAAATGGTCAGCACTTCCCTTGGGATTCGTGACATGGACTAACCACCTCTCGTCGATCCGTTAACTCTAGCGGTTGTATCGAGCATTAACAAGTTGATCTTTTAGTGCAATGGCAACCGTGGGACCAACAATAGGTATCAGAGCCAAAAGTTTTAGGTTTGAATCCCTTCGGCTTGCACTGAGGAGGAGATTGTTGGAGATTGTTGGAAAATGGTCGGTACTCCCCTTGGGATTTGTGACATGGACTAACCGCCTCACATGGATCCGTTAACTCTAGCGGTTGTATTGGGCATTAACAGGTTGATCTTTTGGTGCAACGACAACTGTGGGACCAATAGATTTTTTCATTAAAACTAAAGGATTTGCATGTCTATAGTTTTTGTTCAAGATACAATCATCATATAGCACAGGTAACCAATGCACTTGACGTATGATCATCTTTTTCAAAAGTCCAAATTGTTCCTGATTTCACAAGTATGGCATTCAAAGGGCAGACATAGTGGGTTGTCTCTTTATTTTCTTGATAATGGTTTTTTACTATTAACTTTCAGCCTATGTTTAACACATTGATGTATAAGAGATTTGGTGGGTCATCTTATTTCTAATAACTTTGTATTGTTTGAAGGTTAGCATTGGAATTGGGCATTGGAATGGAACAAAAGCGAGCAGATTGGAGTTGAAGAAAACTAAGCATTGAACTTGAACTTAAAAAAATCATTTTTAATTGCTAATTGAAATAATCTAGGGCCTTCAATTCCTGCTTTTGTTTTCTGTTTTAGGCCAACTAGATCAATTTGGGTTTAAAATTAATCAGTGATTGTTTTTTTCAAAATTAGTTAAAATTGAACCTTAGACACTTACTAGAATTTAGATTCGGTCTAAAATTGAACAATCAACTTCACACTTTATCTTGGTGCTATAAAAAGAATTTATTATTGCTTTGAGGTCTAAAATGAACATGTGTTTTTTGTGTTTTGTATTCTCTTTTACAAAATAATATCATTTAAAAGGTGTATGCACTTCTCTCATGCTTCACGACAATCTTGAGAATCAAAAGTCTTTTGGTGATATTAATTTGTATAAAATATTGTCTCCACACTTCAATTTGGGTTTCTTAAAATTGAACAAATCTTGCTAGTGTGAGTTAAGTATATCGCATGTGTTCTCTCTTTGTTCACGCAAACAAAGATTGATCAAAATACGAATGTTCTTGTTCGTTATTGTTCACCTTTAGAGGGCCTTCCTGGTGGGAAAAAGTAATCACCCTAAGGAACAACCCAACTGGGAACATGTTAAATCCAAGTGACTTCCACTCGGTATATAAGTGTGGGTACTTGAGGAAAGTTCAAGTATCACGAGGATTGTTCCAACACGAAGGGAAACAATGCTCTCTTTCCGTATGGATGATCCCCCATGAATGGAATGCCTATACTAGAACCATTTTGTTATAGTAAGCCAAATCTCTATCTATTTATTGGTGCAAGAACGGTCATTCAGAAGTTGTCCCACGTACTTGTGGTTCGAAGTAGAGATCAGAAGTTCATCATGGGAGATTAATCAGAATTGAAGCTTGGTTGACCCGAGAAGTGTGTGTCGTGGAGGGGAGCCAGTGTGTTCAAGCTTCTAATCATCCACTTTGAATAAGCACAACTAGATTTATCCAAGTGGGAATTCAATAAATATTATCTCTTTCTATCCTAGGGTTGTGCATTGTTCGGAATTAAAACACTTTGCTTGGATCTAAAACATTGGAAAATGAATATTCAACGAATCATCAAATTTCAAACCTTTTAGAAAGAGAAAATATCTTTGAAAATTCCAAGTATTATTGCTTGTCCCTAGGGAGTTATCCTTAGAGGCTTCTAAATATTTGGGCCTATATCTCAATTTTCTTTCTCTAAAGTCAACTTAGGGAATCTATTGCCTTGATTCTCTTGATTTTCACATAATGGACCTTGTGGACTGAAAAGAAATTGAGAAATGGACATTCAGTTTGAAACTTAAGCAAGAGGTGTGGAGGCGGTAAAATAAATTCATTAGCCAAGATTAAATCAATTGAACCCCACACATGTGCTTGTAATATTTTGTCTTATGGCTTTTCATGCAAACATTGGTCTATTGGTTTGAAATACTCTTAGGGAAAAGAATGTTCTTCACTATCTTGGTCTTGTACACAAAATCCCTCTTAGGTTCATTTAGGATCAAATAAAACACGTCATCGATCCCAAACATTTATCATCTCCATCCCACAAACAACTTTAGAGCTTTGAAAACATCATTATCTAGACTTGGGTACATCCTTAAACCAAATCAAAATCACTTTGTTTAGTTAGGAGTGTGAGAATGCATCCTTTCTCATACCTCTAGTTAAATTAGAAACCCTTTGAACAAGTTCATCCTAAGGTCACATCCAACATCTTGGGATCTACAAATTCATTATCCAAATCAAACCAATCAAAACCAAATCCTAAAGTCTAGATAGCATTGATCCAAAATTCCTAAAAGTTCAAACACCCATATCATTCACCTGTTTCATCCTTCATTTCATCATTGGTCCTAAATCCCTTAGAGGTCAACAAGGTCAAAACATAAGAAAAACATGGAGTATAAACTTGATTCATACATCATGAGTGATCTAAGTCAACCAAACTATTAAAACCTTACGATACCAATTCATTATCAAAACTCACATTTATACAATCCATATATGGCATCATTATCTCCTACAAACTTCAATGATAAAACAAATGTGAGTTTTCCCAATCTAAATTTTGGACCACCTTTCCCTATGGTAGATTTAAATCAAAGTCAGAACCTACAAATCTATCAACCAAACAATCAATGCATGAGCCTTAGTCCAAACAACATTATCCCACCAAATCCATAAATACCAAATACAAACTTATCAAACATGAACGTATCAAATACAAACTTGGTGAACTATGGGATAGATATGTTTACAAATCAAACCAATGTTGTTCAAAATCCAAGCAATATATTGACAACTCATTGTAATGATCCAAGTCAAGCTAACACCATGCAAAATCAAGGTTACCTAAATCAAAGCAATTTATGTTTCCCAACCACAACAATGTTCCATGCCAACCCATAATGCAAAATCTAAACATCATCCCAAATCAAAACATTGTTCAAAATCAATTTGTCCATGATCCCATGCAAACGCCGCAAGTATACATTACAAATATGCTTGCTCAACAACCAAATCAACTGTATCAAGGGTGTCAAGATCAAAATCAAGAACAAATATTGCGAGATCAAATTGCTATACTTATAAAATTCATTGATTCATATCACCAAGAGACATCTCCACCCCAAAATCAACACACTCCCCCTTGGGTTAAACCATGTCATCAAAACAGTGATTTGTCTCCACAAGGACATCAAGAACAATATCCCCAATGCCAAGAGGTTGGATATCAAGATCAATGAAATCAACAACGAACCCAACTACCACATATCCAAGATCAATCAGAACAAGAATCACCTCAACAAGAACAAATCTCACAAGAGCACAAACGTGAATACACTCCTTTTGGAGATCCAATCAAATCAATGCTAAGAAAGCTACTCAATTCAAAAATCATCACTCTTCCAAAAGTAAGTGATTTCAACTCTATCTTAAACTTCCCTTGGAATAGGGGTGGATCTTATTGTGAGTGTCATAGAGAAAATCTTCATAAAACATCAAATTGTATTCAACTCAAAAATCTCATCCAAGACCTTATTGATCAAAAAAATAATAAATGTTGAGGACAATGATCAAGATTCAACCACTAGTGATAACGATGACAATCTCTCCACCACAACTGTTGAGATCAGTGATCAAGATCAATCCATCAATGAGCACCTTGAAGATGTTTCTACCTCATCCAACGATCAAATCAACATATATCAAGAGTCACTTTTCAATCATGATCAAAATCCATTAACAATACCCGACAATGATCCAATTCAAGAAATGTTAACATTATTGGATCCTATGGTTGAAAACATTGACAATCTCTCCACCATAATTGTTGAAAACGATGATCAAAATCTATCCATCAATGAGCACCTTGAAATTTTTTTTACCCCATCCAATGATCAACTCAACATAGATCATGAGTCACTTTTTGATCATGATCAAAATTCACCAATAATATACAACAATGATCTATTTCAAGGAGTGTTAGATTTATTTGATCCTATTGACATAATCCAAGATCCAATCAGCAATGAGCATGTTGACAATGTCTTCACATCACCTAATGAGTTAGAGGACATATCTCAAGAATTTATTCCAAAGCATGATCACCATATTTCACCAAAGTATAGCAATGGTCCTTTCCAAGACATATTGACATCCTTCAACCTCATGGTTGCGATATTGAAGGAATCCTCAACTCAACACTTGAGCCACCCCTCATGCCTAATGAAGACATACAAGCACCCTTTATAAGCAATCCATCCTTTGAAATTAACCCATGCCAAGAACTTGATCCAAAGCATGTCGAAAGTAATTCCACCATTTACCAAGATCAAGAATTTGTATCTCCACAATACTACAATGATCTAATGGACACTCTCCAATCTATACAACATGTCGCAAATAATGATCATTTATATATAGCACATACTCCTCCCTCTACCCATGAGATGATTTCTTTGGATGGACATGTGGATGATCTTCATTCAAAACAAGAGTCTCATACTCTTGATATCATTACAAAGGAACAAGAGTCTCCTACTCTTAACATTTGTACACCTGATCAAGATATAGAAAAATCTAGAGACATATCAGAAAGGGGTCATGAAGAAGGCTTCTATAGAAGTTGTGAATCGGAAACATCCCATGAAGACATATCAAAAATGAATCATGAGGAAGACTTTTATGTGGACAATGGATCATCAACACCTCTTGAAGAAGCATTAAAATATGATATTTCACAAGATCAAGCCAAAGATATCAATCAGGAAGTCATCCCACATATGGAGGAACCTATCACTTATAAACTTGGATCACTTACCTTTTTTAGGGAAAGCTATCTTATCAATGAAGAATTTATCACCTTTGAAGATCCACGACTGAACAAAGAAGGATTAGCACCCTGTTTCCAAGGTAAATCATATCCTATTGCAAAAATTTTTTTTGAGTAGATGAATTATCAAGGAAAAGGATTAGGTCTACGTGAATAGGGTATTCTAGAACCGGTGCAAACTACTGGAAATCCTAAGTATCAAGGTCTTGGTTATGTGACAATTAAGGGATCTAAACATATCAGTGATACCTCTATAAAACTGGGGACAACTTCGTCTCAAGAAAACGTCAACATAGGGGGCACAAAGAATCCTTATGATGAAACCAATGCCAATGCTACAACCCAACATGTCATGAATCTTCATCCACCCATCACCCCATCTATGAAGTGGGACCGACATCAAAAGAAAGATTTGAATCAAAGCACAAAGAATGTTATCAAAGAAAAAGAAGCAGCAAAATACGAAGGACAAATCAAATCAAGTGGATACCAGAGAATACAAAGAATGATTATCCTATGAAACTCCATTAGTCCAAGAAACTATGGAGAAAAATAAAAAAGGGAAAAGTATCCATCAAAGATGTCCATAAAGGAAAAAGCAGGCTTCTCAAGAAACACACAAAGTATATCAAGCAGTTGATCCTAATTCCATGCACACTTTCGTATCCACCCATCATTGCTCATCTTCCCAAGTTTGGAGAGTCAAAGGTTCCAAACTATCAACCAATCCATCTTTTATTCCTAAACACACAACACCATCCCCACACATGATATCCAATTCTCACATTGACCATGTATAGGAAACAACCCTTCATCATAAGGATTCATAAGGCATTCAATTGCGATGTGCGCACAAAGACAAAGTTAACCTTGGTATCAACAAAGCAGAACACAATTCTCAAAAGTTGCATTCAAGTGTACGTATCTTAAAAAAGTAGATTCTTCAAGCAGGATATCGATGGCACATTATGACAGAAGCATCAACATCAACAGTACCAGGCGGTTCAACACGAGCTTAAAATATTTCACAAAAAATTAAAAAAATTAAAAAATAATGAAAATAGTAAAGATAAAAATTGTCCTCTAGTGAAAACCACTATGGTGGCACTTTGGATAGGTACCATGATGAAAACTTGGCAAACAACCATCATGTGTAGAATCGAACATCTATGTGTTCCACTTCGAGTGAAAGTATCTTATCATATCCATAATAAATCGAGCATGCCATCCATCTTATCCATAATAAATCCATTCATCCATAAACCATTTATCCAATCCATTTCCATATATCTACATCCATCTTGCACATTATCTTGATCTTCACAAATTTTGGTGTACACTTTACACTTGCTTATGGTAAACATCTTGACATGGGTAATTTTCATTGATCCTATCCTACCCAATATTATCTAAGCCATGAAGCACTATCCAAATGAGAATCCTCTATTCGAACACCTTATCTTATCACAAGATAATCCTTGGCATCCTTTGCGTGCTTACCATATCCATCCATCCATACATCTATCCAAACATCCACCCATGGCCTTTCAAACATTGCTAGACACTGGGGGTAGATATTTACATCTTGCTTCGGGAATAAATCTTGATCTATATCCTCCAACTTATGTAGTGATCCAAACATTGGCAAACACGAAATAAAATTGGTCAAGCATTTGTGAGCCAAAAATCAAAATCAAAAACCCATGGCATATTTTGACAAGAAGATGTTCCTTATTAGGCTTTATCTTTCATCAAACATCAATCCAAACAATCAATATCAATTGCATCTAATTTACACATCGGTGTCATATCAAATCATTCAAACAACTTTTGTTCCAAACCAAGCTTCAAAATATTGATCAATCAAATCCAATCAATCGATCATCATTTTGGGATATCCTTCCCAGTCCTCGTGTTGCTTAACACTATCCTTGCATTGTTGTGTATCGTCAACAATGCTATCATCATCAATTCATTAATTCGATCAATAAAACCTTAGCTTGGGTTTCAAAGATCTGAAATAGATCACTAATATCATCACAGATATCCATATCCAAATCGTCAAAAACCAAGAAAATCCATAAACATCCAAATCATATCAAAAAATCCAAAAATAGATCAAAAAAGTCAGAAAAAGTCAAAAAAATGAAATTTGAACTAAGTCGCGTCTAAGCTTAAACATAGGCAAGGCCATTATTGATGGGCCCCCGAGACACAAAATCCAAAAACATTCATAAAATCTCAGAAAACACCAAAAACATTGGAAAATTTGAAAAGAAAAACATTTGTAAAACATCTCGAAAATACCCAAAACAACCTCAAAACATTGGAAAATACCAAAAACATTAAAAAAAAACCCAAAAAGGTACATCCATCCCATTTCAACATCCACCCGCAATAAACATACACTCATAACAAATCAATCGACACCTTCACCCTTTGGCAAAACAATCAGAAGCAAGCTTGACAGTCAAAAGTGTGTACTCCAAAGTCGAAGTCTTAAGTCTAGGTCAGTAGGTAAACAAGTTGGTCAACTCTTGATATTATCAGCTTATCATCCAGTCAATCTCACCATCATCTGATAACATCATGTCCTAGGATGCATCCTTCCTACAATGGACATCAACATCAGACATCACTGTAGTTTAGTCTTGGCTAGTGGTATGAAGAACATTAGCTTGTTTGTTTACTTGATCTTTGTCTTTTGATTAATCTTATTTGTGCTCATTCCAATGACCTCTCGATGATGTCTACAACAAAAATATTTAGAGAGAAAGGAATGGGGCAACAATCTTTATCTTTTGTCTGTTGTGCTTGTTGGATATTCTTGTAATATAACCTTGGCGAATACTTGCTTTATTAGGTATGTATGGAGGATGTTTTGGATAACTTGTTGACTATTACACTATTAGGTTTTGCCTCTCTGTGGTTTGGTTCGAGATGTTCAAAATGTCTAAAGTACATCCTAGTAAAGTTTTTGTATGTCAGGTGTGAACAAGAGTACTCCTATCTGATTGTCAAGTCAAAATCCATCACACTAGGTGCATCGCCATCCTGGTTCTCTATACCTCGATGCATCGTATCTATGTGTGTTATCAAACATAAGGAAAGTTATGCTCTTTACATCCCCAATCCCTAGATAAGAAATACATCATCATCATCATTCATGATCATATCTAATAAAGTCTCGATGGCTCATAGACTTGTTAGACTTCTGCATCTTCTTGGATTCAAGGGTTGATCCCTCTCATTCTTCTATCCTATTTCATGCTAACATACTATCATGTCATTCAGAAAAACATCAATGCATCCACCTTGTATCTACTAATCGTCAACACCTTGCATAATCATACATATCATCATAGGACAACATCATACATCTCATCCATCTCACATGCATTGCATCATCAATTCAGTTGTTTAGGATAATATAGATTTGTTTTTCTAAGCATCTTAAAAACATATCATTTGCATCATCATTATCATATAGATATGTTAATCTAACCATCCATACATCTATCTTGAACCTCTTTGTCGCGAGATCGACCCTAAAATCAAACTTTTTGCTCAATCTCTCGAGAGGGGCAGTGTACTAGCGTACTTCTTTTCGTTGGGGCATCTGAAAAATCATAATTTTTTTGAACTTTCATCTTGACAACATCATTCTTTGAACCAATACAGCAAGTACATTGCTTCAAAGAGGGGAAAAATGTAGATGCTCAAATTAACATAAATTCCTCTATTAATCAAATAAAGCAATTTATTGATTAATTCACTAATATTCATCATGTCTAATTAAATAAATCAAATTATTTAATTATACCCTCAAGGTCATCTTATTTGATTTAATAAATCAAAATGATTTAAATCAAATATCATAATCCTCTAACCCATTCAAGTTAATTAATTTTTAATTAATTAACCTCTAATCCTAATTACCCATCCTATAGGTTTTGACTCAACCTGGGTCAAACCTAAACCCTTGACTAACCCACCCACTTGCACATGAAATTCATTTTATTTAATCATCTAATTATAATATTTTCCCTCACAAGGCATATTCCCAAGGAATATTCCTTCATTTACTCCACTTATTTGACTTTCTTGCCCAAACCATTTCCCTCCAAAATATCTCAACCATATGCATTTAATGCCTCTTACACATGTATTAACCTCTCTTACACCTCTCAAATTCTCAATCACTTGCATTAACCATGCACATTCTCCAAAATGTGCTCCACCTTCCTCCACTAGCCAAGTGACAAGTGTTACAATATCATTGGCTCTTCTTTAGTCCCACATTCTTCCCATCTCTCCATTCTTCAACTCTTGAATCTATAAATAGAAGCCACAATCATCCACAATGTCAGCTACAATCTTGGGCATTTGCACTATATCCACTTGCATCTTCATCATCATCTGAATCTTATCAAAAGGGGTTGGGAAAGGGCTACTTTCCACATCAAAGTAGCACCAATCCCCCTATGGGATGATGTTTTGATTAGTTTAGGAATAGATTTTATGTTCATCTTGCTTATAGTTTCATGTTTTAGTTTGATAATGTTGTTATTTCCTTTACATTGCTCAAAAATTTCATGGGGAAGGATTTTATCTCATTTGTTCAATATTGACTAGTTTAACTCATATTTGTCAATCTTTGATCGACGTAGATTCTAGTCTTCACAAATCAAAACCAAGATACAAAATTTAATTAAACATGATACATGTGGAAAGAGTTAATGATTGGGACAACCATTTTTTCTCTTAAGTACATGTGTTATTCTAGTAATGTTGACACCAAATAATGATGGAGAATGACAGATGTGTATGGACTCTAGAGCCATAAACAAGATTGCAATCAAATACAAATTTACATTGCCACAAATGGATGATGTGATGGATTGTTTGAGTTGAGTCAAATACCTCACCAAGATTGAATTGAAAAGAGGTGTTTGATTGGGAAAAGGATGATCACTCTCTTCCCAATTTTTTTGAATTGGATTAAAGATGACCTCAAGACCCACTTGGCTAAAAACCTATTCGAGAGAGCCAAAATGGTGGATCAAAGCCTTAATTGAATTTTTAATTCTTGTATGTGTGGGTTTGTGTATGTGTGTGATTATTGATTTCTAAAATGCAATAATGTAATTATGAAAACTATGAAAATGCAGTAGTCGATTATGATTTTTGATAAATTTATTATTGAAAGTGAAAAAAAGGGAAATAGGTGTCCACCTTTTAGGAGATGGAGCTTTGGGACCTATTTTGTGCTTTAGTTCATTAGAAAACCAAGATCCCTCAATAAAGTGACTCAATTGAGGGATGTACTAGGGGTTTCCTTGTGTGATTAAATGGGGGTTCACCATTAAATAAAGCTTCAAAGGAGAAATGAAAATACTTATGCATAAAACCCTAGAAACTTGAAAGCATGAAATCAGATTAATCAACAAAATGCAAAAAAAAAGTACATGAAGGATTGGAGAGGCCAAAACAAGATCTTTAAACCCTGGAAATTATTGTTTCAAATTACACTAGACATATATGCCAAGTTGGACATTTTAGTCTCACTTTAGGGTTTTTATGGTAGGATCTGAGATTCTCTAAGAGTTGATTAGGATCTACTGAATGGTGATTAGAAACTGTAACAAGACTAATATACCAGGTTGGGCATATAAGTCCCACTCTAGATTTTTTTGAGTATCTTTTCGAGTCTTTCAAACCCAGATCTGATACTATTGAATGCTATCGAAAGGCTATATCAAGGACTAAATCGCTAGGTTGGGCGAATGAGTCCCGTTCACATAAATATATGAAAGATACATCAAGAAAGAGAGAATTTTTTGTTTTGTTAGTGGATGGGGGTATGCCTCAATCAAACCCCATTTGAGTAATTAAACTTAGAAATGAATTGAAATAACATGAGGGAATGATGAATGAACAAATGAATGTAACTCACCAAACCTTGTTGAATCCTTCAAGTGTAGATATGAAACTTGTATGAAGTGGCCTCAATGTATGTAGATCTTGATCACAACACCTTGAATATGCTTCAATTGGATCTTCAATGCTACATCAATACATTAGCTCAACAACATGCATGATGCACTATGCACTTGACATGATGAAATAGATATTTGATTGCTGAAATAAACTTCAATAAGTCTACCTTTGAATGCCTTCTTGAATTCTCTTGAATGCTCTTGTGAAATATTAGGATGCTTCAATGAAAATTGCTTAGATTGTTATGAGAAATTATGTGAAATAACCTTGTATTTATACTTGTTTATGCCTAATTTCTCAAATTACAATACTACAAGCTAACATCAGATCTAGGATAAGAAAATCTCGCCATGAATTTGATTTAAAATAGGTCTTGGTTAAAGCGGGACTCATACACCAGGTTGGGCATATGAGCCCCAATGGATTAAACTCAGGACACACACTCTAAGAAGTGTTAAGTTCAATGCAACATTTAAAATCAGGTCTCGAGACCTAGGTGGGACTCATACACCCAAAGTGGCGTATGAGTCCATAATCCCTAGATTTGAAAAACAACCTCAAACATTAAATTATGATTTTTCATTTGTTAAATGTCAGGATTATCCTTAGAAACATGCATTTAATTAGGCTTGTGGATGCAAAATAGGACCAATTAAGGCATAAATAAGCCCAATTTTAATAGGGAGGGCCCAAACAAGTGTGAAAATGTAAAGGGATACATTTTTCTACACTATAGATAAATAAAATTCAAATCTAGAAATGTAGAGGGAAGAGATAGGGGAACCTAGGATTTAAGGTTGATGTATAATTAGCTGGTCTAGGGTGAAATATGCCCTAGACTATCCTCCTTTTTTTGGGAACTAAAAACATGGGCCCGAGGTCCTTGGTCTCTAGCTTCTATCTTTAGAGAATTATTGTCAAAACTTCATCTATTGATGAGAAAATGCAGATTTTGTGACTTGAAAACTCATAGGGTTGGAGTGAATGAATGAAAAAATAGCCTTGAATCTTCCTTCAACTCACTTCATATTTGCAACCTACACACATGAGAAGAGGGGAAGGATTTTTCCATATAGGGGTTTGCCTAAGTCAAACCCTGTGTTAGTATTATTACATCCACAATGCCAAATTATGATATAATAGAGATCTTATCCTTGGTTGGATAGAGACTAATGATATAAAAAAAAAGTAATGAATTGACAACTTGTTGTAACTCACCACTTAGATCCAATCTCCTTGATGGAATGAAGTCATACTCATCATAGGTGCAAGGATCAATTTTTTCTTCACTTGAATTGATTTGAAAACCTACAAGTGTTAATGATCAGAAACAAAATGCATATAAAAATATATGACAAACTTACATAACACATGACATGATTCTTGAATGATGAATTGATGCAATAATCTCGATCATTCTACTATTGACTACTCTTGAATGCTTGATAATGATATTGAGTACTTCCTCAAAAAATTTAACTAGTTGTGTGTGCAGTTATTTTACCCCATCTAAAATGAAAGAAATAAACTCAAGCAAAAGAATTAAAACAAAACAAAACACTCAATATTAGGGCTTAAAGATGATACTCAAACTTAAAAATGAAAATAATATCAATTTTACCTTGTTTGAGCTCGATGATTTGTTTGCCCCTTTTGATGGCTTGGTATGTGTGCTCTATCTCGATTTCGGTAGCATAACGACTTGTTGTAGCTTGATTTGGTCATAAAATGGATGCAAGATGGCTATGGTTGCAAGGATTTGGCTATGGAGATTGGAATATTGGGATGAATGTGATAGAATGTGGTTGTATGAGTTAAATGTAGTTGAAATTGAAAAAATGGCTAAGTGTTAGCCATTTAGCAAGGGAGATGGAAATGGATGGTGGAGATTGAAAGGGGGAAGAAGATCAAGAGTTGACATCAAATAATTGACCAAGGGAATTAAAAATTCCTTTTTAATATGCATGGAAAGGATAAAATAAATTTAATATTCCTTGGGGGTGAGAGAGGAATTAAAAATTCCTCAAAACAACCTTGGGAAGACAAAAAGGAATTAAAAATTCCTTGGGGGATGGGGAGAGTTGACCAAGTGGTAGGTTAGGATAGCTAAGAAATGATTAGGTTGTGTGAGTGAGAGATTGGGAAAATGATGAGGTGGATAATGAAGATTAATGATCCAATTGCATATTATGGATGATGTGACACCTCCCTAATTAAGGATTAGGAATGTGCACATTCTTAATCTAGGATTATGCAAATTAATCAAGATTAGAAAAAGGTTATGGAGGATGTGACATGAGGGGAATTAAATAAATGTATTATTTATTTAATTTTTTGGAGGAAAGAGATAAGTGATGGGAGTAAATAATTACAAGTAACTATTTACTTTAGGTTAGGATTTAAAGAGGATATAAGAAATAGATTAAGATGAATGGATAATGGATAATGAATATTAATTAAATAATAAGGTATTATTTAATTAATATAGAGAATATGAAATTGGTTGAATTAGGGGTAAATTTACCAAACTAAAGTGGTTAATTTTTAGTGTCTACATTTTTTCCCTCTTTGAGATGGTGTTATGAAGTAGCACCATTTCAAAGAAAATTAAAACATAGCACCTAGAAGAAGATGGTTAGAATGTGAGAGATGCCCCAGTCATTCAAAGAAGTGACTAGGAAGAAAGATGATGGGAGTGAAGATGAAGATTAGGGATTGAGAATGCCCCCTCGAGAAGACATGCAGGTTCAAGAGAACACGGATGTGCTCTCGAAATAGATGAGATAATGAAAGGGTAGATAGGGAAGATGATGCAAAATGATGGATAGAATAGAGGACGATAAGATGAAGAGATAAAATCAAGCACAAACAGATTTAAGGATAGAGGTAATGTTTCCCCAGTAAAGCTACAAGCTAGGGTTGATTGATGGTAGACAGAGTGTTTTTGATGAGGAAACGATATATCCCAGAACAAAAAAAGGATAGGGAAGGCTACATCCTAATGATGATGATGATGAGAGTGTTGTTGATGAGGGAAGGATACATCCCAAAACAACACAAAAGGATAGGTAAGGATACATCCCGATGATGATGATGAGTGTGTTTTTGCTGAGGGAAGGATACATCTTGATGATGATAATGAGAGTGTTGTTGATGAGGGAAGGATACATCCCAAAACAACACAAAGATAGGGAAGGATACATCTCGATGATGATGATGATGAGGGGATCAAGGCTTGTAGTAAGGCTAGGAGCAAGACCAAATATGTGATTAGATGATTTGTGCTAGATTGAATGGATTAGGATTGGATTGAGATGTGAGATTTTTGAAATGAATGAAGATGGTGGAGGGAAAGATGCTTAGAATAACAAATATATATGATCCTAAGTAGATTGAAGAGATGATGATATGATGAGGAGGATGGATGAAAATATGCTTAGAATAATAGATCTATATTATCCTAAGAAGATTGAAGGGATGATGATATGATGAGGATGATGGATGAAAAGATGCTTAGAATAACAAATCTATATTATCTTAAGAAGATTGAAGGGATGATGATATGATGAGGATGAAGATAATAGAGTGATGAAAACAAATAGGATGGATAGATAAGAGAGAGGGATGAAGGATGAATGGATTATAAATTTTTAGGGTGAATGGATGGGGGGAGCTTGATAGATGAGAGGATGGGAGATGGGGAGATGAATGGATAGTAACCAGATCAATCAAGTTAATTGTTATTTTATGCTGCCATGTAATGAGCACTTAATTTGATATAGCATGAGATACTATGCACCAGGGTATGAGGAACCAAGGTGGCATCGTATCACATGCATAGGACTAACACAACAAAGAAAAGGTTAGTCCAACATCCCAAAGTCATAGGGGCTTTGGTAGGGTTGATGTTGGAAAACCAAAAACACAAAGGATGCCCCAGCACAACACAAGACCAAAAAGGATCTTGGTGGGTACTATGTGGGACAACCAAGAAGACATGAAAAAACAAAAGATCAAGATATTCCCCTATGTTTACTCGTCAAAGCACACCATGATATGATGGATCGTGATGACCCTAACAGAGTATAATAGGAAGCTCAAATGATCAAAAAATTGAAATAGCACCAATAGATCACAACAAATTTAAAATGTCATTTCCATAGGATCAGTAGATGGATGGGATTGATGCGGTCTGCTTTAGGAAGGATACATCCTATTAAGACCAAAGATGGAGGGTAGATCAGTTGATTAACATCACTTGGGATATTCAAAACTAATTGAACCTCAAGACACCAATGTATATTTTTGTCAAGAACCAGCTGGATAAGTACATACTTGATGAAAAGACATAGAACCAAGACACACCTTAAGGATAGACCTAGGGTCTCGGGTGCTCATCGATTGATGGCCTTGCCTATGTGAAAGCGTAAAGACCTCGTAGTTGGATAAAATACTAATGACTGACCATGGATAAAAGAGGAAAGAGGACAATGGAGAACTCGATGGATGATGAAGACTAGATAGAAAAATGCCCCAGGGGCTGATCAAATGATTAGCCTTGCCTACATGAAAGTGTAGAGGCAACTTAGTTCAACAAAAAGACCAACACCAAATAATGGATAAAGGATGATGATATGACCATGATAAGTAGATAAAATGATGGGATCGATATGATGACATAAGGAAGACCTTGTGGATAGGATGATTGATATTTTGGATGTGGATTATAGGAAGCTCAGAAATGGGATAGTTATCCAAATCATCAAAATATGAATTGGAAGGATGAGATGATGGATATATGAGTGATGAAAAGTGATAAGATATTGGGAAGATATAGGAAATAGATAGGAGTGATGATGGTGAGATAGATGGAATTGGAGGGTATGGGGTAGCCTATAGCTAGATACCAATAACAAAGGATTATGAGATGAAATGAAAATAGAGATAAATGGATGGATAGATAAAGATAGGGAGATGGAAAGATGCTAGGAGGGATGGATAGAGGGATAAGGATTTGGAAAGATGGAAGGGATTGGGGGATGGATGGATGGAGGAACATAAGGATTTGGAAGATGGAAGGGTTTTTTTTTTGGATGGATGGATGGGAAGATAAGGATGGGGATATGAAAGGATCATGGTATGAAGGGATAAAGGTTTTTGAGGGATTAATGGAAGGAGGATGTAGAGATAATGGTAGGGAGATGGAAGGGATGATAGATTGGATGAATGATGTCTCCAAGGACTATGTCACAAAGTAGTAAGAACATGCCCCACTATAGATATTTCATGTATGATGAGGCAAGAGGGATGGAAGATAAAAGGATGGGTAGATAAGGAATGGAGATGGGTTGTAGCATGACAGGTCGACAAGGAAGGTAGATGGATGTGCATAGGATGCATGGATAAGGAAAGTGGATGTGGGAGAATAAGGAATATGGTAGTGAATGGAAAAGGGGGAATGCATACCAAGAGGTGTATAAATATTGTATAGATAGGTTCCCTTGTCTTCATCAAGATCACAAGGAGGATGGAGGGATTGGAGATAAATAGGATATGATGGGTAGGATGGGTGCATAAGTTGGATGGAGGAGATGGATGAAGGGGATGCATAACATGAATTTTCCCCCAAGTGTGGAAAGAAAATGGATTGGGGATTTACACATGACACCTATTTTCTAGGTTTTGATAATGGTACTTATCCAAAGTGCTTGTTTGCCAGGTTTTCACCATTGGATGATTTTTTTCTTCTCCTTTTTTGGATTTTTTTTCATCTTTTTGTATTTTTTGACTTTTTTGGATTTTTTGGATAGTATGTGGATGGAGATGGATAAGGAAAGGGATGTGGATAAATGGATGGATAGACATATGATAAAGAGATGGATGAAGTACTCAAGCATCAAGTTCCATACGAGGTAATAAGAGCCCGTGTGTGAAATGACTATTCAATGTTGGTACAACCTTATGGGGATGAATGGATTATCCAATGGAATGGATTAAAGGGATTTGATGGAGGAGATAAGTGGGATAATAGATGGGATGTTGGAAAGTGCATGGATGGAATGATGGGGTTGATGTGTGATGGGGGACTGTTTTCAAGACCAATATTGGCACATATGGTAGTGGTTGTGAAAGGATGGGAGGATTAATGGATGGAGAATGTGGGGATAAGGGCGGAGTTGGGATAGTGAATTTTGGGAAATAAGGACCCAAAATAGATTTACGAGATGGAGGATGTGAATCATTAGCTTTTGGATTAGCAACTTTGGATGTTGTTACAAATTTTTCATTTGAAGGAATTGCATCTTTTTTCTTTGGGATCCACATGGTTTTGATTTTTTCTTTAGTGGGCCTTTGTGGCCTTGGGGATTGATTTGGATTTTGGATTGGATTTTTCTTTTCTTCAACATGTCTTTTTAAGGGGACATGAGGAGATTTAGATTCATGTGGATGTTTAGACTTATGCATTTTTACTTTGGCATCCAAAGTTATTTTAATAGCAATGGGATGGGTATGAGGAAATGGATGATGTGGAGGAGACGTGGATGGAGTGATAGAGGTAGGATTTTGGAGATGGTGTGTGGATGGGGGAGGTATGGTTATTTTCATTTGTTGATCCTAATTAGGGAACATGAGTGTGGGATGTTTATGACGGGTGATATGGATATGTGATTGAGGGATATACAGTCCCAAGATGGACTTGGTATATGGAGGATGTGTGATGGTGGATGAAGGGAAATAAGGACCCAAAATAGATGGAGTAGATGAAGGAGGAATATGATGGTTGTTTTGAGGTGATATGATGGAGGAGGAGGGATGGTGATAAATGGTTTGGTGGAGTGATGGGAAGAGCGTATTGTTCTATTGGAAGAGGCTCACTTAGGATGTACAAAGGTTGTACAAATATATTCGGATTGTGAGTCTTGAGACGTGTGAGGTATCCAGCATCTGCTGTTCATATAGAAGTATCCACAACTCCTTTACGAAAGGTAATACCATCTTAGGGCACATAGTCAGGCTAGAAGCATATGACCGCCAGTGATAAATTGTGTCGGCGCCATCTGGATCGGACCGGACAACTTTTTCCATAGGGCCAACCAAATTAACCCCCCTGAAACGGGCTAGGGTTTGGTCGGCCTTCGGCAATCCAATTAATCCTCGTGAAATGGGCTAGGGTTGGTTCGTCGGTCGGAAAGAGCTCGGGCCAATGGGTCAGCATGAGAGTGCCCAGTTTGCAAGCAAGCATTGGGTATGCCTGGGTGAGTGTCATCTCACCTATATCCAAGACCTTGTGCACGTGGATTTTCTTTGACATGGATGGGCTCTAAAATGCCTTGCTCATGAAGGCCTAAACCTTTTCCTTGATAGTTCATGATCTTGAGCATTGGATCTATGGTAGGATTCTTGTTATTTTTGAAACATGATGCGAGTCCATTATTAGGTGGAGGATGATGGGTGGTATATATGATTTGTTTTTATTCTACAAGAAAACCACTATGGATGAGTGTAATGGTACCAAGGTGATATAAAAGTGGTGTTGGGATGGTAGGGTTAAGTGGTGATGAAGGATAATGAAATGGAAATGATGGGATGGGAGGATCTTGACTTGGAGGAGGAGGTGATAAGGGATCATGGGATGGAGTGATTGGATCTTGAGTGCAAAGGGGATCAAGGGATGGAGTGGATTAGCTAGTATGATCTTGAGATGGGGTAGGTGGGATGGTAGGATCAGGATTCGGTTGAGGAGAGGGATCATGAAATAGAATGGATGGGGGACTATGATCTTAAGATGGAGTAGATAGGATGACAGGATCTTGATGTAGAGAAGGGGATATGTTGGTATGCTTTGGATCAAGCTCTGGTAATGACTCATCTTGTGTGGGTGGCATGATTATGGAGGAGTGTTGGAGGGACTCCTCAAGAGAGGGAGATGGAAGGATGGAGGATTCATGAAGTTCATGGGATTGGATTTCGGTGATACTAGGGGTGGAGAAAGGGGTTGGATTTGGATGTCTTCAATGGATTGGATGGATCCAAGAGTAGGAGATGGGGATTTAATGGATTTGGTGGATTTGATGGTTTCAACAGTTTGGATAGTGTTAGGAAGGGTAATAGGGGTGATAGGTGTAGGATGGAGAAGGGCCTCATCAGTAGTGATTGTACATGATGTAGTGGTATGGGATGGATCCATGACTTCAAGATGTGGATTTGGGGATGTCTTCTTTGTCATGAGTCCTTGGATGACATCTAGAGTGAGATACTTCCATATTCTAGGCTTAGCTGGGGTTGATGGGAATAGATGAAGGATTATGAATAGGTGGAGGATTAGGATTATGGATTGGTGGATTAGGATTAGATGAAGGAATGGGATTGGATGGAGGACTCAGATTAAGTGGGGGATTGGGATTGGTGAGTGGATCAAGATTAGATGGAGGATTAAGGTGTGATGGATTGGAGGGAGGATTAAAATATAATGGAATGGAGGATGGAGTGATATAGGAGGATGTGGAGGGTGAATCACGGTAGGAGTATGTGGACAGAGGATTGACATCGAAGGAAATGGATGGGGAATTAAGGTAGGAATATTAGGATGGTGGATTAATGAGGGAAGATTGGGAGGATGGATTAGGATAATAGGATGTGGGTGGTGGATTAGTATAGGAGGACATGGAATGGGGTTAAAATAATAATATGTAGATGATGGATTGACGTTGGAGAAAGCGGATGGGGAATTAAGGTAGGAATATTGGGATGGTGGATTAAGGTGGGAAGATGCGGATGTTGGATAAGAGAGAGATGTAGATGAAGGATATGTGGGTGGGGAAGATACTGGACATCCCTTGTCAAAGGTAACATAAGGATTGTTATTAGATGTAGATGAAGATGTGATGGAATAGCTTGGATGGGGGATTGGATTTTGGATGATAGTTTGGGAAATCTTACTAGAAATGATAGCATCAAGAGGGTCTATATCGTACTCATCTTGATCAACAAGACTTTCATTATCATCATCAACGTAATTGGGATTTCCCTTGGCTACTATTTTGGTTGCATTAATGGAGTATAAGGGTTCATGATGGTGGATCAGATGAAAGTGGATGCAAAATATGGGAATAGATGATTAGAAGAAAATAAAAGATGATGAAGAGATAAATAAGATAGATTAGAAGAATATGGAAGAAGGGATCTTAAGATTTGTTTCGATATTAGAAGACCTTGGATGTGGGTGGACTAAAGCTCAAATTGGGATGTATATTAAGCTTAGGTTTGGGTTTGATTTAAGCTCAGATTAGGATTGGATTGAAGCTCAGATTAAGATGGTATTTAAGCTCAGACTAGGATGATTGATGGATGTGATGGGATAAATTCTTTAGTTCAATGATACAACTAAGATGATGGGGTGATTATTGGATGAATGAAGGATAAGTTTGGATGACTCCTTGCTCAAAGGGGATGATGTTTGGATAGATTGATGAGGGTTGATGAGATGAAAGTGATCATTTGGAGATGGATATGTAAAGGAAAAATGATTCGATTATGGCTTTGGACTGAGGAAGATATAGGCTAATTGTGACATGAAGGATTGATCCTCTGGATTTTGTATGGGAAGCGGATTCACCCAAGAATAGAGCATAATCGCCTCTATAGGTAATGGAAACACCTATCTAGGAGATAACAGAATCGCCACTACGAGTATTAAAATCACCTATTGGTGAAGATAGGATGATCTATGTAGATTGACTATATAGAAGGGGGGCAGGATCGCCCAAGAAAGAAGTGAAATCACATATCAAGGAAGGACCCAGTATGGATGTAGGATGACATAAATGCCTATACAAGGGAAAAAATCACCTATCTTGGGAATGAACGGACACAGATGATACAAACAAGAAATGGAAACGCCCCTACAGGAAACAAGTTCACCTATCCTAGGAGATGTACAGATGTGGGAGGTAAAAATAGGACACAAACTCACCTATTACGATAACAGGATCGCCTATCGGACAATAGGATCGCCTATTTACCAAACTGTATGGACAAGGATGGTACAGACGAATGCAAGATCGCCCCTATGGATAATAGGTTTGCCTATTCTAAGGGATGGTATAGAAAAGGGAGACTCAAATAGAAAATGAAATCACCCCTACAAACAACAGGTTTGCCTATTCTGAGAACAGATGGGTGGGAATGACACATACTCACCTCCGAGGGAAGCAAGATTGCCTATTCTAAGGGAACAAGCAAATGCGGGATCGCCTAATGGAGGGACCCATAGGAAAATTTCCCCTGATGAGGAAAATTTCACCTAAAGGATGACCTAGACCAGACTCGAGACACAGAATCACCCCTATTCAGTGTAGGATCACTTGTCCACTATGCAAGTTTGCACTGTGATAAGAAAACTCACCACTGAGGGAAAGGACAGACTATGAAAAAGGAAAAAGTCATAGTAAACAATAGACAAAAGGCTGGACTGACTCAGATTGATGAAAAGCACTGGTATCACACAAGAAGACATGCCAAGCAACACAATCCTAAAATTAGTGACAAGGGTTTACAAAATTGATGTAGGCCCACCACCTTGAGAGGACACCCCAAGGTTAATACTCCATGATATCGGGGTGGTTCTCCAGATCACCCTTTCTTGCGAAGGTAGATATCTAGAGATCCAGTGGCATAGGGTCATCAACAAGCACCATGGGCTCACTTTCTCTCTCTCACTCGAGGACTATCATAGTCCACCATGAGGATTCCTATCTCAACCCAAGGGAGTACATGGTGAGTAACTTTGGGGTACGATGCACATCCCCTACACTACACAAAGCCACGGCTAAAACATGAGTCTCTATCTAGGATAAATAGGTTATATCATGCGTCCTCAATATACGCTAGGTATGTGAGGCACAACCATGAACACCAACTCATCATAAGCATGGATCAGAAGCCCCAGTGAAGTATTGGAAACTTGGACCAACCCTACATGTCTTATCTAGGTATCACCCTAGCTTCGACGCTTCACTAGACATGATGTGACTTGATTGGGGTATAAATTTTGTTCTCTCCCCTTTATATACCCATCGGTAACACGTGGTCAGAATCGTCAACTGGGTGATGAAATCCCAGGCAGGTCCCACTAAGGGAAGGAAATACTAGACATTTCGGCTAGTCCCCAAGCTTGCACATATCCCAAGGGGAGAGCTTAGAAACACTAGCATCTCCTAGGTAGACTGAACTAGATTGGAACAATTGTGATTTCTAATCACTGAGGCTCACCAAAACATGCAAGGAGAGTGGATATGTCAACAACTCACTCCTAAAAACAAAAAAAAGATGAATTGACCCTTTAATTAAGTCTACATGTTCCTAGCTAGTATGAAAAAGATAAACACACAATCTAATCTATGGGTCTTCGACCATTCATCCTGTAGAAGATAAATTAGTAGTTTTAAAACTTTAGTCTTGGACAAGTGAGGACAAGGTGCACAAAAAGATGATTAGATGCAAAGATAAATGATGAAAAATGGATGATTGTTAGCCTAGGGGGTTGAAACATCCAACCCAATGAAAAGGGGGGTGTGGGGGGATGGTTCACCCTTTGGGAGTGTAGGTTCTCCCTTGGGGAGTGTAGGTTCACGTCTGTGAGTAGGAGAAAATTTGCCCCTATGCCTAGCGAAGTTGCCCGTTCAAGTCGCAGGTTCGCCCAAATATAGAATCGCCTATCTGAGAAGAGGTGGATGTGCGTTTACCTATTTGGTGAGCAGGTTTTCCTATCTAGAAAGAGGCAAGAATGGATTCACCTCTACAAGTCAGGTTTGGGACAACCGAATGCAAGATCGCCTATTCAATGGAGGGGCGGTTGCACAATTGCCAGTTCAGGTAGCAGATTCACTCGTTTGGATGCGGGTTCACCTCTGGAAGTCTGGTTTTTGATTGCCTGTTGTGAATTCACCTTTTTAGTGAAGTGGTGGATACCTAGTCACCTATGTGGAAGTAGGTTCACCTCTGCATCAAGCAAATTCACCTGTCGGGGACGGATTCACCCCTTGTGTGTGAAATCCAAACCTACAAAATGTGAAACAACGAAAAAACATGAAAGCCGACCCATGACATGGGTCCCAACGGGCATGCTAGAAATGTGTGCAGTGATGTTACCCCATCTAAAATGCAAGATGTAAACTCAAGAAAAAGGATAAAAACAAAAAAAAACACTCAATATTAGGGCTTAAAGATGAAACTCAAACTTAAAAATGAAAATAAAATCAATTTTACCTTTTTTGAGCTTGATGATTTGTTTACCCCTTTTGATGGCTTGATATGTGTGCTCTATCTTGATTTTGGCAGCATAACAACTTGTTGTAGTTTGATTTGGTCACAAAATGGATGCAAGATGGCTATGGTTGCAAGGATTTTGCTATGGATATTGGAACATTGGGATGAATGTGATAGAATGTGGTTGTATGAGTTAAATTTAGTTGAAAGTGCAAAAATGGCTATGTTGGCCATTTAGAAAGGGATATGGAAATGGATTGTGGAGATTGAAAGGGGGAAGAAGATCAAGGGTTGAGATCAAAGAATTGACCAAGGGAATTAAAAATTCATTTTTAATATGCATGGAAAGGATAAAAGAAATTTAATATTCCTTGGGAAAGAGAAAAGGAATTTGATATTCCTTGGGGCGTGACAGAGGAATTAAAAACTCCTCAAAAGGACCTTGGGAAGACAAAAAGGAATTAAAAATTCCTTGGGGGATGGGCAAAGTTGACTAAGGGGTAGGTTAGGATACCTAATCAATGATTAGGTTGTGTGAGTAAGAGATAAGGCAAATGATTAGGTGGATAATGAAGATTAATGATCCACTTGCATATTATGGAGGATGTGATACCTCCCTAATCAAGGATTAGGAATGTGCACATCCTTAATCTAGGATTATGCAAATTAATTAAGATTAGAAAAAGGTTATGGAGGATATGAAATGAGGGGAATTAAATAAATGTATTAATTATTTAATTTTTTGGAGGAAAGGGATAAGTGATAGGAGTAAATAATTAAAATTGACTATTTACTTTAGGCTAAGATTTAAAGAAGATAGAAGAAATAGATATAGATGAATGGACAATGGATAATGAATATTAATTAAATAATAAGGTATTATTAATTAATATAGAGAATATGAAATTGGTTGAATTAGGGATAAATTGACCTTATCAAGCACCCTTTCAGGAAAATAGACTGCCTTATCAAGCTGACTACCAAGGACAAAGAGTAAATTTTAATACTAGGCCTAATTAGCCATATAATCAGAATGTTGTCAGCTCTTCTAAAGAACTTGTACCTATGCAAAAAAAATTATCACAAGATTATGTGTGGTGTTATCCCAGTAATCAACCTCATAATTAGGATACCTACATGAACGGAGTGGTCAATTAGGCTCTTATGGTGCATAGAAACTATGTAGTGTCATAAAATACAGCAAAGGAGATCAATGATCAACAAGAACCTCAAATGCATCATGGTGATCATGATGTTTCCATGATGAACTGGAAAGGTAATGAATTATGTGGAGTTAATCGCATACAAGGACAAAACCAATCATCCAGCTCTATTGCAACCAACACAAGGTCAAAGAAGAGGGTTGTTGACTTAAGACAACAAGTTGTTTCCCAGGAACAAAAAGCTAATAAAGACAAACAACAAGTTGGTCAAGACAAGAACTAGACTTCTACAACCCAATAGGGGCAAGTTTAGCCTTTTACCTCTCAGAATGTTCATATTTTTCCGAGAGGATAGGCTCAAGCTGCTAAGGAAGAGCCCAAAGATCAAACACAACCTTTACCATCTCAAAAAGAGGTTGTTGTTCCAAAGGTACAACAAAAGGTTAGTACCCCAACTTTCAACATTGTTGATCATATGAAAAAGCCACTGTTAGCTTGTCTATGTTAGATGCATTGCACATTCCTAGGCAAAAGGATTTACTACAAGAAAATTTAGCTAGATTTTTTATCTTTGATGAATCTACTAAGGAGCAGCCTATAGTTCTTGCAAACAGTTTTGAAGTGAGGAGTGAACAACCAGCTCAAGAGGTAAATCCACCTCTAGTTTATGTGAGTTTGATTATTGGTAATAGCATAGTGCATAATTGCATGACAGATTCAGGAGAAATCAACTTTGTTATGCCTAAATAGCTGGTAGAAAATTTGGGGTTAGTTTATAAGCCATTGTCAAAAGGGGTAGTGCAGTTAGATGGTACAACCATTAAGTCTGTTGGAGTAATTAAAAGTCTACCTCTAACTTTACATGCTTGTCCCAATTTCTTTATTCCACAGAACATTTATGTCATTAATTTTCAACCTTTCTGTGCCATTTTCCTTTCTAGATATTTTACACCAAAGTTGGGTGGGTATTTGTCTGTCGATTGGTCTCACTTTTTTTTTAGGACTAGATATGATACTCAAGTGATTGTCAAGTCAGAATCGTAAGCCAAAGACCATATTGAACCTTATGTTACTAATCCTGTAAATTCTCACCTCTGCATCATACATGAGCAGGAGGATCAATCCATGACCCTAGATCTCGATGTGCCTATAGCAAGCACTCCTAATATAAATTTAGATGAGTGGGCAGCCGAGAATCACGAAATTGACCCTTTCATTCACATGCATGAGGTAGGATTAGGGATTTACATGATTCAGGAGCCTGATGCAATTGTTCCAAACCTGGTCAAGAATGATAAACAACCAAAACAATAATGTAACTAGCTTTGGATGCTATAATTCGATGGTTTGAGAAGTAAATTTGGTATTGGTGGAGGAGCCATTCTTGTTTCACCTAATGGAGAGAAGTATTTTTCAACACTTTTATTTTCTTTCAGCTTCTCAAACAATACAACTGAGTATGAAGCATTAATTCATGGCCTAGAGTGGGCAAGGAAGAAAGGTATTAAGTGTTTCCAGGCATTTGGTGACTCTGAGCTGATAACAAATCAGGTAAGAAACCTAAATGTAACCAAAAATGACTTGCTTAAGCTATATAAGCACAAAACTTGGGATGTAATAGAAGAATTTGATACTTTTAATTTGTTGTCTATTCCTAGAGGTTTGAATAAAGAAGAAAATAAACTTGTTGCCATAGGATCACAATTTGATATCCCAACTAATTTTCACAATGTTGAGGTACAAAAATATGTAAGGTGGTTTTGAGACCCTCTGTACCTGATAATAACATTAGTTGGAAGGTTTTTGACAACAATGAGAAAATTATCAGTTTTCTGATGGAAGAAGCAAAATTTTCTGCTGGAAACCAGCAAAAGTTTGAGCAGCAATATGATAATCAGATTCTGCAATTAAAGTCCAATAAGCTGCCTAAGGGATTGGTGAACCTTGAATCAATTTTTAACACTGATGATCAGGTTAGAAAAGATAAATCCAACATCATATTGAAACAGGAGCATTATGAGCCAATTGAAATATTTAGAGACAAGCTTCTCAAGCTTGGAAAAGTCTGTACCAAAGAGGAACATCAAGCTTTTATCTTTCTTTGCTAGAATTCACTGATGTTTTCTCTTTGGAGTATGGAGATCTGAAGGGTTTTAACCCTTAGTTATCTAAACACACAATTGAGTTGGAACCCAACGCAAAACTAGTGAGACAAAAGCAGAGGCCTCTCAATCCCAAGCCAGAGCATCTAATGAAAACAAAATTGAACAAGCTGATTGAAGGTAGTATTATCTTTCTGATAAAGCATACCTCTTGGGTTCCAAACTTAGTACATGTTAGGAAGAAAAACAAAGAGATAAGGTTGTGTGTTGATTTTTGTGATCTAAACATAGCCTCACTCAAAGATCACTATCTATTGTGTTGAATGGAGCAGATACTGCAGGTTGTTTCAAGTTCAGAAAGGTTCTCATTGTTGGATGGTTATTCAGGGTATAACTAGATTTTAGTTAAATAAGAAGACCAGTTCAAAACAACCTTTACCACCAAGTGGGGTACTATGGCTTAGAAAAAGATGCCCTTCGGTTTGTCCAATGCAGGGGCAACCTTTCAAAGGGCAATGGGAATGGCCTTCCAAGGCCTTATTAACAAGTTTGTTCTCATTTATTTCGATGATATTACTAGGTTTTCAAAGAAAGTTGACGAACACTTTGCTCATTTAACCTACAGATCTTTGAGAGATGCAGAGAGTACGGGGTGTCACTAAACCCTAAAAGAGCATTTTTGTAGTCCATGAGGGGAAGATTCTGGGTCATATTGTTTCAAAGCATGGTATCACCATTGACCTAGAAAGAATTACAACTATTTTAGCTTTACCACTGCCTATACATAAGAAAGGTTTGGAGAGTTTTCTAGGTAGGATTAATTTCGTTAGGAGGTTCATTCCTAACATTGCACCTTTATTGCAGCCACTTATAGCTATGCTAAAAAAGAATTTTTTGTTCAGCTGGACTAAAGAAGGTAAGAATAGTTTTGAAAAATTTAAAGAGGCACTTGTAGCAGCCCCAACTCTTATTAACCCAAATTTTGATAAGGATTTCATATTATATGCATTTGGGAGTGTTGATACAATTTCAGCTATGCTCTATGAGAAAAATGAAGAAGGATTAGAGCAGTCTATGGATTTCTTTAGTCAAGTTCTACATGATTATGAAGTTAAATATTCGTTTGTAGAGAAGCATGTATTAGTTGTAGTAGGAAGCATTAAGAAATTTAGGGATATGCTATTAAATAACAAAATACAATTGTTGGTTTCTCACGCAATAGTTAAAGACTTCCTGCTCAACAAGGACATTAATGATAAGAGAGCAGGCTAGATCATGAAAGTAATGGAGTATGACATTGAAATTAAGGATACAAAGCTTGTTAGAGGAAAATTCCTATGTGAACATCTTGTTGGTAATGAAGAAAACAACAAACCAGTTGATCAACAAGTTGAAACAATGTTCAATAACAAAGAACAAGTTGTTGTTCTAGTTACATCAACAAATTGGATATAGCAAATGGTCGATTACTTGCACATAGGTGACTGACTTGAG
Source organism: Sequoiadendron giganteum (assembly GCA_007115665.2). Lineage (NCBI taxonomy): Eukaryota > Viridiplantae > Streptophyta > Pinopsida > Cupressales > Cupressaceae > Sequoiadendron > Sequoiadendron giganteum. The sequence goes on along the minus strand of CM021106.1, from coordinate 536,130,750 downwards.
GGTTTGGAAAATTCAAAACGAAGGTATTATAGGCTTTAGGCCATCCCATATGCTATAATAGATGGAATTTTATATAAAAGGGATTTTCATAATGTTTTGCTTAGATGTGTTGAACCATAATAGATTGAAAAATTTCTGAAGGAATTTCATGATGGGCATTTTGGAGGCCACTTTACACCAAGAACCACAAACTTGAAGATAATGAGAGCTGGGTATTACTGGCCTGAATTATTTAAAGATGCTCATGCTTGGGTCAGAAAATATAATAAATGTGCAGTGTTTGCAGGAAATTAGAAGCTTGCAGCTCTACCTCTGCATCCAATTCAAGTGGAGCAGCCTTTCAACAAATGGGAACTTGATTTTATTGGTCCCATAAACCCACCTTCAAGTGTTAGGAATAAATGGATACTAATAGCTACAAATTACTTCATGAAGTGGATTGAAGCAGTTGCACTGAAGGATGCAAATGAAACATCCATTTTGAATTTCTATCAAGACTTAGTTTTCAGGCTTGGTTCACCAGATTCAATAATTTCTGATAATTCTTTAGCATTCATAGGTCTATAAGTTTTAGATTGGTCACTAAAGAATAATATTTATCTGAATACTTCTTCAAACTATTACCCTCAGGGTAATGGAAAAGCAAAGTCCACTAACAAGAACTTGATTAAAATCATAAAGAAGACAATTCATGATGATCAAAGAACCTGGCATTAGAAATTGAAGCTATCCCTTTGGGCTGATAGGGTTATAGCTAAGAGAGCAACATGTAATTCACCTTACGTTCTAACATATTGTAAAGAGGCTAAAATACCTATCTTAGATGAGCTACTTACACTAAGTATGATCAAAGAATTGGATTTACTTGGTGAGGAACCTATGAAAATCAGGCTTGCACAACTAATGGAGCTGGAAGAAACAAGAAAGGAAGCATTAAAGAGCTTGTAAATTCATCAAGCTCAAATGAAGAGGACATTTGACAAAAAAAAAACCCCAAGGAATTTCAGAGAGGGAGATCTGGTATTTAAATGGGATGAACTAAAAGAAGACCTGGTAAACACACAAAGCTTGATGCCATGTGGGATGGCCCATTTATTATCATAAAATGCAAACAACATAATTTATCCAACTCTCAAAGCTAGATGGAGAGGTGTTGCCAATCCCTGTCAATGGGATTCACCTCAAATAGTGCTATTAAAGAGTAAAGTTTATAGATGTACATAGTATAGTAGTTGTTTTCTTTCAATAAGTGCTCATTGCACATTGGTTTCAATTTTATTTTGTTTTCAATAAGTGCAAATGCTGCACGGTTTTTTATCTTTGTCTTAAACAAAGTTATGATAGTTTCTTTCAGTTTTGTTTGTTGTTGAGTTACATAAGTTTTGAGTCAGAAAAGGACAAAGGAACGGACTCCACGCCCAATAGATAATAAATGCAACTGGTCTTATTTGTTTAGTAGGCAAACATCCCAAGGAGGTCACCAAAAATGTTATAATTTTTAGCTTCCAACAGAAATTAGTAAAGTTTTATCAGACATTTATTTGATGGGGTAAGAAAATTTTGATGTATAAACAATCCAATCAACATCGACTTTCTGAATGAAGGATTTTATAGAATTGGTTTATCAAAATTATGCAGCAATTTGAGTAAAACTGTTGAACAATCTAGACAAATCAACAAAATAGGCTTCATTAAGAAAGCAGACATTCAAAGGATGCATTTGTGAAGCAAAATTAGTTTTTGCAATTTATGTTTTGAATATGTTATTGTTGTTTATTGAGGAAAAAAAGAAGGTAAAACTTTCAGAAGTGAGGTATGTAGAAACTTTCATTTCATCATGATTACAAAACATATGCTTCAAATAGTTTCATTTAGTTATTTCATATTATGCAACTGAAACAAGTTCAAATGAAAATACACAAGTCATTACATGATATGAAATAGCTAATATATTAAAAAGAAATGTTGATGTAATCCCACACAAGCCATTGGTGTAACTTTTCTAAGAGATATAAAATAACAAGTAAATACAGGAAAAGAAGATGCATAAAATCAGATATGGGACCCATCATTTCCTGGTGAATGATGAAATCTGTTGTTGAAGGTTGTGCCAGCATCAATGAATTTGTCCAATTGCTGCTCCAAGAAAGAAATCTGCAAGAAGAGAAGATGTTAGAGCTCAGGGTTCCATACAAATCTCATGCATTTCTAATAAAGGAAATACTTTCTACTTTTTAACTGATCAAGAAAAGAAAAATGAACAGATGTATTCAAAATATCCAAAGAAAATCATCAGAAGAACATTGAATTTCACTATTTTAATCTAACATCTTTATTCATTGTGCAGGTACAGGTTCATCTTTCATTTTTTGATTCATCATATTCAAAATTTCAGTATGTGGAGGAAAATGGGCTCCCACAAGGGTTGAGACCAGCATATTGCAAAGTACATTTTCATGAATGTGATAGTGAATAGGCATACATAAAAGCTCACAATAATGGAGCAAAAATTAAACACTTGAGAAACATCAATGCAAGAGTATGATAGCCATCAGAAGTTAAAAGCATAACAGTGATACATCTATTTGAGTGTAATAAATAGAGCAAAGATGAGATTGTATTATCTTTCATTAAAGGATTCTCTTTTGCAAGCAAGTTTCATTTGTTTCATAATCTTCCTTGCTGCCTCACATTATAATTTATGTTGTTTGAAGTGTTTGGAGTGTCTAGATTAAAGGTACAACTAGCAAGAGTCAAGTAAAATAACAAGCATAGTTAATATAATGGGGCAACAGTTGGAACAACATGAAGTAAATTCAAAAAGCACTGAAGAACCCTCCCATAATGTAGTTTTTGGGTGATATACATCAGCTTGAAGGAAGCATGTTTTTTGCAAATAGAACAACATCACAATAGTAGCAAAATAAAAAAACCATATTCAGCTTTTGCTTCAACATTACTATAAGATCATATATTTTGAGATTAAAATTTATTGAGAGGAAGATTTGCGATGATATGTCTGAAGCTTTGAAGAGAAGGTGCCATATGAAATTTTTTCTTTCTTGTGTTCTCAACAAAATAAAATTATGTATTTGTGAAGGTATGAGCACCCAAAATGAGCAAACCACACAGAAATCACCGAGCTTCCATTTGAACAAGAAATACCCAAAATGCTGAAAGGTCTCAAATGGGTTTCCAAAACATTTAATAATAATGAAGGAAAGAGTAATTTTTTCCAGTAATAAGCAATATCATCTCCCTCTCATTACATTCAAAAGGTAGGAAAGTGCATTTCTATAGGAGCTAGGGTTTCAAACCCTCTTTCTCAAAATTCAGGACATTAAAGAACCCCTTCAATGGAGAATACCCAGAAGACAAATACATCCGTGACCTTTAATAGAAACACCCAGGACAACCTTCTTAGTAGTGACCATAGAAGATGGAAGATAGAGTTTATTGACAAGCAATGCAGAAAATAGAGAAATATTCAAGCTTGTGTAAGCATAGAAACACCCAGAAATAGGAGGAGCACAAGTCATGGCCGCCACCTTCAATAGAGAAGAATGTATACAAGTTTCCATGTTTATTCCATTACAAATACATGGTACACTATAAATAAAACATTCAATGTGTTTCAAGATTCTAACAACAAAAAGTAAAGGAGATAAAATAAAGGCTTGAATGGTGGAAACTCACCAAAGTTTCTTTGTTGAAGAACACATTGAAATATCTGTATTTGAGCTTCATAAGGGCTTCATTGAGTTCAAACCAATACTCATCATGGTGGCCCAAAGTGAAAGGAAATATCAACAGAGAAAGAATACAAAGAAATACATCAGAAAAGATATCACAACCGTGGCTTAAAGGCCCAAAAATGCTTTAAAATGGAGTTAGAAGTGCATTAGATCGATGGGAAACACTTACCATCAAATTCCTGAAGGGATTCAACATCAAACAAAGGAAGATCAACATGGAACAACATGAAAATGTGAGGTTTTAGACTCCAAACCCTACCTCTCAAGGTGGCGGCTAGCAACAAACTTCTCCAAAAAGATACAAGTGAAAAGTGGAATGAGATTAGGGTTTTACTTCTTTTTGATTTAGGTTTTTCCCATTACCCTAAGCTGGATGAGTGATTTTATCACATTGTATTAAATAAAATAGGTGCCTTTCAATAATACCTTCATGAAATTATCCCCTTTGCATATATTTTCAAATATCCTTGGAGCTGCCATTGTGCCTTATTCATGTATTTTTTATGATTTTTATTAGAAAAATAAAATGCCATCATGCCTTGCTTTTATTTTATGATTTTGAAAGAAATAATTTAAGACTTGATCTTATTATTATGATTTTTATAAGAAAAATAAAATACCCATGCATTCTATATATAAGGACTCAAGTCAAAACATATGCAGAAATGGAACTGAAGCTCGAAAACATGTAGATTCAAAGAATAACGACAATTGGAGTGAAACTGATGACACATGTAAATCTGGACTTTGGATTTTAGTTCAACTATTAATCATCCAGATGCAATTTAGTTGAATTTTGGTCAACTTAGGAGCCATTTCAAGTTACACTTCAGTTACATACAGTATGAGACAGAGTTTTGAGTTGTTAAGCCCAGTATGCTTGAGTTGTGGGCCCTCTTTTCAAGGCTTTTCTTCTTTGCTCATGAGAGGATATTTTTGAGATATTTTTCACTCTCAGTTGGCTTCCAGTTCCACCTCTTGGCGCATTGGAGTTGCCATATTTTGTATATATTGGAAAAGATAGTCTTTTTCTGGAGTTCTTGTTTTCTGCCTTTGCACTTTGCAAAGAGACTATCTTGTAACTCGACTTTTATTTTCAGTTGATTAATATACATCAGTATTTCATTTTTGGCATATTGTTTTGAATTTTATAGAATTTTCCTTCATAATATTCAATAGAAATAGAGTTTACCTTCATAGCTTCTGGTGTTTTGTGTCTTTTAAGTGATTTGATGCAAGTTTATTGTGTTTCAAACTAGAAACCTTTAAATTTCTATCTCGTTTACTAATGCATATACACAATTGCAGTTTATCATAGGTCATTAATTATTCTTTTAAATTTTATATCTTCTCTTAATTTGTGAAAACCCAGTTTTCCTTAGTAAGGTAAAATTAATTAGAGCCTTTTAGTGAAGCATTTATGTGATTTTGCTGACCAAGTTGAGTTGTGTTAGAATATTTTCTCAGAATATTAGTTGTGATTCAATCTGCATTTAGTTTTCTTTGATGCATCACCTCCTAAAATTAGTTTACCATTATAATTTCATTTAGTTTCATAGATTAATCTTTATCCCTTTTCCCACACAAGTCTTTAGATTCTAGGAGATTAAAAGGGGAACCAACCCATAACCTGGAGGTTTGTCCTCATTATAGGATACCCACAACCTAAGGATATTCCCATTTCATAGGATTGTAGAGCTTTATAGCTTTGCATCACAGGTGCAATGCTGTTGATAATAGTTTTTGGCATGCCCGGTGGGACTCTGAATCATAGTTCAGAGAAAGAAATCAAGCTTTCAAGCTATTGTTTTCAGATTTACAATAGTATTTACCTATCAAAGGTTTTTAATATTTATTTGGAAACTCTGTTTATCTGGTTTTAATTGCAGATTCAGTGGCACATGAGAAGAATTCAGACAAGAGGAAGTGTCGATCCATTTGATTACCTGCAGATTTCATCACCTAAAAGAAGAGGCAAAACAACAACAAGAATATTAAGGAGATGAAGGTCACGTTCAACACCGAGATCTCATTCTACACCTAGTCTTGGATTTGCAAGTTTTGTACCAATTTTTCCAATAGTAGGTCTTGTGCCAATACTACAAGTACCAAATCCGAGAGTTCAAGCAGCTCAGATGGCCAAAGCACATGCATTTGTACCATTCAATGGGGGAAACCCATTGAATCTATAGTAGGACGATGGCATACCAATGGTTGCACTTAAAATTCTACCTATTTTTACTAGTGAGGATTAGACTACACCAATAGAACACATAAGGGACATGGCTTCACTTTGTGGAGTCCAGGATATTACACAAGAGAATGTAGTGTTGAGGCTTTTGGCAGCTTCATTCAAAGGCAAAGCACTCCAGTGGTTCAAAGGCTTAGTTGTGAATTTTGTTGCATCATGGGATGACTTGGGAGATAAGTTGAACAAACAATTCTCAGACAAATATGATCATCTATCTTTAGTTAAGAAAATGACGACTATCAAGAGAGCACCACAAGAACAAATGACAGATTTTAACTTTCGATTCTAAAGAACTTGGGACATAATCCCAACAATAGTTAGACATACACCTGACCATGCATTTTTGTATTATCTTAGAGAACTAAATAGTGATATTTCTGTTATGATCCAATCTATGGGTGGAGTAACATTTCCTTCAACATTTGAGATAGCTATTAGAGCTGAAAATAACATTATCTAGGCTGGAAATATTGCACCTAGGCCTCCTATGCCTATTTTTCCTGATATTCAGACATTAATTCCCATTCAAATACCTCCTATAGCTCTATTACCTATTGTTCCAACTTTAGGTTTTCAAATAGCTGCTCAAAATAATGTTGTTCCATCAAATTCAGATTTGCAAGAGCTTAGGGGTACCCAACAACAAATGGATAAATTGCTGCAAACTATAAGAAATGACTTAGTGAGCCTCAAAAATCAGCAAGGCCAAAATTACAGACCTTATCAAGCACCCTTTTAGGAAAATTGTCCGCCTTATTAGGTTGACTACCAAGGATAGAGAAGAAATTTTAATACTAGGTCTAATCATCCATATAATCAGAATGTTTCCAACTCTTCTAAAGAGCTTGTACCTGTGTAGAACAATTTAACACAAGATTATGTGTGGTGCTATCCATGTAATCAACCTCATAATCAGGCTCTTATGGTGCAGATCAACTATGTAGTGTCAGAAAATACAACAAAGGAGAACAATGATCAACAAGAACCTCAAATGTAGCATGGTGATTATGATGTTGCCATGATGAACTAGAAAGGTAATGAATTCTATGGAGTTAATCACATAGAGGGACAAAACCAGTCATCCACCTCTATTGTAGCCAACACAAGGTCAAAGAAGAGGGCTATTGATTTAAGACATCAAGTTGTTTCTCAGGATTAGCAAGCTAATAAAGACAAACAACAAGCTGGTCAAGAGAAGAACCAGACTTCTATAGCCCAACAGGGGCAAGTTCAGCCTTCTACCTCTCAAAATGTTCATATTTTGCTGAGAGGATAGGCTCAAGGTGCTAAGGAACAACTCAAAGATCAAACACAGCCTTTACTAGCTCAAAAAGAGGCTACTGTTCCAAAGGTACAAAAAAAGGTTAGTACCCTGACTTTCAACATTGTTGATTAAAAAAATCCACTGTTAGCTTGTCTGTGTTAGATACATTGCACATTTCTAGGAAAAAGGATTTACTGCAAGAAGCTTTAGCTAGGATTTCGATCTCTGATGAATCTACTAAGGAACATCCTAGAGTTCTTGCAAACAGTTCTAAAGGGAAGAGTGAACAACCAACTCAAGAGGTAAATCCACCTACTTTTTATGTGAGTTTGATTATTGGTAATAGCATAGTACCTAACTACATGATAGATTTAGGGGCAAGTAGATCTGTTATTCCTAAATAGTTGGTAGACAAGTTAGGATTAGTTTATGAGCCATTGTCAAAAGGGGTAGTGTAGTTATATGGTACAACCATTAAGTCTATTGGAGTAATTAAAAGTCTACCTCTAACTTTACATGCTTGTCCCAATTTCTCTATTCCACAGGATATTTATGTCATTGATTTTCCACCTTTATTTTCCATTTTCCTTTCTAGAGATTTTACAAAAAGGTTGGGTGGGTATTTGTCTGTCGATTGGTCTCACTTGTTTTTCAAGACTAGATATGGTACTCGAGTGACTGTCAAGTTAGAACCAAAAGCCAAAGACCATATTGAACCTTAAGTTCCTAATCCTATAAATGCTAACCTTTGCATCATACATGAGCAGGAGGATCAATCCATGACCCTAGATCCCGATGCGCCTATAACAAGTATTCCTAATATAAATTTAGATGAGTGGGTAGTTGGGAATCATGAAATTGACCCTTTCACTCACATGGATGAGGTAGGATTAGGCATTTGCATGATCTAGGAGCCTAATGCAATTGTTCCAAATCTGGTCAAGGATGAAAAACAACCAGCTTTGAAATTTGTACTTTGATGGTTCAAGAAGTAAAGTTGGTGCTGGTGGAGGAGACATGCTTGTTTCACCTGATGGAGAGAAGTATTTTTCAGTGCTTCACTTTTCTTTCAGCTACTCAAACAATATAGTTGAGTACGAAGCATTAATTCATGGCCTAGAGTAGGCAAGGAAGAAAGGTATTAAGTGTTTGTAGGCATTTGGTGACTCTAAGATAATAAAAAATCAGGTAAGAAACCTGAATGTAACCAAAAATCACTTGCTTAAGCTGTATAAGCACAAAACTTGGGATTTAATAGAGGAATTTCATGCTTTTAATCTGTTGTCTATTCCTAGAGGTTTGAATAAAGAAGCAGATAAACTTGCTTCCATAGGATCACAATTTGATATCCCAATTAATATTGATAATGTTGAGGTACAACAATATGTAAAGGTGGTTGTGAGACCGTCTATACCTGATAATAACATTAGTTGGAAAGTTTTTGACAACGATGTGCAAATTATCACTTTTCTGATGGAAGAAGCAAAATTTTCTACTGGAAACTAGCAAAATTTTGAGCAGCAATATGAGAATCAGATTCTAGAATTAAAGTCCAATAAGTTGCCTAACCTTGAATCAATTTTTAACACTGATGATCAGGTTAGAAAAGATAAATCCAGCATCACAGTGAAACAAGAGTATTATGAGCCAGTTGAAATATTCAGAGACAAGCTTCTCAAGCTTGGCAAAGTCTATACCAAAGAGGAACAACAAGCTTTTAGCTTGCTTTGCCAAGAACTTAGTGATGTTTTCACTTGGGAGTATGGAGATCTAAAGGGTTTTAACCCTGAGTTATCTCAACACAAAATTGAGTTGGAAACCAACACAAAACTAGTGAGACAGAAGCAGAGACCTCTCAATCCCAAGCTAGAGCATCTCATGAAAACATAATTGAACAAGTTGATTGAAGGTAGTATTATCTTTCTGATAAAGCATACCTCTTAGGTTTCAAACTTAGTACCTGCTAGGAAGAAGAATGGAGAGATAAGATTGTGTGTTGATTTCCATGATCTAAGTAGAGCCTCACTCAAATATCACTATCTGCTTCCTTCAATGGAGCAAATACTGTAGGTTGTTTCAAGTTTAGAAAGGTTCTCATTGCTAGATGGTTATTCAGGGTATGACCAAATTTTGGTTAAAGAAGACTAGTTCAAAACAACCTTTACCACCAAGTGGGGTACTATGGCTTACAAAAACATGCCCTTCGGTTTGTCCTCTGCAAGGGAAAACTTTCAGAGGGAAATAAACATGGCCTTCCAAGGCCTTATTAATAGGTTTCTTCTTCTTTATTTAGATGGTATTAATGTGTTTTCAAAGAAAGTTGATCAACACTTTGCTCATTTAAGGAAAATCTTTGAAAGATGCAAAGAGTACGAGGTGTCACTAAACCCCCAAAAGAGTATTTTTGCAGTCCATGAGGGGAAGCTTTTGGGTCATATTGTTTCAAAGCACAATATCACCATCGACCCATAAAGAATTACAACTATTTTAGCTTTACCACTGCTTGCACATAAGAAAGGTTTGTAGAGTTTTCTAGGTAGGATTAATTTCGTTAGGAGGTTCATTCGTAACATTGTAGCTTTATTACAACCACTTACAACTATGCTGAAAAAGAATATTCCATTCAGCTGGACTAAAGAAGGTAAGTACAATTTTGAAAAAATTAAAGAGGAACTTGCAACAGCCCCAACTCTTATTAACCCAAAGTTTGATAATGATTTCATATTATATGCATTTGGGAGTGTTGATATAGTTTCAGCCATGCTCTGTGAGAAAAATAAAGAAGGATTAGAGTAGCCTGTGGCTTTCTATAGTCAAATTCTACATGATTATGAAGTTAAATATTTATTTGTAGAGAAGCATGTATTAGCTATAGTAATAATCCTTGAGAAATTTAGGGATATGCTATCAAATAACAGAATACAACTATTGATTGCTCACTCAATAGTTAAAGAATTCTTGCTCAACAAGGACATTAATGTTAAGAGAGTAGGTTGGATCACAAAAGTGATGGAGTATGACATTGAAATTAAGGTTACAAATCTTGTTAGAGGCAAAGGCCTATGTGAATAGCTTGCTGGTAATGAAGAGATCAGAAAACTAGCCAATCAAAAAGTTGAAACAACATTCAATAACAAAGAACAAGTTGTTGTTCAAGTTACATCAACAAATTGGATACAACAAATGGTCCATTACTTACACACAGGTGACTATCCTAAGGGTTTGGACAAGTCAAAAAAAGGTATTACAGGCTTCAAGCAATCCCATATATTGTAGTAGATGGAATTTTGTATAAAAGGGATTTTCATAATGTTTTGCTTAGATGTGTTGAACCAAATCAGATTGAAAATGTTTTGAAAGAATTTCATGTGGGCCTTCTGGAGGCCACTTTGCACCAAGAACCACAACCTTGAAGATAATGAGAGCTGGGTATTATTAGCCTAAATTGTTTAAAGATTCTCATGCTTGGGTACAAAAATGTAACAAATATCCAGTGTTTCCAGGAAAGCAGAAGCTTGCAACTCTGCCTCTACATCCAATTCAAGTGGAGCAGCATTTTGGAAAATGGGGACTTGATTTTATTGGTCCCATAAACCCACCTTCAAGTTTTGGGTATAAATGGATACTAACAACTACAAATTACTTCACGAAGTGGACTGAAGCAGTTGCACTGAAGGATGAAAATGAAACATCCATTTTGAGTTTCTATCAAGACTTAGTTTCTAGATTTGGTTCACCAGATTCAGTAATTTTTGATAATGCTTCAACATTCATAGGTCTAAAAGTTTCAGATTTTCCAATAAAGCATAATATTTATTTCAATACTTCTTCAAACTATTACCCTCAGGGTAATCGACAAGCAGAGTCCACTAACAAGAACTTGATTAAAATCATAAAGAAGACTTGATCCATGACAATCAAAGAACCTGGCATGAGAAGCTAGAGCTAGCCCTTTGGGGTGATAGGGTTACACCTAAGAGAGAAACATGTAATTCACCTTACGTTCTAATATTTGGTAAAGAGGCTAAAATACATATTGCAGTTGAGCTGCCTACATTAAGTATGATCAAAGAATTGGATTTACTTTATGAGGAACCTATGGAAATTAGGCTTGCAGAGCTAATGGAGCTGGAAGAAACAAGAAAGGAAGCATTAAAGAGCTTGGAAATTCATCAAGCTCAAATGAAGAGGGCATTTGATCAAAAAGAAATCCCAAGGACTTTCAGAGAGGGAGATCTAGTATTCAAATGGGATGAACTCAAAAGCATACCTGGTAAACACACAAAGTTTGATTCCATGTGGGGTGGCCCATATATTATCACATAATGCAAACAACATAATGCATTCCAACTCTCAAAGCTAGATGGAGAGGTGTTTCCAATCCTTGTCAATGGGATTCACCTCAAATAGTGCTATTAAAGAGTAAAGTTTGCAAATGTACATAGTAGAGTAGTTGTTTTCTCTCAATAAGTGCTCATTGCGCATTGGTTTTAGTACTGTTTTGTTTTCAATAAGTGCAGATGCTACATAATTTTTTAGCTCTGTCTTAAACAAAGTTATGATAGTTTCTTTCAATTTTGTTTGATGCTGAGTTATAAAAGTTTTGAGTCATAAAAGGACAAAGGAATCGAATCCATGCCCAATGGATAAGAAATGCAACTGATCTTATTTGTTTAGATGGAAAACATACCAAGGAGGTCACCAGAAATGTTACTACTTTTAAGCTTCCAGCTGAAATTAGTAAAGTTTTATCAGACATTTATTTGATAGGGTAAGAAAATTTTGATGTAAAAACCATCCAATTAACATTGACTTTATGAATGAAGGATTTTATAGAATTGTTTTATCATAATTATGCAATAATTTGAGTAAAATTGTTGAACAATCTGGACAAATCAACAAAATAGGCTTCATTAAGAAAGAAAAAATTCAAAGGATGCTTTTGCGAAGTTAAGTTATTTTCTGTAGCTTATGTTTCGAATATGTTATTGTTGTTTATTGAGGAAAAAAAAAGAAGGCAGTTTAGGAGCAAGGTATGTAGAAACTCTCATTTCATCATGATTACAAAACATATGCTTCAAACAGTTTCATTTAGTTATTTCATATTATGCAACTGAAACAAGTTCAAATGAAAATACACAAGTCATTACATGATATGAAATAGTTGATATATTAAAAAGCAATATTTCTATAATCCCACACAAGTCGTGGGTGTAACTTTTCTAAGAGATATAAAATAGCAAGTAAATACACGAAAAGAAGATGCATAAAATTAGATATGGGACCCATCATTTCCTGGTGAATGATGAATCTCATTGTTGAAGGTTGTGCCATTATCATTGAAGTTGTCTAGTTCCTTCTCCAAGAAATAAATCTGCAAGAAGAGGAGATGTTAGAGATCGAGCTTCCATACAAATCTCATGCATTTCTAATCAAGGAAATAGTTACTACTTTATAACTATTCAAGAAAAGAAAAATGAATAGATGTATTCAAAATATCCAAAGAAAATCATCAAAAGAATATTGAATTTTATTGTTTTTATCTAACATGTTTGTTCACTATGCAGGTACAGGTTTATCTTTCATTTTCTGATTCATCATATTCAAAATTTCAATATGTGGAGGAAAATGGGCTCCCACAAGGGTTGAGCCCAGCATACTGCAGAGTACATTGTCATGAATGTGATAGTGAACGAGCATACATAAAATCTCACAATAATGGAATGACAATTAAACACTTGAGAAACATCAATGCAATAGTATGACAGCCATCAGAAGTTAAAAGCATAACAATGATACATCTGTCTGAGTGCAATGAATAGAAAAAAGATGAGATTGCATTATCTTTCATTAAAGGATTTTATTTTGCAAGAAAGTTTCATTTGTTTCATAATCTTCCTTGCTGCCTCACTTTATAATTTATGTTGTTTGAAGTGTTTGGAGTGTCTAGATTAAATGTACAACTAGCAAGAGTCAAGTAAAATAACAAACATAGCTCATATAATGGGGCAACAGTCAGAACAACATAAAGTAAATTCATAAAACATTGAAGAACCCTCCCATAATGTATTGTTTGGGTGATATTCATCAGCTTGAAGGAAGCATTTTTTTGCAAATAGAACATCACAATAGTAGAAAAATAAAAACACCATATTTAGCTTTTGCTTCAGCATTACTATAAGTTCAAATATTTTGAGATAAACATTTATTGTGAGGAAGATTTGCAATGATATGTCTGAATCCTTTGAATATAAGGTGCCATAATGAAATTTGTTCTTTCTTGCATTCTAAATAAAATAAAATGATGTATTTGTGAAGGTACGAGCACCCAGAATGAGAAAACCACACAAAAATCACCGAGCTTCCATTTGAACAAGAAATACCCAAAATGCTAAAAGGTCTCAAATGGGTTTCCAAAACATAAACTCATAATGAAGGAAAGAGTAAATATTTTCAGTAATAAGCAGTATTGTCTCCCTCTCATTACATTCAAAATGCAGGAAAGTGCATTTCTACGGGAGCTAGGGTTTCAATCCCTCTTTCTCAAAATTTAGGAGAATAAAGAAGCCCTTAAATGGAGAATGCCCAGAAGGCAAATACAACCGTGAATTTTAATAGAAACACCAAGGAGAACCTTCTTATTTGTGGCCATAGAAGATGGAAAATAGAGTTTCTTGACAATCAATGCAAAAATAATAGAAATATTCGAGCTTGTGTAAGCATAGAAACACCCAGAAATAGGAGCACCAGTCATGGCCACAACCTTCAATAGAGAATAATGCATACAATTTTCCATGTTTATTCCATTACAAATACATGATACAAAGTAAATAAAACATTCAATGTGTTTCAAGCTTCTAACAATAGAAAGTAAAGGAGATAAAACAAAGGCTCGAATTGCGACAACTCACCGAAGGTTCTCTATTGAAGAACACATTGAAATATCTGTATTTGAGCTTCACAAGGGCTCCATTGAGCTCGAACCAATGCTCATCATGGTGGTCGAAAGTGAAAGGAAACATCAACAGAGAAAGAATACAAAGAAATACACCAGAAAAGCTATCACAACATCAACTTAAAGGCCCAAAAATGCTTTAAAATTGAGTTAGAAGTGCATCAAATCGATGGGAAACACTTACCATAAAATTCTTGAGGGGTTTCAACATCAAATAGAGGAAGATCGACATGGAACAACATGAAAATGTGAGGTTTCAGACTCCAAACCCTACCTCTCATGGCGATGGCCAGCAATAGACTTCTCCAAAAACGTACAAGTGAAAATGGAATGAGATTAGGGCTCAAATTCTTTTTGATTTAGGGTTTTCCCATTACCCTAAGCCAAATGGGTGATTTTATCACATTGTATTAAATAAAATAGGTGCCTTTCAATAATAACTTCATGAAATTATTCCCTTTGAATATATTATCAAGTGTCCTTAGAGCTGCCATCATGCCTTATTCATGTATTTTTATGATTTTTATTAGAAAAATAAAATGCCATCATGCCTTGCTTTTATTTTATGATTTTCAAAGAAATCATTTAAGACTTGATCTTATTATTATGATTTTTATAAGAAAAATAAAATACCCATGCGTTCTATATGTACGGACTCAAGTCAAAACACATGCAAAATGGAACTGAAGCTCGAAAACATGCAAATTCAGAGAATACAGGTAATTGGAGTGAAACTGATGATGCATGTAAATCATGACTTTTGAGTTTAGTTCAACTATTAATCATCCAGATGCAGTTTAGTTGACTTTTGGTCAACTTAGGAGCCATTTCGAGTTACACTTCAGTTACATACAATATGAGACAGAGTTTTGAGTTGTTTAAGCTCATTTTACTTGAGTTGTGGGCCCTCTTTTTGAGGATTTTCTTTTTTTCTCATGAGAGGATATTTTCAAGATATTTTTCACTCTCAGGTGGCTTTTAGTTCCACCTCTTGGTGTATTGGAGTTGCCATATTTTTAATATATTGGAAAAGACTTAGTCTTTTTCTAGAGTTCTTGTTTTTTGCCTTTGCATTCTACAAAGAGACTATCTTGTAACTCAACTTTTATTTTTAGTTGATTAATATACAACAACACTTCATTTTCAGCATATTGTTTTGAGTTTTGCAAAAAATTCCTTCAGAATATTCAATAGAAATAGAGTTTACCTTCACAACTTCTAGTGTTTTGTGTCTTTTTCATTGATTTGATGCAAGTTTATTGTGTTTCAAACTAGAAAACTTTAAATTTCTATCTTGTTTACTGATGCATATACCTAATTGCAGTTTATCACAGGTCATTAATCGTGCTTTTAAAGTTTATATTTTCTCTTAATTTGTGAAAACCCAGTTTTCCTTAGTAAGGTAAAATTAAGTAGAGCCTTTTAGTGAAGCATTTATGTGATTTTTCTTATCGAGTTGAGTTGTGTTAGTAGATTTTAGGAGAATATTAGTTGTGAGTCAATCTGCGTTTATTTTTCTTTGGTGCATCACCTCCTAGAAGTAGTTTAGCATTAGAATTTCATTAAGTTTCATAGATTAATCTTTATCCCTTTTCCCGCACAAGTCTTTAGATTCCAGAATATCAAAAGGGGAACCAACCCATAACTTGGAGGTCTTTCCTCATTATAGGGTACCCACAACCTAAGGATATTCCAATGTTTCACAAGATTGTAGAGCTTTACAACTTTGCATCATAGGTGCAATCTTGTTGATAACACTACATTTAGCCCCCACTTTTGTGAGAGTATGAGCTTATGCTCAGACTCACACTAAAGTATGGATAAGTGAAGAGGAGTTGAATTATCCAATTATTGAGGAGATAGGATGGCATTGAATCTAGGGGATGCACTAGCCCCTAAGATTCAAGATCATATAGCAAGACAACAAAAGGACAAAGGAACACACATGTATGAGATATCATGCAATGTGTCAAAAACTAAGTATGTCACGTGACAAAAAAACATAACATAGCATAACATGAAATAAATGAGATAAAAATAGCATAATGCAAACATAACACAAACACCAAAAAGACACACACAAGACACAAATAATAAAACACAAACACAAAGGTCAGTAATAAAAGGATTTAAGTCAGTAAGTCAAAGAGACCTTAGTCTTATATTTGTCTCAAATGCCAAACATTATATATTGAATGTACATGTTGGACAAGATAGTGCTATCATAAGGGCTAACAAAGTGTGTTCTTCCTAACCACTCATGAGATGCATAGATCCACTAGCTAGTAAGTTGTGTTATGCTAGGTGTCCATGCAATATGATGGGTTCCACAAGGATAGAAAGATACATTATGCTAGGTATCTCATGAAACACATGGCTCCACTAGAAAGAAAGTTGTATTATGCTAGGTGGCCATGCTAAATGGTGCTCAAGTTCATGAATAAAAAAAATGATTTATGTTAAATCCATGGATTGTTTTGAAAATCATGGCTCATGGAGTGCATAAATTTTAGCATCATGGGGAATTGTTTGACGTCATAGGGGATGAAAATTACCTCTGGGGGTGTACAAAGTTTAATTTTATGGGGGAAAAAGAATCACCTCAAGGGTTATACAAAGTTTAACATCACAACAGACGAAAATCAAAAGGCGACACCTTAGGGGGCATTATAAATAGCACCACAACAAAGGGTGTATGTCAATAAATGTATTCAATAAAGATAGTACTCAATGTATGGGAGGTCACACCTTAGGATGTATCATACATGACACCACCACCAGGAGAGGAAAAATCATGGAATGAAGGGTCACACATTAGGGAGTACCAATGATAGCACTACCACAAAGGAGACATAACATGTCATGAAAAGTCACTCTTTAGGGAGGATCAAGCCTAATACAACCATAAAAGAGGACACCACCATAGATTGAGGAGATCCCACTTTGGTGAATATCCATGTGATATTACTACTAAAGATGACACAATGTGAGAAACAAAACCACACTCTTTAGATGATGTATAATATCACAAGGGTAGGTGCAAGAAGTTGGGTCCACAAAATGTTCAAAAAGTGGATGTGTTTTACTTGATTTTGAAAATTTGTCATAGTTGGACTTAAAATTTGAAGCACTTACACATTGAATCTTTAAAAAGTTCAGTAATATGAAATTTAGTATTTTGAGTCTAGTTTTTAGATATATAATTTATTCTAATACCTAGATGATACAAAATATTTTTTAATATGCATGTATAAAAACCACTTTTAAAAGTCACTTTTTTAGGGCCATACCATGCACATGCACGAACACCATAATTTGATATAAATAAAAGTATTTTTCTAATTCATTTTGGGGAAAGATGTATATTATAATGAAGATTGATGAGGATATTTTTTAATAATTTTTTCGTAATATTTATTTATTTATTAATTTTTTATTGGCCCTAATTGTTGGTGTTTAAAACCCTTGTGTACGAACACCATAACTTGACCTAAACTTATCATTTTTTGAATTTTATTTTTCCATTGTGTAAAGATTTTTTTATAGATTGATGCTATATAATTTTTTAGATATTAATATTAAAAAATTAAAATTTATTAAAAAAATACGAAAAACCTAACAATTCAAGTTCATAGACCTGTTTCCTCATAAATTAATTAAAAAATAGAAAAAATAATAAAATCATAAAAAAATTATATGTTTGAAAACTAGACATTGTAATATATAATGGGTTTTAATTTTGAAACGAAGAAAATTAGGGAAAAAGTTGGATAAGGATGGGGGTCATATTTTCTTCAAGTTTCACTCAAGGAAACCGTAGAGATCTCAATCTGATGATGGAATGAAGGAAAGAGATCTGCTAAAGGTTGTCCTAGAGTATGTGCAAAGACTAAAGAGGGGTTCACCACCAAGCTAGGGCTTGGAAAGACTAGTAACATGAAAGATCTGCTGACAAAACCTAATGCTTTGTAAACCTTAAGTAAATGGCCTAGAAATGGATGCAAAACATAACAGTAAATTGAGAAATTAGAGAGATGCACCTGGAAATTTGTAGAAGCTTGTGCAGACACTGAAAAATGTCCTAAATTATATCATTCACTCGAATCAGGTATACCAACATCATTTCCTCCTAAAACCCATCCTCTTTTCACTTAATTGATTAATTTAGCCTAACTATTTAATTAATTTCCTCATTTGTATCTATTAATCTCATTAATTTAATCAGGTTAATTCACTCCTTTTCACGCTACCACTTCATCTCATTAAATTAAATAAATCAAACTATTTAATTTAAATCCCTAAATCTTCTTATTTAATTAAGTAACCCTAAGTTATTTAATTAATTCCATCCCACCTTTCCCCATTCATTAAATCATTTTATTTAATGAATATCATTTAATTCATCTAATCCCGTAATTGGATAATTAACATTGTTTAATTATCAATTATCTTAATTAATCTAGTTCCCCCCCACTTGCAAGGGAATATTCCAAAGGAATATTCCTCCTTTGCACATTCCTCCAAAAATGGAATATTCCCGTGGAATATTCCTTTGCACAATTTAATTTGGTTTTGATTAACTAAATAGCTTTTTTCCCTCACCCATGAATATTCCGAAGAATATTCTTTTCTCCTCACTCATTTAAAAAAGGGGAATATTCCTTTTCATAAAAAACTCACTTAGCTTCATATGCAAGTTAACTCCAAACTTCTTGTGCAAGTTAACTTTTGACCTCTTGTACAGGTCAAAAGTGTGTTTGTTTGAGGGAATGTGAACCCTTGATTAAAATCTCATCTTCCATTCTCATTCGTTGATGAGAATCTATGATCCATGTCTCCAACTTCTTCCATCCTTGACCATTGATTAGCATTTTTTATCTCAACCCTCCATTTCTCATTTGCTCTCCTATAAATAGGTCACTATTTGGAGACAAATGGATCCATCTTTTAACATTAGAGTTATGCTATTAAAATCACTCAGAATCACTCTCATATTTAGCACACATTTAGCATATTTTAGTTTATTTTAATTGCATTAATTATCTTTAAGCTTCCATTAATGGCTTCCATGATCACATAATGCATCCATTTAGCTTGTTTATTAATTAGGGTTTGAATCTTTTAGCTTAGAATCCATTCATATTATCTTAGATTTGCATATCTAGATCATTTTTAGAATAAAATAATATTAAATTATTTTTCATCATGCTCATTTAGATTAAAATCATATTTTCATACACATTTCACAATCATTCCATTAGTTTTCTTCAATAAAACTGATTGGAACAACCTCATTCATCCACGAGATTGGGAAAGGGTCATTTTTCCACAACAACAAGACACCAATCCCATAATGGGATAAGTTTTGAATGGATTAGAGTAAAAATTTTAATGCTTTCATAGTTTAGAATTCTTAGTTTTGATAAAAAAATTCTTTAATTTGCATTTGATTGATCCTATTGAAGATTGATGTTAATGGTTTCATTATGCTTCGATTCTTCATGGATCAAGCATAATTGACCCATGCTAATCTTTCAGTCACATTTTTTGTACTATAAGGAGGGCTTTACTAACTTTGTTTGATGATTTTTTCTTAAAAAATCTGTGAGTTGTAGATTTTTGGGCTAGAGTGACACTTTTGGAGGCTACAGTGACACTATTTTTCACCAAAGCAACAATATAATTCACCAGAGTGACGCTTTTGCAAAGGCATCACCATAATTAAAAAAAAGTCACTATAATTGAAAAAAGTGTCACAACTTGTAAAGGTATTGCTATATTTCTATAGTGACACTATCATTTTCTTTCTTTTATAGTCTATCTTAAAATGGTCATATCTTTCTCTATGTAATGATATAGGTGTTTTCAATTTTTGCGGAGTTAAATTTTCCATTATTGCATCTAAATTCAAATCACATTACAACTTGGTCTAGGTTGTAGGGTTTTAATGCTTAATCATTTATCTAACCCTAACATCTTCTTGTTTTCTTGATTTCATCTAACATTTGGAACATGGATTGCAAGTTTGAAGAGGAGCATGGAGCACTTAATTGAAAAAAAAAGGCATTTAAATCTTATAATTGTAACAAGTGTTTCGACACTTTTGAGGCAATTATAACCCATTTATCATGCTTTTCATTTTATGCTTTAGGACCACACTAGCTTTCAATTAGGTTTTAAAAATAACACTCAAATGAGACTAAAATTGAACCCTCACTTCATCATTTTAGTTTGGGTTTAAAATTGAACAAAACAACTTAACACTTCATTTGGTACATAAAATAAATTCACTTTTGCTTTGAAGGTTAAAATTAATGAGTGTTTGCTATGTCTTGTGATTTACATTTTTGACATTGAATGTGTATGCACTTCTCTCATGCCACTCGATGATCTTGAGAATCAAAAAAATTCCTTGGACATTTTGTATAATCACCCACATCTTTCTATTTGGATTAAAATGAACCCCATGCTAGTGTAGGGAAAAGGTGTTGTGTGTGCTCTCTTCTTGTTTCATGCGAACTGGGAGATCGAACTACAAATGTACTTCCTTGATTTTGTTCACCTTTAGAGGGAATTCCTCCTCGCTTTGAAAGCAGGGAACGAACGGGTATGTGCAGGATCATTATGGAAAAAACAGGCCCTTAAGTCGCGATGAAAATTTAGAAAATCAGAGTTAGGCAACTTGACATAAAAATTTGAATAATTTATCTATATTATTTTAAAAATATGTAAGAATAGAATCTGTATAAAATTGAATGTAGTTTCTAAACTACTAGGTTTATTTATTTTTAAATAAAATATATTTGGTGAAAATTTGAAATTTCAATGGAGTAGTACTTAAATTTCAGGGAAAAAATAAGAAGTAGATGTTTGTCTGACCACCCTAACTACAATGACATTATAATATTTTTTATAAGATTTTAGATATAAGTAGAGGACTCATGTCCCAATGTGATATATATTTTTTTGTAATTTTTTTCCAGGTAAATAATTAATTATGAATTTTTTATTACAACTTTTAAAAAATATAAAAACTCGTCTATCCAACCACCTTAACTTGGTCAAAACTTCATGATTTTTTTTTTTTTTTTTATCCTATAGTATGTGAAGCATAGAATGTGACACATGTTTCATATTAAAAAAATGTGATATTGTTTGAAAGCTATAGAGGTTTTTCAATTAGCCTATCAATCAGGACTTTAGTTGTAATTCAAATAGAAAATGAATAATAATTATTTATTAAATTTAAAGTAAAGCATAATTTATATTGGTGGAAAGCTTAGAATATCCTTTAAAAACCCTTTTTGTTTCATCAATTTTGGGTAAAAAAAAAGTCGTCAGCCACATGGACCATCATATCACTGACATATCACCTCTTTTTGGCCCATCATGATCCTGCACATACCTAACCCAAGCGGTAACGAGCTAAAGCCAAGCTCTTTCAAATTGCTATATAAAAATGTGTTTGTGATGAAATTCATAAATAATAGGTGTGGATGTGTCATACCAACAAGTGTCACCCTTAGTATCCGTGTGATACATTAAAATCTCTTCTTAGGAAGAGACTAGGCAACCTCTTGATTGAAATAATCTTGAGCTAATCTTGCCCTGTGTATGGCCACCTTGAACGAAAGACCTTACTAAGAACCATTTTTTGAAGCCAACAACCTTTTATGCTTGTTGGTAATGGAATGGTCATTCCAAAGCCGCCCCACATTTTACTATTCAATTGTTGAAATAGAAAGATCCTTAGGATCTTCAGATCTTCAGGATTTGAGATTTGATGGTCCCGAGAAGTGTGTGTCGTGGAGGGGAGCCAGTTTCACAAAATCTCTAGTTGTTCACATTGACTTAGTGTTTGGAGAAATTCAAGTGGGGATTCAACAAGTAGTATCTTATGAACCTAGGGTGGTAAATGGTTGTGAGCCAGTTTAATACTTTGCTTGGTTCCAAAACATTGAGAACAAGCACCAACAAAGTCTTTTCAAAATTTCAATCCCTTTGGTCTAAGTATGGATAACCTTTGACAAAAACTTGATATTAATACTTCTCCTAAGGATTTATTCTTAGAGACTTCTAAATATTTTGGTTTACATCTGAATCCATATTTTCTAAAGTTAACGTAGGTAACTATTCCCTTGACTTCGTCTTTTTCACAAAACGGACTTTTTGGAATTGATGATGTTTTTGACATAGACATTTAGTTTGAACTTAATCAAGACAAGTGTTTTTGGTAAAATAAACTCACTTAAGCAAGATAAATTGAAAAATTGAACCCCACATGACCATTTGGAGACCGATCGCTCTAATTGAACAACCAAACCTTGCACCTACTATCATACAAGGAAAACATTGCAAAACATTGAGTCCAAATTCTATTGTCAAAATCATTGGGTCCTATTTCCAAAATCATTTGAGTTCTATTTTACCAAAATCATTGAGTCCTTAGGGTTTGATCACTTTAGAGGTGTAGCATGTTTCTCACTGCCTTGGTCTTGGAATACAAAAGTTCATTCTAGTTCAACATTGGGTCAAACATTTCATCCATCCTTCATCATATTTTATCCTTCACTTCGTCAAAATTTTCAAACTTTTGAACACACCAACACTTTGGACTTAAACATCAATCAACCCAAACCCTAATTTAGCTACTTTGTGTGTGAAATAGATCTTTTTCCATGCACTTAGTTGAGTTTCTTATCACATTTTGTGAACAAGTTTATCTTAAAAGTCACAAGTCTACCTTAAAGATTTACAAGTTCATTAACACCTTTTATCCATGGCATCAAAATACCCAACCTTTAAGTCTAAATTTTTATCCAAAACTTTAGAAATTTCATCCCCCTCATCATTCACTCCTTTCATCATCGACTCACATCATTGGTCCAAAATACCTTAGAGGTTCACTTTTGTAACAAGGTCAAAACACAAGAAAAACATGGAATGTAAACTTGATTCATACATCATGAGTGGTCTAAATCAACCAAACTATCAAAACCTTACAATAACAATTGATTATCAAAACTCACATTTATAAAATCCACACATGGGATCATTATATCCTACAAACCTTAATGCTGCAACAAATGTGAGTATGCCCAATCTAAATTTTGGAACACCTTTCCCTATGGTAGATTTAAATCAAATTCAAAACCTACAAATCTATCAACCAAATGATCAGTACACGGTTCTTCAACATAACAACATTATCCCATCAAATCAATACATTCCAAATGTGAATATACCAAATACAAACTTACCAAACATGAACATATCAAATCCACACTTGGTGAACTATGGGATAGATACGTTTGCAAATCACAACAATGTTGTTCAAAATCTAAACAATACAGTGGCAACTCAATGTATTGATCCAAATCAAGGTTACCTAAATCAAAGCAATGTGTTTCCCAACCACAACAATGTTCAATGCCAAACTATGATGCAAAATCTAAACATCATCCCAAATTAGAACATGGTCCGAAATCAATTTATGCATGATCCCATACAAATAACCCAAGTGTATATTCCAAATATGCTTGATCAACAACCAAATCCACTACACCAAGGTTATCAAAATCAAAGTCAAGATCAAATTATGTGAAATCAAATTGCTATACTCTTAAAATTCGTTGATTCATATCACCAAGAGATATCTCCACCCTGAAATTGACACAATCCCCCATTGGTTAAACCATGTCATAAAAAATTTGAGTTGTGTCCACAACCACATCAAGAACAACATCTTCAATATCAAGAAGTTGGATATCAAAATCAACAACCTCAACAACAAGATCAATCACCACATCTCCAGTATCAATCACAACTAGATCAATCTCAACAAGCACAAATATCACAAGATGACAAACGCAAATACACTACTTTAGGAGAGCCAATTGAATCAACATTAAACATGTTAGTCCATGCTAAACTTATCAAACTTACAAAATCATTAAATGGGGGTGTACCTAGCATCGAGTTCCCATTGGATGATGATAATGCTTATTGTAAATACCATAGAACAAAAGATCATGACACGTCAGATTATATCAAACTCAAAGATCTCATCCAAGACCTTCTTGATCAAGAAAAAATAAATTTTGAAGACAATGATCAAGATTCAACCATTAATGATAGCAGTGACAATCTCTACACCATAATTGTTGAAAACAATGATCAAGATCTATCCATCAATGAGCACCTTGAAGATGTTTCTAGCACATCCAACCATCAAATCAACATACATCAAGGGTCATTTTTTAGCCATGATAAAAAACCATCAGCAATATCCAAAAATCATCCATTTCAAGAGTATTAACATCATTTGATCCTATGATTGAAAATATTGACAATATCCCCACCACCATTTTTGAAGACAAAATTCAAGATTCATTCACCAATGATCATGTTGACAATATCTCTACATCACCTAACGAGTCAGAAGATATATCTCAAGAATTTATTCCAAATAATGGTCAACATCTTTCACCAAAGTCTAGCAATGGTCCTTTCCAAGACATATTGACATCCTTTGACATCATGGTTGCAGATATTGAAGGAATCCTTAATTCAACACTTGATTCGAATCCACTCAAATATCAAGAAAATATTGAGTCAATACCCATACCCAATGAAGACATTTGAGAACCCTTTGTAAGCAATCCATCCTTTGAAATTGACCCATGTCAAGAGCTTGATCCAAAGCATGTCGAAAGCAATTCCAAAATTAATCAAGATCAAGAATTTGTATCTCCAAGAAACTACCATGATCTAATGGGTATTCTCCAATCCATACAAGATGTCACAAATAATGATCATATCCATATATCACATACTCCTCCATCTACCCATGAGATGATTGCTACTAATGGACATGTAGATGATCTTTATCCAAAACAATTCTTATACTCTTGATATCATTACCAAGGAAAAATTGTCTCCTACTCTTAATATCTTTACACATGATCAAGGCAAAGAAAATTCCATAGATATATCAAAAATTGATCATGAAGAAGGCCTCTACATAGATGGTAAATCATAAACATCCTTTTAAGAGAAAGAAAAAATGGATCATGAGGAAGACTCCTATATGGGTTGTAGAGCATCAACATCTTTTGAAGAAACATCAAAATTAGACACATCCTCCATACATATTCAAGAAAGTAAGTATGAGGATGTCAAGCATTATCAAGAATCAAAAAAGCTAAAGCATCTTGAACAATAAGGAAATGGTTTGTCAACAACAGAATCAAAGCATGTCAGTAATAATCCCATAATACTAGGGGCAACTTTATCTAATGCAAGCACCAACATGGGGAGCACGAAGAGTTATTATGATGAAATGAATACCAACACTCCAACCATTCATATCATGAATCATCACCCATGCATCATTCCACCCCCTAATTGGGACCAACCACAAGAAAGAGGTCTATATGAAAGAAAATAGAAAATTATTGAAGCAAAAGAATTGACAAAGAAAAATGGACACGAAAAAATTTGAATGGATACCAAAGAAAAATAAAGAAAATCATCCCTATCACACTCCATTAGTCAAAGAAACTATGGTGAAAAATCAAAAAAGAGAAGTTCATCCATCAAAAGTGTCTGTCAATACAAAAGAAAGCTTCAAGAGTGACCTACAAAGTATATGAAGAAGTTGGTCCCAATCGAATCTCCATATCCACCCATCATTGCTCATCATCCCAAGTTTGGAGAATCAAATATTCCAAACTGTCGACCAATCCATCTGCATCTTGTATCCCTCACACATTCCACCATCCACTTCAACATCCATGATATCCAACTCTTGTATTGACCATGTGTTGGAAACACCTCTTTATCATAAGGACTCTAAGTGCACTCTATCACGATGTGTGCATCTAAGTAAGGTTAAATTTGGCATCGATAAAGAAGATGAAAAGATCCAGGGGTTACATTCAAGTGTCTGTATCTTAGCAAAACAACTCCTCCAAGCAGGATATCCTTGGCATATCATGACAACAACATCTATATATCAACACCAGCAGTGTCCACATCAGCACCACCAGGTGGTTCGACATGAACATAAACTTTCAAAAATAAAAATAATCAAGAAAATAGTTAAGAAAAAAATCATCCTCTAGTGAAAACCACTTTGGTAGCGCTTTAGACAAGTACCATGATGAAAACCTAGAAAATAGGCCTCGTGAGTAGAATCAAGCATCTATGTGCACCATTTCAGGTGGAGGCATCTCATCCCATCCATAATAAATTTCACATTCAATCCATCTTATCCATAATAAATCTAGGAACCCTTCATTATCCAATCTATTTTTCATCCCATCTAATATATCTTGATCTTGGAAAAGGTTCAATATGTACTTCACACTTTCTTATGGTAAACTTCTTGACATGGGTCACTATCATTGGTCCTATCCTAACCAACATTATCTAAGCCATGACGCATTGTCGAAAGAGGCATACTCTATCCAAACATGTTATCCTATCACAAGATAATCCTTGGCACAGTATGCATACCTATCCATCAATCCATTAATTTATCCATGCATCCACCCATATCATTCCATACATTGCTAGACACTGGGGGTAGATACTTACATCTTGCTTCGGGAATAAATCTTGGGCTATATCCTATAACTTACACAACATTGTAAACATTTGCAAAAAACAAAATCAAATTGGTGAAATCATTTGAAGAAAAAATCCAAATTACTAGCCTAGGGCACATTTTGATGAGAAGATGTTCCTTATCAAGCTTTATCTTTTATCAAACATCAATCCAAACAATCCATATTGGTTGACTCTTCCTTGCACTTCCAAATCACATCAACTCATTCCAACAAACTTTGTTCCAAACCAAGCTTCAAAATCTTGATCAATCTTATCCAATCAATCCATCATCATCTCGGGATATCCTTCCCAATCCTCGTGCTGCTTAACACTATCCTAGTATTGTTGGGTATCCTCAACAATGTTATCATCATCAATCCATCAATCAGATCAATCAATCCTAGCTTGGTTTTCAACAAAATCCCAAAATAGATCACTGAAATAATCACATATCCATACACTCATCAACATCATGTGAAAAATCCCAAAAGAATTCATAAAATGTTCATCAGAAAATCCAAAAGCACTTGCAAAAATTAAAAAATCCACAAACATTCAAAATCCTATACAGCTAAAATCCAAAAACATTTGAAAAATTGTAAATTCAAAATTTGAAACATCCAAAACACATCAAGATCCCTAAAAAGGTCAAAACATCAAAAATCCAAAAACAATACCTTTTCGAACTATGTTGTCTATGAGCTTGAACATAGGAAAGGCCATCATTGATGTGCCCTTGAGACACCCTAGGTCATTCCTTTAGGAGTTCATCATAATAAGTTGGTATTCCATCAATTGTTCATCTCTCATTGTTAATAAGTCAAGTCAATTGAACTACGTGGTCTCTATGTGTATAACGTAGGCAAGGCTCATATTTGATCAACCCTCGAGGCCCCTAGGATAGGTCTTTTAGGTTAGGTTCTTGGCCAAAACTCAAAAACCCCTAAAAATTCAAAATATCTCAGAAAACACAAAAACATTCAAATACCAAAAAGCCCAAAAATATTAGAAAACATTCAAAAGACCTAAATAGCATCAAATATCTTAGAGAAAACCCTAAACAACCTAAAAAAATTGAAAACCAAAACATTCACATAAACTCTCAAAAAGATCAAAAACAACCTCAAAACATTTTCAAAATACCAAAAACATTGAAATATTCCAAAAAAATCCAAAACCATCCATCCCATCTCGCTTTCACCCGAAATAAAATTTCACCCATAATAAATCGATCATCACCTTCAACCTTTGGCAAAACAAGTAGAAAGCAAGCATTGCAAGTTGTAAAGTGAGAACCTAATTGTAAAAATCTAAAGTATAAATCATAGTTAAATGAGTTAGTGAAGTTTATATCAATGGCTTATCAAGCATCATCATCCAAATCAAACCATCTAACCAACATGTCCTAGGATGTATCCTTCCTACGATGGACATCACTATCAGAAATCACCTTAGCTACATCTTAAACTGGCAAGAGATATAGATAACACTGATTGTTTTTTTTTATCTTTTCTTATAAATTATCCTATTGACCCATTATGAGGACCTCTCGATGATTTCTATCAAAATGATTTAGAGAGAAAGGAATAGGGCATCGATCATTATCTTTTATTTGTTGTACTTGTGGGTACTCTTGTGAAATAATCTTGGCACATACTTGCTTAGTTGTGTGTACAAATTTTGTTTGGAGTAGATTGTTGACTATTTAATATGCTTTGGTCCAATATATTCTAAGCTTCTAACTTACATTCTGATGAGGTTTCCCTATGTCAAGGTGTGAACAAGAACTATCCTATCTATTTGTAGAGTCAAAGTCCATTACACTAGATATAACACCATCCTGGTTATTAATACCTTGATGCATCGTGTCTATGTGTTATATCATAGAATAAGGAACAACAAAAAATACCGATCCCAAGATATGAGAAAATCATCGTCATCATCATCATCCTTCATTTATCATCACCATCTCTAATAAAGTCTCGATGGATCATAGACTTGTTGGATCTTTTGAATCAATCATCAAAATCGATGGTCAATCATCTTATTTCTTCTATCTTCTTTCCATGCTAACCTGGTATCATGAAAGTCAACAAAAAAATCATCAATGCATCCATCTTGCATCCACAAATCATCAACATGCATATATCTCACATAATCATCACATATCATAAAACATACATCTTGCATCATCATTATCATTTAAGTTGCGATGAATAATATAGATTTTTTGTTCTAAGAATCTTAAATCATTGCATCACATATCATAAACATACATCACATTATCATATCATAAGCATGAGCATCTGCATTATCCATATGAAAATCCATATGCATACATCAACATACCATAAAAAGTTGCATAGAAAATACACAAAAGAACATGCATCCATATCATTTGCATAAGCATAACATCTGCATATCATATCATGAAAATATACTGAAAAAGAAACACATCCATTCATTGCATTGCATCCATACATGATCATAATGCATCATATCATATCAACATCATAATGCATACATTCATAAAGCATAAAATAAAAGGGCACATCACATATCAAATCTGTATCATATCATATATATATCAAAAATAACTGTCATGGTACAATATTTGAGCCAATGTATGTATATCAATCAAAAGTACAATATCGATGAGGCTATAAAAAAGGAGCCCATGAATGTATATTTGTGCAAAGAATCAGGCAATAATCAAAAAGTGTTTGTACAAGCGGACTAGCCTTGATGGTTGCTCCCCTCACCAGGTTGTCTCTTTGGTTGATCCTCAACCTGGGGATGTGCCCCACTCCTCTGCAAGTAATCTGGTTGTATAAGCACCTGTGGGACATCCCAGTGGTAGTGCATGCGATAATAGGTTGCCTTGGTCACAACCTCTCTATACAATCAAGAAGACACTGTTCGCCCCTGAGCTGCAGCTGTCATGGTCTCCAACTGCTGGCATTGCCCAATCTTATGTGCCAACTACATCTTGGTAGTCTGCCTGAGTTGGCACTCCTATTCCCTCTCAGTTGTTAGTGCCACTACTTGTTGTTGAGCCAGGTCTCTCTCAGCAATGATAACCAAAATCTGCTATCTAGCCTGGTCCCTCTCACCCATCACCCCTTGCAACTATTGAATCTATGCATCATGGGGATTTGGCCCCAATGGTGGCTATTGTGGTGGTTGTTGTTGTATCGATGGCTAATGAGGAGGTTGTTGATTCAATGGGGGTGCAGTTGGGACCCATCCATCCTGTTGATCCTAGCCATCTTGCCCTCTGCCCTGCCCATCATCTGGATGTCCTCTGCCTCTACCTGCACCCCTCCCTTTGGATCTCCCTCATGGGGGTAAACTTGATGGATCTATCAATCAACGAGGGGGTACAAACCATGCATCATAAGTAGGCGTTGTTTGTGCATCTGTCTGTC
Source organism: Sequoiadendron giganteum (assembly GCA_007115665.2). Classification (NCBI taxonomy): domain Eukaryota; kingdom Viridiplantae; phylum Streptophyta; class Pinopsida; order Cupressales; family Cupressaceae; genus Sequoiadendron; species Sequoiadendron giganteum. The sequence goes on along the minus strand of CM021106.1, from coordinate 536,100,485 downwards.
CCTGATCATAGGCCCAAGGCCTAGCAACCAACTGTCGATAAACCTTGACAACCTCGTTGGTTGGGATCATGTGTCCCAAAGCTATCTCTCAAGCTGAACTAGCAAATATGGAAATATACTAATCACCTAGCATGTCCTGCCTCTCACCAAACTCTATGGCAACCCTATTGGGTAGGTACCTCTCAATGATCATGTGCTCTCTGCCCTACATATACTGAGTCTGCTGAGCAAAGAACAACTACTGCACATCATCATACCAAGCCGACATCTGAAGCCACAACTACCATCTAAAAATTGTCATATCATTGATCACCCTATGATAGTAGGGAATCCTGAGCTGTCATGTCTGTTGTAATGTTATGGTACCCCTGTATCTCCAAAAAACTGGATGATCTGGCTCTACATCTGCCATCTGAACAATCAATCGAAGCACAACGATATGCTCCCAAGACCAAATGTGAAGTAGGGTGACCCCTGTGCTAATAGCCCTACCATCACAGTATACAAAATCATGCATATCATGGTATAAGGAGGCCAACATCACTGGACCCCATGGATACTGAGTCCTCTGAAAGAGCATCTTGTGCCAAGACAAGCCCCATCCTGGACTAAATCCTCTACTCCATCGATCTGGAGCAATCAAACTTGAGATGATCGCTGCAATAATCAGTCTGAAAGTCAACGCCTGACCTCTAGACATCTCAAGGTCAATCAATGAGATGACCAAGACAATGTCTTCCTGGTCTAGCACCTCATGGAAAGCATCGTAGCTAGCGTCAACATCATAGATCACACACTCACCATGTATCAAAAAATGCAATATCCACCATACATCCTCTAGCATCACTGTCGCCTCACCGGTAGGTAAGTGGAACAAAGAGGTCTCATTGTGCCATCGCTCGCACAACATTGTCATCATCGCCAAATGTGTCCGGACAATGGGCATATAGGTGAAATACCACAAACCAATCTTGCCTAGGTGCTCCTATCGCAACTCAGACAAATCACCAAGTCTGGATAAAAATATTGGCCGATGCTTGGGGGACATCAAAGGTAGGATAACCTCCTACACCCATGAAGCACACAATGTCAAAATTTAAAAAACAAAAATTGGCTAAGTTTGGAGTTTTTATCCCCCAAAATGATAAAAGCGTCATTATTTACAATAGCATCGCTATAACTCAAATTCTAAATAGCAACACTCAAAGAATTCAAATTGCAAATCATGATATGCTTCGCTAAATGCACATGCATCACTATTTGACTTTGGCAAACCCTAATCCTAAATTCTAAATCAAAGGATGCGTCGCTATTTACATATGCATCGCGATTTGAAATTTGAAACCCTAATTTCAAATCATGAATTGCATTGCTATTTACATATGTGTCGCTATAAATAAAAATAGTGTCGCTGATTCAAAAATTAGCATTTCTATATAGTGACACCGCCAAAGTTCAAATTTCAAATTGCAAAATCCAGTTTTGAATCACATACTGGTGGTCCCACGCCTGGAAGCCTCTGGTGCTCACAAACTTGGTTGAAAATGTGTCATGGGAGCACTCATTGTGCCAGCTCGTCGAAGGGTTAGAGCTCAATTTGCAAGAATTCTCTAAGTGTGAATGCACACATGAATTGAAAGGGACCCTTCTTAACCTATTTATGCCTAAAAATTAGGCTTTTTTGCCCTAATTTAACCTTGAAGCTAGGATTTTTCACCCTTTTCACCAATCTTTCCAAACTAAACCTTATTTTGCACCATTTTTGGCATTTTTGGCATTTTTTTGCATCCCGAGCCTTTCTAGACCTTTGGGGCAGCATTTTACCTTTATCAAGAAATCAACCAAAAATTCAAAAAAATTGCCCGATTTCTCGAGGGGGCAGGGAACTAGCTTAATCCTTCCATTGGGACAATAGTGGGGCATCTAAAAAATAAAATAAAAATTATTTTTTGATTTAATAAGTAGTTTTTAATCTGAAGAGCATCAGTCTTTAAACCGAAGCAAAGGGTACCTTGCTTCAAAGAGGGGAAAAATGTAGACACTAAAAAATGTCCCGAATTATATCATGCACTCGAATCAGGTAACTAACACCATTTCTTCCTAAAACCCATCATCTTTTTTCTTAATTGATTAAATTAGCCTAGATATTTGATTAATTTCCTCATTTGCATCTATTAACCCCATTAATTTAATCAGGTTAATTCACCCCTTTTCACGCTAACACTTCGTCTCATTAAATAAAATAAATCAAACTATTTAATTTAAATCCCTAAATATTATTTTTTAATTAAATAACCCTAAGTTATTTAATTAAATGTCATTCCACCTTTCCCCCATTCATTAAATCATTTTATTTAATGAATAGATCATTTAATTCATCTAATCCCCTAATTGCATAATTAACATTGTTTAATTATCAATTATCTTAATTAATCTAGTTCCCCCCACTTGCAAGGGAATATTCTAAAGGAATATTCCTCCTTTGCACATTCCTCTAAAAATGGAATTATTCTCATGGAATATTCCTTTGCACAATTTTAATTTGGTTTTAATTAACTAAATAGCTTTTTTCCCTCACCCATGAATATTCCAAAGAATATTCTTTTCTCCTCACTCATTTGAAAAAGGGGAATATTCCTTTTCATAAGAAACTCACTTAGCTTCATATGCAAGTTAACTTTTGACCTTTTGTACAGGTCAAAAGTGTGTTTGTTTGAGGGAATGCGAACTCTTGATTAAAATCTCATCTTTCATTCTCATCCGTTGATGAGAATCCATGATCCATGCCTCCAACTTCTTCCATCCTTGACCATTTATTATATTTTTTGATCTCAACCCTCCATTTCTCCTTTGCTCTCCTATAAATAGGTCACTATTCAGAGACAAATGGATTTTTCATTCCACATCAATGTGACAGCACTCCCACAACAAGATAAGTTTTGAATGGATTAGAGTAGAAATTTTAATACTTTCATAATTTAGCATGCTTAGTTTTGATAAATGTTTAGTTTAATTTGCATTTGATTCATCATGTTGAAGATTGACGTTAGTGGCTTTGTTATGCTTCAATTCTTCATGGATCAACTGTAATCAACCCATGCTAATCCATCAGTCACAACTTGAATGAAGACCTAAAATTTTGAAAACACTGAATTTAATGCACATTGGGACTCATACGCCAGGATGGGTGATTTAGTCCTAGATTAGGGTTTCTGGGAAGGAACAAAAATCAGGTAGTGATAAGTCTAAAACTCCTAAAATCTAGAAAATTGACTATACTGGGACTCATATGCCAGAAGTGGTGTATCAGTCCTTCTCTGCTTTTTTGAAGGATCAAAGTCTAAATCTACTCTTCAATCTCTTCTCTTTCTTCCAATCTTGATTTTAGGATCTAAAATGCTCAGTTCTACTCTATAGGTATCGTTTAGTGATCTTGTAAACAAGGTGACGACTTTGACAACTTGAAAAATTCTTCCAATCTTTCTCTTCAATATTTTTTCAACCTAAATCTGTAAATCACACACTAAAGAGAGGGAAAAATATTGTTTTGTTAGTGGATAGGGGTTTACCTTGGTCAAACCTCGTTTTGGTAATCAAACCTTGAAATGAAATGAAATAAAGAGGAGGAATGATGAATGAAAAAAATGATATGTTGCAACTCACCAAACCATAGGAACAAAAGGTTGTAAGCATGCATGTAATGGCTACAATGGATGTGGATCTTAACTCTTGCTTGAATGATAAGGATCCTGATTTGAATGCTTGCTTGAATCATGAAACCCTACATCACAAATCTTAGCTCAAAAAAAAACATGATGCATGATGATTTTGACATGATGCTTGATACTTGAATAATGCTCCAAAATTCTTGATAATCAGCTCTTGAATGCTCTTGTAATCAGCAATTTTCTAGAATGCATGAATACTTGAAATCTTAGGAGAAAATATGTGAAATAACCTTGTATTTATACTTGTTTATGCAAATTTCCCGAAATTACAACACTACAAGCCAACATTAGATCTAGGAGAATAAAATCCTACCAAGTATTTGATTTTAATTTAGGTCTAAGCTAAGAGGGACTTATATGCCAAAAGTGGTGTATGAGTCCCATTAGGCTAAGCTTGGGGCACATATTTCAAGAAATGCTTAGATTCATGTGAAATCCAGATCCGGGCCTTGAAACCTAGGTGGGACCCATATGCCCAAGATGGCATAAGCATCCCAGATCACTAAATTTGGGCCATATAATCCAAAAACACATGAATTATGATTGGATGTTGGTAGATGTTAGGATTAATCTCATAAAGATGCATTAATTAAGGCTAGTGGATGCAAAATAAGGCCAAATAAGGCATAAAGAAGCCCAATTAATTAATAAAAACCCTTGATTAGTGTGGAAGTGCAAGAAAACACTTTGCAACACCCTGAACACGGAACAATTAAATCCATTTAATTTACAAGGGCCCAAAAAAGTGTGAAAATGTAAAGGGATACATTTTTCTACATGACATTTAGCCCCCACTTTAGTAAGTGGATGAACCTGCTTCAAACTCACACTAAAGTGGAAAAAATCACATCAAGAGAGGTCCAAGTGTGCCAATGCTCGTAAGATAGGATGACAATGACCAAGAGGGTTGTGCAATCCCCTAGGATGAAGATCCTATGGAAAACCAACATAGACACAAAAGAACACACATGAAAAATAATATAAGGAGCAATAAGAAGGAACAATCATACACTGCCAAGGACAAAGAGAAAGAAAAACAAAAATTAAAAAGGGGTGGATCAAGCTTCAATCATTTGAATTGCACACTATGGATCAGATCTAAGCTATTTTTCTAAAAATGCACACTTACTCTGAGGCAACGAAACTTCAGGTTGTCCGCTAGGTGAGTATCCAAAAGGGCGAGACACATATGCATGTGGCTGGTATGCACTCAAATAAATAAGAAAGTGGCTATGGGAAAGTCATGCCTAAGTTTGGCTTCCCATTCAACCAAACCAAAGCTATACCTCCTGATAACTTTGATAAGCTGCCACACAACAATGAACTTCAAGATTCATGAGGAAAGAAAATGTTTCTATGCTTTAAATTCGTGAACAAACTAGATGGCTCCACAGGCAAGCAAAGTGTGTTACGCAAGGTGGCCATATAACCAAAATTGCAAAATAGAATAAGGTATATGTTCAAAGGAGTTTTTATTAGTTCATGTAAGGTCTTTAACTTAGGGAACATCATGCCTAATGTATCTAAGAGAGGACCAATCAAAGAATAAAAGATTCACAATGTATTGGATGTAGTGTGTCGCATCAAGGCACTAAGAGGAATATAATATGCTAAGAGAGATCACACTCTTGAGGGAAATCACACCCAATGTCACCACAAAACGAAAGACACATCAAATGAAGTAAAAAGACTACACAATGAAACATGAAAAAGAATAATGCTAATGTATGCCCCCACTTTAAAGAAATTGCTAAACACCATGTTGTGAGCAATTACTTTAAAGTAGCAAATGATAAATGCTAACATTAAAGAGGACATGAGAGCTTACTTGGAAATCCATATGGAAAGTCATATGTTTCCAAATAAAGCTATGTCATGAAAAGGGAGTAGTTTCCCCTGAAATAAAACTCCAAACACATGAGGGATCTATGGATTCGGGGTCAGTATTTTCTTGCTACAATGTTTTTATAGAGCTTGAAACTATCATCATTCCTCAAATACTCATGGAACAAGAAGAATGATACAAAGAGGGTGAAAACAAAGAAAATATTTCAGGTCAACATGGAAGAGACCTAAATGTCTTGACACCTTGCATCATCCCCAAAAGAAAAACGCAAGACAAGGAAAAGATAAAGAAAAATATTTTGGGTCAACATGGAAGAGACATGAATGTCTCAATGCCTTGTGTCATCCCCAAAAGGAAAACACAAGACAAATGAAAAGATAAAGATAAAGCTTTATGACATAGAGATGAATATAGGTACAAATAGAGGAATGCCACAAAGAGAGAAATATATCAAATAGAACAACATGGGGGATCACATTATGCACATGCAATCACACACTAAACATGAAAAAGAAAATAATTGGTGCAAGAGCACTTGGTTGAGTTTACGACTCCATGAGGCCATTTTGTAAATTATTGTTTTAATTTGTTCTTGGATCTTGTAATAAGGTAAATTAGACCATTTTGAACTTGTTTTAATTCATATTTTCAAAAGTTCTCAATTTTGGTAAAAATTGTCATGTTGCAAAAGTGCAAAAATGCAAACAAGAGAATATGAAGAGTCATCTTTTGGAAATATGAGGTAGGGGGTAAAATTTTGGTTTTTAATGGTTGTAACAAGCTTGGAAAGGAATAAAAATCCTGAATCCATCATTGTAAAGGTTGCTGAGTTATTTTGAGGAAGTTGAGAGCAATAAAACACTTAATTTATGCACTTTTAACTGTGTTCTTGACTATTATTTTGAATAGAACGTGCTTGTATGGATAGATGAAGGTATGAAACCAATAGAATATGAAATTTTAATGAATCTAGTTTTTGTGGTTTTTTTTTCACTCCATTTCATCAAGAAATAAGAAAGATGAGATATTTTCTTTGAAACCGTTTGAAACCCTAGCTAGGTTAACCAATGGCATAGGAAAAAAATGCATAACTTTAATTATCTCTAGTGAAAATTCATAAAATTTAGTGTAAATGTCTCTGTTGACATTTTTTTGAGTTCTCCAAGTTGCAGGGGTCAGAGATAAGGTTTTGTGCAAGAATATTGATGCTCTAGGCTAGAAAAAGCATGTTTTTGAGCAATTTTGATGCATAGAGGTTAGGGTTGGTTAAAAAAACTCTTGGAAAGTGATCTGTAAAGGTTGGAATAGCATGTGTAGACCATATTTGGTGTTTTTGAGCTTTTGGTGAGAATTTTTGAGGCCAGGAGTGTGGAGAATCAATAAACCCCCTTGTGAGCAAGCCTAATTAGGCCTTGTAGCAACAGTAACAGTCAAGTTTTGGAAGATACTTTCCAAAGTAAGAATACCTGAATTTAAGATATGTTGTGAAAGGGATTAATGGGTATCCAAAAAAGGTTTTATTTTGTCGGTAGGATTTATTTTCTGAAATTTATGGTCAAATTACGGTGAATTTTTGCTCTTTTAAGCCTATTGTCAAACGTAGCAGCAAGTATTTGAAGGGTTTGTTACAAAGAAACCACACCTAAACTTTTAGTATCTTTTGAAACTTGGAAAAGGGTATCTATAATGGTAATTTTTTTGTGGGTTTTCAATTTGTTTTGAAAGTTATGTTGAGTTTTTATTGTTTGCAATGCTACAAGCAATGTTGATGAAACTGTGAGAAAGTACCAATTTGGGATTTTCAAGGTTAAAGGATTTTCCAAAATTGATTGATTTGTGGTTGGTTAATGATCTCCCTCCATGATCTACATTAATAATTCAAAATAGTAATAAGACACATGCAAATCAACCTATTAGCAGGTCATTCGCATCCCAATCATGTTCATCATATATAGAAGGTAGACAACTAGTTAAAGGAACAATAGCAAGTTCCGAACTAGGTTCATCACCAAGTTCAACACTCTTCTTAGGATAATTATCGTTTAAGCTCATAGAAGATGAAAACAATGTATTCAATTTATTTCGCACTTCTTCATCAATATTGGAAAACTCATCATTTTCATCCAAGTTAATCAGAACGGGGGGTTGAATTATAATGTCTAAAGAAGGATTTACTTCCTATTGTGGTTGCGATATAGGATCTTTTTGGTGTGGAAAATAGGTAGATTCATCGTGTATTACTTCAGTTAGATTTGGATGTTGATTTTCTTTGTTTGTGTCTTTGTTTAACTTTCTATCAAGGGCACAAAGTCTATGCCTACACTCTCTAGTATTTCGATTTCTTTTAGTTCAATTTTCATGTTTTGTTTGTGTAAAATAGGGTCTATCAACCATAGGTTTCTTTTCTTCCCTAAGGGGAGGAATGGAAGGAACCATGGGAGGTTGTTCAACCACTTTCTCTTTATCTTTGTAAACTTCTTTTATCTTAGGAGGCGTGATGGGATTGTTTTCATTGTCTCTTGGTCTTTTGTAGGAAATAGGAAAAGGATTTGTCTTAGGTTGTTCTTGGTCATTTGGAATATCTTTAGGCTCAATCATGGTTTCGTCAATGATGGTAGGCTCAATTGTAGGTTGAGGAATATTTGTAAGGGATAGTTTTTCTATGCACTTAGCCTTAAAATTTTGATAGGATTTTGAAAAAGAAGTCCTCATGGGGTTTAATAGGTTCCATAGGTTTGGGCCAAAAGAAATCTAATGAAAAGTTCCCACAAGAAGACAAATGATTAAAGCCACTATGGTGCACTGTAAATATTTTATTGTCAAAGGGAAACTTTAAGTATTTATGCATAATCGACGAGACAAATTCCATGGAGTGTAGCCATGGGTAACCAAGCTTCACACGAAATTGGTTCAATGCTGAGATGATGGAGAATGGGACATATAATTTTTTTAGTCCTATTTGTAAAGGGAGGGTGATTGATCCCATCATAGGGCAAGCGAAACCACTATGCATCTTTATCCATGATTTCAATTTATCATATGTTTCCTGATAGATTTCATGCACAAGTAATAATTCTTCGGTGATCACATTCTCTCCACAGAAGGGATCAATTAATATCCCATTAGTAGGCTTGTTATTGATTTGGTCGGATATGTAAAGAGGACCATTAGGTGCATTTATAATAATATCCTTATATGAGAAAGAAATGTCAAGAGGCTTTTTAGTTCGACCCTTATGATGTTGAGTTTTTACCAATTCAACCAAACCATCGATAGGATTTTGTTTAATAGTATCCATGTCATCATTCATGTCAACATTCATCACATCATTCTTTGTAGTTTCACTAGCTTTGACAAATGAAATATTATGTTTTGGCATAAGGTTGGTAAAGATTTGCAAGTTTTGGTTAGGAGAGGAAACTAACTTATTTCGTTGATCATCAACACTTCCAATGTGGAGTAGAACAGAATCAATGAGGTCTTGCACAAGATGTTTAAGATGCTTACAATGTTCTGTGTCATGTCCATTTTGTTGGTTATAATGGCAATAGGAATTGGATCTAAAGTTTGGAGGTAAAGGCTTATTATGATTGGGAGTTTTAATGGGAGGTAAGGTGATCATTTTTTATTCTAAAAGTTGTGACATTATGTTATGGAGGGTATCGGGTAAGGGAGTGAATTGTCTAGCTGGATCCCCAAATGTGAAAGGAGTTGTCTTCCTTATAGCAGCCACTTGGGTATCAACATGTTGATTTGTTTGTTGAGGGGGGTTTAGTCGAAGAAATCCTTTATTCTATTTTCTAAAAGGTTGATAATTGTTTTGGTTTGCAGATTTGGACTTCTCAAGATGACTAGAGGTGGATTTTGTGTCATGACTACTAACTAAGTTTTGATAATCACGAAGGGAAATACAAAAGTGTAAGAAGTATGGGAACTTCATCATGGTAAGATTATCTTGTATCTTAATTTGAAAGTTATCAATGAACAACCTTTGAAGGTGAGAGTTGAGAATCATTACGTCGATTTGGGAATAAAGCAATTGGTAGCATGAAATAAAGTCAATAATCTTTTCATCATCTTTTTTCTTACATCTCATCAAATCGGCTAAGGTCATCTTAGGAGTCATATGCACTTGGAAATGGTTTACAAATGCCTCAAAAAGTTCATTGAATGAATGAATTGAGTTATTCAGTAATGAGGAAAACCATTCTAAGGCAATATCCTTCAAGGATCTAGGAAAAAGCTTAGCCAAGAGCTTATCCTCAAGAATAAAGTCACTACATAAGGTGGTATAAGCAGAAGAATGGTTAGAAGGATCTCCTTTCCCGCCATATTTCTCAAATATAGGAATCTCTATACCTTGTGGCATTGGTGTTCTCAACATCTCCAAGGATAAGGGATCTATTTTGACATAATATGTAGGTTGGCCATTTTGATTTTCATTTATGTTGGAAACTTGCTTTTAAAGGGATGAAACGGTTTGCACAAGTTGATTTATGAGGGTGTCATTGGTTGTGTTTTAAGATGGAGGTGAATATGGTGGAGGTGTATATGTGTTCGAGGGAGTAGTGAACAAAATTCTTATGGGAGGTAAATTTGTAGGAGATATGACGTGTGATGCCACAAAGATACTAGGAATTACATTACTAGTAGGTTACATCGTTGTTGTAACTTGAGGGTTGGTGTAGGTAAGAATACATGTAATGGTTGTAGGGGGGGTAATGTGAGTTCCTCCTTGACTTTGGACATTGTTTGAAGGTAAAGCAAAACTAGTAGTTGAGGTAAGACGGTTCCCAAAAATCTGAACTATGTTACGCACAAGATCAACTCCTTCTTCAATTTCAATCATGTGATGTATGTTATCTATGACAAGGATAGCAGTGGTTGAAATTTTTGCAATAATTATTTGATTTCATAGGTTTGCTAAGTCTTCATGATTTTGGATTATATTTTCTTGTGGAATACGAGAAACCCTTGTTTCAACATTTGTCACACTACTTGAAGGAAAAGAGTTGTCAAGGGTTCGGTCCATACGTAGTGAACTAATATTAACACTAGGAGTGAAAGAGATAAATAACCCAAGATCCACAACAATTGTGCTATCACAGGATGACATGAGTCTCAAACTATGTCTCACTATAGTATTAGCAATAGGACACCAAGTTGAAAAGCTCATGCAAGGAACAATCAATGAAATGAAAGATGCAATGAAAACAAAATAAACGCTATGCTCTAATTTTGACTCAAATGAAATTAGGCTAGATGTAATGAAATGAAAGTAATAGAAATCAGATGCAAACTGAAAAAAATAACTAACAACAAATAGAAACACATAAAAAGAGTTTTTAATGTTGGAAAATGCAGTCTAAAATTTGTAATGGGAATGAATTGCCTAGAGGGGCATATGAGCCAATCAGGGTTTTTTAGATATTTAAATGTTGAATAATAATCACCATAGAATACCTAGAAATTAGGCAAAACCACCTGTATTGGGACTAAATCGCCTAGAGGGGCGTATGAGTCCCAGATTAGAGTTTTTGCACCATTTTCAGAAAATTCTATGTGAATGTTATGTTTGTTGTTTTGGATGATGTCTAAACTAAGTGAAAATGTAGATTTTAGATGAAATTCATTGATACAAGAGACAAAATGCAACCTATATGCACTTTCACTAATGCAAGATTTAGAAACCCTTAGAGATGCAAATTAACTAATGCACTACCTAATGCAATGTTAATGCAAGCTAGATATAGGATTATGATGCACTCCAATTTAGAAATAAGGTGTTCTAAATGTAGTTTCACAAAAATGAAATGCAGAAAATTAGGGAAAAGGTTAGATAAGGATGGGGATCCTATTTTCTTCAAGTTCCACTCAAGGAAACCCTAGAGATCTCAATCCAATGATGGAAGGAAGGAAATAGATTTGCTAAAGGTTTCCCTAGGGTATGTTCAAAGACTAAAGAGGGGTTCACCACCAAGTTAAGGCTTGGAAAGACTAGTAACATGAAAGATATAATGACAAAACCTAATTCTTTGTAAACATTAAGTAAATGGCCTAGAAATAGATCTAAAACATAAAAGTAAAATGAGAAATTAGAGAGATGCATCTAGAAATATGTAGAAGCTTGAATGAAGACCTAAAATGCTGAAAAAACTAAATTTAATGCACACTAGGACTCATATGCTAGGCTAGGAAATTTATTCCCAGATTAGGTTTTTGGGTAGGAACATAAATCTGGAAGTGACAAGTCTGGAACTCCTGAAATTTGGAAAATTGACTGTACTGGGAATTATACACCAGAAGTGGCGTATCAGTTCTACTCTGATTTTTTGGAGGATCAAAATTTGAATCTACTCTTCAATCTCTACTCTTTCTTCCAATCTTGATTTTTGGATCTGAAATGCTCATTTATGCTCTGTAGGTATCGTTTAGTGATCTTGTAAACAAGGTGACAACTTTTACAACTTGACAACTTCTTCCAATATTGCTCTTCAATGTTTCTTCAACCTAAATCTACAAATCAGACACTAAAGAGAGGAAAAAATGTTGTTTTGTTAGTGGATAGGGGTTTTCCTTGGTCAAACCCTCTTTTGGTAATCAAACCTTGAAATGAAATGAAATAGAAAGGAAGAATGATGAATGAACAAATGATATATTGTAACTCACCAAACCTTAGGAATAAAAGGCTGAAAACATGCATGTAATGGATACAATGGATGTGGATCTTGACTCTTGCTTGAATTATAAGGATCTTGACTTGAATCATGAAACCCTACATCACAAATGTTAGCTCAAAAATAAACATGATGCATGATGCTTGATACTTGAATAATGCTCCAAAATGCTTGATAATCAGCTCTTAAATACTATTGAATGCTCTTGAATTCTCTTGTAATCATCAATTTTCTAGAATGCATGAATACTTGAATCTTAAGAGAAAAATATGAAATGACCTTGTATTTATACTTGTTTAAGAAAATTTCCCGAAATTACAACACTACAAGCCAGCATTAGATCTAGGTGAATAAAATCCTACCAAGAATTTGATTTTAATTTAGGTCTAAGCTAAGAGGGACTCATATGCCAAAAGTGGTGTATGAGTCCCATTAGGCTAATCTTGGGGAACATATTTCAAGAAATTCTTAGATTCATGTGAAATCCAGATCGAGGCCTCAAAACCTAGGTGGGACCCATATTCCCAAGGTGGCATAAGAGTCCCAAATCACTAAATATGGGCCATATAATCCAAAAACACATGAATTATGATTGGATGTTGGTAGATATTAAGATTAATCTTAGAAAGATGCATTAATTAAGGCTTGTGGATGCAAAATAAGGAAAAAGAAGTTATAAAGAATCTCAATTAATTAATAAAAACCCTAGATTAGTGTGAAAGTGCAAAAAAACACTTTGCAACACCCTGAAAAAAGCACAATTAAGTCCATTTAGTTTACAATGGCCCAAACAAGTGTGAAATTGTAAAGTGGTACATTTTTTTATACTAGAAATTTCGTAAAACAATTTTTTTTTAAAAACTCATTAGTTTTATTGCCAAAGTTTTTTCTCTTGAAATTGACATGACCTTGTACTTGCAGGTCTAAGCCTAAGTGTTGGGTTACCATGCCTTTTTTGAGTCAAAATCCAAATGAAAAACATGTCTTGTGAGTTTCAAACCTTTTAGAACAAGGACCCACTTCAAAATGGGTACCTATTCTAAAAAATGAATGGGTATTTGTTTTAAAGCTAAAAAATGACACTTCCCCTCAATGTGGACCCAACTTATTGCACTTACCCACAACTAAAAAGTGACCATTCTTATTCAAATAATTTTAATGTGCAGGATAATATGCCTCCCTTAAAATGTTAGTCTACTTTCTACACTAATATTTTAAGGAAATAATGGAATATATAAAGGATCCCTTATAGAGAAGTACACCTTATAAGAGGCTAACTATTCCTTCCTCCCAAAGTGTAAGGGAAAATGTGAGCCTATATCGATTGTGTTGTTTTTCTCCTTAGTGATAAGCTATTATTGCACAAAACATCTTGTTCCCCCACACATGGTAATGAGTATCCAATGATACTACAACTACCACATAGAAAGGAGAAAAGTCATGTGTATTTAATTTATCATCTTATCATATCCATACTTACAAGGACCCATGCCATTTAATATCTTATTTAAATTATGAAATTCATCAGTAGCATGCCAAAATAATCTATGATATGTACAAAAGGATGAATTTTTATTCTTGTGTTGAACATCTCTTCTTTCTTGGATAGGAGGTAATTTAATGAATTCCAAGTGTAAAGTGTTTGTAACGTATGTTCAGATTCAGAAAATGGATGTGGGGCAGATAAGAGATCTTTTATAATAGTTCTGTGAGGTCTATGTGGTTTGTAGGATGGTCTAAATGTCTTATGTAAAGTTGGAGGACCTCGGTAACCAAATGATTTTGTATCTTGAGATGGTATTTGTTCCAAGAGAGTGTGAATTTCCTGTTCATTCTTTATGTCACAAACTTGTTTGGTGAGAGTCTTAAATTCTTTCAACTAGAACACTTTTCTAAGTTGATGGGTGTATCACTTTCTTTGTTTTCATATGATGGAGGATCATTCATGAGATCATCTCGAATAGAATTTTCAAGGGCTCTCAATTTTAATAGTTGAGGTATGAATTGTAAAGGACTTTCCTTGTGTGAGGAAGAGAACATGTAGAGTGGAGGTATGGTAGGTGTTATTGATTTTTGATAAGGATGAGTAGGCCATACTAGTGAAGGATATAGGATAATGTTCACTTCAATGTTAGGTATTTTATTGTTTAAGAATTCAACCATGATTGCTTCATCTTGCCTCAAGATACCCTCATTATGAAAATATGCATTGGGAGATGAAGGAACATGAGTCTCATCAACTAAAAGAGAATCATTACCAAATACACAACATGAAATGTATCAACCAAATATTTTAAATAGAAATTGTTTTTATCAAAGCTATAGGGCCTGTCTAATGCCTGAGTAGCTTAGTGCTACTAGGTAGGTCACACACAACTCAAAGGGTGAATTCCTAATTGAACAAAATTTAATCTTTCACATAAGAGGCTTCATTTAATTATCAACCAAGCACTCGTAAACTTTAGAAAATGTTGGCACAATATATGCATTCATGGATCCTAGGCATGTCATATATTAATGGAGTATAGGTGATTACACATGTACAAAAAACTAGAAAAGATAGAAAAAGGAAATGAAATGCGAATTTATAAAATAGGGTAAATAAATATAAATTTCTATATTATGCTACAAGTACATATCACTCAATATTGTAATTGTTAAATTCTAAAACTGAACTATAACTAATTTCTCTAGAATATGCAACAAAATTGAAGCTATAGAATTCAATACAAACTATAGAATCTCATTCATGAATTCCGCATGCATGTAACTGGAAATTACCTTAACTAAATCAACAATGCATTAATTGATCTAATAACAAGAAATAGAGTGGATTAGCAGTACCTCAGGCGGCACTTTATTGAGTTATTGCTTCCATAGAAGATACCAAACACTCACTGCTTAATAAACAAATCATGATGTTCAACTAACTCTTTTTATTGTATAAGTACTTTGACCTCTTACATATAGTCTGACAAGAATCTGATAAATATTTCTTATTCAACAATACATATCTATTGCCACAACTGGTACCAAAAAAAAAACTAACCAAAACTAAAACAATGATCAACAATTACTAGCAACTAACAATTAGATTTTCTCCTCAACAACATATCTCACTATATAGGGTCTAGAAGGAGCCTTATTCCTCTAGGACTGAAATTTTAGGTTCATAAAGTCTTTGTCCACTCTTCCTCAAAGATAGGGATAGGACTTGATCTTGAAATAAAAAACCATAATTGTTTAGTTGAAGAAGAGAAATTTAATTAGAACTATGTGCCCAATGGTTAACTACCATCACACAAACATGTTCCTAAGGACTGTCATGTCATGTGAGTCAGTCCCGCTCATAACAAACTTCTTCTCCTCCAAGTAGTCTTATTTAGTGGTCAAGAATATGTCATGGTGAATTATGATGGACCTTTAAACAATCACATTCATCCTCTTCTGGAAATGTTGCACTTTTCTATCTTTGACCTTTCACCTACAATTCTTTGTAGTCCCTTTTCTCCAAGATGGAAACCTTGTTGATACGGGTTACAATCCTTCTAGTTGAAATATGTTAGTTTCATTCTCAAGGCATACATATCATTAATAATCATAATTTAATTGTAGAATCATACTAAATCTCATGAACATTCATGCATTCACACACACATATGTCAACATATCATATTTTCATTTCCACATACTTAAGTCTATTGTAAAGTGTATAAAAGGCATATAAAAGATACATAAAGTCTTAGGAATGTCTATGAAACTTAGCAGATGAAAGTATAGGAGTATAAAAGAGTAAAGGAAAAATAGCCATTAATTGGACCCACAATTTCCCCCCAACTAATCCATTTCTTATCATCAATAAATATTTTAAGGATGGAGGTTATATTGTAGAGACATCTCTCTTAAATCTACCACAGTGTCCACTCGTTTACGTTTCTTCATGTAGTAGCCTTTCTGATCTGAGAGCTTTGGAAACCTCTTTCTTTTCGCTACTTCTTCTTTCCCTTGTTTCTCTCATGTCTAGTGTGGTATAGGAAACATGAGGATAGGAGGATGGAAGTTAAGTGGGATTAGGTAACTCCATTTTCCATTGCAATATTTATATATTTATGAGACATGTGAATTATGGATACATAATTATAAATGGAGTGTGGTTCCTTTCTTTTCAGTTCTAGTGTAAGCTCTTCCCATCCTTTTTAAACAAAGTTAAAGGCTTCATTGATTGTACCTACTGCTAGTTCATTCTTTTATAATCATTTTTTTCGCACTCCATTATCTTCTTTCTAGATCCCCTATCATTTAAGAGATCCAACCATTGATCTATTGCTACATTTGGGTCCATTACCTCCTTCCTTAGATGTAAGGGGATAGATTTTTCTTTCTCATGATATTCCTATAAAATATTCCCCCTTTGGTTCTCATTTATAACATAAGATGCCAAAGCCCTTATTTGGAGATCCCCTATAGACATCAATGGATTCCATGCAGTTTCATTTGAAAGAAAAAAAACTGTTTAGATAAAACTCACACAATTGGTCCTGCATCTTAGGTGTGGAGTTTTTGAAAGTATCTAAAAATAAATATTTCATGTTCATGGAAACAGGTAGGTCA
The DNA here is from genome assembly GCA_007115665.2 of Sequoiadendron giganteum. Lineage (NCBI taxonomy): Eukaryota > Viridiplantae > Streptophyta > Pinopsida > Cupressales > Cupressaceae > Sequoiadendron > Sequoiadendron giganteum. The sequence goes on along the minus strand of CM021106.1, from coordinate 536,083,623 downwards.
CTAATCATCTGGCTAAATTGAAAAGATAAAAGCTTTTGTTGGTATGAGTTTTCCATAGTCTATGAAATCGTTATTGTAAACTTTTGGATTCAACTGTGTATGTTTTTTTCTTCCTCTTCCTGATGATGGATCAATGAGTGTTATTGGAAACTTTGATTGAAAAACATAGACAGTTGAATCCAAAAGCTTACAATAATGATAAAAACTTTTCTTGCAAGAACAAGGCCTAAACTCTATCAGACGATATGAATTTCATTATCTGCACTATTTTATCTATCATCTCTTCAATTTTTACATTAAAATTATTCACCTTTGTTTCTTGCTTCTCAATTGCTCTGGTGCGATTAGATATCATTTCAAATTTCTCCCTTCTCTATTCTTTTTCTTTCGAGAGAATTATTTTATTCTCTTCCATAATTCAACACCTAGTGATACATCTGTCAGCCTAGTGGGGTCTTAATGGGTCCAATTGAGCTCTATGACACTAGATATTTTCCTTTTGTTTCCACCATGGCAAGTTGTGCCAATATCTCTAGTTTTGACCCATGCTCAAATTTATGGAGTCTTTCCTCTTACTCTCTTATTTTGGCATCCCTCTCACTGTCTTTCTACTAATATGTTTTCAATAATTCCTCTAATTGTTTGATCCTATGCAAGGAAGTTTTTATCTCTTTGTTTGTATTACTTTCTTCCAAGAAAAGTTCCTCATCTTTTTCCAAAAAATTTTCTTCTCCCATTTCACCTATATACTCAAACCCCTCTGAAATAGGGCTCTTTGGAGATCTTTTTCTCATCTTTTGGAGACAAAAACATATTTTGAATTAGAGCCAGAAGTGTTGGAAAAATACATTGCATATACAATTGGTATCTTTACCTCATCACCAAGGGCATTCCCCTCTGAGTTTGTATTTATTTCTATCATTACAACATCTTATTTTTTCTTATTTTTTCTTCCTCTCATGGGCCCATTTTTCCTTAGGTGGTGTGATCGACTTTTGGATTGTGTAGGCTTCCTCTACCCCTTCGCAGGTGTAAAAGTGGAAGACCCACTCTTTCTTTTCATTTTTGTTGGTGGCCTCTTACTAGAAATTGGGGTTTTTAGATTGTTTTTAGTTATGAGCTGCTCAATAGAGGTTGTAGGATAGACCCTACACTTCTGGTTCCTCCATGTTGTGGTTAGGTGTTGTAGTAGGAGAACCAAAGGGAATTTCTCCCTCAGGAACAACCATGGTAGGCTCTTCTATTCCTTATTTTTGACCCCTATTTTCTTCATTATGTAATTGGAAAATATTATTGATATTATTACAATTCAAGAAATCCTCCCAAGACACATTTGGGAATTGAACCATAAGGCTCATTTTCACTAGTAAGGTAGATAAACAAAAATGTGATAGTGTTGAATGATTCCTTTTTCTTTTGTACTTAGAAGATATTCTTTTCAACAAGATGTACAAAAAATTAGGAACATTCACATGCCTTCCATGGGGTAAGTGACTTAACAATTTAAAATGAATTGTATATAGTAGTGATTGTCTTCCATCACATGTTAAATACTAAAAAATATAAGTGGCTACAAAGGCCCAAAGCTAGGGTAAGGATAAGCGTTTTGTACCTTGTGAAGAAGAGTCCAAGTTTTCTCTTGGAAATTAAAATTCATTCCTAGCTGTGATGGAATCTGCTCTCATAGGAAACTCTCCTCCCACCTTTGGAAGATTAGATGCTTCAGCTACGAAAACCTTTAATGTGTCTATTCTCGAACCCCTAACAATTACCTCATCATTTTGTATGGTACTAGATATTTTTTGGGTCATCACTTCATCAAATTTTGTAAGTCTCAAGAAATAGTCCAACTAGTTGGTGCCAAAAATGTAGGGCCTCTATAATGTTTGACTAACTTGGTGCTACTAGGTAGACACATAACTTAGAGGGTGAATTCCTAACTAAACAGTTCATCTTTCACACAAGAGGATTCAATTAATTATCAACTAGGGAATCGTAAACTTTAGATAGTGCTGGAATAGTATATACATTCATGGATCCTAGGTACATCCTATATCAAAGGAATATAGGTAATTACACATGTACAAAAAACTAGAAAATCTAGAAAAAGGAAATGAAATTCTAATTTGAAAAATAGTGGAAATAAATATAAACTGCTATTTTATGTTATGTGTACTTATCACTCAAGACTGCAACTGTTAACTTCTAAAACTGAACTATAACTAATTTCTCTAGAACTTATACAACAAACATGAAGTTATAGACTTCAATACAAACTACAGAATCTGATTCATGAATTCCACATGCATGTAACTAGAAGTTACCTTAAGTAAATCAACAATCCATTAGTTGATCTAATAAGTAGAAATAGAGTGGATTAGCAATACCTCAAGTGGCCCTTTCTTGAGTTTCTACTTCCATAGAATATGTCAAACACTCACTACCTAATCAACAAATCATGATGCTGAACTAACTCCTTTTATTGCATAAAAACTCTACTCTTTAATACAATCTAAAAAATATATGATAAATATTTGGGTGATCGCACAATACTTGTTTACAATTTATGGCCAAATTATACATTGAACTAATTTTTTTTAACTAAATCTTCACTTTCGGGCACCTATAATTGCTAAACCATAAGGAATTTGAAGATGATGCAAAATACTAATTTTTGACATTTTGTTTGTAGATTCTAAATATATATATTTTTAAATTTTTGGAATCAAATTTCATTTCTTTTTCCATCTCCTTTGAAAACTATTTTTTTACATTAAACACCATTTTTAAAGAGCGATGTGTACTTGCTAACACAACTTGTTTTCTATATGATGGATAAAATTCTATTTTTTTCAAATTCAGATTCATAACTACGATATCTAGTGCATGCAATTGGTTTCATAGTGTTTTATTGAATTTTTTTTCTTAATTAAGTTTTGAAGTTAGACTAGTTATAATTTAGACATAGGTTTACTTGCTAACACAATTTTTTTGTATGTATCGAAATACAATTTTTTTTTTGTTGGTTCAAGGACATCAATATCTAGTGTATAGATATTTTTCAGAATATTTTTTTTGATAATCTGCTATTTTTCCACATGTGCAAAACATAGAGCTTGATTTTCAGTGAAAATCACATGCTTAATTAAACTTAAAAAAAATATATATAATAAAACCAAAATATATTACAATTATATTTGATGGATAACTCATTCCAAAGACTACCATCATCTAGTTGGGTCTATAAATTGTCCTCCATTTTCATCCTCAACTTGAGCCTAGAAATGCAAAATTTTGCAATAAAATGAGAAAGGAGGGGGAGAAGGGAAAAAATGGGGGGTTCGAGTGAACCCCCCTCTTTTTGAATTTTTCCTCTATTTTCATTTTAATGAACATGCCAAAAAGATATGGCATCACAAAGGGGTTCACTCAAAGGGAGGGTTCAAAAAACCCCTTTCTAGGTTCATGCAAACCCCTCCTTTTGAGCGAACCCCTAAAAACCCAAAAAAAATCTTCAGAGCGTTTTTGTAATTTTCCTTCCTCAACAGAATTGTAAACCAATATTGTGGGTTTACCTATTTCTTATTCAATAATAGATATCTATTTCTGCAATTGGTAACAAAAGAACCAACTAACCAAATAGAAAACAATGATCAACAATTACTAGCAACTAACAACTAGATTTTCTCCTCAACAATAGACCCCACTATATAGGGTCTAGGAGGTGTCTTATTCCTCTAGGACTAAAAATAGATTCATAAAATATTTATCCAATATTCCTTAAAGATATGGAGCAGACTTAGTCTTGAACCAAAAACCATAACTATGATGCAGAAGAAGAGAAACTAAATTAGAACTGTGTTCCTAATGGTTAACTTCCATGACAAAGACATGTTCCTGAGAGCTGTCACATCATGAGTTAGTCCCACTTTGAACATACTTCTTCTCCTCTAAGTATTCTTATTCATTGTTCAATAATATGTTGTGGTGACTCACAATGGATCTTTAAATGATTGCCTTTGTTCTCTTCTAGAAATTTTGCACTTCTTTTATCTTTGACCTTTCCCCTACAATTGTCTATAGTCCCTTTGTTGCAAGCTAGAAATCTTGTTGATTTGGATTATAGTCCTTATAGCTACAAGATGTTAGTTTCATCCTCAAGGAATACACATCATTAACAATCATAATTTAATCATAGAATCATACAAAATCTCATGAACATTCATGCATTCACACACACATATCTCAACATATCATATTTCCATTTCCACATACTTAAGTCTATTGTAAAGTGTATGAAAGACATATAAAAGATACATAAAGTCTTAGAATTTTTTGTGAAACTTAGTAGATGAAAGTATGGGAGCATAAAATAGTTAAGGAAAACTAGCCATTAATTGGACCCATCAAAAGCATTCAGACATTGTGACAGTTTTATGCTTAAAAAATATATGCACTGAGATATAGACTACTATAACACAATGAGCAGAGAAATTGAAAGAAGATCTAGACAAAATATCTTGAGAGGCTTTTACCATAAAATTATGAAAATAATAGCATAGTCAGAAGCATGATATGCCCTAAACCAACAAGGTATTTTTGTTGAGTTCAAAATTTAGGCGTGTTCTACAATGTTTAAGTGTCCTATTTTGTGAATGTGCGGGTTTGACAATAAATAATTTTTGAAAATTTAATAGAATCATGATTTTGAAATGTGAAATACAATTATGTAGGAAATTTTACAAAATTCTCAACTAATGAATGCAACTAGAAATACAATTTTCAGACTGTAAATTGCATAATTTGACTGATCCTAACTTGACCATCCTAAAATTTGAAATCTTTTATGTTTTTACAACAATAACAATACACTTTTTCCACTTTTTCACTATATGAAAATGCTAAGTGAATATTTTGAACACTTTCATATTTGATTTTAGACATAATGCAAGTTTTTCAATACAAACATGAACTAAGCCAATTTTGTAACAACTAAATTTAACCCTAGATGCAAAATGCAATGCATTTTTTTACTTTTTCAATGCTTTTTATGAAAATTAGGTATGCACAAATGATGAATGCAAAACACCCTAAGATCTAACTCAGATTTGGAAATTATATGATTCAAATTTTTGAGGTGATAAAGTGTTTTAAATAGTCAAGTTCACCAAAATGTTTTATTGGGAAAAGGACGAACACCCTCTTCCCAATTGTTTTGAATTGAATTAAAGATGACCTCAAGAGCCACTTAGCTACAAACCTATTTGGGAGGGCCAAAATGGTGTATTAGAGATTTAATTCAATGTTTTATTTTTTGTATGTGCGGGTTTGTAGATGTCTATGATGATTGATTTTTAAAATGCAAAGATCTAATTATGAAAACTATGAAATTGTAGCAGTCTATTATGATTTTTGATAAATAGATTGTAGAAAGAAAAAATTGAGATCCATAAATGAAGAGGGCATAAAAAAAGGAACCTAGGACTTAAATTTGATACAAAGTTATTTTTTCTAGGGCGTAGTATGCCCTAGACTATCCTCCTTTTTTGGGAATTGAAAGCATAGGCCGAAGGTCCCTGGTTTGTAGCTTCTACCCTCTAAGATTATTGTCGAAAATTTGTCTGTTAATTATAAAATGTAGATTCTATGACTTGAAATCTTGTAGGATTGGAGTGCATGAATGAACAAACAACCTTCAATATTATTTCTACACACTTCATATGTATAAATTTCTCACATGATAATAGGGGAAGGGTTGTTCCATTTAGGGCTTGCCTAATTCAAACCCCTTGTTTGTATTCCTACCTCCATAATGGTAAATTATGATATAAAAGAGAGCTTATCCTTAGTTGGATAGAGGATAATTATAAACAAGTAATGATATGACAAATTTATGCATCTCACAACTCATATATGATCTCCTTGATGGACTAGGGTCATACTCATCACTTGTAAGGATCAATTTTTTCTTGAATTGAATTGATTTAAAAACCTACATGTGTGTTAGTTCTCACAAACATAATGCATATAAAAACATATGACAAACTTACATAACACATGCCATGATTCTTGAATGATGAAATGCTGCAATAATCTTGATAATTCTACTCTTGATTTCTTTTGGATGCTTGATAATGATATTAATTACTTCCTCAAAATTGCCACTTACTTGAAATAGTGAAAATAATTAGTGTTTATATGAAATTCTTTTAATTTCTCCAAAATTAAATACCGATAGCTAACAATATTTAAATTTGGATCCAAATTAGGTGGTCTAGGGGGTTGTACACACTAGACCAAATCCACCTTTTTTGAGGATTAAAGTATTAGAGGAAAAATATTAAATGCATAGTTTGTTTTCCCATCTTTTATTTTCTAAGAATGTTTATAAAAATGGGAAATTAATGCATAACTAGGTCCAAGCACATAGGTGGGAGCTAAGGCTAGTGTGAAATTAGCAAGGGTGACAACTTTTGACACTACAAGTGGTTACCATCAAATAAAGATAAGAGGTGGATTAATGGAAAACCACATTCAATATAAAGGATGGGTTGTGTGAGTGGTTAGTGATGCCATTTGGATTGAAAAATTCTCCAAGAAGTTTTATGAGGTTGATGAACAAAGTCTTGAAGCCATATCTTGGTATGATTGTAATTGTATATTTAGATGACATTCTTATCTTTTAGTAAGACAAAAGAAGAACATTTATATCATGTTAGATCATTTTTTTAAATGATAGAAGAAGATAAGTTGGTCAATTTGAAAAAGTGTAGTTTCATGAAGGAAAAAATGGTGTATTTGGGGTTTGCAATTTTTAGTAGTGGTCTGAAAATAGACCTAGAAAAAGAAAAAGCTAGCATTCATTGGCCTTCACGAAGGATTATGTTTGAAGCAAGAAGCTTTCATAGATTAGAGATTTTATATAGGAAGTTTATTCAAAATTTGAATGGGATTTGTGCATTGATTATAGAAACAATGAAAGGTAATCAGAAGGAGTTTTTTGGTTTCTATAGCAGAGAGGAATTTTTATATATTTAAGGAAAAGGTGACAAATCATCCTATGTTAGCACTTCCAAATTCTGGGAAAGTGTTACAAGTAGATTGTGATACAATTAGGACAACAATAGGGGAGCTCTAATTCAAGAGGGAAAACCAATAGATTACTTCAATGAGGAGGTAAATGAAGAAAAAAGAAGGTAATTTATGTATGATAAAGAGTTCTATGTAATTGTGCAAACACTCAAGAAGTGGAGACACCAATAGCTACCAAAGGATTTTGTGTTGTACACCAACATCATGCATTGGAACTCATTAATATCCAAGGTAAATTGAGTCAAAAGCATGCAAAATGGTTTGAGTTTCTTAAAATTTACTCATTTATTTTGAAGCATTGAATTTGAAAATCAAATAAAGTTATTGATGCATTGAGTAGGAGATATTTTTTATTGAATGAGTTTAGAGTAACTATTTCTAGTTTTGATTTCATGGGAGAGTTGTATGAAGAAGATACATATTTTAAAGAATCTTAGAGAGCATGTAAGAACCCAATGGGGATGGATAGAATTCCATGGTTGGAGTATTTCATTTAATAGAAATTGATGTTCAAAGAGAAGAGGTTGTGAATACATCATGTAGATCAACGAGTGAGAATTTGATGAGGGAGAAGCATAGTGGATGTATGAGTGGAAATTTTTGAATGGACAGAACATTGAGAAAAATGAATGGGAGTTAATATTAGCTAGGGATGAGTGCAGATATAAAATAATGGTGCAATATTTCCAAATATGCCTGCATGCCAAAGGAGTGAGGAAAAACACTAGAGAGGTCATGAGAATGCATTAGTATGGATTCTATTTTGGGATTTCCATGAACAAAAAGAGGTAATGATTCAATTTTTTTGTGGTAGATAGATTTTTAAAAATGGTTCATTTTATATCATGCCAAAAATATAGTGATGCTTCTCACATAGCTAAGTTATTTTTCAAAGAGAGTTTGATTACATATCTTGGCAAAGAGTATTATTTTAGACTGGGACACCAAGTTTTTTGGCCATTTTTGGTGTACTTTGTGGAAGAAAATGAGAACATAGTTGGGATTTTACTTAGCTTACCATCCTAAAAATGATGATCAAACCAATATTGTGAATCAAAGTTAGGGTAATTTGTTGAGGTGTTTGGTAGGTGACAAACCAACTCAAGGGATTTGATATTGGCACAAGAAAATTTTGCATGAAATTCAGTAAATAGGAGTGTAGGAAGGATTCCATTTCAGATTGTGTATGGATATAGTGCTCAAGGAGTTGATGAATTGAGGGACAAGTAGATTTGCGAGTGAACACACAAGGAAATAGGGTTCCACCTTTTGAGAGATGGAACTAGGGTTTAGGACGTATTTCACTCTAGTTCATTAAATGAAACTAAGATCCCTCTAACAATTGAATTGATTGAGGAATGGACTTGGGTTAGGATAGTTTCCTTAGGTGTGATTAAAGAGAGGTTCACCACTAAGCAAAAGCCTGGAAAAAAAGAAATGTAAATGATATGAAAATTTAGCTATGCAACCTAGGAAACCAAACTCAAAATATGAATAATGAATTGAGAATAAAGAGAGGTGCACGTGGAAAAATGAAGATGTTTGAGAAAAGTTGTGCAATCTCGAAATTATGAATTTTGAAGCACACTAGGACTCATGTGCTAGTTGGGGTGATTGAGTCCTAGTTTAGGGTTTCAAGTTGAATCTAAAATCTACAACTAGTAAACCAGGATCTACAAAAAATATTTGAAAAATGGTAACTGGGACTTATATGCCCAAGGTGGAGATTTATTCCAAGTATCAGGGTTTTTCTGAAAATTTGATATCCTCTAGTGATATTTTGTAGCTTCTCTCCTCTCTGATCTCTGAGTCTGAAATCTGAATTTCAACCTCTAGGTAACTTTCTATGAATATGAAAACTCTTTGACAACTTCGAAAAATTACTTCAATCTTGTAATTTTGTCTTCAATGGATCTTCAAGCTTAAAACACCTAGATCTGCAATCAGACATGTAGAGGAGAGGAAAATGTTGTTTTTTTAGTGGATATGGGTTTGCCTTGGTCAAACCCCATTTTGGTAATCAAACCTTAATGAGAAATGAAACATGAATATAAGATGAAATAATAGAACCTTGTTTGAAACCTTGTAGATCTACAAACAAGCATGAAGTGGCCTCAATGGATGTAAATCTTGATCATGATTCTTGATGAAAGATAATGCCTTTGAATACTTGAATTGATATTGAAAAATACATCACAACATTAGCTCAAAACCACATGCATGATGCATCAAGCTTTTAAAATGATAATGGAATTTGAATGCTACAATAATCTTCTTCAAATATACCCTTCGATGTCTTCTTGAACAATCTAAAAACTCTTGTGAAGTCTTAGGATGCTTTTCTTAAAATTTCTAGGTGAAATAATGATCTGAAACCTTAATTATATAGGCACTCCATCTAGTTTACCTTTTATTAGATCCCAAATGCCAACATTCATAAAGTTTGAATTGAAAAACTTGATTTCCCGCTCAAAACCCTAAAAATGCCCCAAATGGGACTCATATGCCCAAGGTGGTGTATGGGTCCCACCTAGGGTGACTCATACACCCAAGGTGGCATATGAGTCCCACCCTAAATTTTTGGGGTGAGATAATATCGGGGGGTTAGAATATTGAATGCATTTATTGAATATGTCGGGATTTCGGTTGAAATAAGCCTCGAGATGCATAATAAAGCATTTTAGGGGCCTATTAATGATGATTTTAAGGTCATATATGCAAGAGGGCCCAAAAATTAGTGTGAAGGTATAATAAATACACTTTACAACACTAAATTAAGGAAAAATTAGGTTCATTTTAATATTAATTATTTCCCAAATTAAGTGTGAAAAAGAGATACTTTTTCCTACACTACATTTAGCCCCCACTTTAGTGAGAGGAGGAACTTGCTTCAAACTCACACTAAAGTAGACATTCAAGAGGGGTCCAAGTGTACCAATGTGGATGGTATAGGATGACAAAGATAAAAGAGGTGGCCAAGCCCCTAGGATCCAAGATCATATGTCAAACCAACATAAGTACAAAGGGACACACACAAGGTGTATGATATGCAACATTAAGATACACAAACATACAATGTCAAGGTCTAAAAGATAGAAAATCAAAAACAAAAAAAAAAGAGGTGGATCAAGCCTCGACCATTTTTCCAATGTGATGTGGATCAGATCTAAGCTATTTTTCTAAAAATGCACTCACTCTGAGGCAACGAAACTTCAGGCTATCAGCTGGGTGAGTATCCAAAAAGGGTAGCTTAGTGAGTAAGTCATGCCTATGTATCAGCTTCTCACCATACAATGAGAAATTCATGCCCTTATTTAGGCTTCTCATCATACTAACCATACCAAAGCTATCCCTCTAATAACTTCAATAGGGCACCAAAAAATGAAACTTTGAGCTTCACAAGGCTTAACAAGCTACGTTAAGCACTTATGAACATTTTTGCATGTAAAGGATTGTTCATAGGGATCTTTTCTTAGTTTATGTGAGGTCTCTTCTTAGGGAACATCATGCCTAATGTTTCCAAGAGAGGACAAGTAAAATAAATATCACACTCTCAGAGGAAATCAAAGCCAATGACATAGCCAAGAAAAGTACACATCGTAGGAAGAAAGAAAATCACACAGTGAAATATGAGTATTGATGTATTCCCCCACTTTAAAGTGATTGCTAACACCATTGCTATGAGAAGTTTCTTTAAAGTAGAAGAATACATGAGAGCTTATCTTGAAAGCCTTATGCAACAACTACATCATGGATAAGGGGTTTCCCCCAAAATGCAACAACTAAAGATAACTTAGTATGTCACATGCGAGCCAACTTAAGGCATGTCGTCCACATCCCAAGCTTGCTCTTATATATATACATGAAAGGTGGTCAAATAGGCAAAAGAGACCATGAAAAGTGACATATGAGAACAAGGCTACTTAACCCCTTGCCTCCACTTAGTGCAAGACAAGGATGAGGTGAGATGATTGATGAGAAACATGAAAAACAATATCAATAGGAGAAACTGGGTGTCTCAACATAAGGAAGAGCACCACATTCCTTAAGATGTTGAATTTGATTACTCAAAGCCTTACATTCATTAGTAGAATGGCCATGAACTCTATGGTATGCACAAAATGAACTCTTGTACTTAAATTTATTTCATGTTCTTGGAGGGAGGGATATCAAACGATCTTTGAGGAGTCTCAAAAAGATACCCTCTTGATCAATAGTAAAGTATGTTCCATTATTTTATGGTCCAAAGATATCTTTTGCTTAGTACTAGGTGTCATACTTACACAAGGCTCTTTAGATTGAGAAATTTTGTACTCTTCTTTAAAGGAAGGTGTAAAATCTAACGAACTCCAATCATTACTAAGACATGTCCTAGAAGTGCTTTGTGTTAGGACATTAATGTTAAGCGAATATTTCTCTATTTCTAAGTTCATTTCTTTCAAAGGACAATAACCACAACCACTAGTGTCTATCAGTTCAAGATGCACTAATGTTAAAGTTGGCTTATAAGAATCTTTTGTAGGAGTGTTAATATTAAGTGAATGCTTGTTTGTTTCTTTCAAGGGAGAATAACCAAAACCACTAGTCTTTTCTTGCGTGTTAGGCTCTATAGGGACACAAATACCTTGTTCTCTTGCACCACATCCTTTTCCACTATAACTAGGTTGTTTCATAAGTTCATAACCTCTTCCATAAATATTTTTCATTTCTTTCGGATTTGGTGGTTGTTAATTTTCAAGTTCATCAAATTTTGTTGTGTATGTTGTCTTTTGTTCTAAAGTGGTTGAGGTGGATGCTTTTGAATTTTGTGTTGAAATTACTAATTTTTCTTTTCCCTTTTTCAAACTCTTTGTTTATGATATTGTATTTTCCCATGAATGTTGGTGTGAAATATAAGGAACCGCAATCATCTTCCAATACCTTTGTAACTTCTTCTAAATGCTTTTCTTTGTCTTTATTTTTTAGGAGTTCTACTTGTATGGTTGGTGTAAATTTTTTCAAAGGATTTTCCTTACATCTCTCTCAATGTTCAAAAAACTTTCTGGTTCAGGGTCAACATCGATTGTATGCATTTTATTGTTGTAAACATACTTCATTTTACGATGAAGAGTAGAAGGTACAATATTTATCTCATGAATCCATGGCCTACCTAAAATAATATTATATGAAAGATCATGAGGTATAACATGGATCGGGGTTTGTAATGTGGCCTTTCCAATTGTAATAGGAAAAGTAATCGCACCAAGCGATTGCTTTCCTATGTTATCAAACCTACAAATAGATAAAGAGTCTAGTTGTATTCTTGATTTATCCACACCAAGCCTATCCAAAAAGGTTACACTACACACATTAAGGGCTGAGCCATTGTCAACAAGGGTTCATTTTATCCCTATCATATTATATTGAGAAATTACCATGAAAGCTTCATTTTGTTTTTGCACTTCCAAAGGAGGGAGCTCACTTTGGTGGAAAACAATGTCATCATTCATTTCTTGAATCATGGCTGCTATGTCATTTGGTTGAACATTAGGAGGGGTAGGAACTTGTTGTAAGGAATTTTGAATCGCTAGTACTCCCTCTCGGCTATAATAGAACTAGTCCTCCCTCTTTCTCGAAGGATTTTGGATTGTTCGGCATTGGATTGGCCTAACATTCTTTCTCAAGGGCCTGCTAATGGTGGGTTCATGTTATGATAATTATGGGAGGCTTGAATAAGGTCCCATAATGATATATTAGAAGGAGTGTTCTTAAATTGTTCAACAAGATCATGCTCCTTTGCACTTTGTGAAGGCAAACGAGGAGGACCAGGGAAGACAGGGCTAGGAAATGGGAGGGATGTTGAAGGTGTTTGTCTTGGTTGTGGATTATTTCTAGTGTTATATGTATGTGAAAAAGTATTGTAACTCGACTGTTGCGACATATTAAATTCTTAGGTTGTTCGAGGATAAGGATAGGTTTGTTTTGAGTTTGTGGTTTGTGTGAAGGTGGGTAAAGGATGAGTTGAGGTTGAATAATATTAATTTCTCTTAGTGAAGGAGAGCCTAATTTCACTTCATCATCTTCATCTAAGGAAGTCATATCGCTTTTCTTTGAAAGACCTGTTTCAATGTTCCCATTTTCTTCCACCATGATATATTCCCTAGTAGGAGAGTTTTTAAGAGATCTACAAACTATATTTTCATGACATTCAAGGTTTGGTTCTTCTAAAATAGCTTCATCACTAGTAGGAAACTCATCAATGATTGGGTTTTCTTGTTCAATAATATTTTTTCTAGGGGAGGAGAGACAAATAGGACTCTCATAATGTTCATTGGTTTGATCTTCTAACACCAAAATGTTGTCTTCACAAATATAAGAGATATTAGGAGAAGAACAAGTATGATTATCATGGTCATCTATGGTTGCATTCCTTTGTCCCCTAATGTCTTCCAAAATAGGATAGGTAGGGGAAGAAAAATAAATAGGGTTGTAATATGTCTTAAATATTTGATCAGCTAACACCTTAACATATCCTCACAAATAATATGATTGTCATGATTTCTTACAATTGCATCCTCTTTCATGCTAGAACACTCTCACAAGAAAGAGATGAATGTAAATTAGGTAAGGTTATGTTTAGAAATGCGTCTATTGTCTCATTCTCTTGTACTATAATATCTTCCAATGTAGGAGAGTTTATAAAAGATGAGCTTTCAACATTGTCATAATTCTCAATGAGTGCATCTTCTAACACCGAAATACCTTCGTCACATGTAGGGGAGGTATTAGGAGAAGATAACCTATGATTATCATGGTTTTCTATGATTTCATCTTATTCTATCACATCATTCCCATAAATTGGAGAGATATGAGGGATTGTGTCAACAATTTCACTCTCTTACACTAAGAGACTCTCATAACTAGGAAATTTATTGAATGAATGACTAACATGCTTATTGACAAACTTTTTTTTTACAAAATTGGAAAATAAAGATACTAACATTTGAGAAAAGTAATCTATACAAGCTTAATGACTTAGAATGAGATGTGTAAATGCAATTTTCAGATTCTAAATAAACAAGGTAACTTGTTGATTACACTATTCAACAATTTGAAAATGAAATTTTGTAAATGAAAATTTGAAATTAAGAGATGACCGAAAGGAACCAAATTAAGTTAGATCTAATGAAATGAATGTAACAGAAAATCAACAAACTGAAACAAATATCTAATAGCAGCAAATAGAAACATAAAAATGATGTTTTTAATGTTATAAATGATAGTTTTCGGTTTGATCTGGGACTAAATCAACCAAAGGGGCATATGAGTCCCCATTAGGGTTTTTAAAGGGTTGAAATTCTAAAAAAAACACAACACAAAATTCCCATAAGTCGGGAAAAACAACTTGTACAGGGACTAAATCACCCAGAGGGGCAAATGAGTCTTGAATTAGGGTTTTTGCACCAAATTCCACAAATTCTGAGTGAATGTTAAGATTTCTAGTTTGTATGTTATCTTGATTGTTTGAAATTGAATGATCTAAGATGCAAAAATGCAATCTATATGCACTTTCGCTAATGCAAGATTTAGAAGCCCTAAATACAAATTAACTAATGCAAGACCTAGTTAACCTAGATCTAGGAATTTAATGCAATCCAAATTATAAATAAAGGGTTCGAATGTCGAGTTCACCAAAATGAATGCACAAGGAAATAGGGTTCCACATTTTGAGAGATGGAACTAAGGTTTAGGACCTATTTCACTCTAGTTCATTAAAGGAAACCAAGATCCCTCAAGCAATTGAATTGATTAAGGAATGGAATTGGGTTAGGATGTTTTCCTTAGGTGTGATTAAAGATCAGTTCACCAGTAAGAAAAAATTTAGAATGAAAGAAATGTAAATGATATGCAAATCTAGCTTTGCAGCCTAGGAAATCAAACTCAAAATATGAATAATGAATTGAGAATAAATAGAGGTGCACCTAGACAACTACGGATGCTTGAAACAAGGTATGTAATCCTAAAATTATGAATTTTGAAGCATACTGGGACTCATACGTCAGTTGGGGTGATTTAGTCCTAGTTTAGGGTTTCAGATTGAATCCAAAATCTACTACTAGTAAACCAAGAACTACAAAAAATATCTGAAGAATGGTATACTAGGACTTAGAGTTTTTTTGAAACTCTAATATCCTCTAGTGATCTTCTATAGCTTGTCTCCTCTCCAATCTCTGAGTTTGAAACTCTAAATTATGATCTATTGGTAACTTTCTGTGAAGATGGAAAATCTTTGACAACTTTCTTCAATCTTGTAATTTTGTCTTCAAAGGATCTTCAAGCTTAAAACATCTAGATCTGCAATAAAAAATGTAGAGGAGAGAAAAATGTTGTTTTGTTAGTGGATAGGGGTTCGCCTTGGTCAAACCCCATTTTGGTAATCAAACCTTAATGAGAAATGAAACATGAATGATATTAAACATGAACATAAGATGAAACAATAGAAACTTGTTTGAAACCTTGTAGATCTGCAAACAAGCATGAAGTGGCCTCAATGGATGTAAATCTTGATCTTGATTCTTGATGAAAGATAATTCCTTTGAATACTTGAATTGATCTTGATCAATACATGTCACAATATTAGCTCAAAACCACATGCATGATGGATCAAGCCTTTGACATGATAATGGATCTTGAATGCTATAATAATCTTCTTCAAATCTATCCTTGGATGTCTTCTTGAATACTCTTAAATACTCTATAACACTCTTGTGAAGTATTAGAATTCTTTCCCTAAAATTACTAGGTGAAATAATGACTTGAAACCTTAATTATATAGGCATTCCATCTAGTTTACTATTTATTAGATCCCAAATGCCAACATTCACAAAATTTGAATTGAAAACCCTAATTTCCTACTCAAAACCCTAAAAATGCCCCAAATGGGATTCATATGCTCAAGGTGGTGTATGGGTCCCACCTAGGGGGAATCATATGCCCAAGGTGGTGTATGAGACCCACCCTACATTTTTCAGGGTGAGAGAATGTTGAGGGGTTAGAATATTGAATGCATTTATTGAATATGTCAGGATTTTAGTTTAAATAAGCCTCAAGATGCATAATAAAGGGTCTTAGGGGCCTATTAATGATTATTTGAAGGTCATAAATGTAAGAGGGCCCAAAACTTAGTGTGAAGGTATAAATAAATACACTTTACAACACTAAATTAAGGAAAAATTAGGTTCATTTTAATATTAATTGTTCCCCAAATTAAGTGTGAAAAGGGATACTTTTTCCTACACTATAGGGAGGAAAGAGTGGAGTTGCTAAAGATTTTACAAAGTATATTTGTGATTTACAAAAAGTGAAAGAAATTTTAGAAAAGAGTGCCATAAAATACAAAGAACATGTAGATATACATAGGAGAGTGCAAGAATTTCATATTAGTGACTTGGTGATGGTACATTTGTAGAAGTAAAGGTTCCCAAAGGGACCATACAATAAGTTGAACTGGGAAAAGATAGGCTCATACAATGCAAAATTTCTTGTGGAATGCATATGAGAATAAATTTCCAATAGATATTGATATCTTACCAATGTTAAATGTTATTGACTTGTACCCATATTATAAAGAGGAAAGCAATGGCACCTCTAACTTGGATGATGCACCCAAATAGATACAAGAATTGTTGGAGAAAAGGTTTGAGGGAATTGATCAAATCATTGATTCACACATTGCTAAAAGGAAAAAGAGTCCAACTAATATTAAGAATGTTTGGTCCATTGGAAGAACCATGCAACAAATGAGGCTTCTTAGGTTAGTGCTTTAGATTTGAAAAAGTTTAGAATTTTGACTCTGAGATTGCCAAATTGCTCATGAGTTGCACACTCTTGGAAAAATTTTGTACCCAATGTGTTTTATGCAAGAGCATCCAAGTGAATGGGAAATTCACATTAGCCAAAAATATTTTAGTTTGGTTTATTTTTTTCGTTTGATTTTCATTTTATATTGTAATTTAATTTTGGGTTTGTAGTTACTTGAAGCTGAGTGGAGTGACATTATTGCGATCTCATTAAAAAAAATTCATATTTGATTTATATTGGTTGTTTGTTGAAATTAAACTTCAATTGATTTCTCAAGGGGTGATTATCACAATGTCATAAATTTTTATTATTCAATTTACTAGTGTTATTTCTCCATCTTGTTTCATTGACAAATAGAATTCAATGAAGTCACTCAGATTATGGGTTTTATTTTCACAAAATAAAAAGTAGAGACAAAACTTTTATAGCCTTGACATAAATTAGTGTGTCAAAAAAAAATGTATCCTTGGACATTTTTATGCTCATTTGGGCCTTTCTCATGAATTTTGGCTTGATTTTGCCTAGATTTAAAGTTTTAATGTGGCCAACACATTCACATTAGGCCTTGAACTCTTGTAAATAAATAAAAACCTTATGATGTCTTACAAAGGTGTTGTGAAATGTTGTAACCCACTTTCACACTTTTCTAGGACCTTTCTAATGCAATTCACTTAAATAACCTCTTTTTATCACTTACCAAGCCTTATTTCAAAGTGTTGTAAGCAGTTGTAACAAACTCTCACACTTTTCTAGGCTTGTCATCAACAATTTGACCCTTTCTTATGTTTAAATGGACCCTTAATGCACTTATAGGCCTTAAGTTTTTTTCAATGAATAATCTTGTTAAACATCATTAAATACACTTTAATTCCTGACACCTAGCAAAATTGCCCTGGTGGAACCAAGTCGCCACTTGGGGCGACTTAGTCCCACTTGGCTTAAAAAACAAAATTATTTTATAATTCTGGTAGGATATTGTTCTCTAGACCTTGAGGTTATTGGCATTAGATGCAAATTATTGGCATTGAGTTTGTTGATTGGCTTTAGATTTCCATTGATGTCAACTCCATGGTATAATGTCCACTCATGGTATAGAAACCATTGTATGCAGCTACAGGAAGTATGTAGATGCGGCTGCAAGAAGTTTGTAGCTACAACCGAAATGATTGTATGCAGTTGCAGGAGGTATGCAGATGCGGTTGCGGGAAGTATGCAGTTTGCAGCTACAACAGTGTGCATATTTAAGATGCAAAAGACAACTATGCAAAAAGACAAACGTTGGTCAATATTTAATATACAAAAAGTAAAAAGACAACTTTGCAAGTTGGGCCAATGAGAGAACATTGATTTGGAATACACATAGAAAATAGTATGTGGATTAATGACGACATAGTAATGATCTGGAGATTTGGCCGATTAACTCATTATTTATTTTTCTAGGGTTTTTGAATGCGTAGAGTTTTGTTTTGCATGGCTCAAGAAGATTGGTTGTGCACGGCTAAAGGAAATTGGTTGTATGTGGCTGCAAGAGATTGGATTTGCCTCTGTCATTATTCAGATGTTATGCCAGCTACAAGATAATGTGGTGCAGGTTGAACCCTAAGTCAAAATATTTTGTTTGTCATTTTCTGCAAACTAAGGTATGTCCGTTTATACCCTAAGTCGACTCCTCAATTCACAAAGGCGGTTGTCTTTGTTCGATGCATATCAGATGTTTTACTTGTTAAAATATTCCTTCTTTGATCGATGTAAAATCAGATTTTATTCTTTGCTTGGTGGAAAAGTTTCTTTCTGAAGCAGTGTTGAATGAAAATATTTTTAAATCTTCTATCTAGGTTTCTTAC
Source organism: Sequoiadendron giganteum (assembly GCA_007115665.2). Lineage (NCBI taxonomy): Eukaryota > Viridiplantae > Streptophyta > Pinopsida > Cupressales > Cupressaceae > Sequoiadendron > Sequoiadendron giganteum. The sequence continues at coordinate 536,064,847 of CM021106.1, read as the reverse complement.
CTCTTGCTGAGTTTGTTCAGTTGTTGGTGATGCCCTAGATAAGAATTCTTATTTATTATTGAAATTAGATTTGCGAGCTGCATATATTCTGGGTAGATCGAAGCTACAAGAATTTGATTGTTGTTGTGATTAAAAAATAAGGAAGATGCATTTTTAATCAATGGTAGCCAGTCTAAAAACAAGTAACAGCATCAAATCCCCTAGTTGCTCAAGAAGAGAATTAAGTACTTGCAGATGGAAGAACAGAAAAAGGATAAGATATCTTCAATTAAAAATATATTGCTACAGGAATATCATAAATCTATAGAAAGATAGCTACAAGAATGTCTGAAAGTTACTAACAAAATGTTGAAGAATTTTTTGTTTAAATTTTAGGGCTACAAATTTTTTCTTATGCTACAATAGTAAGATATATATACAATAGATAGTTATTCATTATTGTTGGTGAACATTGAAAATAATGTTGTAGCCTTTGAAGTGTGAGAAGGTACGAGTGTGGAGAAGAGGAGATAACTCTGTAAAAATAGAGTCTGCATTTCTGAGTGTTAAGTGTTTTACTTCTACAAAAGTGTGCGAAGGTATATGATAAGTTTTTGAAGAAACTTATTGTGTTGATGCAGAGGAGATCATAGAGTGTGTTGTGAGGTTGAAAAAGAATACTTGCAGAGGTGGTGAATGATTGAAGACTAGAATATTTTTGAGGATAGCAAGTTAACAAAAGTCTTTCAAGTGCAAAAAAATGTTTGAGTTACAAAACATCATTTGTAACATGATACTAAATTTGTAATCAAAAATATCTTATTGTATACTCATCTGAGTGGGTGCTCAGATTAGGGGTAGAAGCTCCTTTGAGTTGGTGCTAATAAACTTGGAATTGGTGTTCCATTGGGTCGGTGCCCATACATTGTAACAGAAATCATTTTCATTGTGAGGCTAGATTGGAGCAGTAGCCTCCAACAACTATTCTCACTGAGGTTTTTTCCCATCTTGGGTTTTTTCCTTGTACATCTTGTGTTGTGGGATGAATTTTGTGTGTTTGGTTTAGATACCTTTCCTTTGTTGCTAGTTTACACTTTCAATGTTTATTTTCATATTGCTTAGAAGAGTTAAAATTGGTAGTCCACTGATTCACCCTCCCCCCCCTCTCTGTGATCTTTGTGTTCCTTTAGAGGTCGGTCTGTGATGAGGTATTTTTGGGAATTAGGGCACAATCATGTATAAATAAAGGGTTTTCCCCTCATTTTAATCCTTCTTCCCCATCAATATATCTTCAAGAAATCAAGCAATCAAGCATTCAAGCATCATCAAGCATTCATCCATTGGAGCATCTACTTCCATATCTTTAGATTTCTACTTCAAGGGTTTGGTGAGTTGAAGCATTGCATGTTGTTCATTCATCATTCTCTTTCCATTTCATTTCATTTTCAAAGGTTTGATTACCAAACTGGGGTTTGACTAAGGAAAACCCCTATTCTCTAACTTTTAACCCTTTTCCCCTCTTTTCATGTGTGTATTTTGCAGGTCTTGTATGTATATTTTTCAAAGAGAAAGGTGTTAAAAGGTGTCAACATCTCATCAAAGTCATTCAAAGTCAACAAAACCCTAAAAGAAGCTTGGAGATCACCCACAGGTCAAAGTTTACAGATTCGGATCCAGATTCTTGTTAGAAGCTAAAGTACAAAATGAGGGCTACAAATTGCATCTTCGAGATTCCTGAAAGATGAAGGTGGAATAAGTCACCATCAGTGGTGAATTAGTCCCACTTCCAAGCTTGAAAAGTGTTTTCTGCAATTCTGGATACCCAGTTTCTTGAAACCTACTCTAGCAGAATAACCTTGAAACTAGACTAAGTTGCCCAGCTTGGCATAAGTGTCCTAGTTGGCTTCAACAACACTTTCTGCAAGATTCCAAAGCCTCTATGCATCACATTCTAGTTTCCAGGTGTAGAGAAGGGGGATTCGCTACTCACGAGTTCTCTTCACTCAGAGAGCCTCACGAGGCAAACTTCCCTACAATACCTCAAAGGACAGCGGCGAGAGTTCTAGAATCTGAAAGAGCAGGTCATAGAGATTCTCTAGACAAATGGACAAGCTCTCAGCCAAAGGATGAAAACGCAGAACATGGATGACAACACGGTGTGCCGGTGTCCCAGAGGTCTGCAGGTGTCTCGTATAGACTAGAAAGTAGGTTTATCTCAAAGAACAACTAAGTGGCTACTAGCAATCCGATTACTTTGAACTTCGAGAGTACTAGAAAATAATAGAATGTGATAATGCTGAAATAGATTGAAATAGAAGTGATAAAGATAAGGAGAAGAAGGGAAAGGAAATGCTTACAACCGTGTGATTGATGAAGCCTCCAGCTCGAGAATGTTTTCAATACCTACACACAAGAGAGAGAGAGAAATTGTTGGGATTGTATAGGGGTTTGCCTCAGTCAAACCAACATTTTGGTGTTCCCACCTCCATAGACAGTCAGATAGATAGAGAGAAATGTAAAAATGAAGCAAAGTACACAAAGACACTACAAGACAATGTTATGCTACTCAACCAAATAATAAAGGAGAGGAGTGAAATCTTACCACCTCCACCCAAAGAGCTCAAGGCTAATAAGGGAGAAAAATGAGAGGAACTCAAGCCTCTGTTGTCGTGGTGTTTTGTTCCACACTTGCTCTATTGAAGTGATAGGGTGTTGATGTTGCTGATGTGAAGTGTTGCTTGAGATTGAAGAGATAGTGAAGAAGTTGCTTGGAGCTTGTGAAGAGATTGTGGAAGGACTCAAAGAGTATCAAGAAGGTGAAGAGATAGGAGACCCCCAAATGAAGGAATGAGAGGTGAATTTGAAGGAAAGAGTGGAGAAAACGGCCATATTTCGGTCGGTCGGCCAAAGAGGGCGTTACAAGTCAACCACCAAAGGGAAGTGTAACGCCTCTGCAAGCTCCAGATACGGGAATCTGTAAGGGACCTTAGCGCGCCATGTAGATGTCTGCACACCATACAGGTTTCCTCGATAGAAACTCCTCCATCGATGCTCAAAATAGGTGCCAATTGGAATGAAGGCAACGGGTTTATGTGGAATTTTTCCTTCAATTTTGGTTTTCTAAAGTGGAGAAGGATAAAAAGGGAATTTGCATTAGGGGTGCAAATTTTCTCCTATGGATTTTTCCCCCACTTTAGCGAGCATGAGTACTGATGAGTGCTTCGGTAAAGTAGAGTAGTCAGAAGAAACAAGGTAAAAAATGTATACCTAAATCGACGAGGAAGCAAAGCATGGTCTGGCGAACTCAAAAGTGTAGGAGAGGGCTTCATAGCTCTGCAGAACTATGAAGCTGAAGAAAGAAAGCACCTTACAGACCCGCAGACCTACAAGGAAGGTATCCTCCAAGAACTCTCACATGAAGGAAACCAAGAAGGTGCCTTATAGACCTGTACACCTGCAAGGAAGGTATCCTCCAAGAAATCTCATATGGAGGATACCAAGGAAATGCCTTACAAACCTGTAGACCTGCAAGGAAGGTATCCTCCAAGAACTCTCACATGAAGGAAACCAAGAAAGCACCTTATAGACCTGTATATCTACAAGGAAGGTATCCTCCAAGAACTCTCACATGAAGGAAACTAGGAAAGTTCCTTACAAACCCACAGACCTGCAAGGAAGCTATCCTGCAAGAAATCTCACATGAAGGAAACCAAGAAAGTGCCTCACAGACCCGCAAACCTGCAAGGAAGGTATCCTCCAAGAACTCTCACATGAAGGAAACCAAGAAAGCACCTCACAAACCCGTAGACCTGCAAGGAAGGTATCCTCCAAGAACTCTCACATGAAGGAAACCAAGAAAGTTCCTTACAGACCCGTAGACTTGCAAGGAAGGTATCCTGCAAGAACTCTCACATGAAGGAAACCCAGAAAGCACCTCACAGGCCCGCAGACCTACAAGGAAGGTATCCTCCAAGAACTCTCACATGAAGGAGACCGAGCAAAGGGGATTCTACAGAGTCAGAGATGGTGACATGTTTACCTGTAGATAGAACATGTCAAGAAGCGGTCGTGCAATCCAACGAATCGATAGTCACATAGACCATCACAAAGTTGTAAGTCTTTCAAAGGGGTCCCTCGAGAACCCTTCAAAAGGAAAGACAGTCCACTCAAGGGAAGCATCATTTGAAAAGTGAAGTCTAGTCGGGTTGCCCCCAAGCTAGATGCAAGGATGTAAAGTAGGTCTAGTCGAGTTGCCCCAGGGCTATACGTAAAGATGTGAAATAGGTCTAGTCAGGCTACCCCCAAGCTAGACACCATGGAACTTACTTGAGATAAAAAGTTTCAAAGAGGTCCCTCGAGAACCCTTCAAAAGAAGAGCGGGTCTACTCAAGGGACACATCATTCAAAAGACATAAAGAGAGGGGGGTCCTTAAAAAGGACGCATATTTCCAAAACAAGTTATCACTGCCCCCAACATATCGGGGAGGAGAACCATGCAAGGTGCTTAGAACAGGATAGAGGTAAACCTCGATATCACTTGTGTGAAAAAGAGGAAGGTGTATCAGTAGGCACCTGAACCACAAAGTTGTTGTATCTTATCCTTCAAGGCCTTACATTCACTAATGGAATGGCCAAGCACTAGATTGTATGTGCAGAACAAATTCTTTGCTTCATCATGTTTATGAAATTTCTTACGTGTAGGAGGAGGAAGAGTAATTAAGCGGGCTTTAAGAAGCCACAACAAAATACGCTCTTGTTCAAACAAAGGGTGAGGAGCAGGAAGCAACCCTTTCTCTTGCAGAGAAAATTTTTACTTCTCTTAAGAAGAATATACAAAGATAGAAGACAAAGGAGGATGGGCCAATCTACGAGAACAAGGTTGAGTGGACATCATGTCAACATTCAACTGTGGTTTCTACTCAGTTTGTTAATTCGAGCAATCCCCAAGTTATGCTTACGAGGCACAAATTCTATAGGGACTTGTATGCCTTATTGATTATGCCCACAACCTTTATGCTCATAGCCATACTTAGAGACGAGCTTAAATCAAGGGTCATAATGTGTTTGCAAATCATGAGAAGAAGGGGGATCCTCATAGAGAGCATTATTCCAACAAGGGAGAACATACTCTTCTATGGGATCATCATCATCCTTCTTGATAGGGCTGTCAGCATTATCCTCCTTAGTAGAAGCGTAATCGTCTTCCTCAGAAGGAGGATCAATACTAAGAACATTACAATTCTCATTCATATTATCTAGCGATGCAAAAGATTGATCATCTTTTATAGCGGGTGTGAATGATGTTATCGAAGGGTCTAAGTTGATCAGGTCAACTTTATATTCCGAAATGAAGGAATGTGTAAATTCTAAAGGATCCCAATCATCACCAAGACATGCACTCCTTTGAGAAGAGGTAGAAGGAACAAACTTAAGGTTTCCTGCTTTAGAAGGATCTTCCTCAGGGACATTTATTTCAAGAGTACCCTTTGTAGTAGGTATTATTGGAGTAAACATCAACACATCGGAAGACACTGAAGGAATAAGAGTTGGCACAAACGAAGCTTGACTAGTAGCTTCCATCTCACATAAGTGCATAGCATCAGGGTCAGCCTTTACTGTGACTACTCGATTATTAGCAACAAACTTAATAGATTTGTGCAAGGTAGATGGGACTACACCCATAGCATGAATCCACGGTCTACCTAGAAGAAGGTTATAAGGTAACTTCTCTGACATGACATATACAAGGGTAGGTACAATAATGGGTCCAAGCTGTAGGGGTAATATTATCATACCTAGAGCTTGTCGACCGACATTATCAAACCCACGAATGTCAACCGAAGAAGCATTAATAGAATATGGATCAATATTAATCTTAGGTAATAGATCAATGCTACATACATTGAGCGTCGAACCAACGTCAACGAGAGTATGTCTAATACCAATGTTATTAATATTAACTATAATCATTAGAGGATCTTCTTGCTTTTGTACTTTTGAAGGCGGGAGTTTCTGGGGATAGAACATAATATTCGGCGAATTCGCACAAACTTACGCCATCAATACATCAACATCTTTCGGCCTAGCGAAAGAAGGCAAGAGGATATTTTGCAAGGATTCTTGAAGCATACCTTGGTAAACCAAAGTAGACTGAACCAAGTCCCATAGTGATATCTTAGCCAGAGTAACTTGAGGTTGCTCGACAAGATTGTAATCACTAGGTGCTTTAGTCATAGGTTCAAGTGCTTGAAGAAGGTTTAGTTGTTTATTTATTCTAGTATCATAGGTACAGGCTACCACTCTATTAGAGGGAGCCTTAGAAACATCAAGGGAATCACTATCAAATGGAACACCATCAGTAGAACAAACCCTTTCAGAAGAAGGACTAGCTGGAGTCACGTAAATGACCCATCTCTTAAGCCTTTGAGGGGCAGTAGAGACATAGATTAAATTTACATAATCATCACAACTAGTGGAACAATTATTCGAATACATATTCTCAACATCGATCCAAACATGATCAAATGTGGAAGGAGATTTAGCATGCACCAATGCATCATCTCTAGAGGAGAGTGCATTGGAATAGATAATAAATTCATCATTCACAAATGGAACGTCTCTAGAAGAGAGCACAATGGAATGAGTGGGAGATTTGTCATTCACAAATGCAACTTCTCTAGAAGAGAGTACATTGGAAGGTATAGGAGATTCATCATTCGTGAATTCATCATCTCTAGAAGAGAGTGCATTGGAATGAATAGAAGGTAGAGTAACATTTAGAAAGGTATCAATGATTTCATCTTCTTGTAGCAAGATATCCTCCGAAGGAAGAGGACTCTCATGAGAAGGATCAAAGATATCAAGTGACATGGGCAAAGCCAAGTCACCATCACATGCATGAAATGGAATATCATTAATATCTTGAACAAAATTAGATACTAAGCTAATGAAAGAAGATATTAAGTTCATTATGTTCTTTTCGGTATTTTCTATGTTCTAGTAATTATCATTTGCGGAGGTCTCCGGGGAAAAATTTGAGGTCGGAACTCATGTCGGTCCTTAAAATTCAACTGCCGAAGGCACCAGTATTCTAGGGACTAAACTATTTCTCTAGAAGACATTTCTAACGGTGCAAACGGTTCTGAATTCCGAGCACCGAGTCAAAAGTTATGACCCTACCAAGTAGGGGTAAATAAATTCCTATTTTTTTGAAGAACATTGTTTTTCACGTCAGGTTCACCAAAAACTAGAGAAGGGGGATTCACTACTCACGAGTTCTCTTCAATCAGAGAGCCTCACGAGGTGAAATTCCCTAAACTACCTCAAAGGATAACGGCAAGAATTCTTGAATCCGAAAGAGCAGGTCACATAGATTCTCTGGACAAACTGACAAGCTCTCGGCCAAAGGACGACAGCATAGAACACAGATGACAATGTGACGCACTGGCATCCCAGAGGCGCACAAGCATCTCGTACGGAACATAAAGCAGGTTTATCTCAGAGAAAAACTAAGTGACTACTAGCAATCTGATTACTGAGAACTTCGAAAGTACTGGAAAAAACTAGAGTACGATAATGCTGAAATAGATTGAAATAGAAGTGATAAAGATAAGGAGAAGAAGGGAAAGGAAATCCTTACAACCGTGCGATTGATGAAGCCTCTAGCCTGAGAATGTCTTCAATACCTACACACAAGAGAGAGAGAAATTGTTGGGGCTGTATAGGGGTTTGCCTTAGTCAAACCCCCATTTTTGTGTTCCCATCTCAACAGACAGCCAGATAGATAGAGAGAAATGTAGAAATGAAGAAAAGTACACAAAGACACTACAAGACAGTGTTATACTACTCAACCAAATAATAGAGGAGAGGAGTGAAAGCTTACTACCTCCGCCCAAAGCGCTCAAGGCTAATAGGGAAGAAAAATGAGAGGAAGTCAAGCCTCTACTATCGTGGTGTTTCGTTCCACACTTGCTCTACTGAAGTGATGGAGTGTTGATGTTGTTGCTGTGAAGTGTAAAGTGTTGCTTGAGATTGAAGAGATAGTGAAGAATTTGCTTGGAGCTTGTGAAGAGATTGTGGAAGGACTCAAAGAGTCTCAAGAAGGTGAAGAGATAGGAGCCTCCGAAATGAAGGAATGAGAGGTGAATTTGAAGGGAAGAGTGGAGAAAATGACCATATTCGGGTTGGTCAGCTGAAGAGGGTGTTACAAGTCGGCCACCAAAGGGAAGTGTAACACCTCTACAAGCTCTAGACCCAAGAATATTTCAGGGACATTAGCGCACTACGTGGGAATCCTCGACAGTAACTCCTCTATCGATGCTCAAAATAGGTTCCAAGTGGAATGAAGGTAGCAGGTTTATGTGGAATTTTTCCTTTGAGTTTGGTTTTCTAAAGTGGAGAAGGGTAAAAGGGGAAAAGTGGAATAGCTTGCAACAATATTGCATTAGGTTTTGCATTCTTTAGAATTCTAGGGTTTCCAAAATTGCATTAGTGAAAAGCTCATATAGCTTGCATTTTTTCATTACATTTCATTAAAAATTCCAAAAATATTGCATTTTCATATTATATATGCATCTAAAAACCTAACAATCATTAAATTTCATTTAAAAATTATGAAAATTGTTAAAAAAATCACTACTAGGACTAATTCACCACCCTAGGCGACTTAGTCCAGTTGCATATTTCTTACTGCATTTTCTGGAATTTACTTTGCAATTTCTACATTTTTGTTTGTTGTCTCTACATTTTTGTGTTGCTTTCCAAAATTTTAGTTATCAACATTTTAGTGCGCTTTGTTTGCATTGCATTTGCATCCACCCCATATTTAGAAACATTTGCATGAGTGTTTGTGTCCTATTTCTGATACCTTAGTGAGAAGAATTTTGAGACTCATGGAATCTCGTGATAACACACTCGTTGTAGATCTTGGGTTATCTAGAGCTTCCACTCCTAGTATTGATAATAGTACACTAGGCATGGAAAATACCCTTAGTAACTCTTTGCATTTAGGTAGCATGCCTATTGAACATAGACCTATTGATATCCCACAAGACAAGCTCATTCACATTCATGAGGACTTAGTACACTTGCAACATCAAGTGAGCCTTGAAAAAATTTCAATCACAATTCCAACTATAGAAAACATCCATCACATGCTTGAAAGTGACAAAGGCCTAGACGTTGTAAAACAAATAGTTGAGATATATCAAAAACATGTTCCTTCCACCTTTAGTGTCTCTCAACCAACAAACATTGTGGTTAGCCAAGGAGGGCCTCAAACTCCTCCTGCCTTAATAGTAACCTCCATACCTACATATACAACTCCTAATGTCACCACCACAATGCAACAAGCTAGTAATGTGATTCCTTCCTCGACTATTCCTGCTAGCATTCCTAATTCCTATGTGGCATCACATGTTCTATCTTCTTCTACCATACCATCCATCAGTATTCCATTGACTTGCCCTGCCACTACATACACCCCATCACCACTTTCTCTTCCACCTCATACTACTTACACTAACCCTCTCATAACAAAACTTTTCTAAACTATCTCATCCATGCAACAACAATTATATACCATCAACCAAAATCAGAATGACCCACCCACATATTATGTTTGCAGTAACCCATTGTCCTTAGAAATATTGCGAACCTTGATTCCGCAAGGTGTAGAGATGCCTAGATTTGAGAAATATGGAGGGAAGGGTGATCCTTCTAACCATGTTAATGCCTACACCACTTTATGTAGTGACCTTGTCCTTGATGATAAACTGTTAGCAAAATTGTTTCCTAAGACTTTAAAAGATACTACCTTGGAATGGTTCTTTTCTTTACCAAATAATTCAATTTGTTCATTTAATGAACTTTTTGATGCATTTATCAATCATTTCCAAGTGCATATGACTCCCAAGAAGACCTTGGCTAATTTGATGCGATTCAAGCAAGCAAAATAATGATGAAAAGATACTTGATTTTATCTCACGCTATCAATTGCTTTATTCCCAAATTGATGTCAAGATCCATGACCCACATCTTCAAAATATGTTTAAAAAAAACTTGCAAACTCAACTTCAAGACAAACTCACTATGATGAAATTTCAATCTTTCATGCATTTGTGCATAACCCTTTGCAATTACCACAATTTGATTAGTAGTCGAGATACACGATCCACTTCTAGTCGAATTGAGAAATCTGAATCTACCAACCAAAATAATTCCCAACCATTTAGAAAGAAAAACAAAGGGTTCTTACAGTTCAAGCCCCCTCAACAACCAACTCAACATGTTAACAATCAAGTAGCCGTTGTTAAAACCACGGTGCCTTTTAGTTATGGAGATCTGAAACGACACTTCACACCTTTACCAGACACCCTTCATAACACAATGTCTCAACTAAATTACAACAATAAATGATTACCTCACCTGTTGTTCACGCACCCGACCCTACTAAGCCTTTACCTCTGAACTTTAAATCCAATGCTTATTGTCATTATCATAGACAAAATGGACATGACACAGAACAATGCAAGCATCTTAAGCATCTTGTTCATGACCTAATTGATTTTGGCCGTCTATCCATTACCGATGTTAATGATTAGGGCAATAAGTCTATTGCCCCTCCAAATAAAACCTTGCAAATTTTCACAAATCCAATGCCTAAGCATAATATTTCATTTGTCAAAGCTAGTGAAAACCCAAATAATGATGTGATGAATGTTACTACTGATGGTGCACATTTTGATCCTATCCCACATGTGACCCATGTTAATCTTACGGATGAAATGGTAGGTGTGATAGACATTATCCCTCGTACAGGCCAACCTAAGAAATCTCTTGATATTACTTTCTCCTCTTAGGACATACTTAAAAACCTCCTCGATGGTCCTGTTTACATAGCTGGCTATATATATGACAAGCCCACTAATGGGATATTAATAGATCTCACCTGTGGAGAGAACATGATCACCAAGGAAATTTTGGTATTACAAATTCTTTATCAAGATGAATATCATAAACCTAAAGCATGGATCAAAATACATAATGGTTTTTCTTGCCCTACGATAGGATCGATCATCCTTACATTACAAATAGGACCTAAAACATTGGATGTTAAATTCTCCATTATCCCATAGCTAGACCAGTTTCATTTGAGGCTAGGCCATCCATGGCTTCCCTCAATGAAATTTGTCCCTTCGGTTCTTCACAAATGATTAAAGTTTCCATTTGAAAATGGCATATTCGTGTTGTTCACCATAGTGGATTTAACCCCTTGTCTTCCAAAGGAAACTTTTCCTTAGTAGCCTTTTGTCCCGAACCCATGGAAGCCATAACACCTCAAAAAGATTTATTTTTATTGCTTATCAAAAATTTAAAGCAAATAAAATAGCCGAATTATCTCTGTACAACATGTCCCCATCCAATTCGAACATTCTCATCCTGGATGAAACAATGATCGAACCTGAGAAAGAACCACCCAACCAAGCTCAACCAACACCTGACACTTCCCCGAGATCATCTAAGAGACCATGTTACTATGAAAGTAACTTCGTTATGCCTCCTCACATAAAACAAGCTTACAAAGCAAAGGGGAAAGTGGATGGAAAACCTTCCATGGTTCATTCTATTCCTCCCCTTAGGGATGAAAAGAAACCTATGGAGGATCAACCCGCTCCTTCACAAACACAACTCGACAAAAAAATCAAAAGAAATAGAGGCGCTAGGGAGCATAGGCGTAGACCTCGTGCCCTTGCTCTCAAGTTGCATGAAGAAGATAATAAATAAAATCATAATCCACACTTGATAGAAGCAATGCATGATGCTCCTCCTCCCTAACCACAACAACATGATCCTATACAACAATCACAACCCAAGTTACACTCTTCAACTAACATCATCATTTGTCCTCCTATTTTGATTAATTTGCATGATGATGATGAGATCTCTAAAATCGATGAAGAGGTGCATAATAATTTGAACACATTTTTTTCCTCTTCCATGAGCTTGCATGAAACTTCTCCTAGGATGAGTATTAACCTTGATACTAGTTCTGCAATTGTTGTTGTCCCTCTAGCTAGTCGCCTGCCCTCACTATACATTGAACAATATTGGGAGGCAGATGACTTGCTAGATGGTTGACTAGAATTTTCCTTACTAGTCTTTTGCATTTTCTTTTGTGTATTTGTATGTGTGAAATGTGTTCTAGGTATGTGCAAGATCATGATAGGCCAAAAAGTGGCGATATGTGGGTATGTGTAGGGTATGTGGCTGATGACTTTTTTTTACCCAAAATTGATGAAACAAAAAGGGTTTTTAAAGGAGATTATTATCTTTCCACAAATATAAATTATGCTTTACTTTGAATTTAATAAATAATAAATATTTATTTTCTATTTGAATTATGACTAAAGTCTTCATTGATAGGTTGGGTGAAAAATATCTATAGCTTTCAAAAGGTATCACATTTTTTGAATCCGAAACATGTGTCACATTCTATGGTTTGCATACTATAGGATTAAAAAAATAAAAATTGAATTTCATGAAGTTTTGACCAAGTTAAGGTAGTCAGACATACGAGTTCCTATATTTTTTAAAAGTTGTAATAAAAAATTCATAATTAATTATTTACTTAGAAAAAAAATACAAAAAAGTATGCATCACATTGGGACATGAGTCCTCTACTTATATATAAAATCTTATAAAAAAATATCATCATTTTATTGTGGTTAGGGTGGTCAGACAGATACCTACTTCTTATTTTTTCCTTGAAATTTAAGTGTTACTGCATTGAAATTTCAAATTTTCACCAAATAGATTTTTTGTTTCTTTAAATAAACCTAGTAGTTTAGAAACTAAATTCAATTTTCTATAGATTCTATTCTTACATAGTTTTTAAGTAATATAGATAACTTATTCAATTTTTTATGTCAAGTTACCTAACTTTGACTTTTCTAAATTTTTCACCAATTAAGGGCCTGTTTTTTCCATGATGATCCTGCACATACCCTTCTCCTATGATTTTTTGTTTTATGTTCTCTCTCTTTGTGTCATTCCTTTATTTATACCTTCATTATTTTGTACATCATGCATTTCTTTTGCTTTTTCTCTTTTCGCTTTGTTTTCCTTTTAGGGATGATGCAAGGAATTGAGACTGAAATTTCTCTTTCATGTTGACCCAAAAGGCCCCTTTTCTTTTTTTCCTTTTTCTTGTGTTCTCCTTTTGGACATGATGCAAGGCATTTAGACTGAAATGTGCATTTCATGTTGACCCAAAAGGCTCTTTTCATTTTCCTTTTTCCTTTGCTTGTGTTCTCCTTTTGGGATGATGCAAGGCATTGAGACCGAAAGGTCTCCTTCATGTTGACCCACAAAGGCTTTTCTTTTCATTTTTTCTTTTGGCTTGTGTTTTCCTTTTGGGGATGATGCAAGGCATTGATACTTTCCATGTCTTTTTCATGTTCACCCAAAAATAATCTTTCCTTTTCTTTGTTTTCGCTCTCTTTGTGTCATTCTTCCAGTTCTATGTATTTGGGGGATGATGACAGTTCTGAGCTCTTTACAAACATTGCAACAATGAACATACTAACCCCAAATCCATTGATCCCTTATGTGTTTGGTGTTTTCATTTTAGGGGGAACTCCTTCCCTTTCCTTTATTTTTCTTTTGCATGACGCAACCTCCCTTGGAAACATATGACTTGGCATAGGGGCTTTCCAAGTTGGCTCTCATGTCTTTTCCTTTTTTGCATTTTTCATTTTGCTACTTTAAAGTAATTGCTCATAGTATGGTGTTTAGCAATTCCTTTAAAGTGGGGGCATACATTAGCATTATTTCATTTTCATTTTTCCTTTTCCTTGGTTCTTGGTGCAGCCTTATTATTTCATACGATGTGTTTTTCACTTTATGGATGACATTGGGTGTAATGTCCTTCATAAGTGTGATCTATCTTAGCATATTACATTCCTCTTGGTGGCTCGATGCGACACACTGCATCCCCTAAGTTGTGAATTTTCTATTCTTTGATCAGTCCTCTCTTGGAGACATGGGTATGTGTAGGATCATGATGGGCCAAAAAGTGGCAATATGTAAGTGATATGATGGCCCATGTGGTTGACAACTTGTTTTTTACCCAAAAATTGATGAAATGAAAAGGGTTTTTAAAGGAGATTCTCAAATTTCCACCAATATAAATTATGTTTTAATTTGAATTTAATAAATAATTATTATGCATTTTCTATTTGAATTATGACTAAAGTCTTGATTGATAAGTTGATTGAAAAATATCTATAGCTTTCAAACAATATCACATTTTTTGAATTTGGAACATGCGTCACATTCTATGCTTCACATACTATAGGATTAAAAAAAAAAATGAATTTCATGAAGTTTTGACCAAGTTAAGGTGGTCAAACATACAAGTTTTTATATTTTTTAAAATTTGTAATAAAAAAATCATAATTAATTATTTACTTGGAAACAAATTGCAAAAAAATATGCATCACATCGGGACATGAGTCCTCTACTTATATATAAATATTATAAAAAATATTCTCATTTTATTGTGGTTAGGGTGGTCAGACAGACACCTACTTCTTATTTTTTCCCTGAAATTTAAGTACTACTGCATTAAAAATTCAAATTTTCACCAAATAGATTTTTTTTAAAAATAAACCTAGTAGTTTAGAAACTACATTCAATTTGCTACAAATTCTATTCTTACATATTTTTGAAATAATATAGATAACTTATTCAAATTTTTATGTCAAGTTTCCTAACTCTGATTTTTTGAATTTTCATCGCCACTTAAGGGCCTTTTTTTTCCATGATGATCCTGCACATACCCACATTAAGCACAATGTTCCCTAAGTTAAAGACCTCGCATGAACTAAGCAAGACTCCTTTGAACATTCTTTGCATGTTACATTTTGCATTTGTTATATGGCCACCTTGCATGTTTCATTTTGCATTTATTATATGGCCCCTTAATGCACTTATAGGCCTTAAGTTTGTTTTGGAGAATAATCCCATTAAGCGTCATTAAACACACTTTAATTCCTGACACCTAGCAAAACTGCCCTGGTGGGACCAAGTCACCACTTGGGGCGACTTAGTCCCATCTGGCTTAAAAATAAAAATTATTTTATAATTCTGGTGGGATATTGTTCTCTAGACCTTGAGATCGGCTTGAGATTAGGTATTTTTGGGAATTAGGGCACAATCATGTATAAATAAAGGGTTTTCTCCTCATTTTCATCCTTCTTCCCCATCAGGCTATCTTCAAGCATTCAAGCATCCAAGAATTCAATCATTCTAAGCATCATAAAGCATTCATCCATTGGAGCATCTTCTTGCATATCTTCGTATTTCTACTTCAAGGGTTTGGTTACCAAACTAGGGTTTGACTAAGGCAAACCCCTATTCTCTAACCCTTAACCCTTTTCCCCTCTTTGCATGTGTGTGTTTTGTAGGTCTTGTATGTAGATTTTTCAAAGAGAAAGGTGTTAAAAGGTGTCAAAATCTCATCAAAGTCATTCAAAGTCAACAAAACCCTAAAAGAAGCTTGGAGATCACCCACAGGTCAAAGTCTGCAGATTCAAATCTAGATTCTTGTCAAAAGCTGAAGTACAGACCGAGGGCTATAGATTGCATCTTCAAGATTCTCAAAATTTGAAGGTGGACTAAGTTGCCATCAGTGGAAAATTAGTCCCACTTTTAGGCCTAGAAAGTGTTTTTTGTCGTTCTAGATACCCAGTTTCTCGAATCCTATTCCAACAGAATCTCCTCGAAACTAGACTAAGTCGCCCAACTTGGCATAAGTGTCCTAGTTGGCTTCAACAACACTTTCTACAAGATTCCAGAGCCTCTTTGCATCACATTCCAGTTTCCAGTTACACCTCTCCAATATATTTCATTTCTATTATTGTTTGCTTGCATTCTTAAGTCATTATACATCTCGTATTTCATTAGTTAGTTTCTTTTATTAGTTTATTGCATTTAGGGAATTTCATTTAGATACATTTCAATCCCATTAGCATTAGTCTTGAATGATCCTCCAAGTTTTGGGTAGAATGACTTCTCTCCTTTTAGGTGAAAAACCTTAGAAGTGCAAGAGAGCACTTCTTTCCCCTAAAATTTGTGGTTCAATTAGAATGAGAAGAGGCATAGGGGAAGTGGCATCAGGTATGAGGACTACACAAGAGGAATTGAAGGGATGTTCTAGAGAGTGGGGCCACAAGGAAAGATACGAGAAAAATCACACAACCATTGGAGCAAGGTTTTCATCAAAAAAATAAAACAAAATAAGATGCATGAAGAAAGGAGGAGGCATGCCACAGTGAGGAGGAGATAACATGAGATAAAATTGAAATTGGATCTAATAAAAAATACCACATAAAAAGTGTAAGTTGTAGAGAATTTGGAAGAAGAATTATATGTAGAAGTAAAAACACCCAAGTCATACCATATATAGTGGAAAATATAGAATTTGAAGAAGTAGAAAATTAAAATAGAGAGTTGATAAGTGCATGAGTACTGAGGAGTAGATGGAGTATTGAATGACCAGCATATAATACAAATTTTTTTACCATGCATTGGTAGAAGTGTATAAAGGGTGTGTAGGGGAAGTAGAGTGTGCTAGGAGTGATGAATTAATAAATAAGGAACTATAATTGCAAATAAAAGAGATTGAATGAAGAATTTGGAAACTGTAGATTTGGAGTATTAAATGACCAAACTAGAATACAAACAAAATTAACATGCTTTGGTAGAAGTGTGTAAAGGGTGTGTAGGGAAGTAAAGTGTCCTAGGAGTGATGAATTAATAAATAGGAAACTATAATTGCAAATGAAAAATTGAATGAAGAATTTGGAAACTGTAGATATGGAGTATTGAATGACCAACATATAATACAAACAAAATTACCATGCATTGGTAGAAGTGCATAAAAGGTGTGTAGGGGAAGTAGAGTGTTCTAGGAGTGATGTATTAATAAATAGGAAACTATAATTTCAAATGAAAGAGATTGAATGAATAATTTGGAAACTATAGATTTGGAGTATTGAATGATCAACATATAATACAAACAAAATTACCATGCATTGGTAGAAGTGAGTAAAGGGTGTGCAAGGGAAGTAGAGTGTGCTAGGAGTGGCGAATTAATATATAGGAAACTATAATTGCAAATGAAAGAGATTGAATGAATAATTTAGAAACTGTAGATAATTCAAAACTTGCAGATGTAATTATTTATAGACAATGGATGGTGGAATCAATACAAATTATGGAATGGTGTCTAATTTTTGTGTTATATAAATTTGAATGCAAAGTGAATTTGATTGAGCTACTTAGTTCAATTGTCTAATAAGGCTTTTTAATTTTGATTTGCATCAAAGAGGTTTTAAATTTTCATTTTATAAAATTTATAAAAACGGAAAAGTTTGGAATATAAGGTGGATGGTCCACACAAAAGGAATGAATTTCTAAAAAATATTGAATTTAAAGAATATAAAATATTCTAAAGAGTTTTAGTTCAATTGGTTGATCAAAACTAGTGAGGGTGATAATATGTTCCATAATTAAAATGTCCATCAATTTTCAAACTCCTAGAGGTATGATATAATGATGAGGCCAAGATTGTGCCCCAAATAATTTTGATAGAATGGATCCTCTTTAATCCTCAACTCTTAATTAAAGAGGTATCAATATAAACTCCTAATCCTATATTGGATAGTAAAAAATCATAATAGATAATGTAACTTTTTATAAAAAAATAGAAAATATATGGTAAAGTGTCAAGTGGGTCCATCAGAAAGAGGATCCACATTATAAAATCATGTTTTAAACCTCTTAAAATAGGTAAGAGTATATGCACATGGGATTTAAGGGGTCCCACTTAAATTTGGTTCCCCTTCTAAGTCTTCTTTTAGTTCTTATGATCAAATAAGGAGTAAAAGGTGATGCTAAAAAAATATTATGTGCATGGACACTTAAAGAAAAATATTCCATTCTTATGATTGTGTTTCCAACTTTCCTAAGTCATTTAGATCTAGTAGCCATATTTACAATGGAGTTTTTTAATTTCTTCTCCCTTTGGTCAACTTATGTAACAACCATATCATACTCATATGGTCCCAAGGATTATAGTACTATCATAAAATGAAAGTAGAAAGGCCTAGCACATACATTAAAGAGAAAATTTAATTAATTTTTTTTCCATCACTAGAGCTATGAAAATTGAAGGACTAACTTAAACAAGTATAAACCTCATCTAATATGAGGTATTAAAGCTAAATGAACCAAAATCCATCATGCTCTATGTTTGAATATTTATATTGGCAATAACTTTAGATATATATATACTAATATAGACAAAAAATAATAGATAAATCCTTAATAGTCTTGATTATAATAACATTTTAGTGTTAGAGTGTTCATCCTATATGTAGTGCCCCTTTAGCTCCCACTTATGCCACCATTCCTAGTCCATAAATATTTATTTAGTAAAAAAATAGTAAATAGTACATGTAAATAATTTTTTTTACATGAATTGTAATCTTAGAATTGATATTGAATGGTGAACAGGTGGATGTTGGGCCTTTGACATTAGTACTTATTAGTGGGAGTGGTCATACATATTTCATTGAGGTAAGATTGACTAATTTTAATCATTATATTTGTTAAATAATGTTAGGTACAGTTTGGTAAAATAAAATTGTTTTAGTTTCAATTGATGTCATCTATTCATACTCCTAATATTCATGGCACAATGGAATTGGACATTTTCACAATAGTTTTTATCTTTGATTCTTTTGATAGAGACATGAGTCTAATTAGTAAATTGCATATTCCATGTCTTTGTTTTATCCCATGTCTATTGGTGCAAATTAGAATGATATTCATCTCTAGTTTACTTTGTTTCTTGATTCATGTGACAATGTGTCATAGCTCTAGATCGTGCACATGCGCTTAAGACAAATGAAGAGAGGAAACAATTACTTGAGAGAGATTATCAACTAGTGACTTAAGTGGTTATTCCATTATATTTAATTCTATAATTCATTTTTTATATATTAATTTGCATATATTTTTATTATATTAGATATAAGTCAGTGGGTTCAAAAGCAACCATCATTGCTTGCCTCTCCATCCACTCAACAGTCAAACAATCATCAACTCTTTCCTTTCTGTGAAGAAGAGTTATTATATTATTATTTTTACCTAATTCTATCACAATTAGTGATGTTAATTTGAATTTTTGTTACAACATATGATCTGATATTTATGCTTAATATTGTTACAAAATCAATTAATATCTTGCCTTTAATCCGCTATTATAGGAAACATGTTCATTGTTTAAATAATAGGTTTTAAAGTTTCTCATTGTTAAAGTTATATTCTGCTGCAAGTTTAAAATGCCACACCGTATTTTTCTTACCTGGGATTTTGTATTGATTGCACAGGACACTTAATTTGAGCACAATTTGTTAGTGGTTAGATAAAGTATTTTTTCTTACAAAAGAAATTAGAAAACACAAACCACTACGAATTTTTAGCCGAGCTTCTATATGTTGTACTCTGCATAACTAGTTTGGTGGTTGCTGCTTCTCAAACTTTTGTGCCTTTCAAAGTTAAATTAGAAAATCCCTCGAGTTAAGTATGGACACAAATTCTATTGCACATATTTGTTTTCCAAAATGATTTTAATTTTCATAATGAAGAGGAAAATTTAGAAAATTGAAAAAGAAACATAGACATGAATATACTATTCATTTGATTTAAAAAAAATGATAAAATAATTTGTCAATTGTTTGTATTATATAGTTATGTAAAAAAATGAATGATAAATTGATTATTTCAATTAAATAACATCATATTTTAATGTATAGAAATAAAGAAATACAAAGAGTTAGTGCATAGCAAAATCATTTAAAACAAATTCAAATAAAAAAGATAATAAAGATTAATAGTCATCAAATTCAAACTTTTATGAAGATATTATGAAAGAACCTTTCAAAGATTTTACATTGATAGATAATATAAACATATTGTACATTTAATTCATCTATTCATAGATTATATTTCTTATATAAAAAAGTTGCAAATCATATAATACATTTCACCTTTTTTTTTTTATCAAACTGTAGACATGCAAAACTAACATCATGCATCCCACTCTAACCATTCTACTATTATTCAATTATAACAATTTATTGATTAATTTCCTAAGTTTCATTAAATAAATCAAATTATTTAATCCTTATGTTCTTCTCATTTGATTTAATAAATCAAACTGATTTAATCAAATGTCACCTCCTAATATCATCCAAGTTATTTAATCTACATTAATTAACTTCTAATCATGATTATCATTCTCTAGCTTTTGACTCAACTAGAGTCAAATCCAAACTCTTAACTAACCCACCCACTTGCACCAATAAATCATTTATTTGATTTATTATTTCCTCTAATTACATTCAAAATGGCATCAAAATGGAATATTCTTCCAATTTGAATCTTCCCCCCAAAAGGGACTTGTCCCTTCCAACAAGGTTTTAAATGCTATTTGCACAAGTCAAACATGGCATTTATTGCACCTTTCATCCCCCCTAAACATGTCATTTCATCCAAATTTGAATTTCAAATTGGCACATTGGCCAAGACTTGCACATTCCTCACCCTCTCACACTTTGACAAGTGGCATCTTGTCATTGGCTCATGAATGATCCCACATTCATCCAAATCTATCACTCTTCCTAATCTTGAATCTATAAAATGCAAAGCATTTCAACATAAATCATCTACAACATAACACTTACTCATTGCAAGGTTACTTTCTTCATTTGAGAATCAATCTTGCTCTTCATCATCTACAATCTACACACATTTTGAAGGCATCTACACTATAGGCAACTTGAGTTCAAGCATCTCATTGTCTATCATATCACTAAGCTTATCAAGGATTGGGAAAGGGCTCTTTCACATACTCAAAGAGCACCAATCTACTATGGGATAGGAATGATTCATGTTTTTACATTGTTCTTATTAATTGCATTGTTTAATATGATTCTATATTTCATAGGCATGTTTAAGTTTGCTGATTTAAACTAACTTTTGTGCTAACAACATGAAATTGTTTAGGTCTAATTTGCAGATTTTCATGTCCACAAAATGGCGCTAGAAGGAGGGCTGCCTCTTGAACTTCCTTGGTTGGTTGGGTAGTGAAGTTCTCTCATTCACTTACTGTTAATATGAGCTTGCTGTTTGGATCCCGATTTCGTCTCTTTCTGAAAGTGGGTGTCATCTCGAAGTATTCTCACGTCTTTATTTGAAGTAATAATATTTCTCAGCTTTGATATAGGTTGACTGTCTGTGTCTTGGCCCATGCATTTCAAACTTAAGATATTGCATGGTCTCTAAGTCTGTTTCCTGCTTACTTTGTACCGGGTTTTGTCACATAAATTTTTGCTAATGACAAGTTAATACACTTACATCTACTTACTCCTCAATAATGTTTGAGCAGATTATGGTGATTAGAGCAGATTAATCTTTTATCAGTAAAAGTCTTTGTGTATTGTGCATTAGTCATTGAATATTAGGGACTGACAAATTTAGTGATGGTGATTCATGACAGAATTATTGTTGAAAATATGATTCACAGATCCATTTGTCTCACGTTCTATTATTATAATCATAACATGAATACCTCCTACTCATGTATGTTAATGGTATTAATACCTTTTCTAAATGATTGATCGAATATAAATCCCATTGACTTATATGCATTAACGTGTTCTGTTGTATCTGATATGGTTGTAAATACGGGACAATGTTGAACTACTTCTCCTCACATTCTGTAATGTTGAACAGTCTGCATGCCCTCTCTATTTTGGCATAGGCAGAAACGATGATGGTCAGATGTTGTGGAATCCCGTAAGTCAACAGCCTAAGTCATGCATTAGAGGCACACAGATCTCTGCCCAAGACACCCGATTTGCTATATGATAGCTCTTGGACGTACCTCAGACCGAGTCGACATTTGTTGCTGTTTCTTTGTTCATAATTTCTCCCAGTCAGTGAATCCTTGGAGTCACTTACCTTTTGTAGGCCCAACGTCTTTCTCGTCTCCAACCATAGGAACAAAATCCCTACTCCATTTGAGTGCGGGTATAGATGGCTGGCGTTGTCCTATTAGCTACAATGCACCTACATCAACATTTGGCACTGGAAATATGTGAAGGTGCGTGGGCGAGTGCTTCTCTCTTACGCATAGAAGTTTGACCATTTCCATGTGTTGTGGAGACCATTTGGCCTTGCATCACTTCTCACTGCATTTTTCCTTTGGCTCTGTAAATCATGCCATAGCTCTATAGAAGCTACTAAGATTTTCTTTGCATGAGGTATGCAAAGGTGAGACTGGTTCATTTGACTTGTCTTCTAAACAGTGAGTTGCTTCCTTTTTTAGCATCATCCATGAGTTGTGAACTGTGCCTTCATCCAACACTCCCCATGCATCCATCTTCTGGTTAGAGGTCAATGAAATCTTCCTAGATTTACAATACGACCACTCAAACTTTGAACTGATAGAAAAATTGAATCTTAAGTCCAAAAGAAGTGTCAGTCTGTGAGGTGAAAAAGAGCTTTCCAGGAGACAATGGCGATGACTTGCAATAGCTGCTTCACGTTATTTTCCTGCAGAAGGTTCGAAAGTCTATAAGTGAGGGCCTTTGAAGTGCCGGTCTGTGAGAACAAAGAGGCGATGGTGGCGACTAGGGAAGGTGCAAATGCAGTAGAGGTGGAAATTTTATTTTAGGTGTAAACTGGACTCTCTAGCAGCGCCAATAGAACCAACCATGGAAAAGATGAGCTTAGCACCATAAATCCCAAACTTTCTATAAGCAAATTCATTATCTCAATGCCTGACCTGAACTTTTTTTTTTTTCTTTTTCTTTTTTTTCCATTATAACTTGATGAAACTTTTGATGATTGAGATTGACTTGATGTAATAGATTGACCAAATCTGGCGTACGTACATTCAGGGATAATGGTTTACATCTGATTTCATGAACAATTCCCATTCTATGGATGATAAGCAATTTATGTTAAACAAATCGGTAGTTTATATTAAATAGAAAGTCTTGAAAAAGTAGATGAATGACTGACTTAGGAGGTATGAACAAGTTGTCAAAAGGATGAATGTGATTGCAAGCTGTCAAAAAGTCTTCTTTGTTGTCGGTGATTGGTTTTCTTCTTATCATGGCAGACAATATAATTCTCTGGTTTGGTCATGGATTCAATCCATCTGTCAGTAAAGTCACTTCTGTGGTTGCTTCCCTTTAAGTGCATCATAATTATCTACAACGGCCTCTTCCTGGCACAACCGTCCATGAGAGTAATGTGACTGACACATGAGTAAATATCGATGATTTGAAATAGATACTTGCAAGAGGAACTCCTCTTTTCAAAAACTGTCAGTTTTTTAAAAAAAAAGTCATTTCCTATTGGGTAGTGTCAGGAATGAATTCACAAATTTAATTTCTCTTTATTTTACCATTTTATTGAAACACATTGAATCTCTATTTGAAGCACATTTATATTAGAAAATGGTAGGGTACTTTATTGGAACACATGTATGGTAAAGATGCATTTATTGAAACACATTTATGTGGGAACACATTTTAAATTTTTTGTGGATGTGAATTCTAGAAAATCTTTATGCGTACATCTTAAGCAGGGGGGTAAGCCTTGTGGAAATCAAGGATAACTTCGACAGATTAAAGTCATAGAATGGGTGCTATGTGGAGGGTTATAGATCTTGTTAAGATTATATGCTAACACTTGCCTTTCTAATTGCAGATTTGTATAGTTTGGATTAATAATTGCAGAATTCTTATGAATGCTTTATTTATTAGTCCAAAATGATTTTAATTGAATAACTTAAATCTCACATGTTTGTCCTTTTATTTTATAGGTGAGTAGGAAAACAAAGGAACATGAGGAGTGATTTTGTTTACACAAAGAATCTGCAACATTGAAGTATAACAATCATTGAAGAATTTTGAAGAGGATTGAGCACTAAATTTGAAGTTAACAAAGCGTTTTTAAATGCTTTAAAGGGCTTCTGTTCTATGCTTTAGTTTTCTGTTTCAAACCAAATCACCTTTCAATTTTGGATTTAAAATTAATCAATGATTGATTTTATTTTTCAAATTGGGATAAAATTGAACCTTAGAAACATTTACTAGATTTCAATTTGGTCTAAAACTGAACAAGGCAACCTTCACACTTGGATTTTGGTGCCTAAAATGAACTCATCACTGCTTTGTGGTCTAAAAAGAACAAGTGTTTTTCATGCTTTGTAATCTTTTTCACAAAGTAATATCATCGAAAATATGTATGCGCTTCTCTCGCGCCTCACAGCGATCTTGACAATTAAAAGTCTTTTTCTGATATTAAGTTCTCAAAAAGATTGCCTTCACACTTCAATTTGGGCATTTTAAAATTGAACAAAACATGCGAGTTTGAGCACGATATATTGCAGAGGTTCTCCCCTTTGTTTTTCAACAAAGGTTGTGTGAACGACGGGATATGTTTGTTTGCTATTATTTATCTTAGAGGGCCTGCCTTGTGGGAAAAAGTACTCACCCAAGGGAACGACCCAACCGGGAACACGCTAAAGCCAAGTGACTTCCACCCGGGATATAAGTGTGGATATTGGAAGAAAGTCCAATATCACGAGGATTATTTCGACGAGATGGATAGCAATGGACTCTCGTCGACATTGGATAATCCCCCACGAACAGAATGCCCGAATTAGAACCCCTTGTTTAGAAATTGGCCAAAACCTTGTCTATCTTGTTGGTGCAAGAGGTCATGTCCTCTAAAGCCGCCTCACGTAACATGCGGTCTTGTTGTGGAAATGGAAAGTATGCCATGGGAGATTCATGGGTACTAATGCTTGGCTGACCCGAATAAGTGAGTGTCGTGGAGGGGAGCCAGTGTGGTCAAGCATTTAGCCATTCGCACAAGATATGCGCAGTTGGATTTATCCAAGTGGGAACCCAACAAGATATTGCCACATCATCCTAGGGTTGTAAAAAGTGCTTGGAATCAAAAACACTTTGCTTGGATTCAAAACATTGAAAAGCGAACATTCACAAGAGCCTCAAATTTCAAACACCTTGGAGGAAACAAATACCTTTGACGAATTTAAGCACTCTTGCTTTCCCTAGGGATCATATCCTTAGAGGTTTCTAAGTGCTCGAATTCTATCGTCATTTGTTTTCACTAAGGATAAACCTAGGAAACTTTTGCCCTAATTTCCTTGATTTCCACATAATGGACCTTGTGGAATGAAAACGAAAGCAGGACATTAGACATTCAGTTTGAAAACATAATCAAGCAAGTGATTTTGGTAAAAAGGATTCACTAAGACAAGATAAAAGACAAATTTGATTACACGTGTGTTTTCTAACCTGATCAAAATCCCAAAACTGAAGTTCAAAAAGCTTAGTGCGAAAGCTAGTGAGGAGCGTCTTGAGATCCTGAATTGTTTGAAAGGTTTACTTTCCTCTCATAGGAAATATAGCGTGTCCTTCAACATCGAGGTCTTGTAAGTAGAAGTGTTATTCTAGGTCAAGTCTAGGATCAAATTCAATCACTTTCATCCATCTCTCAACCATCAACATCAATCGAATTTCCATCTCACCAACAACTCTTGGAAACTTTGTAAACATCTTTTATGCTAAACTTCTAGGCGAAATCAAAACCTCTTTGTTTGACTTAACACATCTAGTCAAACCATCATCTTATACACAAGTTCTCTCTAGGATAACACAACTTCCTAGGGTTTACGAGTTCATCTTGTTCGGCTTAGCACACCTAGCCAAATTATCAAATCATCATCACGTTTGACTTGACGCACTTAGTCAAACTATCATCTTGTAGGAGTTCACTCTTGGATAACACAACTTCCAAGAGTTTTACGATTACATTCATCACATTTTGTTTGACTTAACACACCTAGTCAATCCATCAATCCAATCACGATAAATCAAAGTCCTAAAAGTTTTAGCATTTCTTTCAAAGTTTCTTGAAGAGTTCCATTCATCCATATCACTCATCTTCCGTTTATCTCATCCTCATTATCACTTTGATCCTTCAATTATCCTAGTTCTTCACTTCTTTGAACCTAAGGTTTAGTCCGATCTAAAGGATTAGAGGTTCATCTCTTACATTCTTGAAAATTGATCTTCATTTTATGGTTCAAACTCGATCTCAACACAAGAGGGACATGGAATATAAACTTAATCCATCCATCATGAGCAATTTGATTCAACCAAACTATCCAAGCCTTGCAATACCATTTGATTTTCAAAGCTTGTACAATGCATACATGGGAGCATTATCTCATACAAACATCAATGGTAAAAAAAATATGAGCATACCCAATCCAAAGTTTGGAACACCTTTCCCAATGATATATTTAAATCCAAGTCCAAATCTGCAAATCTATCAACCAAACGCTCAATGCATGAGTTTTCCAAACAACATTATCCCACCAAATCCATACATGCCAAGTACAACTTTGCCAAACATGACCATTTCAAATCCACACTTGGTAAATTTTGGGGTAGACATGTTTGCAAATCCCATCAATGTTCAAAATCCAAGCAATATGTTGACAACTCCATATGTTGATTCAAGCCAAGGTAACAACATGCAAAATCAAAGTTACCTAAATCCAAGCAATATGATTCCCAACCACAACAATGTTCAATTTCAATCTATCATGCCAAATCAAAACATCATACCAAATCATCCCATTTTTCCATCGATATTGCAATAGCAGATGGTAACTATCCAAGCAACCCCAACAATCAACACCATTCCCATTCCACCACCACCGCCACCATCTCCAAAGTACAACACGACCAATTCATTCTCCATCATGTTGCAAACCGCTCAAGAAGCTTCCCGTAAAAAGGCACTCCAAGCCCAACAAGCTACACAGCTAGTTGCTCAGCAAGCACAAGCGGCTCAAGTAGCCCAACAAGCGCAAGCGCAAGCAGAATTCTGGGCACTATTGCAAGCAATCCAAGAAGAAGTAGCACAACAAACAGCCCAACAAAAAGCTTTGTTGGCACAAAAACAACATGACGAACAACAAGCATTGTTGGCTCAGCAGAAAACGAAGGCCTTACTCCCACAACAAAGCTTGCAACTGATTCCCACCATAATAATTCAAAATGATGATCAAGATCCTTTGACTAATGACAATGTTGAAAATGTCTCTACATCACCTAATGAGTTAGAAGACATATCTCAAGAATTTGTTCCAAAGCATGATCAACATCTTTCACCAATGTCTAGCAATGATCCTCTCCAAAACATATGGCCATCCTTTGACCTCATGAAATTTGAGAATATTCCTATGCCTAATGAAGATATCCAAGAAAGAAATCCATTCTTTGAAATTGACCCATGTCAAGAACTTGATCCAAAGCATGTTGAAAGCAATTCTGAAATCACTCAAGATCGAGAATTTGTATCTCCAAGCTACTACAATGATATAATGGACACTCTCCTATCTATACAAGATGTTGCAAATGATGACCATATCCGCATAGCACACACTCTTCCATTTACCCATGGGATGCTTTCATTGGATGGACACGTAAATGATCTTCATTCAAAACAAGAGTCTCATACTCTTACTGAGGAACAAGAGTCTCCTACTCTTAAAATTTGTACACATGATCAAAGTATAGAAAAATATTGTGAAAACATATCAGAAATGGGTCATGAAGAAGGTTTCTACAAAAGTTGTGAATCAGAAAAATCATGTGAAAGCATATCAAGAATAAATCATGAGGAAGACTTTTACAATGACAGTGAATCATCAATACCTCTAGAAGAAGCACTACAAGATCAAGCCAAAGAGATCAATCAAGAATTTATCCCACCTGTGGAGGATCCTATCACTTATAAAGTTGGATCACTCACCTTTCTTAGAGCAAGCTATCTCATCAATAAAGAAGCTGACACATTTGAAGGTCCACCACAAAGCAGAGAAGGATTAGCACCTTGTTTCCAAGGTAAATCATATCCTTTTGCAAATAAAATGTTTCAACAAATGAATTATCAAGGCAGAGGACTAGGCCTACAGGAACAGGGTATCCTAGAACCAGTGCAGATTTTTGGAAATCCTAAGCGTCAAGTCCTTGGTTATTCAACAATCAAAGGATCTCAACATATCAGTAATATTATCACCATACTGGGGGCAACCTCGTCTCAAGCAAACACCAACATAGGGAGCACGAAGAATCCTTATGATGAAACTGATGCCAATACTACAACCCGCCACATCATGAATCTTCATCCACCCATCACCCCATCCACGAATCAGGACCAACAACAAGAGAAATATTTGAATCAAATCACGAAGAACTTCATCAAAGAAAAAGAAGCTAATAAGCATGAAGGACAAATCAAATACAAATGGATACCAAAGAATACAAAGAAAAATTATCCCTATCAAACTCCATTAGTCGAAGAAACTATGGGGCAAAATAAAAAAGGGAAATGTATCCATCAAGGATGTCCGCAAAGGAAAAAACATGCTTCTCAAGTGACATACAAAGTGTATCAAGCAGTTGGTCCTAATTCCATGCACACTTCCATATCCACCCATTATTTCTCATCTTCCCAAGTTTGGAGAGTCAAAGGTTCCAAACTATCGACCAAACCATTTTTTATTCCTAAACACACTCCATCCACGCCTCCACGCATGATATCCAATTCTCACATTGACCATGTATTGGAAGTCACCCTTCATCATAAGGATTCAAAAGGCACTCTATTGCGATGTGCGCACAAAGACAGAGTTAACTTCGGTATTAGCAAAGCAAATTAGGGATCTCAAAAGTTGCTTTCAAGTGCACGTGTCTTGAAAAAACAACTTCTTCAAGTAGGATATCGATGGCACATTATGACAGAAGCATCAACATCAGCACCACCAGGTGGTTTAGCATCAGCTTAAAATCTCTTAGAAAATACAAAAAAAATCAAAAAAAATTTCCTGAAAAAAAATGGTCACCTTGATGAAAACCTGGCAAATAGGCGTCTTGGTGACAACAAAAAAATCAAAATATACAAAAATCCAAAAAGAATTAGAAAAAAGGATTGAAAACAGTAAAGAAAAAAATCATCCTCTAGTGAAAACCACTACGGTGGCACTTTGGACAGGTACCATGATGAAAACCTGGCAAACAGGCGTCATGTGTAGAATCGAGCATCTACGTGCACCAGTTCAATTGAAATCATCTTATCACATCCATAATAAAGCTAGCATTCCATCCATATCATTCGTTCATCCATGAACCATTTATCCAACACATTTTTATCCATCTGCATCCAAGGTCCAAGTTACCTTGATCTTGATAAAATTTTGGAGCACACTTTACGCTTGCTTATGGTAAACATCTTGACATGGATCATTTTCATTGATCCTATCCTACCCAACACTATCTGAGCTTTGAAGCATTATCCGAATGAGAATCCTCTATTTTGAACACCGTTATCTTATCACAAGATAATCTATTTATCCATTCGTCCCAGATTCCACCCATGGTCATTCAAACATTGCTAGACACTGGGGGCAGATATTTGCATCTTGCTTTGAGAATAAATCTTGATATATATCATCCAACTTATGTGGTGATCCGAGCATTGGCAAACATGAAATCAAATTGGTCAAGGCATTTGTAAACCAATAAATCCAAATCACTAGCCCATGGCATATTTTGATAGCAAGACGACATTCCTAATCAAGCTTTATCTTTCATGGAATATCCATCTGAGCAATCAATATCAGTTGCATCTATTGCACACGTCAGCATCACATCAAATCATCAAAACAATTTTGTTCCAAATCAAGCTTCATCAATCTTGATCAATCGAATCCAATCAATCATCACCTTGTTTGACTTAACACACTTAGTCAAACTATCATCTTGTGCACGAGTTTACTCTAGGATAACACAACTTCCTTGGGTTTACAAGTTCATTATCATCACTCTGTTTGGCTTAACACACTTAGCCAAATTATCAAATCATCACCTTGTTTGGCTTAACACACCTAGCCAAATTATCCTTTTTGTACGAGTTTACTCTGGGATAACACAACTTCCTGGAACTTATGAGTGCATTATCACTTTTGTTTGACTTAACACACTTAGTCAAACTATCAATCCATCAGTCCGATTGATCAACATTAAAGCTTGGTTTTCAACAAAATCCCAAAACAAAGCACTGATATCATATCATGTCCATATCCGAATTGTCAAAATCATGCGAAAATTCAAAAACATTCAGAAAAATCCATCAAATATTTCAAAAACATCTAGAAAACTCATTCAAAAATCCAAAAACATCCAAATCATTCAAAAAATCCAAAAACATGTCGAAATATTAGAAAATCTTCAAAATTCATCATTTAGTCTTGTCAGTCTTCCACCTTGTTGAACTACGTTGTCTCTGAGCTTGAACGTAGGCAAGGTTGATCTTTGATCATCCCCCAAGATGGCTAGGTCAATCCTTTAGGCATTCGTCGCATTGGCAATACGTTTGCCAATCTAATCTGCATCTTAAGTCAGTCCTTTAGGCAATAAAATGGCAATCCATTTGTCCATATTATCATCAAGTCAGTCCACCACCAGTCGAACTACGTGGTCTCTGTGTGTATAACGTAGGCAAGGCTAATCTATGGATCAACTCCCGAGACCCCTAGGATAGGTCTTTAAGTTAGTTTGTTTGTCGTAAAATATTGAAAATACCAAAAACATTTGTATAACATCTCAAAAATTCCAAAAACAGCCTCAAAACATTTGAAAAAACCCAAAATGGTGCACCCATTTCATCTCGCTTTCACCCGTGATTGTCATCACTCATAATAAATCATCGTCATTTTCACCCTTTGGTGAGTCAGTCAAAAGCAAGTTTAGCAAGTTCCAAAGTAAACTCCCTAATCGTCAAAGTCTCAAGTCTAAGTCAGTAAGTCAGCAAGTTGGTCAACTCAGAGTATCAATAGCTTATCACCCAAATCAGTCCCACCAAAACCCTGATCACTACATGTCCTAGGATGAAGCTTTCCTGCGATGGACATAAGCATCAGGTACCCCACAGTAATTAGTCTTGGCTAGCAATATGAAGAACATTAGCTTGTTTGTTTACTTTATTTTGGTCTTTTTGACTTATCTTATTTTGCGCTCATTCCAAGGACCTCTCGATGATGCCTAAACAAAACAGGTTTAGAGAGAAAGGAATGGGGCAACAATCATTATCTTTTTATCTGTTGTGCTTGTTGGATATTCTTGTAAAATAACTTCATCATGCATACTTTGTTTTGTTTGTAGGAAGGATGTTTTAGGTATCTTGTTGACCACATAAGAAGGCTTGCCTTTTTATGTTTTGGCCCGAGATGTCTGGAATTTTTGAACTGCATTATGAATAAGGTTATGTTTGTCAAGTGTGAACAAGAGTAATCCTCTCTGTTTGACGAGTCCAAGTCCATCACACTAGGCACCACGCCATCCTGGTTCTTAATACCTTGATGCATCGCACCTATGTGTGTTATCAAACATAAAGAAAGGTATGCTCTTTTCCCATCCTTGGATAAGCAACACATCATCATCATTCATCATCATATCCAATAAAGTCTCGATGACTAGAGGACTTGTTGGACTTCTTCATCTTCTTAGATTTAAGGGTTGATCCCTCTCATTCTTCTATCCTCTTTCACGCTAACAATGCATCCATCCTACATCCATGCTGCATTCATCCTCTCATCTTGCATAATCACGTCATATCATTATAGGACAACATCATTGCATAATCATTTAAGTTGTTTAGGATAATATAAATTTATTATTCTAAGCATCTTCCGAACATCTCATTTACATCATCATTATCATATAGTCTAACCATCCACACATCCATTTTGAACCTCTTTGTCACAAGATCCACCTCAAATTGTATCTTTTCGCTCAATCTCTCGAGGGGGCAATGTACTAACGTACTTATTTTCGCTGGGGCATCCAAAAAATCTGATTTTTTTTAATTTTGATGTCAGTGGAATCATTCTTTGAACCAATGCAATGAGTACATTGCTTCAAAGAGGGCAAAATGTAGACATGCAAAACTAACATCATGCATCCCGCTCTAACCATTCTACTATTATTCAATTATAACAATTTATTGATTAATTTCCTAAGGTTCATTAAATAAATCAAATTATTTAATCCTTATGTTCTTCTCATTTGATTTAATAAATCAAACTGATTTAATCAAATGTCACCTCCTAATATCATCCAAGTTATTTAATCTACATTAATTAACTTCTAATCATGATTATCATTCTCTAGCTTTTGACTCAACTAGAGTCAAATCCAAACTCTTAACTAACCCACCCACTTGCACCAATAAATCATTTATTTGATTTATTATTTCCTCTAATTACATTCAAAATGGCATCAAAATGGAATATTCTTCCAATTTGAATCTTCCCCCCAAAAAGGACTTGTCCCTTCCAACAAGGTATTAAATGCTATTTGCACAAGTCAAACTTGGCATTTAATGCACCTTTCATGTCTTCTCATCCAAATTTGAATTTCAAATTGGCACATTGGCCAAGGCTTGCACATTCCTCACCCTCTCACACTTTGACAAGTGGCATCTTGTCATTGGCTCATGAATGATCCCACATTCATCCAAATCTATCACTCTTCCTAATCTTGAATCTATAAAATGCAAAGCATTTCAACATAAATCATCTACAACATAACACTTACTCATTGCAAGGTTACTCTCTTCATTTGAGAATCAATCTTGCTCTTCATCATCTACAATCTACACACATTTTGAAGGCATCTACACTATAGGCAACTTGAGTTCAAGCATCTCATTATCTATCATATCACTAAGCTTATCAAGGATTGGGAAAGGGTTCTTTCACATACTCAAAGAGCACCAATCTACTATGGGATAGGAATGATTCATGTTTTTACATTGTTCTTATTAATTGCATTGTTTAACATGATTCTATATTTCATAGGGATGTTTAAGTTTGCTGATTTAAACTAACTTTTGTGCTAACAACATGAAATTGTTTAGGTCTAATTTGCAGATTTTCATGTCCACACAAACAGACAAAAAAATTGATTCCAATGATAATAATTTTAATTTTATTTTTATTGTTTTGCTAAATAAAAGGCTGGATAGGGCCAACACCCATTCATATTAATATAATAAAGTGTTACATATACGTAGGAGTATCAAAAGATGCAGACTATCTATCCTTATTTTGCAGACCATTTCACTACTATCCTAAACACCAAACCCCCTACTACACTCTCTTCCGGCCCTTACTACACAAATAGTTGTCCTAATTACATGCCTACTCAACTCGATTCCAACGCCCTGACACTCCACCACTAACTCATCACTTATCCACATCTGACTCCATAGATGACTCTTTTTGACAGTGCATCTGCCAATGTATTCCCTTCCCTATAAATATGACTTATTTGAAAATATTCCAAATCATCGATAAATGCCCTGATGGCATCCAACCACCTATTGATCTTCCAATTGGGGGCTGAGTTTTATCTAATCACATTCACAATGATCAGTGAATCACCCTCTAGATGAATTCTTCTCACCCCTAATTCCTTACCCAATTTCAATCCTTTCAGTGCTTCCCTGACTTCTGCGATGTTGTTAGTGGCTTCACCAATATATTCCAGATGTTCTGCTACAATCTTCCCCTCTTCATCGCGTGCCACACAGCCTATCCCACTCGACCCCAGATTTCCATTCGGAGCACCTTCAAAGTTTATTTGTACCCACCTTGGGCACATGTCACTCCACTTTACCCCTTTCCGTGGATCTACCTATTGTGTTGATATCTTGGCTCCTACTAGTTTTGGGACCGTTAGCCCCTTAAATATCTTTGTTAGTTCGTTGTCCCAATTAGAGAAGGTATTATGCTTTACATTCACTAATCTTACTGTCGAGTTCACAACTTCAACAATAGAGGCTTCAATATTCTTAACCAACATCTCCCTAGGCATCATCTAACCCTTAAAAATCCTTCGGTTTCCCTCTTTCCAGATTTCCCAGATGATGATTGAAGGAGCTATTTTCCAGATACATCCAAAGAATCATGCTTCCTGATACTTGACCAGCTAACAAACCATTCTATCAACTCCTGAGGTTGAGGGCAAGAGTAATTTAGTTTGGATCGAAGGAAGTTCCAACAATACCTTGCATAAGGGAAGGTCATAAGGAGATGATTTGCATCTTCATCATGATTCTTACACAAAGGACATCTACCCGGGCCAACAATTCCAACTTTGGCCAAACGATCTTGCATTAGGATTTTCTTTTGGATTTCCAACCATGAAAAAACACCAGCCTTGGGCAGAACGTGCTTCCCCCATAGTAGATCTTTTGGCCATTGATTATCTTCTTCAATTGCTTCCTCAAAATTGTATCCTAATTTGACTCTGTGTTCTCCCTCTGTCGAAGTGGACCATCTAATCCTATCCTTTGCCTCTGAAACTGCCCAAGTTTTGTGTTGTAGAATATCTACCAAAATCTCCTTTTGTGTCTGAGGTGCATTTAGTTCTGTGATAGAATTCCATTGCCACTTCAACACCCCATGTTCCCTGGAGAATGTACCATAATTACAAACTTCCCTTCCCCATACCTTTTTTTATTCTCTTCGAATCTCATCCAAATGAGGAAGGGACATTAGGGCAGGATGTCCCTCCCAGGAATCCTCCTAGAATGTAGCCCTCCTACCATTTTTCAATTTCCAAGTGATGTGCTTAGTGATAATGCTTCTACATTCAAGAATGAAATTCCAGATCGCTGACCCCTTTGGTGGATCTTGGATAGTGAAAATTCAGATGTCCTCAACCGAATCAAGGTATTTATTTCACAATATTTGGACCTATCATTTATTCTCTTTCTGATACATGTACCAAACAAGCTTCACACCCATGGCCTTGTTCATTAAGTGTAATTTTTTCACACTTGCCCCCTTTGCTCCAATAGGTTTACAAATCTTTTCCCATGCCATGAGTGGGAACTTCTGAGGTTCCCCAATGCCACTCCAAAAAATTCTTCTCATGAGTTGAATCAAGTTGTCTTCTACTAATGTGGGTAGCTTCAAGCAAGACATAGAATATATCAGAATAGCAGAGAGAACCGTTTTGAGCATCATCACCCTACCAGCCGAGGTAAGCCACTTCCCCTTCCAACCACCCAATCTCTTCCTACAATTGTTTAATAAAGATTCCCAACAACTAACTTTATTTATTCTTGTAAACAAAGGCATTCTTAAACATCTACTAGGAAAGTTGGCATTTTTCAATCTCAGAATTCTTACTAAATCTCCTTGAAGCCTCGACTGTACATTTAAAAAGAATACTTTTGATTTACGCCAATTCA
Source organism: Sequoiadendron giganteum (assembly GCA_007115665.2). Taxonomy (NCBI): domain Eukaryota; kingdom Viridiplantae; phylum Streptophyta; class Pinopsida; order Cupressales; family Cupressaceae; genus Sequoiadendron; species Sequoiadendron giganteum. Next base: position 536,029,360 of record CM021106.1, on the reverse strand, counting down.
CACTTTGTCTAGAGGCCAACTCATATTCATTCAACAAATTCTTGATGCATCTAGCTTCTGCTCTAGTGGCCTCACCAAATAAAATGGTGTCATATATGAATTGGTTATGAGTCACCTTATCCAACCTTGGGGCAACCTCAATGCCTTTCCATCTACCTTCAGTCCTTAAGTGTGAAACGCTTCTGCCTAGTGCTTCTGCAATGGTGATAAAAATAAAAGGTGACAAGGGATCACCTTGTCTAATCCCATTAGAGGACTCAAAGAATCCTTGTGCCAATCCATTCATAATCACTGATAATTTGGGTGAATTGATGTAGCCTTGCACCCAGTCAACCCAATCTTGTTTGAAGCCAAATTTCTTCAGAATATCCACCAAAAAATATTGGTCCGCCAAATCATATGCCTTAAGGATGTTGAGTTTAATGATCATCCTAGGATCCCTTTCTTTTCTAGTCATATGAATAGTTTCATGTGCTACTATGATGCCTTCAAAAATGGACCTACCTAGGGAAAACCTGCTTTGCTCTTCCGAAATGATTTTCTTTAGAAATTTCTTAAGTCTGTTGGCAATTATCTTTGTTGTGATTTTGTATATGGTGTTAAACAGAGAGATTAGCCTGTAATCTCCAAAGCTTTGTGGATCTTTCTTCTTGGGGATTAGAGCAATGAAAGTATGATTGAAATCCCCAAGCATCGTTGTTTTTTTCCTTGACTCCTCGATTGCCAAATGCACATCTGTTCTAATGATGTCTCAAAAAGCTTGAAAGAATCTGGATGAGAAACCATTCGGTCCAAGGGATTTATTAGCCCCCAATTGAAATGTGGCATGTTTTACTTCTTCCATACTGATTGGCTCATAGAGCATCAAATTTTCTACATCATTGACCAAAGCTGGAATTCAGTTTAAAAATAACTCCCTTTCTCTTCTATTATCCTCAACTGCTCTATTGAGAATTGATTGAAAGTATTGTACTGCTGCTTGGTTCACTTCTTTTGTTTTTTGAGTAACTGATTCATCGTCCTTTACTATCTTTGTGATGCTTCTCCTAGTCTTGTTAATATTCATAGTCTTGTGAAAAAATTGGGTGTTCTTGTCACCTTCCTTCAACCACACTTGCCTTGATTTATGTCTCCAAAAAATATCCTCCCTGGCCAAAATATCTTTTAATAACTTTGTATTAAGTTGTATTTATGTGTCATAGTCTACCCCATCCATTCCTTTCTCTATGAATTTTTCATTCAGCTTGGATAATTCTCCTTCAACTCGTGCTTTATTCATGAAAATGTTTCCAAACTGCTCCCTATTCCAATCCTTCAACTTATTCTTGATATGTACCAGTTTTTGTCTAAGAAGAAACATACATGTATGATTACCCCCTTCACTTAATTCCACCAAGTCTTCATTAACTCACGCAGAGATTGATACCTAAGCCACATGTGTTCAAATTTGAAAGGGATCCCACCTTTGGGCACTTTTGGCTTTAAGTATAGCTAGATCGAGAAATGATCTGAACCGGTGAATGGGAGGATGCAAGCTTTGAATGCATCTGCAAAGGGTCCCCAAACTCCACCTAGTAGAAATCTATCTAATTTTTCTGCAATGTGAGTGAAACCTTTTCTCTGATTCATCCATGTATATTTCCCATTCTTTGTTTGCACCTCTCTTAGCCTCCCATCCTCCACAAATGCCACAAATGCCTCAAAATCTAGTTGTACTTTGGACAGAGTTTGAGTGCCACCCAACTTCTAAGTATTTTCCAATGTAGCATTAAAATATCCTCCAATAATTACTTGTGATCCATCTTGCAGCTGCAACCATGCCCCAATCTCTTACCACAACTCCCTTTTCGCATTAGTCGTTGTTGGTCCATAAACATTCACTAAGTTATTAAGAACCTATTTTGACTTGGGATCCTGCATCTGACCACCAACTAATTTTTCTTTTCCATTATTACCATACACTGAATGAATAGGGGATTCCACAACACTCCCAATCCTCCAGAGGCCCCTACTGACTCCACAAAGACTCCTTCCCATTGCTTCCAATTTCTCTTTTTATTTTCTATGTCCTGTCTCTCCCATTTGGTTTCCTGCAACATAATTACTCCCGCCTTACTTTGATCTATTTGGTGCTTAACCATGCGCCATTTTCTAGGGGTGTTTAGGCCCCTAGAATTCCATGTAATTACCTTCATGGCTCCTCAGGAGGGGCTATGTCCCTCCCGCTTCTTAACTTCCTCTGGCCTTTAGCACTAGCGGCCATTTCCAGTTTGGCTTTATTAGTTTTAGGACCCCTCTTCTTTTTAGTCATGATGTTTGTTTTTTTAAGTTTCGATTGGGTTTTCTCAATGGTCCTTTCCTCAAGTATGCCTACTTGCTCAAATTCATGACCTTCCTCCTCCTCAGGATCTGAATAGCTATCTTCCAGATCCTCAAAGGTCTCAATTGGATTCAGTTCTTGTCACCAATAGGCATTATGGGGATTTCAACCCTATTACCATCCTCCACTCCTTGATTAAAATTAGTTGTCTTTGCCAGAAGAGAGTCCGGGTCTTTGTCTGACATATCGTCTTGATTCTCTACCGCCTCTTGCTTTTCTTCTATTATGACTGTTCCCAATTTTTCCACCCCTTCAAATTGCTTTTCATTCTGCTCCCTCATTATTCCATTTATTTCTTTATCTAGCAGGGCATTTTTTATTGAGTCTGTGTTATCCTCTCAGTCCCCTTCTATTGTGGTCGCGACGTCTTCACCGCTCATTTCTGCTATTGTCAAAGAGAGGCTATGTCCCGTATCTTTCTCCCCTCCCGGCTGCCCATTAGGGAACCAAAATTCTGCAATAGGATCATACATTTTTTGTTCTACTCGCTTAGGTGTGGATTCCGGATTTGTGGATGTTACTTCTCCTCCATTCCTAAAAATCTTCTAAGTGTATTTATTTTCCCTATCAATCTTAACCACACCATTACATTCCAAATTCCCATGCGTACTGGATTTGCACAAGGGGCATAAGGGAAATTGATCTTCTCTTTCAACCTTCAACCGACATGATCCCGTTGTAGTAGGGATTTCAATTTCTAAAGGAAATCTATGTTGTGGATTCACTCCCAAACACATTTTGATGTAGGCTCCCTTACATCTGTCTATAATTAAAACTTCATCCACTGATCTCATCGTGCCCAATTTATTCCCCTCTATTTTCAACAAGCCTAATTCCCAAAATTCAGAGGGCATTTCATATATTCTAATCCAGATTGGACCTTCCTAGAGGATGTGCTTCCACAGGTTAAAATTGGGGTACCAATCAATCAAATGAATTTCAATATTCCTCAGATAGTGCGATTCACTATTTAGAGCTTTCCATTTCTCCTCTGGTGTCTGGAAAATGACTAGAGAGTAGTCATTAGCCGACGCACCAATTTCAACTCTATTACCCCATTTATCAAAACACCAGCTTTCAACTTCCCCTATTCCACCTTTTCCACCCCCCCATTTAATGAACATCCCTAACTGTTTTAATTTTTCTGATTCGTATCTAATTTTCTGGGGTTCTATAGGAATTTGTAATGGTGGGAAAGGATTTTCAGGCTTTCCAGGAGACTTTGGGTTCCCACATACTTCCTTACCTTTCTCTCGATCCCGCACCTATCCTCCGTCTTGGGCCTTTCGCTCCCCAAATATTTCCTCATTATAATGATTCTTATTGTCACTCAGATCATCTACCCTCACCCTGCTTTTCGCCTTGTTGAACCAAAACCTGTTATTCCGCCTTTCTTCCAGACCCCGTTGCTCAACTATCTGTTGTCTTGTTCCTTCCAGTTTATGCATTTTTTTCCATTCCAATTAGCGACCCCTCAAATGAATCCAAGGTGGTCCGACTGGCCTGCTCCCCTGCCAAGAATTTTTACCATCAACCCTTCTCTTCGCACCAATCCTTCCTCTCTCATGGTTCTGGTACAAGGGATGAATTTTTTCCACCCACGCACCACTCATGTATACCCACTACGAAGTGTGTCCTACACTGTTCCTCTCTTGCCTTCATTCACCATTTCGCCCTCGCCTTCCATTGATTCACACTTTCTCTGCTACCCATTCACATGTCACATGTTCGTAGTTCTACTCCTCCTCTACCATTTTATCTCTTTTAATAATTTTAAATTTATTTACATAAATAAGATTAATAAATAATATATATCTTTTATTAAATGTGTTTTACATTTTTAAACTGTAATTTCAAGATAGAAGCTACAATCAACATAACCATTGCATCCCACAAGATGCAAGTGTTATTTTAGGTGGTTTTTGAACTCAATAAAAAATTAGAGTCTTAAGAATTCTTCATTAGTAAAATTTAGTAGGGTTTCTTGTTCTTTCTCTACAATTCTTAATTTATTTACAAAAATATTCAAAATCAATGAGCCCATATTAATGTAAGAAATTATTTTTCTCAAATCACTAATTTAGAATTAAATTTGAAATCATAGTAATTATTAAGGTTTGAATTTTTTCATATTATTTGCATGCTTTTAGTGTTAATTTAATATTGTAGCTCAGACAGTTGTTTTTCTCTAATTCCAAGAATTATTATTTAATTCTTGAGACTTCTAGAAAGAAGTTAGTTAGGTCGAGATATTTAATTATTTAATTAAATAATTGTTTCCTCTAGAGACTTCTAGAAACCAGTTAGTTAGGGTTTGTTAGAGTCTAATTAATCTTAGCCATTGATTGAGATTAAATCATGGCCATTGGTTTTCCAATGAGAATAGTTTAAAAGGGGGTCAATGGGAATTTGGAGAATATACAGATACACACAAGTTGGAGAGTCATTTTGCAGTGTTAGCAAATAAATTTGCAATGAGAGCAAATAGTCTTGCAGTGATAGCAAGGGCGCAATGATAGCGTTGGAGGCAACAGTAGTGGAATTTCAGCAGGAGAAATTGAGGGAAGAATTTCCAAAGAAGAATATTGCCGGAGCTTTGTCAGTAAGAGGTAAGCAGTTTCTTTTGTATCTCTTGATTTACTGAAGATTAATATAATTCCTCATTTGCAGTACTGGTTTTCCCTCCTGGGTTTTTCCAGGGACAATTTGTCCAAAAATATTGTGTTTATTATTTTGCATGTTTTCTATTCCTGTGAGTTTTATTTGTGAAGTTGCAGTTGTATTTTTTTTCAGTATTTGATGTGAATTAATTTTCGGCAGTCAAATAATCTTTATAGATAGGAGATTAATAATTAGTAATTGCAATAGAATTTTCACATTTAGAGAGAAAAAAAATGAACATATGAAGAGAAAAATACCTCTTTGAGAATATTCTATCAATACTAGTTTGATTTTTTTGTCACTAATAGAAATTTTCAGATACATTCCATCCTTAATCAGATTATCCCACATAATATAACTTACCTTTATTAACACAAAAAAATAAAAAAATTCTAATCAATAGACTTGTCATGTGGATGTCATCCATATTTTTAGGCTACCAACTCATGAATATTATAAACATATGTATTCTTTAACTTTAATATTCTCTTGTATTGTTATAATTTTATTTTGAGTTTATATATGAAAATAATACAAATCCCTATGTGCATGTCACACACACATGTGTATATAAAGGATATTTTCTTTTTTAAAGTAAAAAAATATGAATAACCATACATTTATTAATCAAAATTTGTTCTTTGATTAATCTACTATGATTAGGGGAATTAGTTTGTCAAAGTCAAATGGGTCAAACTTGGAAAAGTAACCATACAATTATATTAGATGACATTCTTCTATTAAGTTGTTATTACCATGGGAATTAGTCCACTCAATCTTGAATAGGGTTGAAATTGGTCAAAATATACATTTATGAATTAGAATTTTTTATTTGATAAGATATTATGAGTAGGAAAATTGGACTCTCAAAGTAATAAATGGTCAAACTTAGATGAATGAACATACATTAAAGTCACACAAGGTCAAATTTAGCCTAATCATACCTCTAGTAGATTTGAGACTTGTTGAGTGACATTATCAAGGACCACACTATCATCTTCATTAATTGAGTTCATTAATTTAATTTCCAACTTTAATATTCTTTAATGGTTTTATTTTTACTTTGAGGTTTAATATTGTATATAAATTTTGAATGAGATTATTTTAATTTTTGTTCATAATTTGTGATTTTAAATCCAATTTTATACATACATACATACATACATACATACATTGAATGCAATTGCATTCTTAATTTGTGACCTCAAATTTAAGTAAACTATTATTTTTCTATTTTTCTAAGACATTTCTTTTATTTGAGCCTTTTGTATTGGGTATGCTAATCACAATACAACATAATAGACTATTTTGAGAGGATTGGTGCACAATTTGTTCCATATCTCTATTGCATGTTATGGAAATTAATAATGCTCATTTCTTTCCTAAGTATGGAATAAATTAGTTTCAACTAAAGGAACTCAAGTTATTGAATAGTTAAGGTGTATATTCATTTTGTAATACCCCTCCATTTTGTTTCTTGTTCAAGTTGTTTTATGCTATGTTTGGTTGCAGTTATTTTGATACTGGATACATTTTGTTATGATGTTTTGATCGCTACTATTGAGCGACAACTATTATTGTGGGATGTAGTTATCTGATTATTGTTTCACATGCATTATGGATTAATGATGTTGTAAAGTTAACATGAGATGTTATTAGGAGATTATTGGAATTATGATGGAAGTGTCAGTTTCGATGAGTGTATTGGTGAAAAAGACGGGTTCGCATCACTCGCTTGCGAGTGCCTTGCGAATCTGTAATTTCTTCTTCACGGTGTGTATTATATGCTGGATATATTGTATGATGTTGTTTACTTGGTTGCAGGATTGCAGGTACATGACATTGACTCCACCTGGTTTCACAGGTTCGAGTGTGTCGATCCAACGGTTAAGTTGAATGGGAGATAGTAGCTAGGTAACATGTGTCAAGTCTACACCCTAGCCTTAGTGTGTCGAGTCATTGTCTGTCTTGCTTTAATGTTATTTAATTATGAAGGATTCTTGATTTGGAAATAGATATTTAGAATAATTGCATTTAAATCATGTTGATGGTTATTTAATTTAAATAATGCAATGTGGATAAAATTTTATATTTAAATTAATTAATTATATTTAATTTATTTATTTAATTAAATTTAATCCAAGGGGGTTGAATTTAGTTATTAAATAATTAAATTAATTAATTAAACGTGATGCAAGAGATTGAAAGGAAATAAAAGAATTAAAATTAATTTTGGAATTTAATTTCAATGTGTGGGAATTAAATTAGAAATTGTAATTAAATGTTTATTTGGGAAATTAGTTGCAACTTTGGAAATTAATTTATTATTTGAAATTGCATTTTAAATTGAAAGTGGGTTTTCGAAAATTGAAATTGAAATTGAAATTGAAATTTGAAATTGAAATTGAAATATCTAATTTGCATGTAATGTGAATTAGGGTTGTATGAGGTATTTTTGTTTTATAATGGATGCATGTTTTAATTTTAGGGCAAGGAAAAAGTTTTAGAAAAAAATACATTTTTATAGCAGAGAAAAAATTTTGGAAAATTGCACAAGAAAGGTTTGAAGAAAGTTTTGATTGTAGAATTGATTGAAGGAAAGATTGTTTGCATTTGTTGGGTTTTGGATTGGATTCATTGGAGGATTGAAGAAAATTCGGGAAATCTTTGGAGGAGGCTTGCATCAGAAATTCATCTCTTCCTTAGTTTATTGTACCAGGTTTTCCTCTTTGTGTTTTATTGTTCTTGATTATTTTAAAAAAAAAATAGTAGTGATTAAAGATTTGTTTGTTAAATCTGTTTTAGAAAACAAATTTGATATTAGAAGAAAAGAATTAAATAAATTTACAGCCTTTGCTTGTGAAAATTCTTGAGTGAAAATTGTGAAAACCTCAGTTGAATTTAAATTATTTGGGGAAATCGATTATGTTGTTATTGAAATCAAACATAGAAATTGAACAATGCATTTAGAATGTTTTTAGTAAATGAAACCCTCTGTTTATTATTAAAAATCCGATTTTAAAATCCGCAGGTTAGTTATATTTTTTCATGGTAAAATGGTCTAGTTGCGTCGCATATAACTCTACTTACACAAACTGGGTTGTTAGAAAATTTAAAGGGTTTTTGCATCTTGGAATTTTCTTATCTTTGTCAAAAAATCGCAAATACCCAGATCGTAGTTTTTGATTTATACTTGAAACACAAGACTGCTATTAAGTTATTTTCCCATGGCTGCTCTGATAATAAAATAATAATAAATTGATATTTATAAATATTAATATTTTATGTATTGTTATTATAATATTAAAATATTAATTAATAATATTTTATATTATAATTTATAATATTAAAGTATTATATTTATTTATATTATTTTAAATAAAATTTGTATATTAGATTAGTGGAATTAAAATTATAAATATATGGGGAAATTATTGTTTATTTTAAAATGGCATGTTAAAGTTTAATTGAAGGAGTTAAATATTTGATTTAAAGAATGCATAATTTAAAATTTAATTATGGAATTTAAATTCATGTGTAAAAGGTCTAATTATTAATTTGATTTAATTGGAAAAATATATATATGATATTGGGTTATAGTCCAAATATTGATCTTATTTTAACACAATAAATTATGGAAGAGACCAAATGTTAATTTGATTAATTTTATAATGATTTAATTTGCAAGGACAATTGGTTATTTAATTTAAAGCGAAATGTTTTGAGTTATAGTTGAAAATACTTATTTTGTTAAGAACAATTAGAGAATAAAATTTTAGTGTAATTTCTCCCCTATCTGAAAAGATGAATTCTTAATTCAGTTTTATTGATATAATGAATTATGTAATGAAATGAGAAATGGATTTAGAGTATCCAAATGTAGTTTCTTCTATTGCCTTCAATGATTATGTCTTTCGTGTTTATGCTTTGAGAATGGGTTGAATACCTGTTAGTTTATAAGTCTTCCAGATGGTCTGTTGTTTGTGAGGGTTGTCGTTGTGATGTCAACCTGTTGTGAAATAGTGCATGGGATCATGTTGTTTTAAAAGTAAATTCAGGAATTGATTATTATGAAGAGACAATTAATTATTTTAATTTAATCATTTTCTATTTAAACAATTTATTTGTTGAGAATGTATATTTTATGGTTTGAATAAATGGATGTATGTAATAAGAGTTTGGAAAGGGAAACTTTTAGATGAGATTAACATAGGGTGTTGTTGGAAAACTAGAAGAAATATAAGGTTTGGGTTAGGAAATTGAAAATAATTATTGTAGAAGATCTATGTCAGTTTTAAAGGAAAACAATGGATTCGACTTAAATTATTTGAACTGGTCTATCTTTTATTATAAAGGCACTTATTTAGTTTTTTTTTTAAATTAATTTTGAAAGGGCAATAGTTATTATGTTTTATTTCCATAGAGCAAATTAATCGTTGTGATTGGAATATTAAAGAATCTATATAATTGAGTTTATTAATATATATGTTTGGTGTATATATAATATGGAGCATATAAAAATATGTTAAGGGTAAATTCATTATCGTATTTTGTTTTAATAAGATGTATGCAATATATTATTGAATAGAGATTTAAAATGGATTGATTAGTGTATATGGGTAAATGAGTAGAGAAACAATATTTTATTATATTAAAGTGATTGCATGTTCTAAAGAGGAAATTGAATGAAATGTAAGATTTGGTTAGGAAATGGAAAGAGTTTACTTGCATGGATTTGTGTCGATTTTAAAGTAAATTAAGAAGTTGTTTATATTGATGAGGCAAATAGTTATTTTAGTTTATTATATTTCAATTAGAGCAATTAATTTATTGTGAATGAAATACGAAAGAGGTATGGATTTAGTATATCCAAAAATAGTAATTTTCTCATGATTGTCTTAAATGTTTTAGTTTCTCTGTACTTCGTAAAGGGATGTAAGTTTAAATTGTTTGAGACTTCCTATAATAGAAATCGAAATATGGGTATATGATTATTTGAGTTAACCCTATAAGTGTGTTTTTGACCTTGTTAACGTTACCTATTGAATGAATATGGATTTAGGAAATCCAAATATTAGATTTGATTAATGACTTGAATGCTTTTGTTGCTATGTCGTCAAGTTGCATTGTTGGTTTTGGTATTTAGTGTTAGTCCTAAATTATAAGTCTTCCAGGAGAACTTAGAGGATGAGGGTTGTTGAACCTTTATGTCATCCAGTTGTTTTCCCTTGGGTAGTGCGGGGCGTCTTTTCAGTTTACCTGGTTTTCATGAATGGGGATCTTTTGTACCTCCTGTGAAAGGAGTGGACTATGTGATTGTTGCCTTCAAGATGTTTGGAGTGAGTTCTATCTTTTGTTTCCTCATTGTTTTGGAGTGGATTATGATGCCTAGTTGATATGCACTTGTGTTTCCCTTGGTGGATTGTTTGGGTGTGTGTTGTCGAATAGAAGAGTGGCTTTTGTTAGCGGCTGGAGCCTAAAGTGGTAAACCGGGTAACCTTCAGAAGTGAGTTAATCAAGTGATAATTAAATTAATGTACTTAGATGATTAGGATGCAGTTCACACTAATCAAGATAATTTAATCCTCACTCATAGACATAAGGGCTCGTTTAGACTTGGGATGAGTGAGAAGGCCTGGAATGGCATAGTCATTTATCTCATTAGTACGAGAGGTATTTGATGCCGCATGAGTGAGTATGAGTTTCGGGATTCGGTTGAGGCCACCAGGATTACCGAAGCCTATGAAGGATGCCCAGAGGAGATCTCATGACTACTATGCGATGACACTCTATCTAGGACAATTGTTGTTAATTGTTTTATGTGTATGGTTATTTGAACATACTTGATCTATTTTATGTCTGGAAGCAATGTGACCTATGTTAGTGATGTTGGAGATGTACTTGATTTGTACTTGTATAGTAATTGAGTCGTACTTGTTAGTTCATTTGTTTGGTTATATCAGTATGAGTCTGCCTTTGGTTAGAGGTAGTAAAATCTTTGTCCATGTTACTTAGTTACTATCTCCTAGCATGGGGGGTGGGCCTTCGAGTACCACTTGGTTGGGTGGAACATGCACCAAAACCGTTGGGTCCCCATCTATCTGCAGTACTTGGTGGCGAGACATCCAGATGGACAGCTCGCAGTTCTTGTTGTAATTTCTTGCATTGTAATATTTCAATTTGTATAAGTTATTTTATCCCTCTTATGTTTATGAAGTGAAATTCTATAATTGTAACCTTATGTACTATTTCCTCATTCTGGGAATGAGTGATGTAACTATTGGATTAAGATAATGTTTATGAGATTGTATCTTGGTTGATTATCTTATTAGGTTATGTGGTATTCTTATGATGTATGATGTTTATTTCATAAAGTTCACAATGCTATGGTTATATGTAATATGTATGTGTGGGTTTAAGTAATCCTAACCTTGTAGCCTTAGAGGTTGTTGTTAATTAGTAAGTGAATGTGTATGTTAAATGCACTTTATAAAAAAAAAATTGGTTCGTTTAAGACGTTAATTACAACTTCCTTTAGGGTTACTTGGCGGGGCATTACACATTTCCATGAACTTGGAGTGCATGTACATCATCATGTACAAGAGCTATTTAAACCAATTTAGACAATTTTTACTTGGATTTTAATTTATTTTTTTTATACTACTTTGCACTAAGGGTACTAATTTTTTTTAACAATATTATAGTTGCATTAATAAGAATATTGGATTGGTTGACACACAAACTTAGAACCTACTTGTGACTAGTCAACTATTCCACTCCTAAACCACAAGCCTTTTCTTGATGGAGATTTCAATTATATCAAAAAAGTGTATTGCAATTCCAACAAACTCCTAAGGTACATTCATGTTGATATCACCTATGATACCATAGTCAAAATTTCTAGCAAGATTAAATTTAATTCTAATAAATAATTAGAGATTTAGTTCTAATAAATTATAATGGATTTTGTTCTAATAAATTTCAAATGAGATACATGGACTTGACTTCTAATTATTTTACTACAAAAGCTATTGCACTAATTTTTATCCTATAAACAAATAAAAATTATTATATTAATTTATATCCTACAAATGATCTATTAATAAACTTCATACATTCTATATCATTTTTTTACGTAAATAAATATTTGACTATACAAAATTTATCTACTTCTAACAAAATTTTAATGTAATAAAAAATCTATCAACATACCCATTAAACCTATAAATCAAATTATTAATTAATAACATACTCTATAAACTAATTATATAATATTTCTTTTACTATAATTTATCATTATAATGCATCTATTTCCAATTATAATTTTATAATATCACTACTCATTTTTTAAAATTATTAAAGTAAAACAACCCCAGGTACAATCCTAACCACAAAACTTTTATATGAGTGCATGTACACTACTATTAGCTCCATGTATTTTGTCCTCTTCCCATCCATGCTAAGAGAAATATCTTCTTTAATACACATCTGTCTTGCTAGAACAACCTGCAAGACTCGTACCCTCACTAGGAAGAGACAGTGGCATAAATGCCAAAGTTAAAAGGTTTCCACTATTTCCTGCAGTCGGTTGTAATGGGGTCCAGAGGATGACGTGGCTTCAGTTAGACCAAGCTTGGATACACTGACAACGCAAAAGGAAACGCTGCAATAATGAAGTACGTACGATCTATTAATGGAAAAGACAAAAAAGACATGCATGATTGTGCATGTGGGATGGAAAAAGGTTCCTTGTTACTAATTTTATGTAAAAATTAAAAATAAATGTCATATCAGAAATGTTAAGTAAATAAGGTTCAATTTGAAAAATAGAAAAAAGACAAAACTCTATAGTTATTTAGATTCCGGTTAGAATTTAATAAGAAAAGGACATTGCACAATTATTTACATGAGAAAGGTAGAATCTAATCTAATGAAGTATCAATGATCAATTAATTGAAAACATAAAAAATATATGTTGCATGATTGCTTATGTGGGGTGGAGAAGTTTCCTTGTTCTTAATTTCGTGTAAAAAACTTCAAAAAAATATGTTATGTCAATTTAGAGATTCTGACATTAAGACGTAGGGATAATTAATTGATAGAAAACACAAGGAAGATAGAAAAAAAAGAAAAATAACAGATACATTGGGCAACTTCTATGTGAAATAAAATAGAATTCAGTTATAAGAAGTAGTGGTTAATAGAAGGAAAACACAAAAAAAAGAAAATAAAGAAAAACACATTACACAACGTTTATCTTATGCAAATAAGGTATAAGTTGATCTTAATTAAAAAAATATAGCTACTAGAAAATAAAAAACAAATAAAAATATGCATTATTTGAATGCATACATGAGGTGGATAGGATTCTCAATTATAATCTCAATTTTTGTTGGGAAATTATTATGTTCCACGAGTTTGACAAATTTAGTTTTAAATAGGTTACCAAAAGGTTTTAAAAAATGTTTAGGCAAGTCAAATATGGTTCTCTAGTTATATTCTCAATTTTTTGAAAAATAAAAATAAAATGTTATTCTAATTTTTTTTATTGAGTCATATTCATCAATCTATATTTTATGAGTAATGATTTTCTTAAATCCATCTCTTGTGAGCATGAATGATCCACTTAGCACTCACTATGTTGAATCTAATAGATGTTCATAGGGGTGAAGTATCAAGATTTTTTCAAAGGTCACTCATCTTGGGAATACTCTTACTTAAGTACAGTTAACTATGATGTTCCTCCCAAAATCAAACCCATTTAACTTGTTATCTCATTTGTGAAACCATTAGCATGTGTTGTGCTTTATAAACTATTTAAGATAAAACTCCTATAACGTATCTAATGATTAGTGAGAGGTATTTTTATTAATATATTAAATTACAGATTTTTTAAGATTAACAAATAGTTTTTAAGTCAAACTCATCAAATCCATATTTCATGAGTAATTATGAATATTACATGTATATAATGAATGCTAAATAGAAAATCATTATATTAATACATAGTTACAATAATAACAAGAGACAAAATGTAATGATGTGAATATATTATCAAAATCTATTAGTAAATATAAACTAACATACATATATTTTCATCATTTTGGCATAGGTAGGGAGGATAGTACAAAAGCTATAGAATTTGGCTTTGCCTGTGTCAGTTGGAAAAGAAAATAGAATAATTCTTTATAAGTGGTTTTTTAACTGTAGTTTATTTTTGGTAATTAACTAGTTTCTTTATTTTGTTTGGTAATTAATTAGTTTCTTTTTTAGTAACTAATTAGTTTATTTTTTCTTTGCATAACTCTAGTTTCTTTTTAGTAATTAATTAGTTTCCTTTTAGTAATTAATTAGTTTCTTTTTTTAATAATTAATTAGTTTTTTAAATTTAAAAAAATTATACATGTATTCCTTTAAAATTAATGACCTATTAAATTAAAGATTCATAGTATAGAGTAAAAAAAGTTAATGAACTTTGCCTGAATTTTTTTAATGATCTATTAAAAAAACTTACTAGACTTTTCTTGAATTTTATCTTAATTTATACAATTATATAAATTCCTAATTGCTATGACTTACCTTAAAACTCCATGTGAGACAAAGATCGCAATAGAATACAATAGATGACTTAGTGGAATCCTCATAAAATACGATAAGCCAATCTAATGTACACCATCACTTGTCATAATTTTCTTACATCAGTATAGAAAAACTGGCCTTAAAAGCAGGTGAGGCTGCTCAATATTTTGACAGAAAACAGCTGTTGGTAGCGGCAGAACATATTGCAATGGAAGAAAGTAAAGAATGTAAGCACGTAGTGATGTTCCCTTACATGGCGCAGGGCCATTTCATTCCTTTCCTCAGCTTGGCTAACATTCTTACTTCCCGAGGCCTCACCGTTAGCTTCCTCACCACCACCGCCAATGTCACCAAATTGGAATTGCAGGCGGTCGGATCCTCTATTCGTTTCGTTCCTCTTTCTCTCCCGCCCATCGATGGCGTCCCCCCCGCCTGCGAAAGCACCGACGTTCTTTCCTTCATCGAGGCCCAGTTGCTGTCTATCAATTTGCACAAGCTTTCACAGCCGTTCGAAGAGTGGCTGGAGCAGATAATCGCAGAGACGTCACGGAAGCCCGCCTGCATCATAAGTGACGTATTCTTACCCTGGACAGCACAATCGGCTTCCAAATTCGGGATTCCGCGTGTCGTGTTCCAAACGACAGGAGCCATGGCGGTTTCTCTTCTGCAATTTCTCTTTACCAATCCAGTCTCGGATATAATAGGTGACCGTGAAATCATAGAGGTTCGGGATCGCTGTATCAATGTGAAACTGACGCGTTCACAGTTGCCTCAAATGCTGAGAAGCGAATTAAGTGAGTTGTTCATTTCTCTTAACCCTGGTGATATGTCGTTACAGCAGGCCTATGCCTCGGCCAAACAAAGCTGCGCTGCAACGCTCGTCAATACTTTTGCCGGGCTCGAACCAGAGTATGTTCGGTATTTAGAGGAATCCACGGGTAAGCCTGTTTGGGGGGTAGCCAATCCTCTACACAGACCCCAAAATGGGGTCGACAAGGAGTCGGAGTGCATCCGTTGGCTGGACACCCAAAGGCAAAACTCCGTCCTTTACATATCGTTTGGATCTCAGGCCTTTCTTTCGGAAGACCAAACGAAAGCCCTCGCCAGAGGCATTGCAGCCAGTCAGCAGAGTTTCATTTGGACGATTAAAGACCCAGTTGGAGGCCATGTTAATTCCTGTGATTTTCTTCCCGAGGATTTCATCGAAGCAACGAAAGACAGAGGAATGGTAATCCATGGGTGGGTGCCTCAGGTGCGCATTCTGTCACATCCTTCGACTGCGTTCTTTATGACACACTGTGGATGGAATTCCATATTAGAAAGCATAAGCTCTGGAGTTCCAATTGTGGTCTGGCCCATGGCGTTCGATCAATTTATAAACGCGAAATTGGTAGTTGAGCAGTTGGGTGTTGGACTGCAGATCTGCGAGGGATTCGATGCCATTCCCAACAGTGATATTGTGGAAAACACGGTGAAGGCAGCCATGGCAACAGAAATTGGGGAAAATTTGCGTCTACGGGCCCTGAAAGTTAAGGAATCCATTAATGATGTGTCCTGCAAGTTAAGTGGTATAAAAGATTTTGCATCTTACGTCCTCGGCCTCGGCTGAGGATGAGGGAAAACATTGTGTTCAGATATAATGGGTTGTAATCCCATTGGTTGATAGTTTTGCATTATCGATGATTATAGTTTAATTGTGATTCCCCACACTAAGAAGCTTCATTAAATATAGCAAATGAATAATTAGTTAAAGGAAATTAGATTATTATAAAAAATAAGGGTATATTTGTAAATAGACGATTTAAGGTGTATATTTATCAGACTATTTGAAAATAAAAATCATGATTTTGAGTAAAGTGTATGTGTAAATGTTTCAAAATTTGTCTTTTGTGTAAATATATGTAAGTTAAATGAGTTTTAGTTATACTTTCATATGATAATTTTTAATAGTTTTTAAGGTATTATAAATAAATATGCATTTCTATTATTTGAGCTTTTAAGTGTTCAATTGTTGAAAATTGTTCCTTTTTTTTTATTAAACATCTTTCATTTAGTTAAGGTCTCTACACAAATATTAATTGGTGTAAGGGTCTCTTGTTAAATTTTAATGCAAATCAACTTTAAAATGTATAAGAAATTAGTTGGAAAGAAATGCACACATTTTAATTTTAAATTCAAATTCAACTAATAAAATAAATAATTACAAGAAAAGTTTTACTCATCATAAATGTAAATAAGATCTTTAACATAATTTAAATATTAGTATCTACCTATACATAGAAAGGAGAGAAAGCATAGTCATATAAGCCTCATTGTATATATTTAAGCAAGGAAAAAATCTAGTTGACTTAGGAGTTTAGGATTTATTACCATTATCACATCTCAAGCCAATGTATGGATGATGAAAATATTTAAAGCCTATCACATAAGTTACAAAACAAAACTCTAATATAAAGATGCATACATTAAATAATCAAATGAAAAATGTTAGGATTAGCTATTGCCATTCACCTTGTAAATCCTAAGATAATAATGTATGATCTCTAACCATAATGAGGTAGAAAAAATAAGATGCCATTCATTTTATATTTTAGTCATTATATGATTTTTTGTAAATCTTATAGGAAAAATATGTTTACTCTATAATTTTTGCAAGTAAAAACATAAGCAGTAGTGGTTTGAGACACCCAAAAAATCAAATTTTAAATGGATTGAAATGAGAAAGTCCAATCCCTTTTTGAAAGGGTTTATGTCCATGTATAGGTCATAATCCTTTAAAGGGTTAATGATCTTATGGTGGGTTGAGCCTTCCCAAAGAGGATGTTGAGACCTACATCTATGGATAGGTTGTGCCTTTCATAGTGGGGTCACCCACTAGACCCTCTCCAACCCTAATACACACACATACATACATATGTATGTATGTATAGATTTGTATGTATATACATGTATGCATTTATTTATGTATTTATATATATCTATGTTTGAATATACATGTATATGACAATCATTATTTTTTATGTATGTATATGTATTTTTATTCATATATGAATATATGTAGACATATGTATATA
Source organism: Sequoiadendron giganteum (assembly GCA_007115665.2). Taxonomy (NCBI): domain Eukaryota; kingdom Viridiplantae; phylum Streptophyta; class Pinopsida; order Cupressales; family Cupressaceae; genus Sequoiadendron; species Sequoiadendron giganteum. The sequence continues at coordinate 536,011,666 of CM021106.1, read as the reverse complement.
TGGCGCACATACATATATACATACATACATATGTATATGTATAAGTATGTATGCATTTTTATATATGGAAATATTTGTTTTCTCTTATGTGTGTATGTGTGCGTACACACACACACACATAGAAAGGAAAATAAGGGTTGCAATTGAACATTTCAATTCCTATACTTTTAGTAAATATATTCATATTTATATATGTATATGTATATGTATATGTATATGTATATATATATATATTAAAAATTAGCTTAGAAACTATTACACACACATAATTTTTTCATCTTCTAAAATACAACCTTCTATAATACATATCCAAGTATTTCCAACAATACATAGATTTTTATTTATTAAAATATGAATATAATTATGTGTCCTTCTATGTAAAATTTAGGTTTAAATAAATGTATATGTATACATTAATACATACACATACATGTATACAACTATATTATTTTATAAATTAATTAAAAAAAATTAATTTATCATATGCACATGTTTTGATTATGTTAAAATTCGAAGGGCTAGTACCCATTACAATACAACCATCAAGGAAGAAGAGAGAAGGCTCCAAAAATGAGAGACCTCAAAAGGCAAGACTCACGAGGAGTGCAGCAAAAAAAGCCAAATACAAGCGAAGCTTTTGATCGGAGCTAGGAACCGGTTATAGAACAACTATAGAGAAAAGGAACTACAACAACAAAAGACCAACCGAGAACACAATTGGGGAGGAAAAAACCAATTTACACCAAGGAGACCAAATCAATGAGCACAAACCTACAAAAAAGGAAAAATCAACACCAACCAATTGCTTAAACTACACCCAACATGCATCAAACATAAAATAGACCAAAGGGAAAAGGAGATCTCTTTCCCCAAACACACCCATCTTGTCCACAAACCCTAGCACCCCCACCAAAGGAGCACAAATAAAGACTAGTTGTAGAGAAAGAAAAATAACAACAATAGCACAAGAACTAACTCTAAAAACTCCACCTAATAGAAAGGTAGGGAAGACCAACCCACTAAATTCCACTAGCAACCCTCCATCTCTATAGGAGAATAAAAAACACTGAGCTAAGATAGGAAGCCCCGGACAACAATTCTAGCTTTGACAACAAAGAAGATGTGAAGGAAGCAAACCCTAGCTAAGTTGACAAGAACAGTCTCCACCTCAATAGGAGACAACCCCACCTCAAAATGGGAAGTTGAATTGAGAGCCAGGGAAGAAAAACCAAGCACATCCACGAGTCCAAGAGAGGATAGAAGAAGCTAAGCTTGAATAAACCAATCCTTCCAAAACCCAAAAATGATCCACCTCCACCAAGAAAACAACATTGGAAAATCCAAATAGAACACTTGACAAGAAAATAGCTCTGAACAAGGAAAGGATAGTCCTGAATAACACACCAAAAGTAAAGCCATGCCCACCCATTCCGCCTTCATGAAAAAGGAGCAAGACGAATAGTCCTTCCCCTTGAGCAACCACCCAATCCTTAAACCCTCTCCAAATGAGTGTACGATAAGAAGAAGTGTGGGCAACAAAAATAACCAACTCCCCTGAAACCAACTGGGCCTTCCAAATCAAAACAACCCCCACTAAACACCACTGGAGAAAAAATACAACATACATCACCTCTAGACTGGATAACCCACTCCCTTGAAATGAAACCCCAAAAATGAGGCCCAAGAGCACCTCGTTCACAAACCAAAGCAAAGAAACTTCGAGTGAAAGGAAACAACCCATCAACAATAAAAATACCAACTCTAAGGAGAAGCATAGGAGTTCCCTTTAAAAACACAAGCTTGAAAGAATGAGACTTGGGAGCCAGCACAAAATCTTGCAAAGGACACCACCGACAGAGAAAAAAATGTCATAAAAACATGTCCAAACCCAAAAAAGAAGAAGACCAAACCAACCAAAAAGAGAGCACATCACCTCCCTTCAAGAGCCAAATAACAAAGCCCACGCTTGAGCACAGAAGGAGCCCCTTGTTAATTTATTATAGCTCGGACATCTGTTTTCTCCATTCCCAAGAATTATTATTTAATTCTTGAGACTTCTAGAAAGGAGTTAGTTAGAGATAATTAATTGATTCATTTGGAGACTTCTAGAAACCAGTTAGTTAGGGTTTGTTAGATTCTAATTCATCTTAGCCATTGATTGAGATTAAATCATGGCCATTGGTTTTCTAATGAGAATAGTTTAAAAGGGAATCAATGGCCATTTGGAGAACACACACACATTTGAGAAAGATTTGCAGTGATAGCAAATAAATTTGTAGTGAGAGAAAATAGTCTTGCAGTGATAGCAAGGGAACAGTGAGAGCATTGGAGGCAACATAAGTGGAATTTCAGCAGGAGAAATTAAGGGAAGAATTTTCGGAGAAGAATATTGTCGGAGCTTTGCCAGTAAGAGGCAAGCAGTTTATATATCTCTTGATTTTTTGAAGATTAATAAAATTCCTCATCTGTAGTATTGGTTTTCCCTCCAAGGTTTTTTCAGGGACAATTTATCCAAAAATATTGTGTTTATTATATTTTGCATGTTTTCTTCTCTATTCTCATGGTTTTTATTTGTGAAGTTGTAGTTGTGCTACTTTTCAATATTTGCTATGAATTATTTTTTGGTAGTCAAATAATCTTTATAGATAGGAGATTAATAATCAGTAACTGCAATAGAATTTTCACATGGTATCAAAGGAAATCTAAGGGTAGAAAGAGCTTAGCGCAGGCACATGAAGAAAAAATGAGGGTTTATAAAACCCAATTCTACCTCTTCAAAATTATTTATTTTTATTATTATTGTTTTTATTTGAGATGGCCTCAATAGGTTTAAGAGATCAGGATAGATGGGATGAAGCCTCAAATTTTGGTGTCTAGAAAGCCAAAATTTCTTTATTGCTGGAAGAGAATGGTATCAAGGAATATGTGACTAGTGTTGTAGTTGTACCTACAGATCCAACACAACTCTTAGCATATAGGAAGGAAGATGCCAAGGCGAGGAGGTTGATTATTGATGGTGTTAAGGATCATATTGTTCCACATATCGCAGAGTTAGATACAATGAAGAATATGTGGGATGCCATTCTGAATCTATACCAGAATGCTACCACTAATAGGAAGCTGATTCTCAGAGAAAAGTTGAGGAATATCTGGATGAACAAGGGAGAAAATGTTACAAGTTACCTCACTACTTGTCAAGGATGAGTTGGCAGCTATTGGAGATAAACCAGATGATGATGAGCTAGTACAGATAGCCCTAAATGGGTTCACTAAGCAATGGGAAGTCTTTGTTCAAGTTATTAATGGATGAGACACCTTACTGAGTTGGGATCGAATATGGAGTGACTTCACTTAGGAGGAGCTTAGACTAAGTCTTGTTAGTGGTACCAGTAGTAAGAGTTAGAAAAGTGAGGTAGAACAAGAAAACCTTGCCATAGCTAGAAAAGGGAAAGCAAAGAAGGGGTCTAGCAAAGGATCAAATCCTAAAGGTGAGAAGAAGGACTTGTCTAAAGTCAAGTGCTATGTTTCTCACGAGTTTGGCCACTATGTCAGTGATTGTTTTCAAATGAAGAAGAACGAAAAGAAAGGAAAGAAGCGAACAATAGCTTCAACAAGTGCATATGAGCTCTCTAGTAGAATGGAGGATTAGTTTTCTCTCATAGTTTGTATGGTTAGCTCAACCTCACAGAGTGTTTGGTATAGAGATAGTGGGGCATCATTTCATATGACAAGAGTTAGAGAATACTTCTCCAGTTATAAGGAAGAGGACATCAGAATTCAAATTTCTATGGGGAACATGTCCAAACTAAATCCAGTTGGGAAAGGGACTGTTCTATTTCAGAGGGAGAATGGCAAGCTGATTCCCATCCATGATGTGTTGCATGTGCCAGGCTTGGTTATGAATCTGATTTTATTTTTCGTCCTTCAGGATAAAGGCTACAATGTACTCTTTAGAGGGGAAAATGTGTTAATCAAGCACAAGGATTGGAAATCACCCATAACTATTGTAGTTAGGAGTGGTCGACTTTACAGGTTGTAGTTTGATACTCATAAGGCACTAATGAACAACGATAATTATAGAGATCAAGGAGAGCTATGTCATAGGAGGATGGGCCATATATATCATGGAGCACTTAAATTTCTTCATGAGACAGTGACATGTGTTCCAGAGGTGAGCACAAAGCATGATGATATATGTAAGGGATGTGTGTTGGGGAATTTTGTGAAAGAAAAGTTTCCAAGGAGTGACACCAGATCCAAGGGTGTTCTTGATCTAGTAAATTCAAACATATGTGGACCAATGTCAATGAAGTCTCTCAAAGGATACGAGTACTTTGTTACTTTTATCGATGATTTCTCTAGGAAGACTTGGATATACTTCTTGAAGACCAAGAATGAGGTTTTCGATCATTTTCGAGAGTTGAAATTTCTTGTGGAGAATTCCATAGGAAGGAAGATTAAGGTTCTTTGGTGAAACAATGGAGGCGAGTAAAAAGGGAAATAGTTCTAGGAGTTTTGTACCAGGAAAGGAATCAAGAGAGAATGGACTGTTCCTTACAACCCACAACAAAATGGGGTTGTTGAGAGGAAGAATTGGTCTATATCAGAGGCAGCAAGGGCTATGTTGTATGACTAGGATATGCCATGTTACTTATGGGAAGAGGCATGCAATACAACAATATACATACAAAACATGGTTCCACATAAGGTATTGGGAAAGATGACACCAGAGGAGGCATTCTAAAGGAAGAAGCTAGATGTTAGCCACTTCAGGATATTTGGGAGTTTGGCATATTATCACATTCCAGGGGCTACACGTTCCGAGTTAGATCATACTGTAGAGAGAGGGTACTTTGTGGGGTACAGTGAGACCTCAAAGGCATATCGGATATTTATTCCAGGGGCCAAGATGATTATAGTTAGGTGTGATGTCAAGTTCATGGAGGACAAGGCATTTAGAAGGTCCAAAGATTTTATAGTAGATGATTAGAGTGAGCAATCAACATAAGCTCCAAGGATCGAGCAATCAAATCAGGGACATCGAAGTTTGATTACAGTGACTAGTACAAGCACAGGCTCAGGTGCTGAGAGTTCACAGAGTATGGAGCAATAGATGCAACAGATCCAAGAGATGCATCAAGAAGACATGGAGGTCAATCCTTCATCCTCTACAGTTGGTAGCAGTAACCAACATATACACATAGAGATACTCAGGAGTTTGTGGGACCTCCTAAGATGAGTAATAGACAATGAAGACAACTAGCCAGGTATAATGACTATATAGCATTAGCTAGTTAGTTGGTAGAGAGTGAGCCTTCCAACTATCAGGAGGTCGCACAACAAGTGTGGCGTGATGCAATGGTTGAGGAATATACCTCAATAGTGTAGAACAATGTGTGGGAGGTTGTGCCTAGACTGACATATAGGGTAGTGGTTGGATCACGCTGGATCTATAAGATCAAACATGGTGCAAATGGTAGAATAAAGAAATACAAGGCAAGGTTCATGGCCAAGGGTTTCTCTTAGAAGGAGGGAATAAACTATGAGGAGACATTCCCTCCAATGGCCAGGTATACTTCTATATGAGCCATGATCTCTCTTGCAACACAAATGGGATGATAGATCCATCAGATGGATGTCAAGATGCCATTTCTTAATGGTGAATTGAAAGAGGAGGTATACATAGAACAACTAGAGGGATTTGTAGCACACAACAGTGAAACCCACGTGTGCAGATCGAAGAGAGCTTTGTACGGACTCAAGCAAGCTCCCAGGGCATGGTATGAGTGCATTGATAGATACTTGCAGGGAATGGGCTTTGTGAAGAGTGAGGTAGATGCTAACTGTAGACACATAAAAATGATCGAAGCCTACAAGCAATATTTTACCACCTTTCATCCTAGCATAATTATGACATTTTAATTATGTTTCTAACCCACATTCAACTATTAATTAAATAATTCATAATTATTTAATTAATTCATAATTCTTCTGTTCTTCATGATTATTAAATAAATAAATCTTACTTATTTATTTAATGTGTCGCTAATTATCAAAGTCGTCTCATAGTAGAAATGATCAATCTGCCATGGGATTTTCATGGAGATTGGAAGCTTGGTTTCCTTGAGAAGTGAGTGCATTGTAAGGGGGAGCCCTTGGGGCCAAGCTTCTGGATTCATTCGCTATGGATATGCAGTTCATGGGATCCAAAAGAATACTTTCTTTTCAGCCTTAGGATTTTGTCAATGTCTTCCATGTGATTGATTTTCAATTCTTTTCACAACACCAAGTGTTTTCCAAACTATTTAAAAAAAAATTCAAACAAACTGAACATCAAAAATCTGAGACAAAACTAGTCAAAATTGCTTCCGCAACGCATTCGCTATATTTTGAGCCACAATTGCTCTGATGAGCCGCATTTGAATCATTCATAGTCACAATTGATCTAATAAACCACATTTGGAACATCCCACATCGAATTCGCCATTCTGAGCTGCATTTGCAAGTTCAAACTGCATTCGCTATTCTGAGTCGCATTCGCCAGTTCTAGAACCGCATTCACCAAACTGAGCCGCATTTGCCAAACTAAGCTGCATTTGCCAAACTGAGCTACATTTTCCCTGTCGTACCGCATTCGTTGTGACGCATTTGCAAAAACATCATAACCATCTTCTCACTGTCAAAATAGAAACCAAACCTTGTCTTTTCCAGAATTACATCAAGTCTTCCCTCACTATTACTGTTTAAACCAAACACAAATTTTCTTAACTTCCCTTAAACATTGCATTAGGAGTACCATTTTAGGATCACAATAGGATTGCTTTTCCATTATTTGTATTGGTAACTCTACCATCTCCTTAGACACTTATTTTTGCAGATTTTAGGAGTAGACTCTTACCATCCATTGTCAAAACTTTGCATTCAATAGTAGGATATCATTGGACCCAATTACCTTTGCTATTTAGTCACAAAAATTTGTGAATTATTTCCCACTCAATAGTCTAGTGTGGAAACTTCACTTTGTCCTCTTTTAGTCATTTTATGGTCCATTGGTCTTTCAAACTTGAATGATTGCAAAAACTTTGTTTGCTCAATTTGTCCTCCTTAGATCCCTCAATAGTAAGTACATCTTAGGCTCCTTTAGTTGCATACCATTTAGACTCTCCATTTTAGTATCACACCATTTGCATTCACAATTATTTGTCCTCATTTTGGTCTCATTTGCACCTCATAAACATTCCTAAAGTTCCAAAAAACCCAAAAACATAGTGTCATATTTAGATCATTTTCCTCAAATCATCCCCAAGTTGAGAAATTTTTTTATGGTTGAAACTAGATTACAGAAAAAGAAAAGACTCATGGATTCCTTTGGACAAGATACCGACTTTCTTGGTTTCACAACTGACATGGATTCTTTCCCTAATGAAATGAAGAATACTTCTTATAACATGGGAAATTCCAACATCAATCCTTTCAGTGAGATGAACATCCCACCCTCGTCACAACATATTTTTGAACCATTTATCCATAGGGATCAAAATGGGGAAGTCTTTGAAGAAGAATTACTAGCCACTACTCAACACCCATAAGTAGTTCCCTTTGTGGAAGAAGTAGTCCTAAATGACTCGTCCAGATTCCTAGCCATGCTCCTTGACCAAGGGTCTAAGTTACCAAAGGGATTTGATCTTAAAGCTCTTAGAGAAACATCTCCCAATCCCTCTTCACACAATTCTTCCATGGGAGCTTCTTCACAAAATGTCATCAACACCATCAGTGCTACCTCCCTTGGTCATACTACTACCACAACCAACACCACTTCTATTGGGGGACCATCTACCACAACCCACACCACTTCTATTGGGAGACCATCTACCCAAATCAACACCCCATCACAATCCATCCCCCAACAAACATCCACCATCCCTCCATAAAAAATGGGTGCAACCACCTCAAATCTCTTTAGAACTTCATCTAGTTTCATGGGTACATCAACAAACCTATTATTAGGTTCCTCAAATGCCATGGCAACTAACTCATCCAACCCTTTTGGGAGAAATAAACGAAGAGTTTTCATTCAAGGCACCCAACCTAATTCCTCACAGGTTAATACCAAAATTCTTGTGAACCAAAACACCAATATTCCTCATGGCCACAATCTCTTATTTGGGCAAGGAAATCAAGGCGCTCAATCCTTCACTCCATTTGGGCATCAACAAGATCAAAATCAACAAGGCCCCCAATCCTTCACTCCATTTGGGCATCAACAAACTCAAAACCAACAAGGACCTCAAATTCAGTCCAACATGGCAGGATCTCACATCCCCACTTATGCCTCTAAATTTCATACACAACAGCACATCCCTCATCAAAACACTCATTTCCAACAATCGCCAAATCAAAATGGGTGATCCCACAAAGCTGGTTTACAATTTTTGAGAGGAACTATTTTTTGCTGAAATCACATATTTTTAGAAAATATAATGATTTAAGCTTTTAAAAGTTCCATTTTAAGGATTCCAATTGAAGAGGGTTTGATCAAACCACCTTAGATCAAACCCCCTTGGATAAAACCTCGCTAATTTTAAACCATACCTATAAATGAGTCTCCTTTACACCTATCAAAATGCTGATAAAAAATCACTTTTGATTTACCTTTTGGGGGATCAAATGAATTCATTTAAAATTTATTTCAAATTATCATAGTAGTCCTCGAAATGAGCTATCCCACAAATATAATTTTAATATGTTTTGGTTTTATTATGTATGTTTTTTTTAAGTTTTATTAAACATAGGTTTTTGACCGAAAATCAAGCTCTTTGTTTTGCACATGTGGAAAAATAGAAATTATCAAAATATTTTTTTGAAAAATATGTTCATGCTAGGTATTGATGTCCTTGATCCATTAAAAAAAATAAAATTGAATTTTGATACATACATAAAAAGTTATGTTGTATACAGTCCACCTATGTTTGAATTGCAATTGGTTTGACTTTGAAACTCTATTAAGGAAAAAATATTCAATAAAACACTATGAGACCAAATGAAAGTGATATATATCATAGTTACAAATATAAATTCAAAAAAAAAGGAATTTTATCCTTCATACAAAAAAAGTTATGTTGTATACGGTGAGCGTCACTTTTTAAAAAAATTGTTTTCTGGAAAAAACCAGTTTTCGTGGGAGATGGAAAAATAAGTGCAATCTTATTCAAAAAAATTGAAAAAAATATTTTTAGAATCTACAGACAAAATTTGATGAGACTCTAGTTTGCATCATCTTCAAATTCCTCACGGTTTAGCTGCCATAGGTGCCCGAATGTGAAGATTTAGTTAAAAATAATAATTTCAGTGTCTAGTTTGGCCAAAAATTGTAAACAACTATTGTGGGATCACCCAAATACACATTTTTCTCACCATCAACCGATTCCTAACCAACACATCTCATCACACCAAGTTAGCAACCAATCTATAACCCTCACGAACATGTGTGATGCTACCAACAACCCAATTGTGGAAGCACTCACACTCCAACTCACTGCTCTTCAAATGCAAGTAGAGACCTTGCAAAAATCCAAAAAAAAGTCTTACATGTCACATGACTTGTGTCCATATCCGTTCGACACAACCTTGTATATGCCACCCTTTCCTCATGGATATATGGTACCTCATTTTCCTAAATAAAAAGGCAAAACGAACCCTATTGAACACATAAGAGAATTCACCACTAGTTGCATGGACATTGCATATGAGCAAACCTATCTCATGAGACTTTTTTCTAGAAGTCCCGCAGGTCATGCACTAGAATGGTTCTCGCTATTGCCTAAGGGAATCAAAACATGGGATGAATTGGCAAACAAGTTTGTTGAAAACTATGCCTATAACATTGACACTGATATCGACATTGCCTCCTTATGCAGACTTACCCAAGAGGATGCAGGAGAGAATTTTATCCCATTTTTTCAAAGATGGAGAACCTTAGCAAGCAGATGTCTGGTAGAAATACCTGAAAAGGATAAAGTCACCATGTTTGTACAAAATCTCCTTGGACCGTTAAGGTATGGCTTACAAGTCCATTGTTGCACCACCTTTGTGGACCTTGTGCAAAAAGGTGTTCAACTTGAGAAAGCCTTGATTGCTAAAGGTGAATTAAAGTATGGTGGGAAAACCATCAACACCACCACAAATAATAACCCAAGTAGCTCCAATGACAAAACCAAATATTGGGTTAAGAACAAACACATCACCAATGATGGTGTGGTCGATGCAAAATCTGTGAATACAACAGGTCATGTACTCACCATCAAAGGAGTACAAAATCAAAATGCACCTATGACTACACCAACACGAATTGCAAATGCTCTTCAGAATAAGCCTGCTCAATCGAATCAAAGGCCACTACGTCAAACATGACAATTTCAAAAACGCACATACACCCCTTTGGGCGAGCCTATTGAAATTGTCTTAAAAAAGCTAATCCAAAATGGTATCATAACTTTGGAAGAACCTAGAGCATATGACCCTGGTCAATTCAAGCCATCATGGTGGGATGATAATGCCTTTTGTGATTACCACCATGGCAAAGGGCACAAGACTTCCTCTTGCCGCCAATTGTGAAATCTGGTATAGGACCTTATTGAAAAAAATACCATTAAGTTAGGAGGTCAACCATTTATGTCTAATGCGGATCACAAATCCATAAGAATCCATTGCAGCATCATGGTTCTAGAAAACCCTCCTCGTCTAGCACAAAGAATATCCATAATCAGGCCAATCATGTATGTCCCGCCTCTAATTATTCAGGTGGTACAATTATCAAAAAATTGCGAGCTACTGATGAAGAACAATGTGTCAACACTGTTATCGTTAAAAAGGCCCTTGATTGTAACGTTACAACACGCAAAGGCAAGGTCACCATCCCAGGTCCCTTGACACGACAGCCTAAAATAACCATCCTTGGTCTGTCTACTAGACAGTAAAATCCTAAGCTGGAGTTCAACCTCATCGAGCAGTTGAACAAAACACCCGCACAAATCTCCATTCTTGAATTACTCTGCATCTCATCCGCAGATAAAGCCATCTTGGATAAAGTCTTGCAAGAGTCTTCCATCCCGACCAACATGGATGTCAATAATTTTGAAAATATGGTCGGATATGTAACTTCGCCTCACCACATTACCTTTTCGGACATTGACTATTCCTCCCCTAAGCCATCTCATAATGATGCCCTTCGCATTGAGGTTTTTGTCCATAAACATAAGGTACGACGAGTCTTAGTACATGGCGGAGCAGGTTTGAACATCTGCTCTTTAAAATTGGTTAAAGCTCTTGGCTTCTTTGATGCATGTGTGGATGCTACCAAGAGCATTTTTCGTCAAGGCGTATGATGATGAGGAATGTGCTTCTAAAGGCGCCATTACAATTCCAATCCGTGTAGGACCTATTATTATAGAAAAAACATGCCAAGTCCTGGATCGTGATATACATTATAACATCTTACTTGGGTGCCCCTGGATTCACGCCTTAAAGGCCATTCCTTCCACATATCACCAATGTTTGAAGTTCCCTTTTGATAGTACTGAAATCACTATCCCAAGAGATCCGAATCCATTCCAATACTGTGCCAACCTAAGAGCCACTGCTGAGCACCAGGTACCCATCAATTGCGAAGCTTCAGCTTCCACCTCTTCCAAATACATTGACCCATCGATGCTCACCAAATCGTCCATCCCACCAAAATCTTCCACACCATATTCCTCGACCTCCATACCAAATAAAGACCTTTAGATCCAGGACCTTGGTTGTGGAGAATTCAAATTGAATATGGATTTTTGTATCACCACAATACCTAAGTCGCCTAAAGTCTATGGTAGATCGTGTTTCGCAATTGATCCCAAAACAAGTTTCAAGGTTCCGCCAAAAATTCTTTTTACACTATGGGGGGATATGGGTAATGAACTCATCATTGACATAGTTGACTGGATCTACAAAGACCCGGAAGAGTTACGTCCACTACTAGTGCATCTCTATGGAAAAGGCTATGATATCTGTAAGGCCCTAGGTTTTGATGGCACAAGTGGCCTTGGAAAGGCTAGCAATGGAAGAAGGGAACCTATTATCATTTATGAAAGACCAAGGTACATAGGGCTACGGTTTGACCAACTCAGAAATGACGATCAATGTACCTATGAACTTTCAAGGAAGGACGTAATGGCTACAGAAAGTGTCGAGACAAGCAAAGAATCCCTTACCGAAACTAACTCAAATGAATGGAAATGGGGATCTGAGAAAACCCTGAGCAACTATGATATCGATGAACTATTCTTGGAACCTGGTCAACTTCCCTTCGAAGAACGATTCTAACAAGAATAAAATATTGATCCCATTGACCGACACTCCAAAAATAAGGAACGTGTACACATTCCTTGGGATCCAGAAGAACATAAATTACTTGAACTATCCCACCCCACTCTTGAGCCCACCCATGAGCTTGACTTATCTGAACCTATTGTCCATATCTCTGAAAGGCCATCCAATAGTAACGATGCTGATACTTTTTTGCCCTATTATGACTTTGAGTTCGACTCATCATAATTGGAATATGGTCCATCCATCGCATTTGATACAGAAGTCAAAATTGACAACTTTTCCTTCACACTTGAGGTTTCAATTTGCACACTTTATGTATCTTCCCCATCCTTTACCAACACTGATGATGAGACTCCCCTTGTTTACCCACAACTAATTGACTGGGACCAACAAGAACCACTAGTGATGGATATCTTTCAGAATGATGAGGCAATAGCAGAATTCAAGGGGCTCCGAGAGGGCATACCGTGGGGTGATCACAAAATAGGGTTTTCCATTGATCTAGATTGTGCAGCTTACTTCGGGGAGACTTTGCAATCCTCCAGTTGCAAAAATACAAAGAATAAAATAGAAAAAGATTTGTGTTTAGGTGAAAACCGCAAGGCACCTTCTGACAACAAAATAGTAAAAATAAAGGACGTATCTGAAGGTGAAAACCTCTCTGAGGCACCTAAGGATGGAGGATTGGACTTTCTTCCCATAACACAGGAAAAATCAGCAATGCTCATTGAAGAAACCATCGAAGTTAACATAGCCACACCCGAGAATCCCAAAATGGTTCTCTTGGCTGCATCCCTAATAGAGGAAGAAAAACCCGAGTTCCAACAGTTCTTTGCACAAAGGAAGGTTAACTTCGCATGGTCATATTCAGACATGCCGGGCCTAGATCTAGAATTGGTATTACATCATCTCCCGCTAATCCCAAATATCAAACCAGTCAAACAAAAGCTGCAGAAAATGCATCCACAAATTGCATTACTTGTAAAGGCTGAACTAAAAAAGTTACTGGATGCAGGATTCATAAGATCAATTGACTATGCTGACTGGATATCCAACATCATCCCTATCAAAAAGCCAAATGGACAAATCTGTATCTGGATGGATTTCAGAGATTTGAATAAGGTTTGTCCAAAAGATGATTTCCCCTTACCAAATATAGACATGATTGTTGATCTTATAGCAGGATATGAGATGCTATCTCTCATGGATGGTTTCTCTGGCTATAACCAAATCCAAATTGCAACTGAGGATCAACACAAAATGACATTCACCTTCCCATGGGGAACATACTATTGGAATGTCATGCCATTCGGTTTGAAGAATGCGGGTGCCACGTACCAAAGAGCCATGACCACAATATTTCATGACATGATGCATATATTAATGGAAGATTATGTGGATGACCTTTTGGCTAAATCTTTGACATAGAAAGATCATCTCAAGGTACTAGAATTTTTTTTCAAATGGATAGAAGATTACAAGGTCCGTTTGAACCCAAAAAAATGTGTCTTTGGGGTCACTTCAGGCAAGTTACTGGGCTACATAGTTTCACGACGAGGCATGGAATTTGATCCCACAAAGGTAAAATCAATATTGGACATGCCTCCACCAAAAGGCATTAGTGAGTTGAGAACACTTCAAGGCAGACTGCAGTCCATCCAATGCTTCATTGCACAGTTGGTAGACAAGTGTCAACCATTTCAATACCTATTATGTAAAAGAATCCCCTTTGTATGGATAGATAAATGTCACACAACCTTCGAACAAATAAAAGAATATTTGCTAACGCCACCTATTTTAATGCCACCAATTGAAGGAAAACCATTGATCTTGTATGTATCTGCAACTACAAATGCACTGGGGGCATTATTGGCACAAAATGATTATGAGGTAAAAGAAAGATCCATCTACTACATCAGTCGCACACTGATAGGGTATGAGTTAAACTACACAACAATTGAACATGCATTCCTCGCAGTTGTTTTTGCTTCACAAAAACTAAGGCATTACATGTTGAGCCACCAAACACACCTGGTAGCCAAAATTGATCCACTAAAATATCTACTAAGTCGGGCAGCATTGACAGGCCGGTTGGTGAAGTGGGTCATGATATTGAGCGAGTATGACATACAATATGTTGAGCACAAGGTAATAAAATGACAAGTAATAGCAGATCAAATTGCAGATGCACCAATCCAAGCCACTCACCCACTAATAACTGGCTTTCCTGATGAATCTATCTTTCACGTAGAACCAGCCTTACCATGGAAGCTATATTTTGATGGATCCCACACCGGTCACGACTCAGGAGCTAGTATCTTGTTCATCACACCACAAGGGGATTCAATTCCTAAATCATTCTGGATTTCCTTCCCTTGTACAAATAAAATTACAGAATACAAAGCACTAGTCACAGGTCTCAAGATAGCAATTAAATGGAAAATTCAGACATTGCTCATATTCGAGGATTCCCAGCTAGTTATCAACCAATTGAATGATGACTATGAAACAAAGGATGAGAAGTTGCTTCCCTACAAGAGGATGGTGGATAGTTTCATGACATACTTCCAATTTATTTCTTTTGAACAAATCCCCAGGACACAGAATAAGGCAGCTGATGCAATGGCTACTATTGGTTCTCTCTTGGACATCCCCAAAAATGTGTCACAATTTGAGTTCTTAGTGGAACAGTTGTTGATGCCTGCATATGACATCCCAAAATCAGAAATGGTTTGTGAAATTTTCTGGTCCCAGTTCACCTTGGTACCAGGACATATATGATTATCTAAAATCTCATACCTTACCGCCCAACCTTTCCAATAACCAAAGAAAGTCCTTTATCTAAAAATTTTCCTGACATACCATCGTCAGTGATACCTTATACTGTCATGGCTTTGATAACACCCTTCTTCGTTGTCTCGAAACTGATGAAGCCCAAACAACTTTATGGGAAGTACATGAAGGTATATGTGGATCTCATTCGAGTGGTCCAACGTTAGCTAGGAAAGTCACCAGATTGGGATACTATTGGCTGACATTAGAAAAAGATGCTCTTTAGTTTGTCAGAGCATGTTGGAAATGCCAAGTGCATAGTGACCTCATTCATGCACCTGCGTAGGAGCTCAGACCGATCACTTCTCCATGGCCTTTCTAACAATGGGGACTCGACCTCATGGGCAAGATCCATCCATCTTCCTCTAACAGCCACAAATTCATAATCACTGCCACTGATTACTTTACTAAGTGGATCGAAGTTGTACCCCTCACTTACATCACTGGTAAGCAAATATCCAAATTTATCCTGAATTACATCATTTTCCAGTATGGTGTCCCACAGTCCATCATCACAGATAATGGAGCTCCATTCAAAAATCAGGACGTTCGTGAACTCTGTGAGCGATTTCATATCCAACACCATTTTCCACCCCATACTATCCACAAGGCAATGACCAAGTTGAGGCATCAAATAAAATAATTCTTTGCATTCTTAAAAAGACCGTCAATGACCTTGGCCGAGATTGGCACCTACAAATAAATCATGCCTTATAGGCTTACCGTACCAGCATTCGTACACCAACTGGAGCCACTCCCTTTTCCCTAGTTTACGGATCTGAGGCTATATTTCCCATTGAGGTCAAAATTCCTTCTCTTTGAGTCTCCTTGAAAGGAATGATCAATGATGAAGAGTATAGACAGTCTCGACTGCATGAGCTCGAAATGCTACAAGAAAGAAGACAAAATGCCCTAAATCATTTACAGGCATATCAAAATCATCTTTGTCGAAGCTATAACAAAAGAGTGATGGTAAGAAAGTTTGAAATTGGTGACTTGGTCCTCATGCAAAATCCAAGAAATCAGGTTGACCATGAAAAGCCTAGAAATTTTGAGCCAAATTGGCTCGGTCCTTATATCATTACTGCAAATTTTGGTTCTGGAGCTTATCAGTTGGCTACACCTAATGAAGAACAATTGATAGAACCCATCAATAGCTTACATCTGAGAAAGTTCTACACAACATCAGAGAGCTTGGCTAAAAACCTAAAAATACAAAAAAATTGAAAAACAAGAAAAAATTCGTCCCTTGATGAAAACCTTGCAAACAGGCGTTTTGGTGACACCAAAAAAATCAGAAAATGACAAAAATAGTAAAAAGAAATAAATTCGTCCAATAGTGAAAACCTGGCAAATAGGCACTTTGGATAAGTATCATGGTGAAAACTTGGCAAACAGGCGCCATGCATAGTCGATCGTTGCTCTGCCATCTATTGTTACTCTAATAGGCCCTTATCCACTTTTCAAAATCATGACAACCTGACACATTCACGACTTTCGTCCTTAGTCTTGTCGATTTCGTCCATGGTTAACATTTGGTTGACATCATCCCTTGCATCTCCTTGCCTTGTGCGTCGCGGTTTCTCAATTGCGGCGTTTGACATGGCTATTGCATCGCAACAGTACATATGCATCACAAATTGCCTCACTTGCGTTGCAATATGGTGATTGCATTGTTTCCCTTTGTGAATGCGCAAGCGAACAAAATAGCCTAGCTACCCATTGCACTTGCATCGCAATGCAAACAAATGCGATGAATGCGAAGGCAATTGCAGCTTACGCGACATCATTTTTTTCGCAACGCATCTGTTCAATCCCCCTTAAAACCTCATAAATGTATTAATTTTAAAAATTGACAAGTTGGATAGGGTACTTATCGGTGCCTCTGCGCCCTCGGGTCGTCGGAAGGTCCGCACGCGGTATCCACGGTGGGTAGTCACTAGAATCGCCATCATCTCTCTAAGCTCTGATCTCTGAAATTTCTATATAGAAAATGAGCAAATGACACTTGTATTTTCCTTTTCAACCTATTTATAGGCTGAAAATTAGGGTTTTGACCTGGTGGGTTTGTACTGGAGGCTCATTTCACTGCCTTAGACTGGGATTTTCGTTGACTCAACGTCCTCCATTCATGAAACTGATCGTGCCATTATTTTTCTGGTTATTAATTTGATTAATTGGGACACTTTCCAAAAAAATTCAGACCCCGGGTCGAAATTCAAATTTTTTTCCAAGGGGGCATAGGCACTCTGTACCTTCACTGGGGCATATTTTGGACTTGTTTTCTTTGCCACAATGCGACACGTTGCATTATGACAAAGAGGAGCAAATGTAGACACATAAAAATGACCAAAGCCTGCAAGCAATATTTTACCACCTTTCGTCCTAGCATAATTATGACATTTTAATTATGTTTCTAACCCACATTCAACTATTAATTAAATAATTCATAATTATTTAATTAATTCATAATTCTTCTATTCTTCATGATTATTAAATAAATAAATCTTACTTATTTATTTAATGTGTCACTAATTATCGAAGTCATCTCATAATTAAATAAAGTCTCATTTATTTAATTAATCCTTATCATTAATGTCCTCCTGATTTATTAAATAAACATATTTGAATATATTTATTTAATATGTCACTAATTCCTAAATCTTCTCTTAATTAAATAGATTCTTTAATTTATTTAATTAATTAACTACTTCTTCTAAATTAAATAATTATTTTTAATTATTTAATTGTTGTATGTGACACTTCCTTATTTTTAAATAAAACAATTTATTTAAAAATGTCTCACATAGTTAGCTGATTCTTCTTTTAGTAATTAATTTCAAAAATCAATTACTTGTTATCTCACAAAATCCGTATTTCGAATTCATTTAATTCAAAATGGAAAGATTCTTCTACAAATCAAGTAATTTCTAAAATTACTGATTTTCTAAAATCTCAACTCCTTATCTTCTGATTTTTGCTAATTTCTTCTCATTGTCACATAATTTATTCTTGATTTAATTTATTTAATTAAATCTTATTCACACATTTGGGGATTTTTACCCTAACCCTAATTGAGAGTTGCCATTTTTAATCTTAACCATTGATTCTAGGGCATTTTCTCAATCTCTCATTTCATCCGTCCGTTCAAGATTGCATTTTCTATAAAATAACAATCTTGTCCTCATTTTCGACATCTCTAATTATTATCTCTTAATCTCTTAATCTCTGATCAATCTTGTTTAAATCTTATTTCTTTATCATCTCTTGCATTTTTCATTTTAGCCACTTGGATTATAGAATTAATTTTCTTGTGCAAATACATTTTAAATCCTTCAAAGCATTGTTTAGGACTAGGCATATAGAGTTTGCTCACAAATCTGAGGGCATCCATTATCACAGCAAGCTTAAGGAGGTACAATGGAAATCAAGCATGGAGGAGAGAAGATTGGGTGAGACTGTTCTAGTTTCATTCATTTTCCCGTTTATCTCCTATGTGTTTCATTGTTTGTTGGATTTTATTTAATATATGCATGCATTATATGACTAACAAATCTATTTTGCAGAAATCCATTATTACAATAACCTCTACTACTTTGTGGTTGGGGGTGAGGTTCTCATTCTTGTTCTATATGTGACTTGTTCTTAACAGGTTCACTGGGGCTCATAGAGGAGTGCAAGCAGGACCTTGCAGTAGAGTTTGAGATGAAGGATTTGGGGCTTATGCACTACTTTCTAGGCATAGAGGTATGGTAGAAAAATGGAGAGATTTTCCTTGGATAAGGGAAATACTACATTAAAATATTGAGGAGGTTCGAGATGGAGGATTGCAGAGCCATGTCTACTCCTATGATCACGAATTGGAAGAAGGTAGACACATCCAGGGAGAAGGATGTAGACCCCACCTTATACAAGTAGTTGATTGGATCTCTCATGTATTTGGTCAACACCAGGCTATATATATACTTTGCAGTAAAATCTCTTAAGACCAATTCATGGTTGTGCCAAAGAGAGTGCATTGGACATTAGCAAAGCATGTGTTGTGATATTTGCATGGTACAATCGAGTATGGGATCATATATGCTCGAGGTGATGGTATCAAGTTGATAGTCTATACTGATGCAGATTGGGCAGGTAGTACGATAGATAGGAAAAGAAGTTTAGGGCGTTGCCTTAGCTTGGGATTAGGAGTTGTATCTTGGTACAATAGGAAGCAGACATCCATGGCTCTGAGTTCTGTAGAGGTAAAATACATAGCAACTAGCATGGTGACATGTGAGGTGATGTGGCTTTGGAAGTTGTTGGTAGCCTTGTTTGGTCAAAGGGTTGAGACTACAATGATACACTATGACAATTAGAGTTGCATCAGGTTGTTTGAGAATCTAGTGTTTCATGATAGGTTTAAGCATATAGACATCAGGTATGATTTCATCAAGGATTGTGTACAGTGGGGATTGTTCAACTACAATATATACCTATAGATTAGTAGGTAGCAAACATTTTGAAAAAGGCATTGGGGAAGGTGAAATTCATCTTCTTCAGAGATATGTTGGGTGTTATGCGGAACACCTTCCTTGCTAAGAGGGAGTGTTAATTTATTGTAGCTCGAACAGTTGTTTTCTCCATTCCCAAGAATTATTATTTAATTATTGAGACTTCTAGAAAGGAGTTAGTTAGAGATAATTAATTAATTAATTAATTGATTCCTGTAGAGACTTATAGAAACTAGTTAGTTAGGGTTTGTTAGAGTCTAATTAATCTTAGCCATTGATTGATATTAAATCACAGAAATTGGTTTTCCAATGATAATAGTTTAAAAGGTGATCAATGGGAATTTGGAGAACACACACACATTTGAGAAAGATTTGTAGTGATAGAAAATAAATTTAGTGAGAGAAAATAGTATTGCAGTGATAGCAAGGGCGTAGTGATAGTGTTGGAGGCAACATCAAT
Source organism: Sequoiadendron giganteum (assembly GCA_007115665.2). NCBI lineage: Eukaryota > Viridiplantae > Streptophyta > Pinopsida > Cupressales > Cupressaceae > Sequoiadendron > Sequoiadendron giganteum. The sequence continues at coordinate 535,991,515 of CM021106.1, read as the reverse complement.
GGAATTTCAGTAGGATAAATTAAGGGAAGAATTTACGGAGAATAATATTGTTGAAGCTCTGCCAATAAGAGGCAAGCAGTTTATGTATCTCTTGATTTGTTCAAGATTAATAAAATTCCTCATTTGCACTACTGGTTTTCCCTTTGAGGTTTTTCTAGGGACAATTTGTCCAAAATTATTATTTTAATTATTTTGCATGTTTTCTTCTCTATTCCTATGGTTTTTATTTGTGAGGTTGCAGTTGTGTTATTTTTCAATATTTGTTGTGAATTAATTTTTGGCAGTCAAATAATCTTATAGATAGGAGATTAATAATCAGTAACTGCAATATAATTTTGACACCCTTAAGAACCCACATGGTAATAGGGATGAGATCGATCTTGATGTAAAAGAATGAAAAAGACTCCGAACACCAAGAAAAGTAATGAGGCTGAAATAGCAGAGATGCCATGCAAAATCCAAGCTAGACAAGAGGAAACACCTAGACCAAAGAAGGAAGGCCCACCCAAAGTGGGAAGATATGACTCACAACAAATAGAGAAACACCACAAGAGGAAACAAATGACAAAGGTAGCAGACAAGCGAACCAACCATCCTCCAAACAACCCAAGGCACTAACATCAATAATAGAATTAGTTGAAGCAAACAAAAGGGATATCATATGCACATGTTTCTACTATAGTTTGATATATGAAAACAATGAAACAAAATTTCAAGCCCATGACCAATTTTCTAACATAGAAAATAAATTTGATGAGAATGATTTTAGTACATTAAATGAATGCATTACAATGTATAATTCAATTCAATATACACATAACTCAACATAATTTGAATCTTATTTAATTTTATTAAAATATATATAACTTTCTTCTAATGATTCATAAACCATTTGATTGATAACTCTAATTCCATATTTTCAGTGGATTCCTAAGATAGCTCTACTCATTATACTCTCAACATACCCTACCATGTTGTTAAATTAAGTTTTAATAGTACATAATATATAAATAATATAAATGAAATTACACATATAAGTAGAGAATAGGACATGCAATAAATGAATAACACCAAAGTTCAACAATTTTTTTTTTTTAAATTAATAATATAAGTAGCTAGCATTACATTACTAATCTCAATCCTGTTACATAGAGGTTCAATTTAAATTAGGTTAATATTGATTTTTTCTATAAATCTACAAATCCACCTCCAATCTACTTCCATTATTTAGGAACCTTTCAACTTTTTATTTATGTTCCCTTTGAAATAAATGATATTAAATTCTCTTGAACCAAAATAACTCTTATTGTCTTTCTTCTTTCCTTAAAATCCTTCTTTACTGACTCTTTGCAATGAACATGGATTTTGACTTAGCATATCCATTAATACTCTAGATACTATCCATGTTTGGAAGATAGAAATTTTCCTTGGATGGTAATTGAAAATCCTACTAATTTAACCATAATTATCTAGTGCTAAAAGGAAGATGAAGTCTCATAGCTCCAAGGCAAAGAAGGAACTTGATAACAAGGATCAAATAATTAACCTAATTTTTACCACCCATATTATAATGAAAACAATATGCACGTTCAAGACAATTTCATGCTATCAATTCAAGCAGAGACACATAAACCTCTTTCTATTCCTCCACCCTAAGTGACCTTCAATTTTTTATAATTGTCTCAAAGATAATATTGTACCATGTATAGAAATAGATAATTGACACTAATATTTCATTATGATATTTAAATATCCTACCAATATAAATCTTGAACATTCTCTAAATATGTGCACTCATTCTTTATCCTTTACGACACTTCTAGCATTTGTGAAAGTGAAAGTAATAAGAATCACTAGCAATAATAATTGCAAACAAATATTTTCTCCTTGTGATATGTAAAATTTTAGTATGATCATACTCCACAAATGATCTTAGACCATTTGGAAGAAAATAAATACTTATAGTTCATGTTATAAAAAACTTGTATCAATCAAATTGATCCTCTCTTTGATACTAGTACAATTGAAACATGAAAATTCAACTAACCTACAACGTAGCTGCAATTAAAATTATAACATAATTCCAACTAAAAAACCTACCTAATTTTAACATTCCAACCATATTTTGAATCAAGTCTCCCTATTTAAGGAAATTTTAATCTCCAAAATCCTTATAATTAATGAATAAGGGTTGGAGAACTATTCACCACACTAAGTTTTCTTGTTAAATATAATACCATATGACTAGAAATCACCTATCTTAATGTTTCATCTTCTCAATCTATTACATTATTCCCTAAATGCATGAATCTACATATCAACTCTTCAATTGTTCTTTCCAACTCTAAGACTAAAAATATCCCACTTTTAGTGGTCAAATGTTTCCCATTTTTGAAATATTACCCAAAGAATTTTTTTATTTTTCATTGTGAGAGTTCATCAAATACTTCTTTACCTTTAAGGAAAATTTATATTATTTATTCCTCGATAAGTAAACTATAACTCTTTCATATAGACATGGACTTATAAGGATTGTTTGATCAGTGTATAAGGAAATCATAACTAACCTTAATCTAGAAAATATCCAATATATAACTCACATTCTTTTGAGACTTTTACTAGCACATCATCCTTCAACTATCCAATGGAATAAGAGCATGACTGTTTTTTTAACAAATTTGTAAGAATTACAAAATACTCTTGAGTACAAATCAAATAAAACATCAACAAATTTACTTTTGGCCTACACCTAATTGTAGTCTTTTTTTTCATAGCCCTTGGCATTATTAAAATTTTGTTTTTAACATTTTGTTTTGATTCATTATATCCAAAGGTTAGGGAGGTGTAGTGATGATTGAATTTTGATAAATATTTTTAAATTAAAACTTCTCTTAAGTATCTTCATACTCCCAAATGGAAAGAAGGAGGGATCACGCGCATGTGAAAAGAGGGAAAATATATCAAAAGAGGTTTAGATTTTGTTCAGGTCAAGCTCCTCTTCATCTTTCTAGGGTTTCATGACAAAGTCACTTCTTCTCTACAAGTTTAAATGGTGATCAAGATTTTCAATTTTCCTAAGAATTCATGGAATGCAAGGAGAGCATTGGACTATTTTCATTAAAGACAAGGAGTTTAAGAAGAGTTTTAGAACCTCTTAGGCTATGGGTTTTAGTCACGCTCAACCATGTAACCATACAGAGTTAAGGACATGGATTTCATTATGCGTCAAGGTATGTACACTACCTTTTGTTTTCATGACCTATTGTTGATATACAGATGTGGCAGGAGTTTGTATGTCAAAGAATCTTCTATTTTTTGAATTGAGTGTGGTTGTTAAGAGTTTGAAATGGCCATATTGAAACCCTAAGCAAACATCAAGTCTGAAAGAATGGAAGAAACTTAGACCTTTTAATAAGTTATACACATATGAACATTTAAAAAACAATATCACTTTTGATGAGCCATATTGATGTATAGTGCATTTGAAATAACAAATTTCATTTGCATTTGTTGGAGAATTACATCCATCAAAGGTTTCATGTTCATTATGCACTAAGTAAAAACCAATATAGAGAGTCACGTGATAGTAAAAGGAGGTTCTATAAAGGTTTGTGAAAAGATCAAGGACCATCATGTAACATCTAATGTTGTTTGAAGTTAAATATTTTACAGTAGAGGGTTTTCCTAATGAAGTTATCAAACCTCTAGAGTATATAAGCAAGGAAGGATAGTGGTAATGAAAGAATATCCTTTAGACATATCACTAAAATATGGTAGCCATCTTGAAATATCAATAGGATAATATTAAAGATCCCAAAGGTGCAATCATCAACAAAGGACAACAAAATAAGTGAAGGGATGAACTTTTGATGTGATAGTCCTGAAGTCTAGATCAAGGGTAGTAAAATAAAAGAAATGCTAAAGACAAATTAAGAAAATTTCAAGCTCATAGGGTGAATGGACTAAACGTCGGGGCTAAGTTAAATTGGTTAAATTGTGGGGATAAAGGCTCCAAGTTCTTCAAGTTCTTAAAGGAAAAGAATGTGAAAGAGAAGATTGATCAAATATTGGATGAGGAGAAGATTTTCTCTGTAGACATCTAAATTTGACCACTTCCACATGGTCAAAATCGTCTACTCTATTAGTCTTTTTCATTAATAATGATTAAATAATTTATTTAATCATTATTTCATTTTCTGCCTAAGGTTCCTAAAGTATGTAATTGAATAATTAAATACTTTACCTTACACCTTTTCTTCTCTAAATTAAATAAATGAGACAATTTATTTAATTTAGTCACTTAACATTTTGATTAAAAATCAATTTTTAATTCCTCACCTTCTCTCTCCTTGTCACATCCTCCATAATCCTCATCTAATCTGGATTAAATAAATTAATTCATGATTAGGATGTGCACCACTTAATCAAGATTAGTGTCACATCCTCCATAATCTCCCACTTGCTTCTAATCTCTCATTAATTATCCTAATCTTGTGTTTGCACAACCTTAATCAAGGTCATTAGCCACATTTAGCATACCTTTTTAGTCAACCTATTTCACTTGCCTTTCTTGGCCTTGACTCCCTTTCCCATGTGAATTTTTAATTCAAATTTATTCATCCTAGGATCCTCTCTTCCCCATGTGAATTTTTAATTCACATTTTATCCTTCCAAGACTTACCCTATCCCCATGCAAGTTCTAGAAACTTTGAATTGTCATTTTACATGTGCCAAAGATTTCTAGAACTTTAGACTTGTCACATCACTCACATGTGGCAAATCCCCACCTTTTTGGAAACCCTCTCTTATCCATTAGACTCTCTCAAGCATGTGAATTTTTAATTCACATTTATTTCTCCAATCACCTTCCCATTCCCCATGGAGATTTTTGAGGAATTCTAAAAATTTTCAAATGTCTTTTTCATTATCATTTGGGGACAAGAAGTTCCTTTTTGAGGAAATCTCCTCATCCCCAAAGGTACCTACAAGGTACTTGTCCTTCCTCCATATCATGTACCTTCTTTCCACCTCACTCCCACATCATCTCACCCTAAGCCATCTTGCATTCCACATGTCAAGATGTGAGGGCTTGTGAGTCCTAAACTCACCATAGCCCTCCATCTTGGCTTTGTTGGCTTAATCTCAACCATTGAACTCTCTAGAGAATTCAAATTTCTCTATAAATACCCCCTCCTTCCTCTCATTTTAGAGATTAGACTTTTTCTACCAAAATATTTCCATTTTTTCATTTGCATCAATTAGCCATTTGCAAAAAAAAATCCATCAATCAATCAAGCCATTTAGCCATCAATACTTGCATTTTATCATATTGCTCATCTTGCATCTAGTCCCCTCCATAGCCATCCAAGGAGCACACAAATTTTCAAAGATCAAGGGCCAACCAAGGATTTTGTAGCACAAAGGTATAACTATTTACAATCTTTTTTTTATTTATCTTTCTTTGCATAGTCATTCCTTAGGCTAATCTTGAGGTGTATTTCTTGTGTTATTCTTTTTATTGTGTTATTAGTTAGTCTTGCATCTTATAATAGGAAAAACATTTAGAAGATTAGGCTCTCCTCCCAAGAATAAATATTAAGGCCATTCCAATCCTTCTTCAAGGGTCTCTTCACCTTAGAGGGTGCTCCTAAGGATGGTCATAAGGCAAGGGATCTCATATGAAGGCTCATCACACGGAAGATTTCATAAGAGGAATCTTCAAAGCTATCAACAAACTTAACCAGAGAGAAGATAAACAAAGCCATTGCTTCTATGAGTAATGATAAATCCATGGGATATGATGGGCTACGTGTTGATTTATACAAGTGTTTCTTAGATGGGTATGTGTAGGATCATGATGGGCCAAAAAGTGGCAATATGTAAGTGAGATATGATGGCCCATGTGGCTGACGAATTTTTTTTAACCCAAAATTGATGAAATGAAAAGGGTTTTTAAAGGATATTCTCAACTTTCCACCAATATAAATTATTCTTTACTTTGAATTTAATAAATAATTATTATTCATTTTCTATTTGAATTATGAATAAAGTCTTAATTGATAGGCTGATTGAAAAACATATATAGCTTTCAAACAATATCACATTTTTTGAATCCAAAACATGTGTCACATTTTATGCTTCACATACTATAGGATTAAAAAAATAAAAATTGAATTTCATGAAATTCTGACCCAGTTAAGGTGGTCAGACATACGAGTTTTTATATTTTTAAAAATTTGTAATAAAAAAAATCATAATTAATTATTTACTTGGAAAAAAATTACAAAAAAATATGCATCACATCGGGACATGAGTCATCTACTTATATATAAAATATTATAAAAAAATTATCATTTTATTGTGGTTAGGGTGGTCAGACAAACACCTACTTCTTATTTTTTTCCTGAAATTTAAGTACTACTGCATTGGAATTTCAAATTTTTACCAAATAGATTTTTTTTAAAAACAAAAACCTTGGTAGTTTAGAAACTAAAATCAATTTGCTACAAATTCTATTCTTACATATTTTTGAAATAATATAGATAACTTATTCAAATTTTTATGTCAAGTTGCCTAACTCTGATTTTTCTGAATTTTATTGCCACTTAAGGGCCTGTTTTTTCCATGATGATCCTACACATACCCAGATTGGGTATGCGATGATCTTCTATAGGTTTATGAGGAACCCTTGGTCATAGGGTCCTTGGGAAAAAAGATAAGCAATGGGATATTCAAACTTCTTCCAAGAGGAGGGGACAAGACCCTAGTTAAGAATTGGAGGCCAATAATTCTCTTGAATATATATTATAATGCTTTGGCCAAGGTGCTAGCTCTGAGGTTGACCAATATTCTGTCAAGGTTTGTTAACAACACTCAGATTGAGTTTGTTAAAGGAAAATATATCCTAGAAAACTTAATTACAAGTTGGGAAGCTATATAGTGGGCTAAAGCATCCAATCAAGATGTTATGTAATGCTCCTTCTACACTTCAAGAAATTCTATGATATGGTGGAGTGGCACTTCTTGAGAACTATCCTTCAAGGCTTTGGATTCCCCAACTAGTTCCGTAAGATGGTGGAAACCCTCTTAAAGGATACCACTTCCCAAGTAGATGTAAATGGGTCACCCTCTGAGGAGATCAAGCTTGAGAGGTCAATTTGACAAGGTTGCCCCTTGGCACATTACCTCTTTGATATAGCCTCTAATGCACTCTTCTATTTATTAAGGGATCACACAATTTCTCCCAGGATCAAAGGCATTAGACTATGAAATAAAATTGAGTTAATCAATGTGCAATTTGTAGATGATACTGCACTTTTCTTAGAGTTGGACAAGGAGAACATGGAATCCTTCATGAAGAAGATATAATTGTTTTGAAAATCCTTTGGGGAAAAAATATCCAATGCCGAATCCTTTGCCCCTAGGTGGGAAGAATCACCACCTGACTGGATTGAGGATTTTAACTTTCAGTGGGGTGGCCCTAGCTTGCAGGTGAGATATCTTGGTATTCCCTTTGTGGTTAACCCTAACCTTAAAGAGATGTGGAATTGGATAAGAACCAAGATTGAAAAGAAATTGGAAGGGTGGAATAGGCAGCATCTTCCCCTTGTAGGGAGGATATAGGTCTATCAAAATATTTTTTCCTCCTACAATATTTTTTTTTCTTCTATTTGGTTTTTTCTATAGTTATCAAGTCAATAAAATACAAAAAAGGAATAAGAAGATTTATGTGGTCTGATGGAGAAGGGAAAATATAAAATAACTCAATGAAATGGGAGTGGTTTTGTCTCGATAAAATGTATGGTGGCTTGGGCTTGAAAGACTCAAGGCTGCATGGTATTGCACTAGCTGCAAAGTGGATTGTGAAAGCTATGGTTGTGAATGAACCCTAGAAGGTACTAGTTCAAAATAACATTCGATTAGCAGTGCCCAAACATGCTAAGGCTTGAAAATTGCTACGCTTGAGTGGCATTCTTATGAGAAAATTCTCTATGTCCTTGTTTAGGTCATTTGTCTTCAAAAGCCTTTGGAAGGCTTGGGAGTTAATAAAAAAATGCTCATTTTAGGTCTAATTACATAACCATGAACACTAATGCTCAATGTCAAAACTAAAAATCCATATGCTGGAACCTAAAACATAATGGAACGCTCGTAGCTCTTCTGCAAGGTTGCTCAACCAAGAAATGGAATAAAAAAGGTATAAAAACCTTTGGTGAAATTTTGTTAGGTGGAAGAGTTAAAAGATGGAATGAGCTGGAAGTTGAGTTTGACCTCCCTCCTTCAAAATCAAGAACTTATTCCATGTCGATGGAGGCCTACAAAGATGCCAAGTTTCCCATAAATGTTGAAAGAGATTTGGACATTTCCAATAATATTGTTTGGAAAGATGGAGGGTCTATTATTGATCTTATAGATAAAATAATTTATAAGGATTTGGTCTATGGTACTTCCATCATTGATCATTTAAATAATTTTTGGGGAACTTCTTTGAATGAGAAAGAATGGCATAAAATACTATCTATTATTTGGTACAATGTTCTTGAGCCTAAAAAGGCTTGCTTTTAATGGCTTGTTCTTTTGTAAAGGATTCATTTTAAATCTAATAATGATGATATAGATATTTAAAATATTTGTAGAACACCTGAATTTGTAATGCATATTCTATTTGACTATTTCTATGCTTAAGAAATCTAGAAATTATTTTGCCGCAATCTTAAAATTTGGGACAATGAAGAAAGAGTTATTTGGAAAGATGTGTTATTGCTTGATAGAAAAATGAATAAATATTGTAATTTTTTTTGAATTATCTCTCTATTGAAATAATTTGGCAAGTTTGAAAATCAATAAATGATGATAAATTCAAAGGTTGTAGGAGGGCCGTTACTGACTGTAGTATAGAAAAATGCATCCTTTTACATTTTCTCACTTTTTTGGGCCCTCCTAGTTAAATTGGACTTAATTGTGACTTAATTTAGTGTTTTAAAGTGTATCCCTTTACACTTTCACACTTATTTGGGGCTCTTTTAATTAATTGAGCTTAATTATACCCTAATTGGCCCTATACTTCATTTACAAGCCCATTAAATTACATTTTTTGAAGGGGAAACCTAACATTAATTAATGCTAATACATAGTACTTCACATTAATCAATGGGTGTTCCAAGAATTAGGGCCTGGGACCCATTTTAAAATCATGTTTTGGCAGTATTTTTATGATCCTAAATTCAAATTTCAAAGGTCAACTTGTAATGTTTGAATTTCAGGAAATTAAGGATAAATGTCTATAAATACAAGGTCATTTTGATCAAATCAAGTCTAAGGAAGAATCTAATAAGAGGTGAGCTTAATGAGAGCCAAGATTATTGTCAAGAGCATTCAAGAGCATATTTCTTCATCATTTTCTGCAACATTCAAGATCTCAAGTTTCATGTCAGAGTTATGTTCATTCATGCATGCTTTTGGAGCTAACATTGTGATGTATGTTTGAAGATCTAATCCAAGCATTCAATTCAAAGATTCAAGTATCAAGATCCACATCCATTAAAGCCATTTCATCCAAGATCAATGTCAATATTTCAGATCTCCTAAGGTTTATCCAAGGGTTTAGTGAGTTTTATTTACATTGAGTTGTTTATTCATCATTCCTTTCACGCTATTTCATTTCATTTCAAGGTTTAATTTCAAAAATAGGATTTGACCAAGACAAAACCCCTTTCACCCAAAAACAAACATTTTTCCCTCTCTTTTTGTGTTGCAAATTTGTAGGTTCATAGGTTGAACAAAATTTGAAGATCTTAAAAGTGCAAAATTGTAAAGTTGTATTTGTTGTCACCTTTGTTGTCATCTCATGAAAACTCGGACCATGAGTTTATTTCCAACTATCTGACTGTGAAACCCAGAGGATTTAGAAGTGTAGATACATGAGCAGAGGATTTGAAAATCTATTTTGGAAAGATGAAGAAATACCCATTGTGCTATGGGCGAATGAGTCCTCAAACAACTTCTAGAAACATTATTTTGTAACAAGTGCACAAGATATTCCTTTATCAGATCTACTATAAGTTTCACTATTTCTATTAGTATTATGTTTCATCTGCAAAATAATCTCTTTATATGTCATGAATGAATGCATTTGGTATTTTTCAATCTTTCTCCCAAAACCCCTATTCAATCATTTCTATCAAAAATTTGTCTAAGGACACTTTGTAACCAAACAAATACTTTGAACTATTTTTGAGGTAAGTTTTAACTGTTCTCCACTTACTTGATTTGTGTGAAATAAATTGTGTCTATTAGATCTGTGTTTCATCTACCCAGATCTGGTCTTACATTTTAGTTTTGAGTTGATTTTATGTTTTATTTTCATCTACCAAAAGTGTTGTTTAGTCCACACACACACATAAAGGAAATTGCAAGATTCCTCAAATAATTCACTCATGTAAGGGTTGAAAGTGGATTTTAACTCGAGGGATCTCATTTCCTTAATGAAATAGAAGAATAGGTAGGTTCATTCACCCCATTTTCCCTTTCTATTTCTAGTAAGTTTGGTGAAACACCCCATATTTAGTATAAAATCATAGTGTTTTGAACCCTAACCTATTTTTCTATGTTTCACTGAGTCATCCAAAAGACTCACCTTTCTCATGGTTGAATTGCAGGTTTCACTACACATTGAGGTTTCCTTACCCAAGTTTGTGAATCTAATCAGGGATGGGTTGGTGAGGATTAGCAAAGATGCGATCAAATGCGTTCATGCTTGTGAGTTGAAAAAAGTAGAACAAAATATCTTTTTAAGGGCCTTGAATGAGTTCAAGAGGGACTTTAATGTAACAATTGGGGCACAATAGAGGCACAAGGGCCTGCCTCCTACCAGGTAGTAGTTTAGTGATGCACAATCCATTATTGGGGAAGTCAGGCCCAACTGTTTATAGGTTGAAGCAGGGTTGTTGAGCAACGATGAGAAGTGACACCTTATTTGGCATGAAATGTTTTGTATAATCTGAAAATATAGTGTATATAATTATATTCGATCGGTGAATGAAGGCAAGATGTAAATTTTGCAAAGACTAAAAAGTAGTAGTACCAATAGATGCATAGGATGATGCATTAAAATATAACATAAAATAATGATGTATTTTTGGTATAAACTGAGAACAACGGTAGAATACCAAGCAATGGAATAATATAACAGTTTAAAACCTTATTAATACAAAAAAAACTTTATTTTGATACTATGTTGATTCAACCTCATTCATTGTTATGTATGTATGTGCATAAGAATATTATAAGATATCAAATATACATTCTCAATAACCTTACATGGTATTGTAGTGTAGAAAAATTTATCCCTCTACATTTTCGCACTTTTTTGGGCCCTCCCTACTAAAATTGGGCTTCTTTATGCCTTATTTGGTCCTATTTTGCATCCACAAGCCTTATTTAATGCATTTTTTGAGGATAATCCCAACACATAACTAATGAGCAATCATAATTTAATGATTTTTGGTTGCATGTGCTAGATTTAGTGATCTGGGACTCATACACCACCTTGGGCGTATGGGTCCCACCTAAGTTTCAAGACCTGGTCTTGAATTTGGCATAGAACATAGTATTTCTTAAAATTTATGTCTCAAGCCTAGGCTATTGGGACTCATACACCCCAACTAGCATATGAGTGACTTAGCTTGGACCTATTTTGAATTAAATTCTTGGTGGGATTTTATTCTCCTAGATTTGATGTTGTCTTGTCGTGTTGTAATTTCAAGAAATTTGGCATAAACAAGTATAAATACAAGATTATTTCACATAGTTTCATCCTAGAACTTCATAAGAAATCAAGATCACTTACCCAAAATTTCAAAAGATTTTACAAGAGAATTCAAGAGCATTCAAGAGTTGATTATCAATAATTTTGGAGCTATATTCAAGAATCAAGCATCATGTCAAAGTCATCATTTTGAGCTAACATATGTGATGTAGGGTTTTATGATTCAAGCAAGAATTCAAGTCAAGATTTGTAATATTCAATCAAGAGTCAAGATCTACATTCATGGTAGCCATTTTATACAATATTGCAGCCTTTGTTTCAAGGTTTTGGTGAGTTGCAACATAACATATTTGTTCATTCATCATTCCTTCATTCTATTTCATTTCATTTTTAGGTTTGATTACCAAATTAGGGTTTGACCAAGGAAAACCCCTATCCACTAAAAAACACATTTCCCCGGGTGATCCCACAATAATAGGTTACACTTTTTGGCCAAACTTGACATTGAAATCAACATTTTTCACCAGATCTTCACTTTCGTACGCCTATAGAAGCTAAACCATTAAGAATTTGAAGATGAAGCAAACTAGTGGTTTGTGATATTTTGTGTTGAGAATATAATTATATTTTTTTAAAAAATTAAAAAATAAATTGTGAATTATTTTATGTAGTTTTTAGTAACTTATTTTTTTTACTAAACATCATTTTCAAAAACCGATGCTTACTTTCAACTGCATAACTTTTTGTATAGAAAGCATACAATTATAATATTTTAAATACAGTGTTTTCACCCCATTATCTAGTGGATGGATATTTTTTCATAATTTTTTGTTGCATATATATTTTTTAATTAATTTTCTAATTTAGAGTGATTATAATTTATATATATTATACTTTCAGCTGCATAACTTTTTTTGTATTCATTTGAATTAACTTATTCTTTTTTTGTTGGAATAAGGACATAAATAGCTAGTTTACATGCATTTTTAAGAATATTTTTTCTCTTTTTTCCTATTTTTCTGTATGTGTGAAATAAAGACCTCGATGTTCATTGAAAACCTACATTCACAAGAAATAAAAAATAAATATAATAATAAAATTAAATATATTTAAAATTATACTTTTTGGGAAGCTTATAATAAGGACTACATGTTTACAAAAAATTAATTTTAAATAAATTAATTTGATCCCCTAAAAGGTAAATCAAAAGTGGTTTTTTATCAGCATTTTGATAGGTGTAGAGGAGACTCCATTATAGGTATGGTTTAAAACCAGTGGCTTTATATCCAAGGGGGTTTGATATAAGTGGGTTTGATCAAACCCTCTTCAATTAAAACCCTTAAAATGGAACCTTTTTAAGGCTTAAATCATTATATTTTCTAAAAATATGTGATTTCAGCAAAAATCAGGATGTCCCAAAAAGTGTAACCCATTATTGTGGTAGTACCCCCCCCTCTCTTTGATGTGTGATTTACATATTTAGGTTGAAGAGAAAGATTGGATAAAGTTTTCAAAGTTGCAAAGTTGTCACATTTCTTGCAAGATTACAAAAAGTCACCTACATGTCAGAATTTAGAGTTTTAGACTAGAAGATTGGAAGGGAGGGAAGATATAGAAGAGCACTAGAGGATACTAGATTTTTATATCAACCCTAATACTAGGACTAAATCGCCACCTTGGGTGTATGAGTCCCAATATACCATTTTTCAGACATTTTCTGTAGATCTTCCTTTACCAATTGTAGATTTTTAATTCATCTTGAAACCCTAAACTAGGACTAAATTTCCTAGCCTATCATATGAGTCCAATGTGCATCAAAAGTCATAATTTTAGGATTATAGACCTTGTTTCAAGAATCTTCAATTCTCCAGGTGCATCTCTATTCATTCTGAGTCCATTACTCAGATTTTGAGTTGGATTTCCTAGGTTACATAGCTAGATTTTCATATCATTTTCATTTCCTTCTTTTTAAGCCTTTGCTTAGTGGTGAACCCCCTTTATTCTTTAATCACACCCAAGGAGACCTTATAGAAACCCCTTCTCTCAATTGAATCTTTAGATTGAGATCTTTAGGGTTTCCTTGAATAAACTAGAGCAAAATAGGGTCCCCTAAGTTTTCTATCTCCTAAAAGGTGGGCACACCCTATTTCCTTTATTTTAGATACTTTATCTAATTTATGAAAGAATAAAACCTTGCATTGTCAAACTAACAAAAAAATATATAATAAAATATAAATAGGATTTCTTGCATTAGTTATATGTTGTATCAACATCTTATTTTGTTACTTATAGGTATATCTAAAATAACACCTCAAGAAAGCATGTGTTGACCTATTAGAGCCTAAATCGTTTTTCCTTACCCACCATAGTTATTTGTTCAATATTTTTCTAGAAATCATAAGTTTCAATGATTTGTCCTTGAGTTTGACACCATGGAAATCAGGAAATGCTTACCTTTAGGGACTTAAGAACCTACAAATTTGATCACCATAAATTACCATGATAAATTAATTAATAATCCAAAGTTCTTTTCAAATACCTAAACACTCTCTTCACCTTTATCAAATGTTCCTTACCTAGCTTTTCCAACAACATACTTAGAACTACCACTACTTGACTAATTCCTAGTCTTGTATAGACAATCACTTATATGAAAATCCCTACTACATTAGCATATAAAAAATTCCCCACTTCATATAGATCCTTCTTGTATTTATGACATTATTTTAAACTCAATTTTGTTCCATTTAGTTTCTTGACATACATAACATTTCATTATCTTATATTTCAATCCTTTGAAAAATAGTTTCAAGATAAATCCTATAGTTTATCCATAGTTTCATATTGGGATTATCTATGGATATCTCCATACCAATTATATATCTAGTAGTACCTAAGTATTTTATATCAAAAAATTTAGATAGTTGAGTTTTAATTTATTGGATTAATATCTTATTGTCTCCAATAATTAAAATATATTTAACATATAAACTAATAATTATAATGTAACCATTTACCTACTTGTAACATATATGATTATTAGAATTACTTAGACCAAAGTTTTTATTCTAAAAAATATGAGTCAAATAAATGGTTCAACATACATGAAACTACCTTAATCCATATGATGGCCTTTCTAGCTTGAAATCTATATTATCTTTATCTTTCACCTTGAATCCTTCAAGTTGTTCCATGCATATTTACTCCTTCATATCCACTTTAAATTATTTCCTTATCATCCATCTTGTCTATATCAAGATCATTCTTTATAACTATACATAACAACATCCTAATCGAAATCAACTTAGCTATAGGAGAAAATATCTCATTGAAGTCAATTCCTTCTGCTTGGTAATATTCCTTTTCCAATAATTATGCCTTATAGAACTCAAGTGATGTATCCACTCTAATATTATTCTTAAATTAGCAATTGTATCCAATGGGCTTACTATCCTAAAGAAAATCAACAGAGTACCATTTCATTACACAAATATCCTTATCCATGGTACTCTTCCAAGAATTTTTCTTTTGAAGTGAGATATTCTTCATAAAACTTGATTCACTATTTATTCAAGGGAGGAAACATAAAAATGTCTAGTGGACTAAAATTTCTTTATGGACCTACTCATAATTACTAGTCAATAATTTCCTACCACATCTATACATTATTATTATTCAAGGTCTGTGTAGTGTAGGAAAATGTATCCCTTTACATTTTCACACTTTTTTGGGTCCTCCCTATTAAAACATGGCTTCTTTATGCTCTAATTGGTCCTATTTTGCATCCACAAGCCTAATTAAATGCATTTTTCAAAGGATAATCTTGACATTTAACAAATGACAAATCATAATTCATGTTTTTGGGTTATGTGTTCTAAATCTAGTGGTTTGGGATGCATACACCACCTTGGGTGTATGGGTCCAACCTAGGTCTCGAGACTTGATTTTAAACATTGTATTTAAATTAACACTTCTTGGAGTTTGTGTCCTATGTTTAAGACACTGGGACTCATACAACCCATCTAGGTGTATGATTCTCGCTTTAACTAGGACCTATTTTAAATCAAATTCTTGCTGAGATTTTATTATACTAGATCTGATGCTAGCTTGTAGTGTTGTAAATTTGGGAAATTAGGCATAAACAAGTATAAATACAAGATTATTTCACATAATTTCTCCTAACAAGATCTAGCAATTTCAAGTATTCAAGTATCCTAGAAATTTTGAGATCAAGAGAGAATTCAAGAGTAAATCATCAAGTATTTAGAGTGGCATCAAGATTCAAACATCATGTCAAAGTATTCATGCATCATGTGTGTTTTTGAGCTAACATTTGTGGTGTAGGTTTCATGATTCAAGCAAGCATTCAGAATCAAGTTTCAAACATTCAATTAAGAGTCAAGATCTACATCCATTGAAGCCAATTCACATAAGTTTGAAACCTTTATTTCAATGGTTTGGTGAGTTGCAACATTATATTTGTTCATTCATCATTCCTTCATTCTTTTCTATTTCATTTCAAGTTTTGATTACCAAAATGGGGTTTGACCAAGGCAAACCACTATTACCTAACACCAACATTTTTTTCCTCTTCATGTGTGATTTTAGATCTAAGTGAATTAAAGATTGAAGATCCTTTGAAGATTTTTTTTCAAAAGTTGCAAAATTTGTCAAGAAGTTGTCATCTTCAAGGAAATTCGCCTATAGGCCAAAATTTAGACTCTCAAATCTGAATATCAAACAAGAAGAAAGCTAAAAAAGGTCACTAGAAGCTAAAAAAATATCAAAAAAACCATAGTAATAGTACTAAATAACCACCTTTGCCATATGCGTCCCTATATATCCCTTTTGGCATCTTTCATTGGATTTTGATCAATCACCAAGAGATTACAGATTCTACCTAGAAACCTTAAACTGGGACTAAATCACCCTGTTTGGTGTATTAGTCCCAATGTACTTCAAGACCAATAATTTTCAATATTTTTAGACCTTGTTTAGACATCTTCACTCCTCTAGGAACTTTTCTATTTCTCTTTATTTATCAGTTTGATTACATGCTTTTAAGTTTCTAGGGTTTAGTGCATTAGAGTTTGAATTTCTCTTTTGAAGCTTCATTTTAATGGTGAACCCCCCATTTAATCACACCAAGGAAACCTCCTAGTAGTCCCAAACCTTCCCTCAATTGAGTCAATTGGTTGAGGGATCTTGGTTTCCTAATAAATTGAAGTGTGAAATAGGTCCTCAAATTTGTCCATCTCTTGGATGGTGGACACACCTATTTCCTTTCTTTTTAGTTTGTACTATATGTGCTTGCCTCATATTTTCTAAACTATCATTCTAATTATGTTGCTTTGTTTCCAATTAATTTTTCAACTGTAATTTTAATTCAATTGAATGTTTTCCTTTTTTTAACCTTTTGACTATGCTACCTTGGTCGAGACTTTAATTTCTCTAAAATTCATATTATTTGAATAGATAACCTTTAGTGTTTTTAGATTCTAAGATTTTTAGCCTTTATTATTCTCACCATAATGAAGAAAATTTAACTTTTCATATTGAAATAAATATTATTCCAGCTCTCTTTTGACACATGAAAAAATTTCTCATAGCCAAAGTCCTTCAAATGTGTTATAACAAATTTTCTACCTATTCACAATTCATATGGTGTTTTCTTCTCTAGAGAAAAATTAGGAAACCTATTTTTCAAGTAGAATGGGGTAATCA
Source organism: Sequoiadendron giganteum (assembly GCA_007115665.2). Taxonomy (NCBI): domain Eukaryota; kingdom Viridiplantae; phylum Streptophyta; class Pinopsida; order Cupressales; family Cupressaceae; genus Sequoiadendron; species Sequoiadendron giganteum. The sequence goes on along the minus strand of CM021106.1, from coordinate 535,974,024 downwards.
ATACTTCAATATAAAAATATTGTCCTAGAACAATACTAATCAACATACTTTTGCATTTGATCTAGAAATACTTTGTTTAACCTCGTATCCACTTTACTATTTTGCAATCTATAAGTTTTTGTATTTCATTTAGTAATTATAGTTTTTCTATAGAATTATTTAAAATTCTTGCAATAGAATTCACCACTACTATTAATAATAAATAGAGAAATAATATTGGATTCTGTATCCATATGAAAAAATTCATCACTATTTATCACCTCCCAAATTTTGTATGTTCTATATGCTTCCTAGAATAAATGGTATTATATTATATTTTCTTAACACAATGCTAAAAAAATTCAATACCAATATATCAACAATATCATCTACCATATTTTTACTTCCCAATTTGTTGAAACCTTTTTCACTCATATTTAGCATTTTGAGATGTCACAACAACTCTAAATACAATTGAGTTATATTGGCACCCTATAACAATTTTGATGAGTCCATCTAAAAGAGAATAGCACCACACTTATTTTTTAAGAATCAGGTTGCCTCTTACCAACTTGCAACCTTTACCATCAAAAGTAACATAAGGTTCCTATCCAAAAATTGAATATGCAAAATATTTGAGAGTTCTCATATTATTCCATCTATGAAGGTAACATTTACCTTTCCTTAATTATTTTCAAGGAGTTGTTGTCACTAAAAAAATCATAATTTCATCATACTTTGTGTATCCATAGTATCATTCCCTATGAGGTGTCATATGATTATACGCACTTGACATAACCAATTGTAGTGTAGAAAAATGTAACCCTTTACATTTTCTCACTTGTTTGAGCCCTCCTAATTAAAAATGGACTTAATATTTCCTGAATTCAGTGTTGTTAAATGTACCCTTTTGTACATTTACATGCTTATTCGGGCCCTCTTAATTAAATTGATCTTAATTATGCCTTAATTAGCCCTTTAATTTATTTAAAAGCCTAATTAATTACATTTTCCGAAGGGGAAACTGGACAATAATTAATGCCTAAACATAGCACTTCACATTGAGCAATGTGTGTTCCAAGAATAGGGACGTGAGACACATTTGACCATGGGAAAATGGGTCCTCCCTAGGCTTTGGAATCCATTTTTAAATCATACATTTTGGTGGTATTCTTATCATCCCAAATTAAAATTTCAAAAGTCGGCTTGTAATGTTTAATTTTCAGGAAATTAAGGATAAATGACTATAAATACAAGGTTATTTTATCAATTCAAGACATCTAGCAAGAGGTGAACTTAACAAGATCAAATATTAAATTGTTAAGAGAATTCAAGAGTAGTTTTATCAAGAATTTGTTGCAGCACTCAATATCTCAAGCATCATGTCAAAGAAATGTAGAATCATGCATTTTTTTGGAGCTAAAATTGTGATGTAGGTTTCATGATCAAATCAAGCATTCAAAGTATCATTTCAAGCAAGTTTTAAAGTTCAAGATCCACATCCATTGAAGCCATTTCATGCAAGTTGAAGATTTACATTCCAAGGTTTATTCAAGGGTTTGTTGAGTGGTAACATATATTTTTTCATTCTTCATTCCCTCTTTAATGCTTTTATTCATTTCAAAGTTTGATTACCAAAATGGGGTTTGATAAAGGAAAACCCCCATTCACTAAAAAACAAACAATTTTTCCCTCTCATGTTGTGTTGGAAAATTTAAGTTAAAGAAGACTTGAAGATCTTTTGAAGAGAAAAATTGAAGAAATTGTCAAAGTTACAAAAGTTGTCAAAGTTGTCATCTTCTCATGGAAACTAAGATCCTAAAGTCATTTATGACATTTTGACTTTGAAACCTAGACAAATTGGAAGATTCAGATTTGTATCAGAGGCTCTTGAAAGCTACAAAAAAACCTTGCACTTGGATCCTTTCACCCATGGGTGAATGAGTCTTGGGTCTGCTTTAGAAAAGAACTTTTGATGACTGGTAAACATCATTTTTCCCTTCTCTGATCTATTATTTTCTTTTAGTTTTGTCAATATTGAGCTTAATATTGCTATTTCAAGTGCTAGATTGCATTTTGGTATTGATTTTCTATTTTTAGTTTTTCTCTCCAAAGTCTTGTTTGACCTTGACCCTTGTCCTTCAAGCATAAAAAGAAACCAACATATTTCCCCCATTGAATTGATTCACCTAAGGGTTGTTATTCAACTCTTTGTGTGGATATCATTTCTTGAATGAATTGAGGAAAGATAGTTTACCTTAGTTTCCATACTTTGTATAATTTTAAGGTAAACACCCTATTTTTCACCTTTTCATTTTGGTGAACCTGAGTATTTGAACATTCTAATTTTTGATTTAGAGAGCATTCAAACCCTAGATCAAGGATTTGAATTAATTTATTGCATTTAGGGTTTCTAAATTTTACTTAAAGTTGCATTGCATTTTAGGTGTAAACTTGTATTTTGCATTCATTTTAAATTTAAAAATTCAACAAAAATTGTATGTTATTAGATTGATTTTGCATAGTATCTACATAATAGCATACTTTTTTTAGTCACTTAAATTAGAAAATTGAGTCAAAATTCCATTTCAAAATGTGTCATATAGTTCATCATTTGTCATTAATTTCACTTGCATTTAGACATTAAATTTTAGAAAATTATGTCATAGAAGTTACAGTCTAAGACCTGGAATGAAGAACACATTAAACAACTCAAAAATTGTGTTTCTCATTTTTAAAAACCCTGAATAGAGACCCGTTCACCCATGGGTGAATGAGTCCTTTAGAGCCTTTGAAAACAAGATTTTTTGAGCTTTTTTTTATAGTTTATTGCATTTCCCAAATCTATTGGTAATCCGCTATTTTAGTCTGGAAATTTTCAAGAATTTTTGTTTTATGCATCTAGGTCTAAACATTCGTTTAGTGTATCCATTTTTAAATCATTCCAAAATTATTTCAGCAGTGAAAATCATCATATCTGGAAATTTTTACATTCCCGAAGCTTTGCATAATATGGATAAAAGTACTTTTCAAATTTGGATACACAATGTTTACATTCTTGAAGCTTTTCATAAATTGGATAAAAGTACTTTTCATTTTTGGGTACATAATATTTACATTTCTAAAGCATTGCATAAGTTGGATAAAAGTACTTTTCATTTTTAGGTACACAATGTTAGTATCTTTCCTTTCCAAGTATGCCAAGAAAAATCTCATCCACAAGCATGTTAGTCATTCTCCCAACATTTATCCCACTTATGAGAATTTTTTGTTTGCAAAGAAAAAGTTCATCTAAAAGCATGTTAGTCATTCTCCCAACATTTCTCCCACTTATCAGAATGTTTTAGTGAAATAGAATACAATAGTGGACAATCATGAAAATCAAATTTGGTCTTCTCCCAATATCTCTCCTATTTGTGAAGAAGATATTTTGGTATTAGAAGATGTGATCAATGAGAGTTATGATCTAATCCTATTTTTTTCTCTTCCCATACCTCTCCTACTTGGGAATACATTGTTGGATACAAGGATGAGACCATTGACACATACCCTAATATCACTTTTCCTATTTGTGAGAATGATTTGATACAAGAGAATGGAATCATTGATAAACAACAAAATCCAACCATTGATGGCTCCCCTACTTGTGACAAAGTTATTTTAGAATATCCAACCATTGAATGTCATTAAAATCTAGTTTTCTTTTCTCCTAAAACTTCTCCTACTAGGGAATATATCATGGTGAAAGAAAATAACAACAGGGTATGTGCAGGATCATCATGGAAAAAATCGGCCCTCAAGTGGCAATAAAAATTCAAAAAATCAGAGTTAGGCAACTTGACATAAAATTTGAATAATTTATCTATATTATTTCAAAAATATGGAAGAATATAATTTTTAGGAATTTTAATGTAGTTTCTAAACTAGTAGGTTTATTTAAAAAAAATAAAAATCTATTTCGTAAAAAAATGAAATTTCAATGCAGTAGTACTTAAATTTTAGGGGGAAAATAAGAAGTAGGTGTATGTCTAACCACCCTAACCACAATAAAATGATAATATTTTTTACAATATTTTAGATATAAGTAGAGGACTCATGTCTCGATGTGATGCATATTTTTTTGTAATTTTTTTCCAAGTAAATAATTAATTATGAATTTTTTATTACGACTTTTAAAAAATATAAAAACTCGTATGTCTGACCACCTTAACTTGGTCAAAACATCATGAAATTAAATTTTATTTTTTGTAATCCTATATTATGTGAAGCATAGAATGTTATGCATGTTTTATATTAAAAAATATGTTATTCTTTGAAAGATATAGATGTTTTTCAATCAGCCTATCAATCAGGACTTTAGTCTAATTCAAATAAAAAAATGAATAATAATTATTTATTAAATTCAAAGTAAAGGATAATTTATATTGGTGGAAATCTGACAATCTCCTTTAAAAACCATTTTCATTTCATCAAATTTGGGTTAAAAAAAAAGTCGTCTGCCACATGGGCCATCATATCACTTACATATCACCACTTTTTGGCCCATCATGATCCTGCACATACCCAACATTGACAATAGTAATGTGGCTTCATTAAATAAATATGATGAGCATTAGGATAAGTCTTTTAAGGTGATGAGCATTAGATCTCCCTCGAGTCCTCTAATTCTTAAACCTCCTACAAGTCCCTTAATTATTGGACCTCCTAAGCCTCAACTTATCCTCTACCCACCCTCACATCAACATGGAGTTCAAAACAAACCTAAACTTATCCTAAGACCACCTCAACACAATTTTTCACAACAACTGTGTTATAATACCATTTCTCATACATATAACACTAGAAATAATCAACAATCACAAACAAATCCAACATCCCTTCCATTAGCTCAACCATATCTTTCACCTGCACCTAATATCTTGTAGCGTAGTGGTAAGGAGTATGATCTTGTGGAACAACTTAAAAACACTCCTGCTAAGATATCCTTATGTGATCTTATTCAAGCCTCGCCTAGTTATAATAGTATGCTTTAAACATATTTACAACAAGTTCCTACCCCTCCTAATTCAAGAATGAATGCAGACATTGTTTTGCACCAAAGTGAGCTCCCTTCTTTGGAGGTGCAAAAGAAATGAAGCTTTCATGATAATAGTTATTGTTAATAGGACTGGGATAAAGATAACCCTTTTTTATAATAGCTCAACCCTTAATGTGTGTAGCATAAACCTTTTGGACAAGATTGGAGTAGACAAAAGCCAAATTCAACTTGACACTTTATCTATTCATGGGTTTGATAATTTAGGAAAACAATCGCTTTGTGTGATCACATTAAACCTACTACAATTGGAAAGGCCACATTGAAAAATCCTATTCATGTCATTCCCAATAATCTTTCATATAATCTTCTCTTGGGTAGACCTTGGATTCATGCAATGAATGGGGTGCCTTCTACCCTTCATTGTAAAATGAAGTATGTCTACAACAGAAAAGTGCATACAATCAAGGCCAATCCTGAACTAGAAACTTGTTTGCACACTGAGAAAAACACATAAAATCCTTTGAAAACATTGACACCAACTACACAAATGGAACCTATGCAAGAGAAAGAAAAAGAAAAGGATATTGACGAAGTTACAAAGTTATTGAATTATGACTGGGGTTCCTTAGATTTTACACCTACATTCATGGGAGAATGCAAGATCATAAAAAATAAAATTGAAAAGCGAAAAGAACCAACAGTAATTTCAATGCAAATTTTGAAAGCATCCACTTCAACCACTTTTTATAAGAAATGGAAACATACACACCAAACTTTGATGAAGTTGATTATGAACAACCAAGGAATCCAAAAAAATGGAAAATCTTTATGGAAGAGTTTATGAAATTTTGAAACAACTTAGTTATAGTGGAAAATGATGGTGTGATAGAGAAAAAGGTATCTATGTCCCTATAGAGAATAACACATAAGAAACCACTAAGGGTCTTGGTTATTATCCTTCAAAATAAATAAAAGCATAAAAAAATCCTTCACTCAATACCAACACTACTACAAAAGATTCTTCTAAGAAAACATTAGCTTTGGTGCATCCCGAACTAATAGATACTAAATTTGGGAATATCTCATTAGATATGCATAAAATTGATACTTTGTCTACTCAAATGTATAATCAATAACATTAGATGTTGCTCCTTGTCATGTGGTATTTGCAATATCATAGCATATTCACTACATGCATAAGGGTATAAACTTGGCTTTATGCAATCATATTTTTCTTTTCGCAAGAACCAACATATCATCATCAATTTTCAGCCCACCTTTTTCCCTTGGGGGGCAATGGGTTAGGTAGCCTTATACTAGTATGGCACTAGTCATTGCCTCTTTTGGGCTAGTTTATCACCTTCCATGTATATATAAGAGAAAGCTTGGGATGTGGATGGCATACCTTAAGTTGGCTCGCATGTGATGTACTATTCGTTTTATGTTAACTTTAGTGTTACATTTTGGGGGCAACCCCTTTTTCATGGTGTAGCTTCATTTGGAAACATATGTTTGGCATGGGGATTTACAAATAAGATCTCATGTATTCTTTATTTTTAGAATTTATATTTTTCTACTTTAAATTAATTTCTCACAGCATGGTGTTTGAAATTTCTTTAAAGTGGGGGCATACATTGACATTATCATTTTTGGATATCTTGGACTATATTCTTATGTTTCATTGTGCAGTATTCTTACTTCTTGTGATGTGTCTTCTTCTTGGTGGTGTCATTGGGTTTGATTTCCTCCAAGAGTGTGACCTTTCTTGGCATATGACTTTCCTCTTAGTGGTGATGTTACACATTGCATTCCCTAAGTTGTGAATCTTTTATCCTAGACTTGTCCTCTCTTCGAGACATTAGGCATGATGTTCCCTAAGAGGAGACCTTACATGAACTAAGAAAAACCCCTTTGAACATGTATTATCCTATTTTCATTTTTTTCATAAGTGTTTAGCATAATGCAACTTGCTAACCTTGTGAAGCTCAAAGTTTCCTCCCTTTTTCATTGCACCAAGCATAATGAACTTTGCTTGCCTGTGGTGCCTTGTTTTTTAATAATTGTTTAGCATAACGCATCTTACTAAGCCTTATGGATCTCAAAGTTTGTATTTTTGTGGTGTCTTATTAAAGTTATCAGAGGTATAAATTTTGTATGGTATGGGAGCCTAATAGGATTCTCTCATTTGCCACCCTTGGGGGCTCACCTATTGGACAATGGATTTCACTAGCCCATGTGAGTGTGCATTATTGTTTGCATAGTGGACAACAAGTTCTACTTGTAAATTTTTTTGGACAAACAACTAAGGCATGATCCACATCATGTTGGATAGTCGAGATTTGATCCACCCCTTTTTGTATTCTTTTTTGTTTTCTTTCTTTTAGTCTTTGACATTGTATGTTTTTTTATCTTGTCTTGTTGCATATCATACATCTTGTGTGTGTCCATTTGTACTTATGTTGGTTTTCCATGGGATCTAGATCCTCGGGTCTTGCAAAACCTCCTTGATCTTTCTCATCCTATCTTACTAACATTCGTACACTTGGACCCCTCTTGACACATATTTGTCTACTATAGTCTGATTTTTCCCTTGTGCTCATCCCCTCACTAAAGTGGGGGCCAAATGTAGTGTAGAAAAATGTAACATTTTACATTTTCTCATTTGTTTGGGCCCTCCTAATTTAAATTGGACTTAATATTGCCTTAATTTAGTGTTATTAAATGTACCCCTTTACATTTATACACTTATTTGGGACCTATCAATTAAATTGAGCTTAATTATGCCTTAATTAGCCCTTTAATTCATTTACAAGCCTAAATAATTACATTTTCCAAAGGGGAAACCTACCAATAATTAATGCTTAAACATAAAACTTCATAATGAGAAATGTGTGTTCTTGGAATAGGGACTTGGGACCCATTCACCCATGGGTAAATAGGTCCTCACTAGGCTTTGGAACCCATTTTTAAATCATGTTTTTATGGTGGTTTTATCATCCCAAATTCAAATTCCAAATTTCGGCTTGTAATGTTTAATTTTTAGGAAATTAAGGATATATGTATATAAATACAAGGTTATTTTATCAATTCAAGATATCTAGCAAGAGGTGAACTTAACAAGAGAAAATACTATTTTCAAGAGTGTTTAAGAGAATATTTATCAAGCGTTTTTTGCAGCATTCAATATCTCAAGCATCATGTCAAAGTTATGTAGAATCATGCATGTTTTTGAAGCTAGCATTGTGATGTAGGTTTCAAGCATTCAAGTCATTGTTCAAGCACAAGATAAACATCATTATTCAAGCCATTTAATGCAATTTTCAGTCATCTTGATTCAATAGGTTTATTCAAGGGTTTGTTGAATTGCAACATTGTATTGTTCATTCATATTCCTTTCATGCTTTCATTATTTCATTTCAAGGTTTAATTACAAAAATGGGGTTTGACCAAGGAAAACCCCTATTCACCAGAAATAAATAATTTTTCCCCTCTTATGTTTTTGTTGCAAATTTGTAGGTTCATAGGTTGAAGAAAAGTTGAAGATCTCAAAAGCGCAAAATTACAAAGTTGCACTTGTTGTCACCTTTGTTGTCATCTCATAGAAACTCATATCCCAAACTCATTTCCAACTATCCGACTATGAAATCCAAAGGATCTAGAAGTTCAGACATAGAAGCAGAGGACCCATAAATCAATTTTGGAAAGGTGAAAAAGAATCCATTTTCCTATAGGAAAATGAGTCCTAGGAAAACTTTCGAAAAGAGTGTTTTGTGATAGGTACACAACATTTTTCATCCCTAGCTTTGTCAAAAGTTTTATTGTTTCTGATAGGCCTATGTTTCATCTATCAAATTCAAACTTTACATGTCATAAATGAGTGCATTTGGTATTTTTAATCTTTCTCCCAAAACTCCTATTCAGTCAGTTTTGTCACTTTTTCTATAAAAAGAAACTTTGTAATTAATTTTGAGGTAGGTTTGAAGTGTCTTCCACTCATCCAATTTGCATAAAGTTGACTATTTTTGTTAGAATTATGTTGCATCTACATGAATCTAGTCTTAGATTATATATTTAAGGTCATTTTCCATCTTATTTTCATCTCCCAAAAGTGTTGTTCAGTTGTATTTACAGCACCCATACATACAAAGCAAATTTACAGATCTTCCATAAAATTGACTCACCTAAGGGTTGAAAGTTGATTCTATCTTGGAGGATCTCATTTCCTGAATGAAATAAAAAATAGGTAGGTTCATTACATCCCATTTTCCCCTTTCTATTTATAGTAAGTTTGGTGAAACATTCCAAATTTAGTATAAAACTCTATGTTTTGAACCTTAACCTATTTTTCTATGTTTCACTAACCCAAATTCATCAATATTGATATTAATAGAAAAAAGACATCACTACTATATTCATCATTATCAAAGGATTTATTATAAATCTCAATTTTCTTCATATACTTACAATCTTTATTGATGTGACCATTCTTTCCATATTTCCACCATTTTTCTTTAGATTTTCCTAGATATTTATACATTTAATTACCCATATACTTCTTAACCCCATACCTTTTCTTTCCTTTCCTCTCCTTATACCTGCCTCTAATAATGAGGTCACTAGAATATGCTAGTGTGGGTTTTTATTATCTCTTAGTTATAGGATTTTCCTACACATTTATTAAGCTTGCTTAGGATAATAGAGTGAGTTTCCTATTTAATAACTAGGAGATAAAGTGGTGAGCTATCTCCACCTTTTAAGGGTGGAATATTTACTTTTTCATCACTTTATTTAATGTTGACTTGGTTATTGGTGGTAAATTCTTATTGGTTGATTTTCCACCTCTATCCTCTCCTTAGTTCTATATAAACTCACTACCTAGATTTTATTTTCTATCTTTGAAGCTCTTAATGTAATTTTGTCATCCTGACATTTTATATCTCTTGAAGTTCTCATTTGCATTATTTATGTTTTTCCAGTTTATGTAACTTTGAATTTCTCTTAAAAATTTCCTTGGATTATTCAATATATTTTAGATCTCTAACATGGTATCGAAGAATTTTTATAAGAAATCAATTTCATAGATTCCTAATTGAGACATTTATATTTTTCATGTAAAAATATTGCAAATTCTCGTATTCGCTTCTCTTGCATTTTTGATGATCTTGAAAATTAGAAAGGATTTGCAAAGATTTAATAACCTCGTCATATTGCATATGTGTTTTTATGAGATTTGGGTGATTGCAATTTTTTTGTTTTACTGGCAACATTTTTTATTATTCCAACATGTCTAGGAGGCTCAAGAAATTTGATATTGGCTTCATCCAAATTGAAGATATTTGACATAATTGTGAACAAGATTTTGAAGCTTAGATTTGGAAAAAAACTTCTTATTAGAGAATTTTTGGCCAAAATGGACTTTACCATTGTGCTTGCATGGCCCCAAAACCCCTATTCTTATATAAAAATTATCAATTTTAGATGAATTTGGTTTTTGGTAAATTTTTATTTTGCTAGAAGAATCGTCACTATAGGCTAAATTTAGCCTATTTTTTAATAATTCATAAATTTTCACTAAGGGGTATGTGTAGGATCATGATGAGCCAAAAAGTGGTGATATGTAAGTGTTATGATGGCCCATGTGGCTGACGACTTTGTTTTACCCAAAATTGATAAAACGAAAAAGGGTTTTTAAAGAAGATTCTCATCTTTCCACAAATATAAATTATTCTTTAATTTTAATTTAATAAATTATTATTGTTCATTTTCTATTTTAATTACAAGTAAAGTCCTGATCGATAGGTTGATTCAAAAAAATCTATAGCTTTCAAATAGTGTCACTTTTTTTGAACCTGAAACATGTGTCACATTCTATGCTTCATATACTATAGGATTAAAAAAAATGAATTTCATGAAGTTTTGACCAAATTAAAGTGGTCAGACATACAAGTTTTAATATTTTTTAAAAGTTGTAATAAAAAAATCATAATTAATTATTTACTTGGAAAAAAATTACAAAAAAAATGCATCACATCAGGAAATGAGTCCTCTACTTATATCTAAAATCTTATAAAAAAATATTGTCATTTTATTGTGGTTAGGGTGGTTAGACAGACACCTACTTCTTATTTTTTCCCTGAAATTTAAGTAATACTGCATTGAAATTTCAAATTTTTACCAAATAGATTTTTTTTTTTAATAAATAAACCTAGTAGTTTAGAAACTACATTGAATTTTCCATAGATTCTATTCTTACATATTTTTGAAATAATATACATAGCTTATTCAAATTTTTACGTCAAGTTGCCTAACTCTGATTTTCTGAATTTTCATCGCCACTTAAGGGCATGTTTTTTCCATGATGATCTTGCACATATCCTATGGTGTCTATTTTTGGAAAACAAGATATCTTCAAAAAATTGGAGATGAGCACTTTCCACCCATACTTGTATTACAAATAATTTTTAGCATTTTATGCTTGATATTACAAGTTAAGGTTGTTGCAATTTTTTTCAACAGACCACAATTTTCACCTCAATACTCCATTTTTCAAAAACAAATAGGCATTGAAAATTTATTGAAGAGAAATATAGGTTAATTTTTCCATATTTTGTCTCATATTCATTTTGTATCAAAATTTGCATTTTTGGCTATTTTAAGCCTATTGAGCATTGTATCTTGGAAAAGACTTTGTAAACACAATCAACTATAAAGTGCTAACCTTCTAATGTTTAGGGGTGATTTATTATACTAGTGAAAAGGGTGGGGGTGTTTTGGCATTATTTTTTTCACTTTCTTTCCACACATTATTTTTACATCTCTTCATCGTGGCTCAAGCAACAATTCATAATCTAACTACATACAACTATTTTGAGTGGAAGTATACAATGCAAATTCACTTAAGAAGTCTTGGTTTGCATAGAATAAAAATGGGACTATAAAAAGAACCTACTAAAGATAAAGAGAATCCTAAGTGGTTTAATAGATGTGCTGAAGCATATGGAGAATTGTCTTTGTTTATATCTCTTAATTTTCTCTTTCATATTAAATATTTGAATACTCCAAATGAAAAATGAAAAAAGCTAGAATCTCTTTTTGGTACTTAAGATTCTATATGGGGTCATATGTTGGAAAATAAAATAATTATTTTATGACAAAGAAACTTCAACAAAATTCAAGGTTTCTTCACCAAATTAAAATTACTAAGGCTACAACTACAACAATGTGGAATTGATAAGAAAGATGATTTGATTCTGAGTATTTTCTCTAAGCTAAGTTTTGAATATTCAATATTTTTTCTAACTTCTATGCTAGTTAGGATTCATTTGGTCTAAATTCACCATGCCATATTTGTATGATTTTGCTACTTCTCTCAAACAAGAGCAAGATAAGGTAATCTATATGGGCACTTTTAAGTCTTCTAATCACATGCCTTGGAAATAAACCATGCCACAAATGAACAGTAAGGATAAAGTGGTAATAAGGATACAAAACAAAAGAATAGAAAAGAGAAGAAGTATTAGAAATCAATTTCTTTAAAAGTAGCTAATGAGACCTCATCTTCAAAAGGAAAAGGTCAAATGTGCCTATTGTAAATGACCTAGTCATGATGAGCACAAATTTTTGAAGAAATAAGTAAATCACTTGACACAATTCTTGAAAAGAATAATATCAATGTTTTTTATTCCATCAAACAATGTTTAGATGAGGGGTTTCATAAGGCTAAAGACAACAAGGGGAAAGGAAAGGGAAAGGCCCTTGCAGTAGTTTCTTCTCCACCATCTTGTTAGGTTTTAATTCAGGTTCTTCACACCACATGGCTTCTTCTAAAGATAAGATTGAATATTTGGTTCCATGTGCTATGCATTATTACATTTTTATGGGTTATGACACTCTTGTTGAGGTGTGTGGGAGAGGGTTTATTGATATGAGGGATGGAACATTTGAGGATTTTCCTTGTGTGCCCTCATTATCAACTAATCTCCTATCAATATATCAAATCAATCACACAAGTAGAGGCAAGGAATTTGAGTTTACTCCTAATTTAGTGGTGACTCATGAGTTGCACAATGATTTTCTAGTTGAATTTGGGAGAGTAGATCATCCATATAATAAGCTAAGTTTTGAATATTCAATATTTTTTATAACTTTTATGCTAGTAAGGATGCATTTGGTCTAAATTCACCATGCCATATTTGTATGATTTTGCTACTTCTCTCAAACAAGAGCAAGATAAGGTAATCTAGATGGGAGCTTTTAAGTCTTCTAATCACATGCCTTGGAAATAAACCATGCCAAAAATGAACAGTAAGGATAAAGTGGTAATAAGGATACCACAAAAAAGAATAGAAAAGAGAAGAAGGATTAGAAATCAATTGCTTTAAAAGTAGCTAATGAGACCTCATCTTCAAAAGGAAAAGGTCAAATGTGCCTATTGTAAATGACCTAGTCATGATGAGCACAATTTTTTGAAGAAATAAGTAAATCACTTGACACAATTCTTGAAAATAATAATATCAATGTTTTTTATTCCATCAAACAATTTGTAGATGAGGGGTCTCATAATTCTAAAGACAACAAGGGGAAGGAAAGGGAAAGGCCCTTGAAATATTTTCTTCTCCACCATCTTGTGAGGTTTTAATTCATGTTCTTCACACCACATGGCTTCTTCTAAAGATAATATTGAATATTTGGAGCCATGTGTTATGCATTATTCCATTTTGATGGGTTACGACACTCTTGTTGAGGTGTGTGGGAGAGGGTTTATTGATATGAGGGATGAAACATTTAAGGATGTTCCTTTTGTGCCCTCATTATCAACTAATCTCCTATCAATATATCAAATCAATCACACAAGTAGAGGAAAGAAATTTGAGTTTACTCCTAATTTAGTGGTGACTCATGAGTTGCACAATGATTCTCTAGTTGCATTTGGGAGAGTAGATCATCCATATAATAAGATAAGTTTTGAATATTCAATATTTTTTCTAACTTCTATGCTAGTAAGGATGCATTTGGTCTAAATTCACCATGCCATATTTGTATGATTTTGCTACTTCTCTCAAACAAGAGCAAGATAAGGTAATCTAGAAGGGCACTTTTAAGTCTTCTAATCACATGCCTTGGAAATAAACCATGCCAAAAATGAACATTAAGGATAAAGTGGTAATAAGGATACAAAACAAAAGAATAGAAAAGAGAAGAAGGATTAGAAATCAATTGCTTTAAAAGTAGCTAACGAGATCTCATCCTCAAAAGGAAAAGGTCAAATGTGCCTATTGTAAATGACCTAGTCATGATGAGCACAAATTTTTGAAGAAATAAGTAAATCAATTGACACAATTCTTGAAAAGAATAATATAAATTTTTTTGATTCCATCAAACAATGTTTAGATGAGGGGTCTCATAATTCTAAATACAAAAAGGGGAAAGGAAAGGGAAAGGCCCTTGCAGTAGTTTCTTCTCCACCATCTTGTCAGGTTTTAATTCAGGTTCTTCACACCACATGACTTCTTCTAAAGATAAGATTGAATATTTGGAGCCATGTGCTATGAATTATTCCATTTTGATGGGTTACAACACTCTTGTTGAGGTGTGTGGGAGAGGGTTTATTGATATGAGGGATGAAACATTTGAGGATGTTCCTTGTGTGCCCTCATTATCAACTAATCTCCTATCAATATATCAAATCAATCACACAAGTAGAGGAAAGAAATTTGAGTTTACTCTTGATTTAGTGGTGACTCATGAGTTGCACAATGATTCTCTAGTTGCATTTAGGAGAGTAGATCATCCATATAAGCTTTATTTATTCTCTTAATTTGTTTTTTGATCCACCTTATTTTTTTCTACTCACTCTTTGAGATGATGTGAGTAATTTGTGTCATCAGTCATTTGGCCACTTGAACTATCACTATTTGTGACAACTTAGTAAGAAAGAAATTTTTATAGGATTGACTATAGTTTATTTTTCTAATGGATTTTCTCAAGGTCACATTCTTACCAAGCATCTTGAAGATAAATATGACAAATGAAGATAAATATGACAAAGGAAAATCTTGGAGAGTCTGACATATTTTAGAGTTGGTACATGGTGATTTGGAAATGTCATTTCCACAACCACCTTCCAATAGAGTCAGATATATTTTGAAATTAGTTAATGAAATTTCTAGATACACCATTGTGTACTTTCTCAAATAGAAGTATGAATTCTTAGATTCATTCTTAGAGTACAAGAATTTTGTAGAGAAACAAAATAGGAAATATATCAAATTTTTGTGTACAGATAATGGGAGAAATATGTCAACCATAGGTTTGTGTAGTATTGTGATTCAAAATGAGTTTATTTGAATCATATAGTTCTCTACAGTCCTCAAAAAAATGGATTTTCATAACGAAAGAATCGATCCTTGAAAGAGATGTCCAATTGTATGATTCACTCCAATTCTTTGGCATGACTTTTCTGGTAAAAATCCATTAATTTTGCATGTTATATTCAAAGCTAAGTTCCTTAAAAATATATGAAGGGGGTAACTCATTTCCAAGCTTGGTATTGTAAAAACCCCTTAGTTAAGAACTTTCAAGTGTTTGGCTCTAGTGCATGGGCCCACATCCCAACAAAGAAATGCAAGGATATGGATCCAAAAAGCAAGCCTTGCATATTTTTTGGATACCTAGATGATTTCAAAGGTTAAAATATTATTCATACTACCACACATGAGTTTTTAATTGAGAGGAGTGTTCATTTTGAGGAGAGTCCTTTAAGTTATTCTCTTGGCACTTCTCTTGCCACCATCAGATTGGAGTCCTTGCATTATGATGATAGTTCATCAGAGTATCATAATCTTTCTGATCAAGATGAGGAATCTTTTTCCTTCACTTTAGATGATGATAGTGATGATGAGTGTTTTCATAACCCACCTTGAAAGGATGATGATTCTCCTCCTGACCTTCATCCTTCTCCAGTCATAGGGCCTCTTTGGGCTCAAAAGATATTCCAATCAATATGGGAATATTAATGTGTTGGATATTAAAACATATTAAGAAGTTTAAATAAGGGGGGTTTTGTTGTTCAAATTTCTAAGAGTTGATCTTATGTCAAAATTTTAGAGTTTCCCTTCTTGGTATGTATTTTCATCCAACTTTTCTTTGTTACCCTATCCAAGTTCTTAGATAGTATACTTCCCATAATGGAATACTTTTCACCAATTCCTCTCTTGTGTTTCTTTTATTTTTTAAAAATTAAAAAAAATTCTTTCTATAATACATTCGTCACTTCCCCACCTCTCCCCTTATTTTTATTGATGTTTTAGGATTCCTCATACTAGCATTCTTTTCATTTAAGCCTTACACTTAGTACTAAGCTAGATGTGAATAGGTAATAATGGAGGGATCAATTCAAGAGGTCAAACAACAATAAAGGTTAATCAAATCACCAATCAAGAACCAATCAACCAAATTAAATCCATTACTAATGAAGTGACAAGATAAAATAAAATGAAATAACAAGAAACAAAAGAATTAAACGATTAAACCCTAGTTTTACCTCACATAGGAATGAAAGAACTTACTCCATTATGGAATTATTCTTTTTGATATTTTAGATTTCCCAATGCTTGTATAAACCTAGTGTAGTGTAGGAAAATGCATCCCTTTACATTTTCACATTTGTTTGGTCCCTCCCTGTTAAAACATGGCTTCTTTATGCCTTAATTGGTCATATTTGGCATCCACAAGCCTAATTAAGTGCATTTTTCCAAGGGTAATCTCAAAATTTAACAAATGACAAATCATAATTCATGTTTTTTGGTTGTGTGTTCTAGAACTAGTGATCTAGGACTCATACGCCACCTTGGGCATATGGGTCCCACCTAGGTCTTGGGGCTTGATTTCAAATATTGCATTGAACTTAACATTCTTGGAGTTTGTGTCCCTTGTTTAAAGACACTGGGACTCATATGCCCCAACTGGCGTATGAGTCCCACTTTAAATAGTACCTATTTTAATTCAAATTCTTGGCAAGATTTTATTATCCTGATCTAATGTCAGCTTGTAGTGTTGTAATTTTGAGAAATTAGGAATAAACAAGTATAAATGCAAGGTTATTTCACATAATTTCTCCTAACAAGCAATATAGCAATATAAGAAATTTTCATGAGAGAAATTTTATGAGATCAAGAGCATTCAAGAGAAAATCATCAAGTATTTGGAGCAACATTCAAGATTCAAGCATCATGCCAAAGTCTTCATGCATTATGTGTGTTTTTTAGCTAACATTTTTCATGTAGGTTTTCATGATTTAAGCAAGCATTCAAGACAAAGTTTCAAAAATTCAATCAAGAGTCAAGATCCACATTCATGCTAGCCATTTCACACAAATTTGTAGCCTTTATTTCAAGGGTTTGGTGAGTTGCAACATTATATTTGTTCATTCATCATTCCTTCATGCTTTTCCATTTTATTTGAAGGTTTAATTACCAAAATGAGGTTTGATCAAGGAAAACCCCTATTCCCTAGCACAACATTTTCCCCTCTTGATGTGTGTTTTCATATTTAGAGCTTGAAGATCCTTTGAAGACAAAGTTGCAAAAGTTTCCAAAGTTGTCAAGTTTTCATCTTCACGGAAACTCACCTAGAGATCAGAAATTAGACTTTTTAGGCCTGGGGATCAGACAAGATGAAAGCTATAGAAGATCAATAGAGGCTTAAAATATATTAGAGAAACCCTAGCAATGGGACCAAATCTCCACCTTGGGTGTATTAGTCCTTGTATTCCCCTTTTGGCATATTTTATTAGATTTTGTTCAGTCACCAAGAGATTGCAACTTTTGTCTAGAAACCCTAAACTGGGACTAAATCACCCAGTTTGGCGTATCAATCCTAGTGCACTTTAAAAAAAACTTAAATATTTTAGGTCTTGTTTTGACATCTCCTATCCTCTAGGTACTTTTTTTTCTCTTTGTTTAGTAATCTAATTCATGTTCCAAGTTTCTAGGGTTTTGTGTATACATGTTTGCATTTCTCCTTGAAAATTCATTTAATGGTGAACCCCCATATTTAATCACACCAAGGAAACCCCTAGTCCTTCCCTCAATTGAGTCACTTGGTTGAGGGATCTTGGTTTCCTAATGAATTGAACATGAAATAGGTCCCCAAAGTTGTCCATCTCCTAAAACATGGACACACATATTTCCTTTCTTGTCAATATCATAGAGTTCTTGGATATAGTACTGATGAATGCCATTCTTTAAAAAATATTTAAAAGGTTTGATATAATAGAGATAGTCCCTTAAAAGGGTTCCCTTTGCTCCTTGCCATGTAATAGTTGTAGGATCATAATATTCTCACTATTACATTATTTACATTCATTGCAAATAATTTCAAAATGCAAGGAGCTCTTTCCCATCACCTACCTCAAATCATTCTTGTCTTGCACATAGTGGGAACAAGAATTAGGTAGCCTTGTCCTAGTACCACACTTTATGTTGTCCCTTTGGCTAGTTATCTATCTTCCACATACAATGACCAAGATTGGGATGTAGATGACCTGCTATAGGTTGACTCACATGTGCCTTGCTAGTCTTGTATTTGTTTTCTTTTTTTATCTTATGTGTGTGATTGCATGTGAATAATGTGATCTCCCATATAGTTTTGTTTGATGTACCTCTCACTTTGTGAAATTCCTCTAGTTGTATCTACATTCTTCTTTATGTTGTAAATCCTTTAGCTTTTCTTTTCCTTGTGTTTTCCTTTTGGGGATGATACAAGGCATCAAGACATTTAGGTCTCTTCCATTTTGACCCAAAATATTATCCTTTATATTTTATTTCTCTTGTGTTTTCCTTTTGGGGATGACACAAGGCATAGAGAAATTTAGGTCTCTTCCATGTTGACCCAAAAGATTATCCTTAATATTTTCTTTGTCTTGTGTTTTCCTTTTGGGGATGATACAAGGTGTCAATAAATTTAGGTCTCTTCCATGTTGACCCAAAATATTTTCTTTTCTTTCTCTATCTTTGTATCATTCTTCTCATTCCATGAGTATTTGGGGAATGATGACATTTTTGAGCTCTCTAACAATATTGTAGCAAAGACATACTGACCTTGAATATGTGGATCCCTTGTGTGTTATTTTTGCATTTGATTGTAGGGGACACCCCTTTTCATGACATAGCTTCATTTTGAAACATATGTGTGGCATAGAGCTTTCCAAATAATCTCTCATTTCTTTTTATCATTGATCATTTTCTACTTTAAAGTAATTGCTCATTGCATGGCATTTAGCAATTTCTTTAAAGTGGGGGCATACATTGGCATTACTATTTTACATTTTACAACTCATGTTTCATTGTGTGGTCTTATTACTTCATGTGTTGCATCTTTCTCTTTGTGGTGACATTGGGTGTAATGTCCTTCAAGAGCATGATCTCTCTTAGCATATTATATTCCTCTTAGTGGCTTGATGCGACACACTGCATTCTCTAAGTTGTGAATCTTATATTCTTTGATTGGTCCTATATTGGACACATAAGGCATGATGTTACCTAAGCTGACACCTTTTCATGAAATAAGAAAAACCCCTTTGAGTGTACCTTACACTATTTTGCATTTACAAAAACTGCTATATGGCCACCTTGCATAACACAATTTGCTTTCCTGTGGAGCCATCCTATTTGGTCATGGGTGTTAGCATACAAATTTTTTCTTGCCTCATGAATCCTATTGTTTTTGTTGTTTGGTTCCTTATCAAAGTTATTAGTAGGTATAGATTTGGTATGGTTAGTATGTATGGGAAGCCAAACTTAGGTGTGACTTTCCCATAGCCACTTTATTGTATGTGTGAGCACATACTGGCCATGTGCATATGTGTCTCTAGGTGATCACCTAGTGGACGACCTCAGGTTCCACTAGCCCTTGTGAGTGTGGGTTTTGTTTGCATAGTGGACATCATGTTCCACTTGTAAACTTTTTTGGACAAATAGCTTAGACCTAGTCCACATTGTGTTGGAAATATTGCCAAGGCTTGATCCACCCCCTTTTAATTTATTTTTCCTTTTCTTTCTTCTTTATGTCTTTGATAGTGTATTCTTGTACCTCATTGCTCCATAAATCATTCACATGTGTGTTCTTTTGTGACTATTTTGGTATTACATATGATCTTGATCCTAGGGGCTTGCATAACCCTCTTGATTGTTGTTGTCCTATCTCACTAGCATTGGTACACTTGGACCCCTCTTGATGCAATTTTTGTCTACTTTAGTGTGAGTTTGAAGCAAGTTCCTCCTATCACTAAGGTGAAGTGTAGAAGAAATTTGAAAATTAATTAAATAACAAAAAATGTTCAACTAAGGTGGGAAAGAGGAAAATCAAATTTAATTAAATAATGAGGATTATTCAATTAAGGTGATAAATGGAAAATGAACTAATCAAATAATTAATATTATTTGATTAATAGAGGAAAATAGTAAGTTTAATCAAATAATCAAAAAATATTTAATTAAAAGTGATGAAATAGGGATAATGAGTGGAATGACAAAAATGGTGAATTAGGAGAATGTGTGATGTATTAGACAATTTTAGTTGTCTACAAGCTATATTTGGCACTAGAATTTTAGCCACCCCTTTTCTAAATTACCATTTCCTTGGTATTCCTAGAATTTGATCCTCAAAATCTTTAACTATCTCATAAAGATTATGTTCAGACATATCCTTATTTATGTACCTTATAAGAAGCACTCTTGATAGGGTATAGGGTAAACATGGACATTAATTCATGCTTTGTGGCCTCCTTGCTCGATCTAAGGAAGAAAAAGGAGATAGAGAAGAAACTAGCCTTTAAATTGTTCAAAAAGTAGAATCATGAAGGTTTGGAAAAAATCCTAGCTTTAGTAAGGCTTGGAGTTTGCATACGAAGGTTGCAGGATTTCCAGCATGGACATGCAACATCTATCAAGGTTAAATGGCTTCTTTCCCTAGGAAATTTTCACATGATCACATTGGAACAACACAAAGCAATGAAGAGCATGGGGTGTAGAAATTAATTCATGCTTTGTGGCTTCCTTGCTCTATCTAGGAAAGCAAAAGGAAATGGTGAATCAACTGGTCTCCAAGTTATTCAAAAATCACAATCTCAAAGGGCTTGACAAAATCTTAGCTTCAATAAGGCTTGGATTTGGTTTCCCAATTTTATGGTATTTCCATCATGGGTATGCGTCAACCGATGAGGTTCAATGTTTCCTTCCCTAGGCAATTCTTGCATGGTCACATTGGCACAACAAAAAGCATCAAAAAACATGTGGGGTGTGGTTTTTCAAATAAATTTAATAACTTGGAGACTATCATAGATCTCTAGTGGATAATAGATTTTAATGCCTCCCCTCATGTTGTGTGAGGGTCGCAATCTATCTCTATTTCAGGCTTTATCATACCTATGTTTCCTTATTTATGATTATATTTTGAGGCTCATGCTCCTTTTTTGGCTTGTCTACATCTCTTCTTGATTTATGTAGAAATTTTGTCTATGTTTTGGTCCCTCAACTACACATATGCTATAAATTTTACTATACTTTTGAACAAAAGGGAAATGGGTGTCCACCTTTTAGGAGATGGAACTTTGGGACCTATTTTTCACTTTAGTTCATTAGGAACCTAAGATTACTCAACCAAATTACTTGATTGAGGAAGGGGACTAGGTGGTTCCTTGTGTGATTGGATGGGGGTTCACCATTAAATGAAAAAGAAGAAATGCAAAAACTTATGCACAAACCATTGAAACTTGAAAACATGAAATCAAATTGATAAACATAATGAAATAGAAAAGTACTTGGAGGAGTGGAGAGGCCAAAAAAAGGTCTATAAACCTTGAAAATTTCTATTTCGAATTGCACTGGGACTAATACGCTAGGTTGGGAAATTTAGTCCCACTCTAGAGTTTTTAGGGAAATATCTCAGATTCTCCGAGAGTTGATCAGGATCTGCTAAACGGTGACCAGAAACTATAACAAGACTAATATGCCAAGTTGGGCCTATGAGTCCTATTATAGTATTTTTTAGGATATTTTTGAATCATTCAAACCTAGATCTAAAAACCATAGAATTTTGTCAAAAGGCTATATTAGGGACTAAATCACTAGGTTGGGTGAATGAGTCCCATTCACCTAAAATTGAAAAATACACATCACAAGAGAGAGAATAATGTTATTTTGTTAGTGGATGGGGTTCTGCCTCAATCATACCATGTTTGAGTAAGTAAAATTTGAAATGAATTAAAATAACATGAAGAAATGATGAATGAACCAATGAATGTAACAACTCACCAAACCTTGTTGAATCCTTGGATTGTAGATTTACAACTTGTATGAATTGGCTTCAATGAATTTAGATGTTAATTATGAAACTTGATATGGCTTTGAATACTTGGACAAATCAAAAAATGCTACATCAACATGTTAGCTCACAAACACACATGATGCATGAAAACCTTGACATGATTCTTGAATATTGAATTGATGCTCCAAAATTCTTGATAGAATCTCTTGAATGCTCTTGAAGTCTCCTAATCTCATAGACTTTCCCTAGGAATTCTCTCTTGAAAATATTAGATGACTTGAAAAATTTCTAGGACAAATCATGTGAAATAACCTTGTATTTATACATGTTTATGCCTAATTTCCCAAAATTACAAAACCACAAGTCACATCAGATCTAGGATAATAAAATATCGCCAAGAATTTGAATTAAAATAGGTCCAAGTTAAAGCGGGAATCATACGCTAGGTTGGGCATATGATTCCTAGTGGCTTAAACCTCAGACATAGATTTCGAGAAGTCTCTTGTTCAATGTAACATTTAAAATTTGGCTCTGAAACCTAGGTGGGACCCATATGCTGAAAGGGGTGTATGAGTCCTAGATCCATAGATTTGGAACACATAACCACAAACATTCAATTATGATTTTCATTTGTTAAATGTCGGGAGTAGCCTTAGAAAAATGCATTTTATTAGGCTTGTGGATGCAAAATAAGACCAATTAGGGCATAAAAAAGACCAATTATAATTGAAAGGGCCCAAAAATTTATGTGAATATATAAAACATATTACAACACAAAATTAAGGTATCACTTAGCTCATGTTATCAATTATTCCCAAATAAGTGAGGTAAAGGGATAATTTTTCCATCACTACATTTATCCCCCACTTTAGTGAGAGGATGGTGTTATGTCAAACTCACACTAAAGTAGAAAAAATTGCATCAAGAGGGGTCCAAGTGTACCAATGATAGTGAGATAGGATGATAATGATCAAGAGGGTTGTGCAAGCCCCTAGGATCAAGATCTTATGGCAAACCAACATAGGCACAAAGGAACACATATGTGAATGATGTATGAAGGAACAACAAGATGCAAGCATACATTGTCAAAAACATAAAGAAGAAAGAAAAAGGAAAAGGAAAGGGTGGATCAGGCCTCGGCTACTTGTCTAGCTTGATGTGGATCAAGACTTAACTGTTTGTCCAAAAAAATGTTTACAAGTGGAACACGATGTCCACTATGCAAATAAAAAACATGCTCACATGGGCTAATGGAATCTAGTATCCACTAGGTTAGCCCCCAGAAAGGTGAAGCACATATGCACGCGACCAGTATATGCTCACACATAGAAGCAACTAGCTATTGGAAATTCATGCATATGGTTAGCTCCCATACATACTAACCATACCAAAGCTATACCTACTGACAACTTTTATAAGGCAACACAAAATCAAACTTCGAGCTTATGAACAACATGCAAGTAAAAAATTGTTCAAATGGACTTTTATTAGTTCATGTAAGGTATCTTCTTAGTGAACATTGTGTCTAATGTCTCCAAGAGAGGAAAAATAAAATAAATATCATGTACTCTTCGAGGAAATCAAAACCAATGATACTGCCAAGAAAACGATGCATCACAAGAAATAAGAAAAATCACACAATAAAACTTGATAAATGTTGAAAGATAATTTCAATGTATGCCCCCACTTTAACGTGATTTATAACACAATTGATGTGAGAAATCTACTTTAAATTAGACAATGAAGAAGACATGAGAGCTTATTTGAAAAGCCCTATGAAACTACATCATGAATAAGGGTTTTCCCCCAAAATGTAATGCTAAACATAGAAAGAAAAGTACGTCACATGCAAGCCAACTTAACGCATGTCGTCTGCATCCCAATATTTCTCCTATATATACATGGAAGGTGGTCAACTATCCCAAAGAGACAACGACAAGTGTCATACAAGGACAAGGCTACCTAACCCCCTTGCCCCCACTTAGTGCAAGATAAGGGTTAGCCAAGATGATTGATGAAAAACATGAAAATTAGTATCAATCAGAGGAACTAGGTGTATCAACACAAGGAAGAGAACCACAATTCTTAAGATGTTGAATTTTATTACTCAAAGCATTCCATTCATTAGTAGAATGACCATGAAATATTTGATATGCACAAAATAAACTCTTGTAGTAAAATTTGTTTCATGTTCTTGGAGGGAGGGATATTAAAAGATATTGGAGGAGTCTCAACAAGATACTCTCTTGATCAATAGTAGAATATGTTCCTTTTATTTTTCAACAAAGATATCTTTTTTTTAGTACAAGATGTCATACTAACACAAGGCTCTTTAGATTGTGAGATTGTGTTCTCTCTTTGAAATGAGGGTGTAAAATATAATGAAACCCAATCATTACTAAGACATGCCCTAGGAGTTCTTTGTGTGATGAAATTAATGTTAAGTGAAGGTCCTTTTGTGTTTCTTTCATTTCTTTCAAAGGACAATAACCAAGACCACTAGTTTCGATCAATTCAGGATGAACTAATATTAAAGTTGGCTTAGAAAAATCTTTTGTAATAACTTGTTGCTATTGAATGAAGGCTTGTTTTTTTTTCTTTCGAGGGACAATAACTAGGACCATTATTAATTTATTGCATGTTAGGCTCTATAGGGACATAAATACCTTATTCACTAGCACCACAACCTTTTCCACTGTAAGTTGTTTCATAAGTTCATAAGATCTTCCATAAATATTTTTCATTTCTTTTGGATTCAGTGGTTTCTCATAATAAACTTCATCAATTTTTTTCATGTATAGTGTCTTTTCTTCTAAATTGGTTGAATTGGATGCTTTCAAATATTCTGTTGAATTTTGTGTTGACATTACCACTTTTTATTTTCCCTTTTCAAAATATTTTGTTGTGATCTTGTATTCGCCCATGAATGTAGGTGTAAAATCTAAGGAACCGCAATCATCTTCCAATAATTTCATAATTTTTTCAATGTGCTTCTCTTCATATTTTTCTTGCAAGAGTTCCACTTGTGTAGTTAGTGTCAATGTTTTCAAAGGATTTTCCTTGTCTTTTTCAAGTTGTAAAACATTGTAAGACTCAGGATCAACTTTGATCGTATGTACTTTGTTGTTGTAGATATACTTATTTTTACGATGAAGAGTTGAAGGCATCACATGCATCTCATGAATCCATGGTCTTCCTAAAAGGAGGTTGTATGAAAGATCATTAAGAATAACATGGATCGAGGTTTGTAAGGAAACTTTGTTAGTTGTAATAGTGTTGGGGATAAGGATTTAGGTCTATCATCAAGATAGACATCTAAGACATCAGTGCCTTAGTGATTTCAATTGAAAATCACTCCAAAGATACACACAACTGTACCATAAAGCGGAAGTAGGCACAAAGTATCCCCCATTGATCCTCTGAGAGAAGTAAATGCAAACAAAAAAAAGATTCAACACAAGCATTGATTCAAGAACATGAACCAAACAACCATGAAAGACAAAACTATGAACACATGGATATACATGGGGAAAACCCTTTTGGGTAAAAAACCCCACCTCCAAAACATTCAGCTCACTTGTATTATTCAGTAACAAAAATGGTTACAATAAAAACATAGAGCTATGCTCTTCAGGATATTACATCTTGTTCATCTGGAGAAAGAATAGTGGCAACACAGAAATGGAATCTTCACATAGTTACAATGTCCTCGTGACATACTATGTAGATTCCCTTCAGCTCCTCACAAATGACTGTCACAACTAGCCTCATGGCCAGCCCAGTCTCTTGGCCTCACAAGTTCACATCTTACCAGATCCAAGAGTCAAAGTGTTCACGGTTTAACTGCTCGAACACTCTCCACCTCTCTCTGATATCTCTCTTTTGCTAAGAACAAAACACGAGATTACTTAATCTCTTTTCCATGCGCCAACCAATCCTACACATCCCTGTCAGCAATGATCATCAGGATATTAACTATCCTATCTACAAGGCTCCATACTTCACTGATAATGTGCACCGACCATGCAGATGCATCGAGCCACCCACTCATTAAATCAGCCCCAGACATGTCCGTCAACCAGCCTTTAATACTGCAGCTCATTCACAACCAAGAAATAACACTTTGCCAATCAGATCTCAGAGCTCTCACCACATGTCACCATCACATTCATCTATCGCTGCTGACTGTTGGTCAAACCAGTCCAACTTGGTCAACCAAGTTCCAAGCTCCTACTGCATTACCGCCGAGCTCAACAAAACCTATCGTGGTATGGCGGTGATCTCTCCCGAGCTCACTCCACCATCTACCGCACTACCGCAACCCTGACTGTTTTGCCTCACAGTATGGCAGTAAGCCATCCAAGCTCCTTCGAGCTCTGGCCCACCTTTGTCTTCGACCAACAAGATGCAGTCAACTTACCACATGCCAACCTATCATTTTCCTATCATAATGCCACCGAGTCCAACTCGGTCAAACTCTTCCCCGAGCTCATCTGAGCTCCTACTACGCTATCACAGCCCTATTGGCATTGCCTCATGGTATGGCGGTAACTATCTTGGCTGACTATTGGTGGTCTTACCGTGGCCACCACGGTCAGTCATTTGATTGTCCGTAGTATGGCGGTAACTGTCTTGGCTGACCGTTGGCGGTCTTACCGTGGTCACTGCGGTCAGTCACTTGACTATCCGCGGTATGGTGTTAACCACCAAGACCACCGCTGGCGGTCTCACCCCACCACCTATGGTATGGCAGTAACCACCAAGACCAACGTTGGCGGTCTCACCGCACTACCGTGGTGAGTTGACCAACCGCTGGCGGTCTCACTGTGCTACTGCAGTGAGTTGACCCACCGCCTGCGGTATGGTGGTAACCACCAAAACCAGTCAAAGTTGCCACAGTAAAGGCAAGAATCATGAAGGAAAACACCAAGTCCGAAGGGTAAACAAGCCAGAACATTGAGGCATAAATTCCCAACAAATAGGTAATGTTATCACTCCAAGCGATTTTTTTCCTACATTGTCAAATCCTCAAAGTGATAATGAATCAGGTTCAATTCTTGATTTATCTATGCCAAGCTTATCCAAAAGGGTTACACTACACACATTAAGGGTTGAGCCACTATCAATAAGGGTTTATTTTATCCCTATCCTATTGAAAATAACTATTATCATGAAAGATTCATATTATTTTTGTACTTCTAGTGAAGTTAACTCATTTTGATGGAAAGTAATGTCTAAGTTGACCAGAGTTATAGCTTGAATTTCGGCTGCCACATAATTTTATTACATATTAGGGGGGATAGGAACTTGTTGTAAATAAATTTGAATCATATTATGATAATGAGGGGAGGCTGAATAAGATCCCATAAGGATATCGTAGTAGGACTATTCTTTTGTTGTTCAACAAGATTATACTCCTTTTAATTATGTAAATACAAAAGAGGGCCACTAGAAAAGATAGGGCTAGGAAATGGGAGGGATGTTGAAGGTGTTTGTCTTGGTTGTGGATTGTTTCTAGTGTTATATGTATGAGCACCGATATTACAATTCAATTTTCATGAAACATTATTCTTAGTTGGTTTGAGGATGAGGATGGGTTTGGTTTTGAGTTTGTGGTTGGTTTGAGGATGGGTAAAGGACGATTTTAGCCTTAGGAAGCATAATAATTAAAGTATCTCTAGGATGTCTAAGAATTAGAGGACTCGAGGGAGTTCAAATTTTTATAACCTCACCAAACTTATCCTTATTTTCTCGATCTCTTAGTGAAGGGATTCTAATGCCACTTCATCATCTTCATCTAAGGAAGTCACATCACTATTGTTTGAAAGACATGCATTAGTTCAATCATTCTCTTGCACCATGATATTTAGCCTAGTAGAAGAGCTTTTAGGAGAGGAGAAAACATGATTTTCATCACATTCCTTGGTTAGATTTTGTAAATTGACCTCATCACCAATAGGGGAGGCATTAAGAGAGAAAAAAATATCATTGTCCTACTTACCAATGATTGGATCCTTTCTTTCAAATAGATCTCTCCAAATGGTAGGAGCATTAGGAAAGGGAGAAATACGATTTTCATGACTCTTAATAAGTGTATCTTCTAACACCAAACTGTTTTCTTCAGAACTAGGAAAGATATTAGGAGAAGAACAAATGTGATTATCATGGTAATCTGCAATTACCTCCCCATGTCCTATAATGTCTTCCGAAGTGGGAGAGGTAGGATTGTAGCTATCATGATTTTCCATGATTGCATCCTCTTTCACTAAAGATATCTCACAAGTAGGGGAGGTGTTGGGAGATGAATGGAGATTAGGTAGAGTAATGTTAAGGAATGTTTCAATGATCTCATCTTCTTGTTTCATAATATCTTCCCAAGAGGGAGGAGGGGAGATACAATCAAGACATTCATGATTCTCAATGATTGTATATTATTTCACCAAGATACCTTTGACGTCACTAGTAGGAGATGTATTGGGAGAAGAAAAAATATGGTTTTCATGATTATCTATGCTTTTATCTTCTTGTATCATATCATCCTCACAAATGGGAGAGATAGTAGGGTTTTAGATAGGCAAGGTGATAGTAAGGATTGTGTCAATGGTTTGATTCTCATGCTCTAAGATGTTCTCATAAGTAGGAAACATAGTGGAAGGATGGCTAACATGTTTCTTAATGACCTCATCTCTATGCTCTACAATGAACTCATAAGAGGATATGTTGTGCTTATATAATCCATTCTTAACCATTTCAAAACCACATCTCTTAAAAGAAAACATGCTAACATGAAAAAAGTAAGCTATCTAATTTATGCAATGCTTCAAAAATGCAAACAAATTTCCTACATATCTGAAGATTTTCACTATTGAAATGAGTTTTAGAATGTTTTTTTTAAATGACTACACTAAATGGATGATTTGACCTAGATACATGAAACAAAAATTCTTGAAAATTTCTAGACTAATATATTAGGTTACAAGCAGGCCTAAGAACTATAGAAAATCACTCTAAAGCTAAAAAAAAGCTGGTTTTTGTAGGCCTCCAAGAACTCATTTTCCTATACGGGTGTATGCGTCCCACTTAGGGTTTTAGACAGTTTTAGATATTGAAAACAAAGAGCACAAAATACCTAGAAATCTAGAAAAAAAGACCTATAGAGGGACAAAATCACCCAAGTGAGCAAATGAGTCCCAAATTAGGGTTTCTAAGCCTGAATCAACATATTATGGGTTTATTTTAATGTGCCTAGGTCATATGCTCAATTGACTATTTTTAATTACATATTTCCAATGAAATTGGGTGATCCCACAATGTTGGTTTATAGTTTCTGGGAGATTCTGATTTTTTCTGAAATCACATATTTTAAGAAAATATAATGATTTAAGCCTTAAATAGTTTCATTTGAAGGATTCTAATTTAAGAGGTTTTGATCAAACCACCTTAGATTAAACCCCCTTGGATAAAACCTTGCTGGTTTTAAACCATACCAATAATAGAGTCTTCTTTACACCTATCAAAATGTTGATAAAAAACCACTTTTAATCTACATTTTGGAGGATCAAATGAATTCATTTAAATTTATTTTTTGTAAGTATGTAGTCCTTATTATAAGCTTCCCAAAAAGTATAATTTAAAAAAGATTTAATTTAATTATTATATTTATTTTTTATTTCTTGTGAATGTAGGTTTTTCACCGAAAATCAAACTCTTTTTTCTACACATGTGGAAAAATAGTAGATTATCAAAAGAAAAAATTGAAAAATATTAGTGCACTAGATATCCAACAAAAGAAAATTTGAATTTTGATAGATACAAAAAAAAGTTATGTTGTATGCAGTCTGCCTATGTCTAAATTGTAATTGGTTTGACTTTGAAACTTTATTAAGGAAAAGGTATTCAATAAAACACTATGAAACCAAATGAAAGTGCTAGATATCGTAGTTACAAATCTAAATTCAAAAATATTAGAATTTTATCCTTCATGAAAAAAATTTATGTTGTATATGGTGAGAATCACTCCTTAAAAATGGTGTTTACTGAACAAAAATAGTTTAAGGAGATGGAAAAAGAAGTACAATTTGATTCCAATTTTTTTGAAAAAAATGTATTTAGAATCTACAAACAAAAGGTCAAAAATCACTAGTTTGCATCATCTTCAAATTCCTCATAGTTTAGCCATTATAGCTTCTCGAAAGTGAAGATTTAGTTAGAAAAAATTAGTTTAGTGTCTAGTTTGGCCAAAAATTGTAAACCAGTATTGTGGGATCACCCAATTGAATGATGCAAAATACAAAACATGCAACCTATATGCACTTTTTACTAATGCATTATTTATAAGTCCTAAATGCAATTCAACTAATAAAAATCTAATGCAAATTTAATGCAACTTAGATATATTACTACCATGTTCTCTAAATAAGAAATTCAAGGGTCCAAAGGTGAGTTCACTAAAATGAACATAAGGGAAATGGGTGTCCACCTTTTATGAGATGGAACTTTGGGACCCATTTTGAACTTTAGTTCATTAGGAACCTAATATTCCTCAACCAAGTGACTTGATTGATGAAAGGGACTAGGTGTTTCCTTGTGTGATTGGATGAGGGTTCACCATTAAATGAAGCTTCAAAGGAGAAATGCAAACACTTATGCACAAACCATAGAAACCTTAAAACATGAAATTATATTGATAAACAAAATGAAATAGAAAAGTTCCTGGAAGAGTGGAGAGGCCAAAACAAGGTCTGTAAACCTTGAAAATTATTGTTTCAGATTGCACTAGGACTAATACACTAGGTTGGGTGATTTAGTCCCACTCCAGGGTTTTCAGGGCAGGATTTGGGATTCTCTAAGAGTTGATCGGGATTTGTTGAATGATGACTAGAAACTATAATGATACTAATATATTAGGTTGGGCGTATAAGTCCTACTACAGGATTTTTCAAGATCTTTTTTAATCTCCCGAACCTAGATCTGACACCATCAAATTCTATTGAAAGGATATATCAAGGACTAAATTACCAGGTTGGGTGAATGGTCTTGTTCACCTAATTCTAAAAAATACACATCACAAGAAAGAAAATAATGTTGTTTTGTTAGTGGATGGGGGTCTGCCTCAGTTAGACCTCGTTTGAGTAATTAAACTTTCAAATGAATTGAAATAACATGAAGGAATGATGAATGAACAAATGAATATAAAAAATCACCAAACCTTGTTGAATCCTTGGAGTGTAGATTTGTAACTTGTATAAATTGGCTTCAATGAATGTATATTTTGATCATGAAACTTGATATGGCTTTGAATGCTTGGAATTGGATCATAAATGCTACATCAACATGTTAGCTCACAACCACACATGATGCATGAAGACCTTGAAATGATGCTTGAATCTTGAATTGATGCTCCAAAATGATTAATAATCAGCTCTCAAATGCTCTTGAAGTACCAAGTAATCTCATAAACTTGCCCTAGGAATTCTCTCTTGAAAATATTAGATGACTTGAAAACATGGTAGGACAAATCACGTGGAATAACTTTTTATTTATAGTTGCTTATGCCTAATTTCTCAAAATTGCAACACTACAAGCTGACATCAAATCTAGGATAATAAAATCCTACCAAGAATTTTAATTAAAATAGGTCCAAGTTAAAGTAGGACTCATATGCCAGGTTGGGTGTATGAGTCCTAGTGGCTTAAACCTAGGATATAGATTTTGATAAGTTTCTTTTTTAATGTAACATTTAAAATAAGGCCTCAAGACATAGGAGGGACCTATATGCCCAAAGGGGCATATAAGTCCCAAATCCCTAGATCTAGAACACATAACCACAAACATGAAATTATGATTTTTCATTTGTTAAATGTCAGGAATATCCTCAAAAAAATGCATTTAATTAGGCTTGTGGATGCAAAATAGGACCAATTAAGGCATAAATAAGTCCAATTTTAATTGAAAGGGCCCAAAACTTAATGTAAATATGTAAAACATATTACAACACCAAATTAAGGCATCACTTAGCTCATCCTATCAATTATTCCCAAATTATGTGAGGAAAAAGGATACTTTTTCTATCACTATAACTCTTGTGTATTTTCACTAAATATTAATGTTAATAGTTCAAGAATTTTTCTTTTTATTGAAAAAAAAGCAATCTTGACTCTAAATTCTTGTTTCCCTAATTCTTCACACTAAGTTGCTTTTAGAGCTACAATGTTGACAATCCATTTTCTTCAGTACCTTTTCCTTGCTATCCTCAATACTTGTCTTATATATGTTTTAATAAACTCTTTTAGATTAAAATTTTTGGGAATCCTACTAATCTAGTACTTGAGGTATGATACATCCCTAAAATTTGATCACCAACACTTCTCATTATGTTACCCTATTAGGGTCACAAATTTAGAATTTTCCTATTTTTATGTCTTTAGGAATTAATTATTTGGTACCTTTGGTTCCCTAATATAGATAAATTCCTTCATATGTCCTTTCAAAATTAGAGTTGTAGTGGCACTCTTACCTATTTTACTAGAGTATGAGGTATGCTTGACCCTCAATCCCAAAAAACTCTAACAACTCCAATTTTTTGTGATACTCATTTCCATTAACTTCCTTTCATAACCTAAAGTATAATTAATTACTTGATAAGAGCCTACAATGAGCCAATCTAATTTTTCCCACCTAGAAATAACTATTCTTCCTAGAGGCATTGATTCACATGTACTTTTAGTGATGGAAAACGAAGGTGAATCATGTAGCCATTAATATGGTGATTGAAATTTGTTTCTAATGGTCATCAAACCATTTCCTATCCATCATTATAATATATTTCATGGGATATTCCTTGGCTTGCAATCCAAAATATTTGTGGCTATTGGAGCAGGGGGTTAGAATCCAATTTACTCTAACAAAGTTGAAATACCTTGAATATGGTTTTGATTTCCCTATGAGAGATTCACACATTTTACTCTAGGAAAATCTTCTTGTGGATCATCTCATGATCTTTGATTGAATTTTTTTTAACCTTACACATGACTATATTTCGAATCATTTCAATATATTGCTATATTATCATTCACAAAGGGGAGGAGAAAATAGGGAAATGTAGTAGTTTTGAGGCTAGTAGAAAGAAGATATTTTTAGGGAGCCTAATATTTTCAAATCTTCCAACTTTGGGTATATCATTTTGATACTATATAATGATCTATGTTTATCCCAAAATTTTAATAAAAATTTATAACCCTTGAAGATTAAAAAGGATTAAAGGTAGAATAAACCTTGACTAAGTGTCTCCTTATGTATGGTGTATATATCCTTATGTGATGTTGATAAGTTACCTAGCTAGATGACTATTAAATTCTTGTAAATATTTTACAAGGTATATTTATAGGAGAACAAAGAAAATGTATGGTATTCTCATAGATACTAGGTATAATAATTCAATTTTCTACAAATATCATTATGTTTTACAATGTATGTGTATAACCTATTTTCTTGTGTATTTTAAATATTTTTTTTGCATTTGTATTAAGGTATCACCATTGCTTTTCATTATTGCATGTTATGTATGAATTCCTTAATTATGTTGCTCAACTAGATATAGTCACAAGTCTATTAGTTTCTCTACCCCTTCTATCATTTCACAACACACCAAAACAAATTATTTTAATCATATTTCTACTTCATATATTATCATGTGCTTTATGTTCCATGTTTGAATGAACAAAAAGGAATTAGAAAAAATCGTTAAAATAATTTAAAATAACTAGTTTGGAATTTTTTCTATTTAATTAGGTTGCTGACCTTGAAATATTCAAACCAACATATAAGAATGAAGTGACAACCAAAATACGGGTGTACTATGCAATGTATATGGTTTGTGTTATGGAAATTGTTTAGTTTTTATGGTGATATCTATTACAAAAACTTATGAAATCCCCTCTTGGTTTAGAAAAGCTATAAGTGAAGGAGGTTTTAACCACCTCAATAGTTGGTCCATTGTTGCCCAACCTAAACATAATTTCATGGTTTTGTTCTCAAGTGTGACACTCTTGATGCTTGAGAGAATACCATCCTTTAGGGATTTAGGACCTATAATTATCATATCTAACAAGTCCAAATAATTTGAATATCAATTGAAATATAGAAACATTAGCCAATAAACATGCCATTCATTTTTTTCACAATATAATTTCAAGGTAAAATACTCAATTTAGATCTAGAACCAAAATACTCACTTTAATAATTATGAATCATTTTAACAATTTTGTAATTATAAAACCATTTCCTAGTCTTCAGATTATACTTTATTAAAATTCATAACATTTGGTCACCTAGACTAAATAATATATCATTTGATTTCTAAGCCCAATAAGGTCAAAAGAAGTTGTGTATTAGAACATGTTGCCTCCCATGTCTAGAATAAAAGGCTCTAATGGTTCCTCTAGGACCCATAAAGTATAATAACCAACAAGAATAGATATTTAAATACATGAAGTGTAAAGATCAAGATCATGTGGTAAATAATCAAAACCATAGACCCAAGTCTAAAACTAGATGTGGAAAGTTTATTTGTATGGCTAATAGATTTGTCAAATTTATAGAGAAAATGCAATATTTGTGTTTTTCAAAGCTTAATGGTCTCATATCTATAGTAGAAACTAAAATTAGATCACTAAGAATGGATTATAGTAAATCATCATCTCGTCACAAAAAAATACAAGCCATTGAGCACATTCTTTATCATTTTTAAAATAATGTTTTCTTCTGGATTTTACTCAACTCCTTAAAGTATAGGGTTATTCAATTATCATTGTCTATTATATTATTTACCCTACCTAAATTGGAAAGTAAAAATGTAAGAATTTATTTATTTATTTACAACTGAAACAATGAAAATTAGTCTTTGTATTGTGGTGAATGTGGGGTAAACCAAATATGGTAAGAAATGGATCCATTTTCCTTTATTTCATTAGGAAAAGAGATCCACATAATGAAATGATTATCAAACCTTAGGTGAATCCAGTCAAAGTGGGAATCTTAAGATTTCCTTATGCTTCAAGGATGGGGGTTAAGGTCAAATAACAATTTGGGGAGAAAAAATAATAATAAATCAATAAAAAAATGCAATTTAACACATGGAATAGCAAGATTAAACTCAATACTAACATAACCTACAATCAAATTACAGATAAGAGAAGGGAATATCTGAGTGTACCTTTCACTAAAAGTCAAATTTTGAAGATGATCTAAGACTCATTTGCCCATGGGAAAATGGGTCCTTTGTTAGGGATTTTTTCAAGTAACTTTCAGGAGGCTTTGGTCCTATCTCCACACTTTCAAATTCTCTACGTTTCAGTGTCAGAAAGTTTGAAACAACTTCAGGATCTAAGTTTTTGTGAGAAGGTGACAACTTTGTTAACTTCTTCAATTTTTCTCTTCAAAATATCTTCAAGCCTTCTTCAAAATAAATCTACAACCACAACATAAGAGGGAAAAATTGTTTGTTTTTGGTGAATAGGGGTTTTCTTTGGTCAAAACCCATTTTGGTAATCAAACTTTGAAATAAATGAAAGCATGAAAGAGGGAATGAAGAATGAACAAATCTATGTTACCACTCAACAAACCCTTGAATAAATCCTTGAATGAGAGTTTGCAACTTACATGGAATGGACTCAATGGATGTGGATCTTGACACTTGAATCTTGCTTGAAATAATACTTTGAATACTTGATTTGATCATGAAACCTACATCACAATGTTAGCTCCAAAAACATGCATGATGCAAGAAGAATTTGACATGAAAATTGGATCTTGATTGCTGCAATAAAACTTTGATAAATCTACCTTTGGATTCCTTTAAAATTATCTAAAATGCTCTTGAATTTTTCTTGAAGTCACATAAAATTTCTAGATGAAACATAGTGAAATAACCTTATATTTATAGGCACGTATCCTTAATTTCCCAAAATTCAAATATCACAAGTCAATATATGAATATACACTTAGAGGCATTAAAATACTATCAAAAATATAAATTAATTTTAGGTCCTAAGGTCTAGGGAGGATCCATTCACCCATGGGTGAATGGGTCCTAGGTCCCTAAACCTAGGACACACATTGCTTAAGGTGAAGTGTTATGTTAAGGAATTAATGAATTTCGGGTTTACCCTTCAAAAAATAAAATTAAATAGGCTTGGAAAATAAATTAAAGGGCCAATTAAGGAACAATTAATCTCAATTAATTAAATTATCCCTAAATAAGTGTGAAAGTGTAAATAAATACAATTGAAAACACTAAAATAAGTTAAAATTAAGTCCATTTTAACTACAATGGCCCAAACAATTGAGAAAATGTAAAGGGATACATTTTATGTCACTACATTTAGTCCCCACTTTAGTGAGAGGATGATATTGCATCAAACTCACACTAAATTAGACAATCAAAACATATTCATGCAACAATGACAAGATACTCAATCATACAACATCAAAGACTTAAAGAAAAGTAAAAAAACAAAAAAGGGTGGATCAAGCCTCAACTGTTTATCCAATGTGATGTGGATCAAGCTTGAACTATTTTTCCAAGAAAAACATTCACAAGATAAATGTGATGTCCACTATGCAAACAACAACACATGCTCAAACAGGCTAATAGAACCTCAAGTTGTCCACTAGGTGAGCCCCCAAAGAGTGGCTAAGTGAGAAGTCATGCCAGGTCTATAGGATCTCATCATACAGTGAGAAATTAATGCTAGGTCTACATGCTTCCCATCATACTAACCATACCAAAGCGATACCTCTAATAGCCTCGATAAGCCACCACAAAAATATGAACTTCGAGCTTCACAAGGTTAACAAGATGTGTTATGCAAAACACTTATGAACAAAATACAAATAAATGCATGTTTGAAGGGATTTTTCTTACTTCATGTAAGGTCTTCTCCAAGGGAACATTGTGCCCAATGTCTCCAAGAGAGGAAAAGTCTAGCATAAAATATTTGTAACTTAGGGAATGCAATGTGTAGCATCACCACTAAGAGGAAAGTCATATACCAAGAAAGGTCACACTCCTAGAGGACATAAAACCTAATGACACCACCAAGAAAAAAACACATTGCAAGAAGGAAGACGATAGCACAATGAAACATAAGGAATGTAAAAAAATTGAAAATAATAATGCCAATGTATACCCCCACTCTAAATAAATTTCTAAATACCATGTGAGAAATTTACTTTAAAGTACCAAATGGTCTATGCTAATAATAAAGGAGAAATGGGAGCTTATTCAGAAATACATATGCCAAGTCATATATTTCCAAATGAAGCTACAACATGAAAAAGGAGGAAGAGGTTACCCCCAAAATGAAATACCAAACACATAAGGGATCTACAAATTTAGGGTTAGTATGTATTTTTTACAATTATATTATAGAGCTCAGAAACATCATCATTCCCCAGATACATGTAGAATTGGAAGAATGACAAATAGAGAGCGAAAACAAAGAAAATATTTTGGGTCAACATGGAAGAGACCTAAATGTCTCAACACCTTGCATCATCCCCAAAAGGAAAACACAAGACAAAAGAGAAAAGATAAAGTTTTTATGACACATAGAATAATGTAGGTACAAATAGAGGAATGAACATGAAGAGACAAAAAACAGAACAGTATAGTGGATAGCATTATACACATGCAATCACATAAAGAACATGAAAAAGAAAACACGGTCAAGACTAGTAAGGCACATGCAAGTCAACCTATAGCAAGTTGTTTGCATCCCAATCTTGTTCAGTATATGTGGAATGCAGAAAACTAGGAAAATAGACAACGCCAAGTGCCAAACTAAGACAAGCTCTAAGTTCAACACTCTCTTTAGGAGGATCATCATTTAAGCTCACAGAAGAAGAAAACAATGAATTCAACTCATTATGCACTCTTTGATCAATCTTAGTAGTTTCCTTATCATCATCCAAGTTAATCAAAATATTAGTTCTAATGACAATATCCATAGAAGGTTTATGTTGTGGAAAAGGTGGAGAGACATCATGCATTGCTTGAGACAAGTTTGGATTTTTATTTTCTATGTTTTTCTTTTCTTCTTTTTTTTGTAATAAATGAGCAATAGCATGATGTATATGCCTACACTCTCTAACATTTCAGTTTCTCTTCATTCAATTTTCAAGTTGTAATTGTGTAGGAATGGGTTTATCAACTATAGGTTTATTTTCTTCCTTTAAGGGAGGAATGTAAGGAACCATGGGAGGTTGTTCAACCACTTTCTCTTTAGCTTTGTAAACTTGTTTGAATTTAGGAGGCACAATGAGACTTAATTGGTTATCTCATGGTCTCTTATATGAAATGGGTGAAGGATTTTTCATAGGTTTGTCTTGGCTACCTAGAAGGGATTTTGGTTCAATCATGGTCTCATCAAGGATAGGAGGCTTAATCATGGGTTGAGGCATATTGATAAGGGTTAACTATACTTTATAATTTTTCTTAAAATTTTGATAGGATTTAAAAAATAAGTCTTCATGGGGTCTAATAGGTTCTATAGGCTTGGGCCAAAAGAAATCCAGTGAAAAATTCCCACGAGAAGACACAGGATGAAAGCAATTGTGATGCATAGTAAAGATCTCATTGCCAAATGGAAACTTTAAGAATTTATGCACAACCGATGGGATGAAATTCATGGAGTGAAGCCATGGGTAGCCTAACTTCACATGAAATTGGTCCGATGATGGGATGATGGTGAATGAGACATTTAATTTTTTCGGTCCAACTTTCAAAGGAAGAGTTATCAAACCTATCATAGGGAAAATAAAACCATTATGCAGTTTGATCCATTCTTTTAGTTTTTCATAAGTATCTTGATAAAGCTCATGAACAAATAGGAATTCTTCGATTATAACATTCTCTTCACAGATAGAATCAATTAATATCTCATTAGTAGGTTTTTCATTAATTCTTCTAGCTATGTAAACATGACCATTGAGTTCATGTTTAATTATGTCATATTATGAGAAAGCAATGTAAAGAAACATATTAGTTAGGCCCTTATGAGGTTTAGCTTCAATAAATCCAACCATAAATTCTATAGAGTGTTCCTCATTATCGTTCATGTTATCATCATCCATGTCAACATTCATCACATCACAAATCATTCTTTGTTTCACTATCTTTGACAAAGGAAATATTATGATTTGGCATAGGATTAGTAAATATTTACAAGTTTTGATTAGGATCTATATATTTATTACTTTAGTCATTGGCACCACCAATTATAATATAATTAGAATCAATGAGGTCTTGCACAAGATGTTTAAGATGCTTACAATTTTCTATATCATGTCCATTTTAATGGTGAAAATAGTAAAAGGCATTTGGTCTATAGTTTGAAGGTAAAGGTTTAGTAGGATCAGGAGATCTAATAGGAGGTAAGGAAATCAAATTCTTGTCTAGGAGCTACAACATGATATTATGAAGGGTATCAACAAGAAAAGTGAATTTTCTATTCCTATCTCCAAATGGATTTGTCATATTTATATCAGCCACATGGGTGTCAATACGTTAAGGTTGTTGGGGGGGATTTAGTTGTAAAAATCCCTTATTTTGTTTATTGAATGGTTGGCAGTTGGTTTGAGGTGTGGACTCATACTTTTCAAGATGATTAGAGGGAGTTTTCACTTCACAACTACCAACTAAATTTGGTAACCACGAATGGTTGTACACAACTGTGTAAAGGAAGGAAGCTTCAACATATCAAGCTTAGCTTGGATTTTATTTTGTAAATTGGAAATAATCATTTATTGAAGGTCAACGTTAGGAATCTTAATGTTTATTTGTGAATAAGGCATTTGGTATCATGTTATGAAATCAATGAATTTTCATCATCCTTTTATTTAAAAGTCATTAAATCAGCTAAGGTCATCTTGGGTCCCATATGTATTTGGAAGTGGTTGTAAAAGGAATCAATAAGTTCATTGAATGTACTAGTTGAATTATTTGGTAAGAAAAAGAACCACTCTAAAGTAGTATCTTTCAAGGATCTAGGGAAGAGTTTAGCCACTTGAGTTTATCCTAAACAATGAAGTCACTACATAAGGCTATGTATGTGAAAATATGGCTAACATGATCTCCTTTCCCACTGGTGGAGCCTCTAAATTTTGAAAATTTTGTGTTGGTTCCTTGCCTTGTCATTATCCATTACATCTGTGCCCTAGGGTTGGGTTTAGGGTTTTATTTCAAAAGCCACTGTTTTAAAATTTCATGGTCTTTCACCCTAGGCATTCTTTTCCTTCATTGACTTGCTATACCCAGTTGCAAGTCATTTGAGTCATGTATTAGGCCATCAAAATCATGTTTTCACCGGCCCCATGGTCTAGGTTTATTGATCATCACATGTTATATCATCGCCTTAATATCTCTTAAGTTGGGCGAAATAATTCCTATTAAAATGACTTAAGTCTTAAGTCCTTAATTGCATGGGTCTTGGTACCATCAACCTAGTCAGGCCCCTTTTTATGACTAAATTTTTCAGCATGTGCAGATTTTCCAAAGGTTGGATCTAAGGATTTGATCTTAGCCATTTCCCACTTCCCTACATGAATAAAATAATGTTTACCAAAAGGCACCGGGGTTAGCGGGCTGAAGACACATGGATAGTTATAGGCATGGGTCTCGATCTCCACCTACATATCTAGCACCATAAGATTTGAACCAATAGTCAAGATGCATTATGAGATTTTAATCTCAGTCATTCCCTGTTAGCCTATGGGGGACCCACTGGAATTTTTTATCAAGCAACAGAGGTAGTGGGCCATCGACATGTAGATTCTTCCATCGCTTGGAAAGAAGGTGGATCCCGTAGAATGAACGAGTCAACACTCTAGGTGGAAAAATATTATTGGAATGAGATGAGTGGGTGAAGGTGACAGAAAATTCAAACCTTCTTGACTCAATCCGAGTTGTCCAGAGTGCCATCTCACAAACCGATCAACGACTAATATTCAAAATTGAATATGTGGCTATGGGAGTCATTCTACTTCATGCAAGAAAGTAGTAATGGTAGAAGGGACATGCAGAGCTACCCAAATCAGATCTTGAGGCACATAAAATTTTGATTTTTTGCATAATTAAAGATTGCAAATAAGTTTTAAAGCATCCAGGAGATTGAAGTTGGTGTTCCAGAATTCAAGGCAATCAAAATTAGGGTTTTCTTCAAGCGTAAAATCCATAAGTGAAAAAAAATTCCATTCTCTATGACTTCTTTAAATTGCATTGGATTAAGGTAGATGTTCACTATATCATTCTGTCAAATTAATTCTCTATACGATTGAGTTGTTTCATAGTGGTTTGAGCTTCTTATAAGTTTTAAAGTTCTATCAAACCTATTGAAATTTCACATTCGAGTCATTCCCTAGGTTTAAAAAAAAAAGGATAGATCTTAAACCTATCCAGCGTTGAAATCCTAGATTAATTAGAATCTACCTATTACCAATGGCTCCCAAGACTCAAGTTTCCAATTCTGAAGCCACACTAAGACTTGTTTCCCAAGATATCCTTGAGCAATTAAAACCCTCAACTAGAAAAAAGGTCGAGGGAATGGCTCTATTTCGAGGCCCTAAAATTATAGAGGGGTTAGTTGAAAAACAATGCTATATCAAGGATTTCAATGTGCCATACACAAGGTGGAAAATGTTTCAAAATTGGTTCGCAAATAGAAACTGTGGAGTTCTCGTTTGTAACCCCTAGAGATTGGATTTGGGGAAGTTAGTAGTGCCAAATTTTTACATGGATGTGGATTTTTTGAAGGATATATCTATGAGGTATGATTCTATCTCTAGAGTGGTCAGGACATATGATGGTATTGAAATGGTGAAGATAATTAGAGAGGAGATTGCAAAAATCTTCAAGCTGCATGAATGGAGTTAGGATATAATTCCCATTAACCTCAAAGATTTAAGAGAAAAACATGAGAAAACAAAGGCCATGTTCAGGCTAATAATGCACTACCCATGCATACTGCAAGTACATGTGTTGGGAAATAAAGGAAACAAATAAAATTGGCAAGGATGAAAAGGAGCCTTTCCCAGTAAAATACTTTGCAAATTACTTCAATAAAATAGTTTTCTCCCCGTGTCAAATTCTTGGTTTTGATCTATCATCCACCATGCCAATAAGCTACATGTATATGGAAGCACACCTTCAACACCTGGCCTATAATGTAGTAGATGATTATGCCACGTATCTGGTAGAGA
Organism: Sequoiadendron giganteum; assembly: GCA_007115665.2. Lineage (NCBI taxonomy): Eukaryota > Viridiplantae > Streptophyta > Pinopsida > Cupressales > Cupressaceae > Sequoiadendron > Sequoiadendron giganteum. Next base: position 535,931,426 of record CM021106.1, on the reverse strand, counting down.
ATATTCATTAGGGTTTGTCTGCACTGAAGGCAAGAAAGGATTGTGTGATTTTTTGGTGGTACTCCATCCTGATACATATGTTCTTATACAAAGGAGAGAATAATTTTGTTGAAGAAATGACACTGCAAAAGTTGCAAGATGATATTAAAATGTCAGTCTAGTGTTGGACCTATTTTTTGGATGAGGATGACTTGAAGTATGATTATGTTGTCTTCCAAAATGTTTTTTTCTCAATATTGAGAAGGTTTTTTATTTTCAATCCATCAAGGATTCCAAAGGAGATACATTACTTTTTGAGGCCCTTAGAAAGGAGGTCTAATTTGAAATTAACTCATAATTGGGAGCACATAATTCCATACCTTAGTACAAAAATCTTCTGGATCTATGGAAAAAATGTGAGCCCACATGCATTACCAAGAGATGTGCCACTAAGAATTGGATTTATTGAAGTTATGAGGCAATTGGGGGCAACACAAATGGTACATTTACCTAAGCAACAAAATAAAGGCTCATTGTTCCTTGAGTGGACTACATTTTTCATATTTTGTGATGGATAATAGAGGATGGAACGGCTTGGAGTAGGTTCTTGCACTTTACAAGTTGAAAACTATGCACCTAAGAAACCATGACCCAGAAGGTTTCATTGCTTCTTTGAAAGCAAGGATAAGAGGTGGTCCTTTTGTCCATAATTTTTAATTTCCTAAAGATGTGATCAGGAAATTTTTTATTTTGAAATCCAGGATGAAAGGAAGTCAATGTGTCTTTCCTTCATTAAAATGGTGGATAAAATCACAAGGTCATACCCCAATTATGACCCTCTACCAAATATTCAGGGTGAGTTAAACAGGGTCATGTATGTACTTGACCATTTTGAGAACATATTTGGTGTATTGAGGGAGGAACACATAATAATAGATAAGGGGAAGGCAATGGTTGTTGAGTAAGAACTAGTAATAACAAAAGAGGAGAGATCCTCTTACCAACCATCACACAAAGTTAGAGTATACTCTAGGGAGAAGGAAGGAATAAAGAAGTAGCAAACACTTCCAAACCCTACCACATCAGAGGGGTCAAGAGTATCTTATCTTATGAGGTTAGTACCATCTCCTCCCAGACAAGCTCCCCCAACCATAATAGACCTTGATTCACCTCCTAGAGGTCCATTTCCATTTGAGTAGCCAACACCCAAGAGGTAGAGGATTGAGGTAGAAAGAATATTTGATTATCTTGGGTCAGATGAAGATGGCATCCTTGTCACCAAAGAAGAGGTGCAACAAGAAATCCCTTCTGCCCCATGGGAAGCTGCATTAAACATGAGAGAGAATATTCAGACTAGGAAAAACAAATTTCAGTGGCCTAAATAACATCGATGATCTAAGACATGAGGTCTGCAAAACATTTTTGAAGGATGATTCTTTTGTGCAAACGAAAGAATTTAAGGATTTTGTATGGAGAGCTAAGGCTCGAGAATATGCATAAAACATTTCTAAGGAAAGGAGCTTGCACCCAAAACTTCCTAAGGAGGTTTTTCAAGAAAATATAAGGAAAATGATGAAGAATTAATTTCAAAGCATCAAACCTAAAGAAGGAAAAGTATTAGTGCATAAAAGTGGAGTGCTATTGTTGCTAGAGTGGGATGTTGCAGATGCAGTTGTCCTGGAAAAAATAAGAGTCATGAAAAACCCTTATTTCAAAATGAGGAGGAAGGCAAATTGGAATTGCAAGGGTCAACTTTCAGTGAAGAATGGATCTAGGGTCTACGAAACCATAATTTGTAGAGCCAACCAGCCCAAGTGGGCAGTTAATCATTAATAAAGTCTCTAACACTCCATCCATCGAAGCAACAAAGATGACAGTCAATGTTGGTAAATTCACTACTTGGCAACAGTGGAGACTGTTATTGCAAAAAGAGACTCATACAAAAGAAAGTATAATGATATCATTGATGAATATAATAAGAGTCAACAAAAGGTGGTTGAGCTAGAAACAAAGTTGGCATTTTTCAAGCAACAAGTCGAAACACTAAAAACCCAACGCCCGCCAGGTTCAAGTTATATTGCACCTACTTCCCCAATGATACATCCCAAATCTCCTCCTCCTCTGCCAGAGAAATGATTAGCAATAATTCCTTACAATTTGGGTTAGGAACCAATTGCAATTGAGGAGCCAAGAACATCGGGTGCAACTCCATTCAATGAGCCCACAAAGGAACAATTTCTTCCGTAGATTGAAGAATATAAGAAACAGTTGTCACAAGTTCAGGACATAGTTTTTGATAATAATTTAAAGATTGTTTATGTGGTTCTAGAGAATATGAATAAGAAGATTCAAATCAAGTTGAACAACATTCATGTAAACTATTGTTTAATGTTGCAAGCAATTAAGCTATCTCAAAAAGACAAAGATTTGGCTACTCCAATCATGGATAGATGGATCCCCAAGGTTGAAAATTTGAAGCTCATAAAATTTGGGTCTACACATCAAAAGAAAAAATACCTAAAGATTAGCACAACATATAAATTTGTTAATGTAATTAAGGAGAAAAGGTTTCAAGTGTGTACTTCTACTTTGGAAGAAAAAATAAGGGAGTTAAATTGAAATTTTGATAATGCAGAATTAGAATTGTTGTGTGATATTCAACATACACATGATGAGGTAAAACCTTTATAGGCATGGAAAGATCAAGTAGATACAACTATTGCTGTCCAAGCATCCCTCATATGTGAGAATTTTTATATTGATATTGATTTATTGAAAAATACTCTTGAAAATTTGTCTTTCACCATTAGCTTCCTAGAAGACTTTGACAAAGAAGCCAATTCAGTAATGGCTAAGTATGTTCCTTATAGAAAGAAGATGGATGAACTCTTGGGTTTTAATTGGCCTTTTGAAATAGAGTATGAATTGTGGAAGAAGACATTCATTGATGAGTTGGAGTTGTAGAAACAAGTATGGAGAACATATATACATGGTCAAGTATAATACAAGTTTGGCCTTAGAAATTACAATGTATAAAAGGTATATTTCTCCTAATTCAAGATGTGAAAGATAAATGCTAACTATTGGTGACTTGGACTAGTGTCGGAGGCTGACCTGCATACTGATCCACATTTTTCTTTCCTTTTGCACACCTTTTTGTCTTTTAATGATGAGAAATAGAGATGCTTCAATGGTTTGAAGACCACTCTCTTCAACAAACTACCTTTTGGAAGGTGCGAGAATCTCCATCGACTGTAAAGTGACCTTTGTCTCATGGGAGAATATTCTCTCAATTTTTTGTAACCATTCCTCATTGAATGATCGATATGGGTTTGCCAAATGAAAATGTGACAAGTGTACTTTTGGCCTAAGGCTTGTTTTTGCTCCCTTGTTTCTTATAAAAGGGAATTTTGGGTCATTGGTATGAGTCTCTTTTTGAATTCTAGATCTGAAAATGCAAATGTATAACAAAGAGAAAATATGTTTTGAGTCTGTATGTTAGGTTTTGAGTCAAGTGAATAAGTTTTCTAAATTGTATGGTTTTCAAGCATGTTTGGATGAACAATGAAAACCTTCGAGTCTATTGTCTCTCCATTTGTAATATTTCATATGAATTATTAATGGAAACTCGATCAATGATCTTTCATTAATTTTCATTGTGCTTTGTAGTGAAATATGTTTTAATTTTGGCTTTGATTTAATGAATCAATTAAAATACCTTGATTAAAGAATGGGTTCATATGAATATTTAGTGGAATTGATAAGTAGTCGTAGAATCTAAGCATTTGATATGTGTATTGTAATGCAATTACATATAGATCATGGTTGTTTAAAATTAAACTTGTCTTATAGTTCAATTTATTATGATTTGACTCCTTTCCCTAAGATAAGACACTGATTTAATAAGTGTTAAAGCATTTCCTATGGTTTTGATGTTTCAATTTGAGAACAAAATTCCTAAACAAGCATATAATCGATTTTTTTTTTTAAGGTGGTATTATGTTGTATTATTAGCTTTAGGTGTTTAATCCTTTTAAAGGAATTGCCAATTTTTTGGAGGATTTCATCTAATCAACATTTGAGTGAGAATATATCTATTTATTATACAATGTGTTAAATAATTGTTTACAAGATTGCAAGATACACATTGTGGGATCAACCTCCTAGGTTTTGTAGAGCCCAAAGTGTAGGAGGGAAGCATTATATCTTCCTCTCATTCATTGGAAAATCACCTCCTAAGTATTCAAGTATTGAATCTAGAAAATTTATAGATGCTCAGTGAGATTTGCTTGGTTCTTTAGAAACCAAAAAAAAATTGGTGACTCTGTTGGGGACCAGATTTGATATAGTATTTTTCTCCAATGTGCCTTGTCTAGGGTCACTATGATTTATAGTGATGTTTATCCTTAGAATCAAAATTTTTAAGTTTTTGTTAACCATTGCTCAGATTTGCTCAAAATTTCCTGACGTTTCTGTGTTTAGAATTCATTGCCAAAAGTTCAACCCAAATTGCCTCATATTTGCAAAAAGTTTCTTGAGTCTGTAAAGGTCAATGTTAAATCTCCTATATAAATGTGAAGGGTCTTGTAAAATTTTGCATAAAATCGTAGTATGATTTCTATAAATTCGTCCCAATCAATTTGGGTGGCAACTATGAAGTCTCTCCACCAGTGTGTGCCAATACTTGAAGTTATCAAATAAATCAAGCTAAAAAATAAAAGAAAAGTGAAAAGGTTGATGAGAGAAAAGAAAGTACATAAATGAATGTGGGGAACCAATGCCAATATGAAGAAACATCTAGATCAAATATTGGAGGGAGAATTGCCAAAAACCCTTGTGAAACATGGAAAGAAAAGGGTATAGAAACAAGTAAGTCTACTCCTCATCCAGCTCCTAAGCATGAAACTCATTATAATTCTAGTTCTGAACATGAAAGAAATTTGTTAGAGTTAATTGATAATGCTTCTCCTAAAAGAGGGAAAGTTACAATGGAATCTATTATGAGTGAGCAATGTTCAAATTAAGGCTCAATGACTAAACAAAGAAGAGAGGGGGAAAGAATATAACAATATAATGTAAATTATAGTCATGCTAGGGCTATAGGGCATTTGGCTACAACTTCTAACAAAAACACTCATCTTCCTTATGACTTTTTGACTGGGTTTGATGAATATGTCTATAACTATGGTGGAATTATAGAGACATCAAATTTTGATACCACCTTACCAGGAGAGGATGAAATCTTCATTGATGTTCAAAAACTTAGAAGAGAAGCATTAATATTAGATGAGTCAAGGAGAAGGAGGGATAAGGAGAAAGATGAAAGGATAAAGAAAGCTATGGTTGAGAGGGACATACTATAGAGAAAAGTTGAGAAAATGAAAAAACTAGAACAATTAGTAGCTAAATCTACCCATACAACTAATCCTACAGTTAGAGAGGTTTTAGGTAGTGAGCCTATAATTTCCTTAAACAACAATTCTTGTGTAAATACATGTACCAATCCTGTTGTGATAGCTTATGTTGAGTTAATCCTATCCCTAGTAGTAGAAATGAAGTTTCCCAAACCATTGATAAGGGAAAGAAACTTGTCAGGGGTGTGAAGATAAATGAGTGAGTTTGTTCTCACATAGACATAACACATAATAATACTGAGTCATTGGTTGATTGGTTAATAAAATAAAATAAGGAATTACAAAAAATATTGACGGAGATGGAACTATTAGCTACACACAGATAGATTAAGAAGAAACTAGGTTTCTTAGAGTCTACCATAAAGACTTATATTCCTAAAACCCAAATCCCCCATCCATGTGCATCATCTTCGAATCCCCATTCGAATGATAACCCTTTATCCAATACAAACCATTCCACTTCATATTCAAAGCCAAAAAATAGGGCTAGGATTATTCAACATGATCAACATGATTCCCAACCAAGAGTAGCTGACACTGGAAGGCCTGAGAGCAATTGTGATAGGAGAAGGAATCATGACAAAACAAATGAACAAGAGGGACCCTTTGCAAGAAGAAAAATGCATGTTGATAGATATAGGAAATTACACTTTGATAGAATCCTAGGGTATCCAAATCATATTCTTGATAATGCAAGGAAACATTTACCTAAGTTCACTGGTAACAATGTCTTCAGTGGTGAAGATCATGTAAAAGATTTTCAGAGTTTTGTTGAAGATTTTAATCTTTGGGATGATGATGTTGCAATGAATTATTTCATGCAATCATTGACTGAGGATGCTAGAGATTGGTACAAAATCTTTCCTGATGCAAGCATTGATTCAAAATATGATTTTCACAGAGTTTTTAGAGAGCAATATGGAGACAAAACTGATCCTAGAATTGTGTTAAATGACTTAAACAATATCACAAAAGGATATAATGAAATGGTGACTAAATTCAATGCAAGGTTTCAAAAGGCCATGGATAGAGTTCCATCTTATTTAAGGCCGAATGAGAATGCATTCTTAGTGGAGTATTGTAATGCATTTGATTCAAAGATGTGTTACTTACTAAGAGACAAAGATCCACATAATATGAGAGACGATTATAAAATGGTAGTCCACATAGAAAAAAATAGAACAGAATTGGGTAAGGTAGGGAGAAGAGATGACCCTAAAAAATTGAGGAATCCTGGAACTCAAAATGAAAGAGCTGGTAAAGTTGGAGCTCTTGATGAAAAATTCAATCAAATTGTCAGTGATCTAATTGAGTTGAAGCAGAAGGTGGCAAAGAATGAGAAACCTCAATTCCAAAGAAATGATAGGCCACCTAGGTTGCAAGATTATCCCTATCACAGTAATTGGAACAATGGAAATCCAATTCACAACAATAAAAAATATGCTTAAGTTCAAGACACACCTGACCCACTACAAAAGCATTCTACGAATGTCACCAAATATTTTCCATGGTGCGTAGTATGTCAATTACCTCATTCATCACAACAATGAGCTATTGAAAGATCTGTAGAGGAGACACGGGATGATCAAGGAGGTTTCGATTCCCTGAACATGATCAAGATGAAATAGTAAATATGATCATCAATGAATATGATGATGAGCCTTATAGGGGTGATGTGGATGTGCAAAGGTAGGAAGTGAGTGTATACCATCTGCAAGTATTCTTAGATGAAGAGAGAGATAGTGATTGCAACATTTACAATCTTGAATTAGATGGCATTTTTCTGAGAAGGCCATCAAATAAAGAAATCAAAAATATGACAATTTCATTGGCTACTCAAGCAAGGAATACTCATAATCTAATAAATAGAGTTGTGAATTTTGATCAAGGTAAGCCTGGCAGCATGCTCATCAAAGAAAAGAATCTAGATGACAGAGGGACCAAGATAGAAACCAAGAAAGAGGAGGTAAAACCCAAAGAAAGTAAAGGAGCTACAATTTGGGCTAAAAAGGCTGATAATGTCAAGATAGATGGGGAATTTATTTCCCCAATTGTAAGGGCTAAAGATTAGAAGCATAATGTTGAAAAGGGTGAAAAACAAAACTATAATATAATGGATAAGGATATAATACCTTCTCAATTTCCAAAGTATGTTATTGTAGACATGCTTCAAATGTTGTCTTAGGTTAAGGTTATAGTCCCATTGTTGGAGTTGATGAGAATTGATGAACATAAAAGCAAGGTAGTTTCCCTCATTAATGGTGCAACTATGGCCTATAATGAAAAGATGGTGATGGCTCCACCCAAGGAAAGAAAAATTCAAGTAGAGAGTGATGAAGTGGAAGGAGTAACTAATGAAAACCCTCAAATATACCTAGGAACTACAATTACTATATGTCCAAGTCAAGTCAACCCATTTTTCTGAGTTTGATTATTGATGGGAAGTTTCTCAAGAACAACATGATTGATTCAGGAGCCTCTTCTAATGTTATGCTAGTGGAAATTATGAAGGAAATGGGTCTAGAAGTTTATAGTACATTTGGAAAATGTTGTGCTATGGATTCAAGAGAAGTACCCATCATACGAATAATTAATAGGGTCCCATAAAAGCTTGTAGCATTCTTTGAGAAGGAATTATACATGGGTGTCACATTAGTGGACATCCCGCCAAACTATAGAATGTTGCTATTAAGATAATGGAGTGCGGCCATGGGTGGGAACATGTAATGTGATTTATCATACACTACCTTTTCCATTGATGAAAAGGATGTTAATATTTTTAGAGAATCAAGAACTTGCCATATGATTGAGTATGGAGAGGAACAACAAAGAATTCATTTTGTGGATATTGGTTTGGATACTTTTAGAGTTGAAGAATTACAACAAGAAGTAGAAGTTTGAATTGCACCACTTGATAGAGAAGCAATATATGTGCCACAAGAAGATGCTCTCTAGACCATGTATTTTGATGGAGCTTGTTCCAAGGGGGGCTCAGGTGTAGGATTAATCCTAATCTCCCCACAAGGTAAGACATTGAAATAATTTCTTATTGAAATTCACCTACACAAACAATGTGGTAGAATATGAAGCTTTTCTACTTGGTTTAAGGTTAGCTTCAAAGTATGGCATTAAAATGCTAAAAGTATTGGGTGATTCTAAATTAGTGATATCCCAAGTTAGGTCCATACTTTTTTCCAAAACTAAAAGACTTAAGCAGTATAGGAATGCAGTTTGGGATACCATTGAAACTTTTGATGCATTTTACATTGATTGGCTAGAGAGGGGAAGGAATGTGATGGAAAATTTGTTAGCAAACATTACAATCAGACCAGATGATATCACTTTTATTGGTATTTCAAAAGTAGAGGTGCAAACTTGTCCTACAGTACCTGATAATATTTGCAATTGGCAAGTATTTGATGATGATAAAGATATTTTGAAATTTTTGCAATGTATTGATCAGTATGAAAGTCAAGAAATAGACTTTAGAGCATTGGTGGTGGAGGTTGATGATTGTGTTGCAAAAAGGTGTAGCCTTGACACTTTTCACTCATTTGGTCCTTTTCCCTTGGTTTTTACCCTAGTTTTTCTTAGATTCTATGGTGTATTGCAAAAGTGTTGTGAAGTGTTGTAACACATTTTCCCACTTTTCTAGGACCATTTCATCATAATTCACCTAAATCAACCTCTTTTTATACCTTTCCAAGCCTTAGTCCAAAGTGTTGAAATGTGTAACAAACTCTCACATTTTCCTAGGCTTGTCATCATAAATCAACCCTTTCTTATGGAAAAATGACCCCTTAATCCACTTATAGGTCCTACTATAGTGTGTTTCAGAAGACAATCCCAAAAAATAATATTAAACACCTTTTAATTCCTAACAACCACTCAAATTTTCCCAGGTGGACTAAGTGACCACCATGGGAGACATAGTCCTATGTGGCATAAAAAATCAAATTTAACTTAAAATTCTTGTGGGATTTTGTCTCCTAAACCCTAAGGTGCTGTGATGTGTTATTTTTGGGAAATTAGGGCACAACATGTATAAATAAGGGTGTCCCCTCATTTTTCACCCTAACTAGTTCATTATTCACTCATCTCTCATCCACTACTCTTCTCAAGCGAGCTAGGGTTTGAGTATTCTAAGTCATCAAGACATCTCTCAAGAAGCATTCAAGGGTTGATTGTTGCAACTCAATATCAATCATCATGGCAAGGTAAAATCATTTTTTTCATGCTTCATTACATTATTTCATCACTTGATTTAATTATCTAAAAGGGGTTTGACCAGGGCAACCCCCCATGCCCTAACATTAAACATGTTTTCCCTCTTACTGTGATTGGTAGGTCTAGTGTGCAGATTTGGCAAAGAAAAAAGGTGGAAAATTCGTCAAAAATTTGTAAAAGCCCTTCAAGGTGGTCAAATCCCTAAACGAGGCTTGGAGAACACTTGCAGACTAGATTCTCCAGTTTTAGATCTAGAAACTTGTCAGAAGCAGAAGAGAAGATCAAGGACTACAGAGTACACCTTTAGATTTCCTGAACCCTGAAAGTGGACTAAGTTGTCATTAGTGGTGACTTGGTCCCACTGTCAAGCCTAAAAGGGGTTTTTTCTGGATTTGAGTAGCCTTTTGTCTGAAACTGGTTCCATAATTTTTTTCAAAAACTGGACTAACTCGACCAGATTGGCACAAGTGTCCTAGATGAATTTTGCATCAATTTTTCCAAGATTCTAGACCTTCATGCCATCCCTTTTCAATCTGTAGGTGAACTTCTTCAGTTTTATTCATTTCTATAGTAATTTGTTTATGTTTCTTAGGTCATTTGCATATCATTACGTGTTTTCAAACATAGCTTTATTTTTTAGTTTTTGCATTACTAGTTAGCTCCCTTTATCCATTCCCAACAATTAGACACATCTCAATCGCACACATCACATACATTAACCCATAATCTTGAATGTTAACATTAGAATTTTGGCCTACCTCTCTCCTTTTAGGTGAAAAACCCTAGAAGTGTTAGAGAGTCTTGTGGTGCGCCAAAATCTATGTTACAATGGTATTTAAGAGACATTGTTTAGTAATGAAGTTATCCAATTTAAAACAAACAAGATTCCCAAAGGGTTGGTTGAATTGGAAAGGGTTTTTTGTGGCCCTAATAAGACAAATTCTAAGCAAACATCTACTCACAAGGAATATTTGGAAGAGATTAATCTCGGAACTGAGAACACTCCTAAGAAGGTATATATAGGGAAGAAAATGAAACCACATATCAAAACCATGTTGATTTATCTACTAAGAAAATATAGTCATGTGTTTGCTTGGTCATATGATGACCTGGAAGCTTATAGGGAAGATCTTTTTTAGCATGACATACCTTTGAAACTAGACGCCAAACCTTTTAGGGAGAAGTAGAGACCAATAAATCTAACATTTCAGCCTAAAATGTAAGAAGAACTCGTGAAATTAAGGGATGCTGGTATTATCAAGCCTATAAGACATTCTTCATAGGTTTCTAGTTTGGTTCTAGTTAGGACAAAGAATGGTGACCTAAGACTCTGTGTGGATTTCAGGAATTTTAATGTATCCTTCTTGAAAGATAACTACCCATTGCTTAATATGAAGGCTATGTTGCAAAAGGTGACAGGGTGTGAGTTGTTATCAATGATGGATGGCTTGTCAGGCTATAACCAAGTTATGGTAAGAGAATCTAAACAATATAAGACTACAATCACTACACCATGGGGAACCTATGTGTATGTAAGAATTCTATTTGGTTTAATCAATGTTGGTGCTACATTTCAAAGAGCAATGGATGTGGCATTTTTTTATTTTATTGATTTATTCCTGGTCATTTACATACATGACCTGACTGCACATAGAAAAAAGGAGGAGGATCATTGTATGCATTGAAGAAGATATTTATTAGAGCATTCAAATACATAATTTCCTTGAATCCTAAGAAATACATTTTTGGGGTTAAGGAAGGTAAGCTTTTAGGGAAAATTGTCTCTAAAGATGGGGTTAGGATTGATCCTGAGCATGTGGCATCAATAGACAAAATTCCATAGCCTACAAATGTAAAGGAAATTCAATCCTTCTTTGGGAAAATCAATCTTTTGAGAAGATTTATCAGCAAATTTGTTGAGATTATTAGACCTATCTCTAAAATGCTTAAAAAGGGTAAAAAGATAGCATGGACTGAAGAGCCCCTAAATTTTTTTCAAGATATAAAGCATGCCATCAAGGAGGATTTTGTGCTCAAGTCTCCAGATTACTCAAATACATTTCAATTATTTACTTTTGCTTCATTTCATACTGTGGAAGGAGTACTACGACAGAAAAACAATGAAGTCTTTGAGCATCCTATTTCTTTCTTTAGCAAGTCTTTGCAGGCTATTGAGCTTAAGTATGATGTGGCAAAAAATAAATCCTACACATTATTTAAGGATGTGAAACCCTTCAAAACATATCTAATGGGAGCAACTATGGTGGCATACATTCCAAGTGCTATAGTCAAGGATTTTTTTACCCAACAAGAAACCATAGGCCGAAGATGCAGATGGATCAATAGGATCCAAGAGTTTAATATTCATGTTCATATTACAAAATTGGTAATAGGTAAAGGTTTTGCTAAGTTTGATGGATGAAACCAACTTAGCAGCAAACCAAATAAATCAAGTAGAACATGTAAATGTTGCACCCATGTGTGACATGCAAACCTGTGGGTGGTATAGGAGAATTGTGGAATACTTGCAATCAATACAATGTCCTGAGGGTATGCCTAACAATGAGAAAATAACCTTAAAGTTGTAGGCTATTAAATATATCATTATTGAAAATGAACTCTGGTGGAGAATCCCAGAGGGTGTATTGCTTAGGTTTGTAGATGGAAATCAAGTAGAAGAACTCCTAAATGAAATGCACAATGGAGCATGTGCAGCTCATTACATGGTGAAGACCGCTGCTCATAAAATACTAATAACATGATTTTGATGGCCAACCATGTTTAAGGATACTCATAGATTTGTCAAGAAATTTTATGCATGCCAAAGATTTACTGGGAAGTTGAAGTTCTCAGGTAAGATCTGCCACTTAGACCGATTATAGTTTAGGTTCCTTTTCAACAATGGGGCATTGAATTTATTGGTGAAATGTTAGATAAGTCTGGTGGGGGGAACTATCAGATACTTGTTACAACAAACTATTTTACAAAGTGTGTGGAAGAAATCCCCACAAGGCAACACGTAAAGAAGTGATTGATTTTTTGATGAACAATATATTGATCATATTTGCAGTCCTAGAAAATATTATTTCTGACAATGCCATGTGTTTTAGATTAGAGGAATTCCATGATTTTTGCAGTAAGCATGTAATATATCTCTTACTCATCCCCTTATCATCCTCAAGGAAATGGAAAAGAAAAATCCAACAATAAGAATTTGATGGAGATCATTAAGCGAGTGATTGAGTAGAATAAAAAGGCATGGGATTCAAAGTTGCAACTTGCACTATGGGCCAATAGGACTACTATCAAGAAAATTATTGGATAATATCCATTCAACCTTGTGTATGGCATAGAAGTGAGGATACCCCACAACAACTTGTTGAAAATATAAAAGTTTGTTTAGGAATATGACACATATATATGTGATGACATGCAACACAGAATGGAGGACTTAACTCAGATTGATGAAACTAGAAGAGAAGCTCATAAAATAAATACAAAGCTACAACTTCAAGTTAAGAATCTATATGATAAGAAAGCCACTGAGAGAAATTTTAAAGTGGGAAGCATGGTCTTGATGTGGAATGCAAGGTTGGAAGATAAAGGAAAACATGGAAAATTTGACCCTCTATGGCTAGGCCCATATCTGATTGCAAATACACATAGAGAGGATTCATACTTCTTGCAATCATTAACATGTGAACTTATTGAGCTGCTAGTACATGGACAGTTCCTCAACCCCTATTTCTCTTGAAATAGGTTGTTTTCCATGTACACTATATAGTTTTGTAAATTGTTGTATATAGGTTTGGTGTGTTTGATTCTAGTTGCATCTATGTGCCTTGTCCTAGCAAGCTCCTTAGTTTTTGTTTCTCTATGTCTAGTCTGCTTCAACCATGAGATAGATGAATTATCACCATACCTACTAGGGGTATGTATCCCTGAGCAAGATCCATTGGTGGAGCCTCTAAATTTTGAAAATTTTATGTTGGTTCCTTGCCTTTTCATTATCCATTGCATATGTGCCCTAGGGTTGGGTTTAGGGTTTTGATTCAAAAGAAATTGTTTCAAAATTTCATGGTCTTTCACCCTATGCATTATTTTCCTTTGTTAACTTGCTATGCCCATTTGCAAGTCATTTGAGTCACAACTTAAGCCATCAAAAGTGTGTTGTCACCGACCTCGTAGTCTAGGTTTGTCGGCCATCACATGTTATATCATTGCCTTAATATTTCCTAAGTCAGGTGAAATAATTCCCATTAAAATGAATTAAGTCTTAAGTCATTAATCACATGGGTCTTGGTCCCGTCAACCTAGTCGGGCCCCTTTTTTATGAATAAATTTTATGCATTTGCATCTATTTGTTGATGGTTGTATTTGAGGATTTGATCTTAGCCATTCCCCGCTTCCTTGCATGAATCAAATAATGTTTTCCAAAAGAAAATGGGGCTAGCAGGTTGAAGACATGTGGATAGTTACAAGTGTGGGGCTTGATCTCCACTTACATATCTGGCACCATAATATTTGAATCGACAATAAAAATGTGTTGTGAGATTTTAATCATAGTTGTTCCCTGCTAGCCCATGGGGAATCCATTGAAAAAGTTTATCAAGCAGTGGGGCTAATGAGCGATCGACACATGGATTCTCCCGTTGCTTGGAAAGAAGGTGGAGCTCATAAAATGAACAAATTAACACTCCAACTAGAAAAATATTATTGGCATGAGATGAGTAGGCGAAGGTGATAGGAATTCAAACTTTCTTCACTCAATCTGAGTCGTCCAACACACCATCTTGCAAAGCAATCGACAAATGACATTAAAAATTGAAGATGTGGCTTTGGGAGTCATTCTGCTTCGTGCGAGTGAGTAGTAATGGTAGAAGGGACATGAAGAGATACCCCAATACAATCCTATGGCATATAAAATATTTTTTTTTGCATAATTGAAGATTGCAAATGAGTTTTAAATCATCTAGGAGATCGAAGTGAGAATTCAAGAATTCAAGGTGATTAGAATTAGGGTTTTCTTCAAGCATAAAAGTCATAAGTGAAAAAAAACACCATTCTCTATGATTTCTTTAAATTTCCTAGGATTAAGGTATCTATGTTCACTATATCATTCTATAAAATTAATTTTGCACACCATTGAGTTGTTTCATAGTGGTTTGAGCTTCTTATAAGGTTTAAAGTTCTATCAAACTTGTTGAAATTTTACTATCGAGTTGTGATCTAGGTTCTTTTTTAAAACAAGGCTAGGTCTGAGACCTCTCTAGTTCTGAAACCCTAGATTAATTAGAATCTACTTGTTACCAATGGCTCTGAAGACTCAAGTTTTTGGTTCTGAACCCACACCAAGACTTTTTTCCCAAGATATCCTTGACCAATTGAAACCCTCAACTAGAAAAAGCCTAAGGGAATAGCTATGTTTCAATGCCCTAAAATTAAAGAGGGGTTAGTTGATAAAAAATTCTATATCAAGGATTCTAATGTTCCATACACAGGGTGGCACATGTTCCAAAATTAGTTTGGAAACAAAAACTATGGAGTTCTTGTCTATAACCCCTGGAGATTGGATTTGGGGAAGTTAGTAGTGCCAAACATTTAGATGGATGTGGATTTTCTGAAGGATATAGCTATGAGGTATGATCTTATCTCTAGAGTGGTTAGGGCATATGATGGTGTTGAAATGGTGAAGATAACCAAAGAGGAGATTGCAAAAATCTTCAAGTTGCCTGAATGGAGTCAGGATATGACTCCCATTAACCTCAAATATTTTAGATCAGAATATGAGAAAACAAAGGCTATGTTTAGTCTAACAATGTTGCCCATGCATACTACAAGTACAAGTGTTGGGAAATCAAGGAATTTTTTTTTTTAGCAAGGATAGAAAGGAGCCCTGCCCCATAAAATACTTTGCAAATTACTTCATGAAAATAGTTTTCTCCCTATGTAAAATTCTTGGTTTTGATCCATCATCCACCATGCCAATAAGCTACATATATATGTTAGCACACCTTCAACACTGAACCTATAATTTAGTATATGATTATGCCACATATATGGTAGAGAATATTCATCAGGGTCTATCTGCACTGAAGGCAAGAAAGGATTGGGTGAGGTTCTGGTGGTACCCCCTCTTGATAAATATGTTCTTATACATAGGAGAGAAGAATTTTTCTGTAGACATGACACTACAAAAGGTGCAGGAGGATATTGAAATGCCAATCTAGTTTTGGACCCATATTTTGGATAAGGATGACTTGAAGTATGATTATGTTGTCTTCCAAAATGTTTTTTCCTCCAAACTGAGAAGGGTTTTTCGTTTCAATCCACCAAGGATTCCAAAGGAGATACATTTATTTTTGAGGCCCTTGGAAAGGAGGCTTGATTATAAATTGACTCATAATTGGGGGGGCATAATTTTGTACCACAATACAGCAATCTTCAGGATCTATGGGAAAAAGGTGAACCCACATGCATTACCAAGATATGTGCCACTAAGAATTGGATTTATTGGATTTATGAGGCAATTGGGGGCAGCACAAATGGTACATTTACTTGAGAAATAGAAGAAAGGCTCATTCTTTCTTGATTGGACTGTGTTTTTCAGATTTTATGATGGCAAAGGGAGGATGGAAGGGCTTGGAGCAGGTTCTTGCACCTTGAAGGTTGAAAATTGTGTGCCCAAGGAATTATGACTTGGAAGGTTTCATTGCTTCTTTGAAAGCAAGGATTAGAGGTGGTCTTTTTGTCCATAATTTTTACTTTCTTGAAGATGTGATTAGGAATATTTTTTATTTTGAAATCTAGGATGAAAGGAAAGAAATGTATCTCACCTTCATTAAAATGGTGGATGAAATCACAAGGTCAAATCCCAATTATGACCCTCTTCCCAATATTATGGGTGAGTTAAATAGGGTCATGTGTGTACTTGACCATTTTGAGAACATAGTGGGTGTATTGAGGGAGGAATGCACAATAACAGATAAGGGGAAGGAAATGGTTGTTGAAGAACTAGTGAGAAGAGAAGAGGAGAGACCCTCTTCCCAACCATCACATAGAGTATACTCCAGGAAGAAGGAAGTAATAAAGAAGTAGCAGAAACTTCCAACCCCTACTACGTCAAAGGGGTCAAGAGTATCTTCTCCTATGAAGTTAGTACCATCTCCTCCCAGACAAGCTCCCCCTACCATAATAGGACTTGATTCACCTCCTAGAGGTCCATCTCCATCTGAGTAGCCACCACCCAAGAGGTAGAGGATTGTAATAGAAGGATATTTAGTTTATTACCCTTGGTCAGAGGAAGATGACATCCTTATCACTAAAGAAGAGGTGCAACAAGCAATGCCTTCTCCCCCAGGGGAAGTTGCATTAAACATGAAAGAGAGTAGCCTTAGACTAGGAAAAGAGGATTTCAGTGGGCTAAACAATGTTGATGATCTAAGGCATGAGGCTTACAAAAATTTTTTGAAGGATGTGTCTTTTGTGCAAACCAAAGAATTTAAGGATTTTTTATGAAAATCTAAGGCTCGGGAGTATGCAGAAAATGTTGCTTAGGAAAGGAGCTTGCACCTAGAACTTCCTAAGGAGGTTGTTCAAGCAAATGTAAGGAAAATTATGCAAAATGAATTCCAAAGCATCACACCCAAAGAAGGTAGAGAATTAGTGCATAAAAGTGGAGTGTTATTGTTTCTAGAGTGGGACATTGTAGATGTAGTTGTGTTGGACACAATAAGGAGGCATGAAAACCCCTTATTTCAAATAGAGGAAGCCAAATTGGAATTGCAAGGGTCATCTTTCAATGAAGAATGGATTCCTTGGCCCTTTGGTCATTATCTTTGGGTTTTAGGAAACTTAAATTTGCACAAAAATCCAACCTCAATGGGCGGTTAATCATTAAAAGTGTCTCTGACACTCTAGCAATCGAAGCAGTAGAGATGATAATTAATGTTGCTAAATTCACTAAGGGAACATTGGAGAATGTCACTACAGAAAGAGACTCGTACAAAAGTAAGTACAATGATATCATTGACGAACATAATAAGAGTCAAAAAAAGGTGGCTGAGGTGGAAATAGAGTTGGATTTTTTCAAGCAACGGGTAGAAACACTAAACACTGAAGGCCCATTAGGTTTGATTTATGCTACATCTACTTCCCCAATGACACATCCCAAATCTCCTCCTCCTCCACCAGAGCAATCATTAGTAATAATACCTTACAATTTGGGTCAGGAACCAATTGAAATTGAGGAGCCAAGCACATCAGGTGCAACTCCATTAGATGAGCCCACAAAGGAACAATTGCTTCAATAGATTGAAGAATATAAGAAACAATTGTCACAAATTTAGGACACAATTTTTTTGATTATAATTTATAGATTGTTTATGTTGTTCTAGAGAATATGAATAAGAATATTCAACACAAGTTGAACATATTTCATGCAAACTATTCTTTAATGTTGCAAGAAATTAAGTTGTCTTAGAGAGACAAAGTTGGATACTCCAATCATGGACAGATGGATCCCCAAGGTTGAAAATTTGAAGCTTGATAGCATTTCAGTCTACACATCAAAAGGAAAAATATCTAAAGATTGGCCGAACATATAAATTTGTTAAAGAAATTAAGGAGCAAAGGTTTCAAGGGTATGTTTCTCCTTTGGAAGAAAAAATAAGGGAGTTAAAGTCAAAATTTGATAATGCGGAATTGGAATTGTTGCCTGATATTCAACATACACATGATGAGGTAAAACTTCTATAGGCATGGAAATATCAAGTTGATACAACTATTTCTGCCCAAGCATCCCTCATATGTGAGAATTTTGATATTGATATTGATTTATTGTAAAATACTCCTGAAAATTTGTCTTTCACCATTAGCTTCCCGGAAGACTTTGATAAAGAATCCAATTTATTAATGGCTACTTGTATGTTCCTTATAGAAAGAGGATAGATGAACTCCTAGGTTTTCATTGGCCTTCTGAAACAGAGTATGAATTATGGAAGAAGACATTAATTGATGAGTTGGAGTTGTAGACACAAGTATAGAGAAAATATATACATGGTCAAGTATAATAGAGGTCTAGCCTTAGAAATTGTAATATATAAAAGATATGTTTCTCCTGATTCAAGATGTGATAGATAAATGTTGACTATTGGTGATTTGGACTAGTGTTGGAGGCTGACCTAGATACTGATCCACATTGTTCTTTCTTTTTGCATGAATTTCTATCTTTTAATGATGAGAAATAAAGATTCTTCAACGATTTGAAGACCACTATCTTCAAAAAATTGCTTTTTTGGAAGGCGTGGAAATCTCCACTGATTGAAAATCAACCTTTGACTCATGGGATAATATAATCTAAGTTTGTTGTAACCATTCCTCATGGAATTATCAGTATGGGTTTGTTAAATGAAAATGTGTCAAGTGTACTTTTGGCTCGAGGCTTGTTTTTGCTCCCTTGATTCTTATAGAAGGGAATTCTGGGTCATTGACATGGGTCTCTTTTTTAACTCTAGATCTGAAAATGTAAATGTATAAGACAAAGAAAATACATTTTGAGTTTGTGTGTTAGGTTTTGAGTGAAGTGAATAAGTTTTATAAATTGTATGGTTTTCAAGCATGTCTGGATGAATAATGCAAACCTTTGAGTCTATTGTATCTCCATTTGTAATATTTCATATGAATTATTAATGGAAACCTAATCAATGATCTTTCATTTTAATTTTTATTGTACTTTGCAGTGGAATATGTTTTAATTCTAGCTTTGATTTAATGAATTAGTTAAAATACCTTGATTAAAGCATGAGTTCATATGAATGTTTAGTGGATTTGATAAGTAGTCATATAATTTGAGCATTTGATATGTGTATGGTAATGCGATTACATAGAGATCATGGTTGTTTGAAATTCAACTTGCCTTATAGTTCAATTTATTGTGATTTGACTCCTTTCCCTAAGATAAGACATTGAGCTAACAAACTGTGTTAAAGCATTTCCTTTGGTTATGATGTTTCAATTTCAGAAAAAAATTCCTAAACAAGCATATAATCAATTTATTTTGTTTGAAGTTTGTATTATGTTTTACTCTCAGCTTTAGGTGTTTAATCCTTTTAAAGTAATTCCCAGTTTCTTGGAGGATTTCATCTAATCATAATTTCAATGAGAACATATATGTTTATTATATAATGTGTGATATAATTGTTTATAAGATTGCAGGATACACATTGTGGGATCACCCTCATAGGTTTTGCAGAGCCCAAAGTGCAAGAGGGAATAATTTTACCTTCCTCTCGTTCATTGGCCAATCACCTCCTGATCATTTCAAAACCACCAACACCCACCATATTTCTCAAATCTAGGAACCTCTATACCTTGTGGAATTTGTGTTGTCAATATCTCCAAGGATAACGTGTTGGTTTTGAAATATAATTATGAAGGTTGACCATTGTTATTTTGATTCAATATAGCAATTTTTCGTTGGAGGGATGAAACTTTTTGTAAAAGTGTGTTATGGATGGGATCATTGTTTGTGTTGTGAGATGGAGGTGATAAAGGTGGAGGTGTATACGTGTTTGGAGGATAAGTGAATCATAAATTTGTGAGAGGAGATGGATTAGGAGATATGAGAATGGAATGCTCAAAGCTAGGGGTGAACCCACACAAGTGGTTCACAATTAGAGTAAGGAAAACTACCAAAAAAATGACCCATTCAAAAAAAATTGTTTTGGGGGGTTTGAGCGAACTGTAGGTTTGAATGAACCCCAAATAGGTTCACTCGAACCAAGGTTCGAGCGAACCCCTTTACATGTGGAAATCCACAATTCCCATTGTGGGAAGGGGGTTCGCTTGAACCCCCCTTTTCCCACCTTCCCACCCTCTGACACAAAAAATCTCTAGATTTTTGCCCTTCGAAGCTCGGGTTGAGCATGAAAATTTAGGAGACTTCATAGACCTACATAGAAAATGGTAGTCCTCAGAACGAGCTATCAAACAAATATAATTTTAATATTTTTTGGCTTTATTATATATGTGTTTTTTTAGTTTTATTAAACATAGGTTTTTCATTGAAAATCAAGCTCTTTGTTTTGCACATGTGGAAAAATAGCAAATTATCAAAATAAAATTTTGAAAAATATGTTCATGTTGGGTATTGATGTCCTTGATCCATTAAAAAAATAAAATGAGTTTCGATACATACAGAAAAAATTATGTTGTATACGGTCCTCCTATGTCTGAATTGTGATTGGTTTGACTTCGAAACTTGATTAAGGAAAAAATATTCAATAAAACACTATAAAACCAAATGAAAGTGCTAGATATCATAGTTACAAATATAAATTAAAAAAAATAGAATTTTATCCTTCATACAAAAAAATTTATGTTGTATATGATGAGCGTCACTCCTTAAAAATGTTTTTTTTTTTAAAACCTAGTTTTTGGAGATCGAAAAATAAGTGCAATTTGATTCCAAAAAAATTGAAAAAAATATATTTATAATCTATAGGCAAAACGTCACAAATCACTAGTTTTTATCATCTTCAAATTCCTCTTGGTTTAGCTACTATAGGAGCCCAAAAGTGCATATTTAGTTAAAAAAAATTAGTTCAGTGTCCATTTTGCCTAAAAATTGTAAACTAGTATTGTGGGATCACCCCTAGAAGGGTTCCTAGTGGAAATACATATGGTAGTATGGACATTTCTAGTAGGTTGGATGGTTGTAGTAGCATGAGGATTGGTATATATAGGAATAGAGGTCACAGTTGTGGAAGGAGGAATTGAATTTTCACCTTGACTTTGAGTATATCCCAAAGCTTGGGCACAACCATTTATCGTAGCAACATGTTTATTGGCAATATAGACTAGGCTACGAATAATCTCTATTCCATGTTCATTTTGAAGCATTTGTCTCATGTTATCTGTGATAGGAATTGCAATACCAACCATGTGATCAGAACTCACAAAATTTTGCAATTTCTCTAATTTTACATCCATTCTTCTAAGGTTCTCTTGAGAGACAATAGCAACCATTGTTTAGACATCATTCACATTGGTTGTGGGTAAGGAGGTAATAGGAAATGAAGTGTTAAGGGTATGGTCCATAGTGGGTTGACTAGTGTCAACACTATGATTGAAAGAGTTAGAGAGCCCAAGATCCATGGCGAATGATGTATCATCAGATGAAATGAGTCTCAAACTATGTATCATGATAGTATTGGAAATATGAATCCAATTTGTGAAGCTCATACAAGTTTCAAAAACCTAGGCGAACCCAAAATGGAGGATAGGCACTAGATGAATGCAACTACTAATCAATGCAATGCAAATATGTAAAAGAAGATAGAAATTTTTAGATTATGCTATGCAAAAACCTAAAAAATAATGTCTTATAAATAAAAATTTGAATTGAAGCAATGCACTGATTTTGACAATTTAACCTTAATATGATCAATTTTAGAAAATAGAGATTTTGCAAACTGAAAATAACAAAATAAGTACAAACATAGAGATTTTGATCCCCAGAAATGCAAGAAAAATCCCTAACCAAGGACTCATTTTCCCATGGGTGAATGGGTCCTAATTTAGGGTTTTAAAAATTGAATTTATAGATTTCTGAGATAATTTCTCAGGTTTTCAGATTTTGGACTGAGATAGGTGGTTACAGTTTCTAATTTTTGGAAAATGTAGTCTAAATGCAAGTGTAGAATGATGTTAAATGAAAAGCTAGGAGACCTAATTTGAAATGAAATTTTGATTCAATTTTAAAATGTAAATGAATTTTGATGCAATGCTATGTAAACACTATGAATAATGATTGATTTCTATGAATTTTTTAGATTTTAAAGAATGTAAAAATGAAAACGTAAAGCCCTAAACAAGATAGAAAGTAATTTAAGTTAAGAGCCCTAAATGAGATGAAAATAAATGAAATGCAATGAAAATGAATGAAAGACCTAGGTCTAGGGCTGAAAATGGACTCCAAATCAAAAAGGTGTTATGCTCAAATGTCAGTTTCACCAGAATGAAACAACAAAAAATAGGTAAATTGTGTTTTCGTGAATGTGGGGTAAACCAAATATGGTAAGAAATGGACCTATTTTCCTTTATTTCATTAGGAAATAAAATCCACATAGGGTGATCCCACAATACTAGTTTACATTTTCCAAGAGATCTTGTTTTTTCCTGAAATCACATATTTTTAGAAAATATATTGATTTAAGCCTTGAAAAGTTCCATTTAAAAGATTCTAATTGAACAGGGTTTGATCGAACCACCTTAGATAAAACCCCCTTGGATAGATCCCCGCTAATTTTAAACCATACCTATAATGGATTCTCCTTTACACCTATCAAAATGCTGATAAAAAACCACTTTTGAGTTACCTTTTGGGGGATCAAATGAATTCATTTAAAAATTATTTTTGTAAGTATGCAGTTCTTATTATAAGCTTCCCATAAAGTATAATTTTAAATAAATTTAATTTTATTATTATTGTAGACACCCAAAATTGTCCATGTCATAATATTACCTAGTCGATACATGACCTTGTAAGACATTTTGTAATATTTTACCCTAAGTCATTACATTATCGCACTTATCTCATTTATTCCACTTAATCACCTTCCCAATTAATTAAATAAATCTCATTTATTTAATTAATTCCCCCTTCACATGTCTCCAAATAATTCAAATTAAATATTTGAATTAATCCCTCACTTATTGTCACATTGCAACATGTGTCACATGACTACAACTCTTCACATGCACTCATAATTTAAATAATTTTATTATTTAAATTATGAGATTCTCACTCACATCCTATTTTTAACCCCATTCATTTGTGCATCAGAGACATCTTTTCTTCCAAAATAAATAAAATAATCTCACTTATTTCCTCACATCCTAATTTTAGTCTCATGTCATAACCCACTTAATGTGCATCGTAGGCACTAAAATAAACTTTTAATCCTAACCATACATATCACAAGTTTGAATTTTAATCTTGACCATCGAATCAAATCAGTCTTCTCCTATAAATCAAGTCTTTCATAGGCCATTTAGGAGAATCTTCTTCTAGCATCCTTACTCTGCCAAAATTTATTTCAATCTTCTTATCTATCTATCTTTTTTGCTTCTATCATTTACATCTTATCATTATGTTGCAAAAATGAGCAATCAACATATCAAATCATTCAATCCTTCAAAATATTGCATTCTCATATAGTTGGACAAGAGCAATGGAGATAAATCAAATCTAGCTTGGAGATCGGTTTGCTTTGCTTTCTTGTTTTGATTTTCATGCTAGTTTGTGCTCTATTGTGCTTGTTAGGGTTTTTCATTATAATTTGTTTAAGAATTTTTTTCTAATATTTTTACCCTAACTACATTTTGTGAACCCGACATGAATCCTTTGATCTAGCTTTCTTTTTTGCAGGTTTTATTGTTTTTGTTGTTGCAGATCTATCAGTTTTTGGACAAAACCCCAAGTTTTACAAACTTCATCATATCTTTCAAAATGCTATGTATGTTTCTACAATATTATCAAATAGGCTTAAAAATCATCTCAAGGGGCTACAGTAATTTTTTTTAAGGGTTTATCACTAAGTTTTTAGAAGTTATTGTGATTTTAGTTGTTTTCATAAAATTAAATTTTTGAACGAAAATCAGATAATGTTTTATAAATTGTTACATTTCTGGAAATTTCTTAAAATTTTAATGGGGGTCCATGTTTTACAGAGTTAATTTAGAGGTCAAATACAATGTGAACAAATCTGATCTTTGTTTTCTATAGGTTTTTCATAAATCCGCATTTCTGGGCGCAAAACATGGAATTTTTCTAACTTCTTTACATTTATGGAAAGCTCCCACAAAATGAGCATGGGTTACTTCTTTGATTTTTTATTTTTAATATCAATCACATCTTCAAATAATCAAATCTAATTTGGCTATGTTAAAAACATGTATCTGAAATTGCAATTTTCTGATGAACTTATTTTTTTTAATGGTTGCATTATAATTTTTTATTTTATTTTATAGGTGATCATAAGGAGTTTTAGTAGCAGAAATATCAGTCATACACAACATATTGGAAATTAAAAACTTTCAGGTGCACTCATTCTATTATCTTTATCTCCCATTTAATCAATCAATCTTGTTTGCAAAACACTTCAATTTGGGGCTTTAAAATGAACATATTGTTTGCATTCACACTTTAAACTTGGACTTAAAAAGAACCATTGTCTTCCATCACACATTTTTAATTTGGGTTAAAAATAACAAGTGTTTGAATTGTTTTACACATATTTCAATTTTCTAAAGGGAAATTAACAATTGCAAATGTGAATCAAATGTGTGTGTGATAAAAAACACCTCACTTGGTTTGCTTTTTTCATACCCTTCATAGGAGGCCTGTTAGGGGATTTCATCACCCCTACAGATGACCTCAATAAATGTGTGAATTGAAAGACACGCTTCTTTGGGAGTTAAAATATTGTCACTCTTGGCTAAGCCCCAAAGAACTTTATACCTTTGGGAAGTGAAGGTGAAGGGTGGGTTACCCCTTTCTCCCAGCTATGTGGTAGGATTTTTCTTTCAAATTATCCCTAGTCAAACTCATGCATCCTAGCTTAAGACCTAATTGACCATACCCACTTGACTAGTTCTCGGACTTGTTGATGTTTCTTCTTCAAATGTGTACTTAATCATCACATTCATAATTTCAAATTCAAACTTGCTTATGTGTCTTGCATGTGTTATTCATGTGTGTACATGTGTAATCATTTGTTTGCAAATTTCCATATCAAGTTATAAACACCAATGCATAAACATATCATTCTAATCATCCTAATCATCCTTTTTCTAATCACATTCCAATCAATTTCATCCTAATCAATCCAAGTCATCCAATCTAATCATTCCACATCATCATCATCACCCTAATCCTAGGGAAGCACTTGCTAAAATGGTCCTAATCCTTAACAATATTAGTCACAAGCCTAAGGTCATACTTCGAGGAGCCCCTTCACCTAATCATGAAGCTATTCCAAAACCATATATCCTCCAAGGTGGCTCAAACTTTTTTTCCTAGTGATGATGAGAACTTTATAGATCCTAGTGATGATGAGAACTTTGTAGATCCTAGTGATGATGAAAACTTTGTAGAAATATTAGGTCACCTTAATGATACTATTGACAAGGGAAACACCACCCTAAGTTTGGAATCATACACCATTCCATCTACTAGTCCTCCATCACCATCTAATAAAATTCCTATTTCAAAGCATACTATTCCTAGACCAACACCACCATCCAACTTCTCAAGCTCTAATCCATCAACCAAAGAATCCTTTAACGATTTTCTCCAAAGACTACTAGCACGAAATAGATCATCCCCATGTCAATCACCCATTAATGAGTTTAACAAAAAACCTTTGAATTCTATGTCTATTCTTCCAACTCCATCATGTGGTCCACAATCTATTGATCTTATATGTCTAAATCAAATTCCATCATGCCCTCATGTCATTGATCATAAAGAGCATATCAAGCCTCTTCTAGAGCCTTCCACTTCTATTTCCACTCAAATCCAAGAGCTATGTCAAGAGCATTATCCTAATAATGAGGAAACATTAACCTCTCATTCTAATCAAGATCTAGGCTCTTCTAATGATCCCACTCATAATATACTTGGTCCTATTCATGATGAAACTTCCCTCTATGATCTAGATCCTACCTATGATCAAGAAGGCCATGATGATCCTCTTATCCAAATTTATGCATTCCATGGTCAAGAGCCTATCACTTCACCTATCCATGGGAAAGAAACCTCCATTGCTCCTATACACCCCCTGCCTAGTCCTATCCATGATCTCGCATTATCCACTTATCATGTTGAGACACATGTCTCCCAAGTAAATGTATAAGATCAAACCAATAGTGTGGATCTAAATGAGCATAATCGAGTTCCTAATGATCCTTCCACATCCACTATCAACCCCATTTAAAATCCACCAAGATATCCTACTGGTCTATCCATATTTATTCATGAATTTTCCTCCTTAGGACAACAACAACCTTTATCCACTTCACCTTCTTCATCTAATAATGAACTTAAGTCTAGTGTCCAAAACACGCCTAGTCCCATTGTCCATCGCATGCTTCAAAGCATGAACTACCAAGGTAAAGGTTTAGGCCTGCATGAACAAGGTATTTTGGTGCCAATCCATGTCAAGGTCCCTCCACGCTCTCATGGCCTTGGATATACACCCCAAGGACAACAATCTAAATATTTTGGTCCTTCCTCCATCCATCATAAGTCCTCTTTCCACCATATATCCTATCATATGCCTAAAACATATGTTTCTATCCCTCATCCATCATCTTACAAACGTCAAAAGCATGTGATTGTACACCTTCCACCATCAAATTTTCCACCATTGCTTCCAACTCCTAATATCCCTCCATCTAATCTACCTTCACTACTCCCAACACCTAATATACCCATTATCCAATCCCCTTATCCACCTATCCATAAATCCTCTAAAAATCTTAATCATGACCAATCAATGCACACATTGTCTAAACATGAAGCTTCCACTCATTCCACCATACCCATGGGATTCAAAAGAAAAAAAATTGATGCCTTTATCTATAAAGCAAAAAATTTGAAGGGTCCTCATTCCCTAGGACAAAAAAGTAAAGAATCAAAGAAAAATCCATCCAAAACTAAATATACACCCATACCTTCAAAAGAAAAGTCTAAAAAATAAATGGTTTGGGTACCTAAGAAAAAGGAAAACAAGTCAAACGAAGAATCTACATCTCAAAAATCTCAACCATCCACTTCCACCTCACATTCCTACTCTATTCAAGAATCTCATATTTCATCCCACAAGCAAAATAAAAGTCATAAAAATACTAAGTCTATGTGGGTACCTAAAGAACTTCATCACCCATCTCCTAAGCAAACATCTGCATTGCTTCCTACACCCCCTCCACATCAAAAGCTTCAATGCTTATCATAGTGTGTGCAACTATTGGTCATGGTTCCCTTCCATTTCACAATAATTCCACATACCTCCATCTCCTCACCTTTCACTCATTATCCTACATACCTCCCCCATCACCTTCCTATGGTCCATGCTTTTGGCTAAGCCTCCCATTCATCTCTCCTTCATAATCCATATCATAATCCACCAATCCCTCAATAATCCACATCATAACCCATCATCTACCTACTCCATCTCCCTTCATGTCATCCCTTACCAACATCTATGAGTATAATGACATTTGACATGGTCCATACAATGACATCCATCTCTAGTGGGACTATTACCTTTCATGGAACTAGAGACTTGAGTCCCTCCTATCCATATTCCCCTTCTCTTATCCAAAAAAAAATGTCAAAAAAAGTATAAAAAAAAGAGAGTAAAGAGAAATCCCTTCGTCCAACAGTGAAAACTTGGTAAACAGGTGCCCTGGATAAGTACCATGATGAAAACTTGGCAAACAAGTGTCATGTGTAGGTTGATCTTCAATGTCACTTACACTTGGGGGCATGTTGTCTCATCCTACCATATTTTTTTTTATCCTATCATATCCTAACTTACCATCTCCTCTCTTATCATCCTTAGCCATCATACCCATATACTTATCATATTGAGTTCATTCATCCTCTCTTCCTCTTTTTGATCTTGATAAAAATATGGGGAAAAATTTTGAAACATGCTTTGGATATATTTTGATATACCTCATCCTTCCAAACAAGCCTATCGTTATCCTAGTGTCATAAGCTTTGTCATGAAGAATCCTAAGTATTTTACCTAGAATGGGGCATTTTATTCTTATACGACATAATCTTTAGAGATCACATCCTTCCTCTCTTATGATGCATACATCCATTACATTCACTATGACCTATCCTTTGTATCTATCCATATATCATGAGCCTTTTGTCCATTATCCTATCACCCATCCCTTTCATCCATCAATCGCCTCTATCTCCTTGCACCTAGACTTGGTTTTCTCTTGTCATTGGTATCTAGCACAAAGGGTACCCAAATTGTCATCCATTGACATCTCAAAACATTTCAAAAAATTCCTGATTTTTTTTTTTTTGAAAAAGGTCCTGAAAAAAATCAAAACATTTCAAAAAGCCAAGCAATAAAATCAAACCAAATCACTTCTTCCAATCAATTCAATGCATCAATTCAGCTTCTTCAAATCAATTTCTTCATCAAATTATTTAATCACATCACTTCTTCTAATCAAATTCATTATTTTAATCAATCACACCACTTCTTCTAATCAATCTAGTCATTATCATCAAATAAAATCATTTATTCATCAATCCAATCAATCAAAATCATTCCAAGCAAATCAATCCCTCAATTCAATTCATCAATCATCATCCAAATCTTAAAATCAAGCATCTTTAATCATTCCAAGCAATAATCCAAATGCAAATCAATCCTTAATCCATACCAACCAAGCTAATCAATCTTGCCAAATTATCCAATCACATTTTGGTCTTGACCCTAATCTTGTTGTAAACCCAATCAATCAATCAATTAATCAATCATCCTTGTGTTGATCTAGGGATATATCATTCTCCACAATGACAACACTATCATCATCAACCAACCAACCAATCAATCAATCATCCTTGTGCTGAGCTAGGGATATATCGTTCCCCGCAATGACAAAACTATCATCATCATCAATCAATAAATTAATCATTGGTTTACATCTTGACAGGGGCAATGCCTTGTTTCTTTTTGTATCATTTGGGCATGCTTGCTTGCTTGTGTGTGTAATCATTTCAATTTGCATTTGCATCAAATCTAAATCACTCCCAACTAATATTCATATCTTGTATCTA
The DNA here is from genome assembly GCA_007115665.2 of Sequoiadendron giganteum. Classification (NCBI taxonomy): domain Eukaryota; kingdom Viridiplantae; phylum Streptophyta; class Pinopsida; order Cupressales; family Cupressaceae; genus Sequoiadendron; species Sequoiadendron giganteum. Next base: position 535,901,930 of record CM021106.1, on the reverse strand, counting down.
GGCAAGGTTGTATTATGTTGGGGCATGAGACACGTATCATCACCGTGGTCAGTATACCTTGGTGTATAACATCTAGTGCTATATCAAACATATGCTTGCTCACTTTATTGCAGCATAGCGTGTCATTTTTCTTTTTCATCTACTTCTTATCTTGTATCATTCATCTTATCCCTCATTTATCATCTCATTCATTTCGAGAGAATATTCATGTTTTTCCAACCCACCTATCCTCTCGAGGGGGCATCATCATCATTATCATATCCTATATCATCATCCCATTTCTTCATATCTTTTTCATCATCATATTCTTCTATCATCCCTTTCCTTCATTCATCTTACTCCTCACTTCCTCAAGTGGGGGGGGCATCATCCTTTTTTCCTCTATCCAAACCTTAGCTTCTTTGAAATGATGTTACTCGACATAAATCTCACCATCTTGAACATCATCTCAAAGAGGGGAAAAATGTAGACACCCAAAATTGTCGATGTCATAATATTACCTAGTCGATACATGACCTTGTAAGAAATTTTGTAATATTTTACCCTAAGTCATTACATTATCGCACTTATCTCATTTATTCCACTTAATCACCTTCCCAATTAATTAAATAAATCTCATTTATTTAATTAATTCCCCCTTCACATGTCTCAAAATAGTACAAATTAAATATTTGAATTAATCCCTCACTTATTGTCACATTGCAACATGTGTCACATGACTACAACTCTTCACATGCACTCATAATTTAAATAATTTTATTATTTAAATTATGAGATTCCCACTCACATCCTATTTTTAACGCCATTCATTTATGCATCATAGGCATATTTTCTTCCAAAATAAATAAAATAATCTCACTTATTTCCTCACATCCTAATTTTAGTCTCATGTCATAACCCACTTAATGTGCGTCGTAGGCACTAAAATAAAATTTTAATCCTAGCCATACATATCACAAGTATGAATTTTAATCTTGGCCATCGAATCAAATCAACCTTCTCCTATAAATCAAGTCTTTCATAGGCCATTTAAGAGAATCTTCTTCTAGCATCCTTACTCTGCCAAATATTCTTTCAATCTTCTTATCTATCTATCTATTTTTCTTCTATCATCTCCATCTTATGATTATGTTGCAAAAATGAGCAATCAACATATCAAATCATTCAATCCTTCAAAATCTTGCATTCTCATGTAGGTGGAGAAGAGCAATGGAGATAAATCAAATATAGCTTAGAGATCGGTTTGCTTTGCTTTCTTGTTTTTATTTTCATGCTAGTTTGTGCTCTATTGTGCTTGTTAGGGTTTTTCATTATAATTTGTTTCAACATTTTTCTCTAATAATTTTACCCTAACTACAATTATATTTATTTTTTATTTATTGTGAATGTAGGTTTTTCACTGAAAATCAAGCTCTTTGTTCTGCACATGTGGAAAAATAGCAGATTATCAAAAAAAAATTGAAAAATATCAGTGTGCTAGATATTGAAGTTCTTGATCCAACAAAAAAAAATCAATACATAGAAAAAAGGTTATTTTGTATATAGTCCACCTACGTCTGAATTGTAATTGGTTTGACTTCGAAACTTGATTAAGGAAAAAATATTCAATAAAACACTATGAAACCAAATGAAAGCACTAGATATCATAGTTAAAAATCTAAATTAAAAAAAATAAAAAATTTATCCTTCATGGAAAAAAAAATTATGCTATATACGATGAGCATCATTGCTTAAAAATGGTGTTTACTGAAAAAAATAGTTTTCGAAGGAGATGGAAAAAGAAGTGAAATATAATTTTTAAAAAATTGAAAAAAATATATTTAGAATCTACAAAAAAAAAAGTTCACAAATCACTAGTTTACATCATCTTCAAATTCCTCATGGTTTAGTCGTTATAGGTTCCCGAAAGTGAAGATTTAATTAGAAACAATTAGTTTATTGTCCAGTTTGGCCAAAAATTGTAAACCAAAATTGTGGGATCACCCCAAAATGAAATGATTATCAACCCTTAGGTGAATCAAGTCATAGTGGGGATCTTCAGATTTCCTTATGCTTGAAGGATGGGGATCAAGGTCAACAACACTTTGGGGAGAAAAACTAAAAATAGTAAATCAATATCAAAATGGAATTTAACACTTGGAACGACAAAATTAAACTCAATACTGATAGAACCTAGAATCAAATTATAGATCAAAGATGGGTAGATATGAGTGCCCCTTTCACCAAAAGTTAGTTTTTGAAGCTGATCTCAGACTCATTTGCCCATGGGTGAATGGGTCCTTTGTTAGTGATTTTCTGTAACTTTCAGGACATCGTGGTCCTATCTCTGCACTTTTAGATATTCTGAGTTTTAGTGTCGGAAAGTCTGAAACAACTTCGTGATCTAAGTTATTGTGAGAAGATGACAACTTCGACAACTTCTTCAAATTTTCTCTTCAAAATATTTTCAAGCCTTCTTCAACCTAAATCTGCAAACATAACATAAGAGGGAAAAATTGTATGTTTTTGGTGAATGGGGATTTTCCTTGGTCAAACCCTATTTTGGTAATCAAACCTTGAAATGAATAGAAGCATGAAAGAGGGAATGGAGAATGAACAAATCTATGTTACCACTCAAAAAACCCTAGAATAAATCGTTGAATGAAGGTCTACAACCTGCATGAAATGATCTCAATGGATGTGGATCTGGAGACTTCAATCTTTCTTGAAATAATGCTTTGAATACTTGATTTGATCATGAGACCTACTTCACAATGTTAGCTCCAAAAACATGCATGGTGCAAGAATACTTTGACATTCCAATTGGATCTTGATTGTTGCAATTAAACTTTGATAAATCTACCTTTGAATGCCTTTGAAATTCTCCAAAATGGTCTTGAATTTCTCTTGAAGTCTCATAAAATTGCTAGGTGAAACATAGTGAAATAACCTTTATAAATTTATAGGTATGTATCCTTAATTTCTCAAAATTCAAATATCACAAGCCGACATCTGAATATACACTTAGAGACATTAAAATCATCCCAAAAACATAATTTAAATTTAGGTCCTAAGGTCAAGGGAGGACCCATTCACCCATGGGTGAATGGGTCCAAGGTCCCTAAACCTAGGACACACATTGCTCAAGGTGAAGTGTTATGTTTAGATTGGATTAAAAATGGAAGGGATGATACCCATTACAAAATTACCATAGATGCAGACCAAGAACTCACAAGCAATGATAAAACCAAAAAAATAAACAAAAACTAAAGCTTAAATAGTTTGACCAATAAGAAGATAAATAAAAAGAAACCCGAAAAGCTAGGACCAACACAAAACCATGAGACACCTACAAGTCTCCCAATAACTTGAGACCAATGATCACATTCCATTCTTGAGCTTCTTTTTGAAAGGAAAATGCCCTTGTTGAATGGCTTGGGTATCCGTAGTGACATCACGAGCCAAGGTGTCCACCTTCTTCCCCTTCTTCTACATGAGATCATCATCCAAACCTTCTACAAGCTGCTTCTCTTGGCTCTTCCTTAACTCATCCTGAAAATATTGAAGGGTGAGGGTAGTATTCTTCACAATTTCTTTGTTGTAGTGGGTGATAACCCTTAGGCACTTCATGGTCTTCTCCTAGTTCTAGTGGATGGCATCAATCTCAGTCAATAAATTCTTCTTTTCTTCCTTAGTACCAATGATGGCCTGAAGATCATCCAAATCTTTTTCCCACCTTTCCCACCTCTCAAATGACCTAGCCAAAGAAGCAATCATGTCCCAATGCATCTTATTCTTCACCTCCCTAGGCCATAGGATCTGTTGTTCCAAAACCTTGCCTTTCAAAATTTGGATTCTTTCTTTAGCCATGACCAACTAACCCAAGAGCCATTTCATAATATCCTTCTGAACATTAATAATCTCTAAAATTTCATTCAATTTTTTCCTTAGGGGGTTAGCAGGGAGGTGAACCGACCTAGGTTCGGTACCAAATTCCTCTAGATTGATGCAGAGATTGGGAGAATTTTGTGGGTTTCCCCTTCAACAAATATAATTAAATAGACTTGGAAAATTAATTAAAGGAGCCCTAAAGAAGTGTGAAAGTGTAAATAAATATATTTTACAAAACTGAATTAAAGAAAAAATAATTCCATTTTAACTAGGAGGGCCCAAAGAAGTGAGAAAATGTAAAGGGATACATTTTCTGTCATTACAACAACAATGTCTCTTTTCATTAGAAAAACTTATTCAATTTAACTACGATGATGAGTACTCCCTTAGTGAGGGGTACTAAAAAAATACATATACTAATGGTGAATATTAAAAGCACTACCATCAAACATATTTTAACCATTAAATTTGTAATGACTACATGATTATGACCTAAAACCTTGTCATTTAGCAATGAATACATGATTGTGACCTAAAACCTTGTCATTTACTAATGGTTATTCTTTTACTAATCAAATTACAAAATAGAATAGGATATTTTTTGATTCAATTCTAATATATATAATACGAAATTCTATAATTTTTTGGCAAGTCTTCACCATATTCAATTCCAATGAACTTAGCCTCATGGATTCCTAGGGTAAATTGATTTATCCATTCCACACAAGTTATACACATCATTTCTACATTTCATTTTGTATACTACCATTATGTTTTTTTATATTTTGATATGTATACTGTCATATGCAATTACAAATATGGTTGTTTACCTCTGTTTGCAACTTCCTTATTTACATCAAATATGGGAAATACATCTTCAAGATAAGTTGGAAGGTTGGAAACCCCTCTTCCCTATGATGATGTCATTGATTTACCAATGAAAGAGTGCCTACCTTTTCCCTTCTCTTTCTTTAATATCTATCATTGATGAGGTTGATGATGAAGAAAGTGGGAACATTAAAAGTTGAGAAAAGACCCTCATATATATGCCCTTTGTGGTACAGAGTAATTTTCTAATTGTGGTTAAGGTAGCACAACACTTAACTCACTACTTGTGCTCTATTATGTGGCAATACATACATTTATAGCTTGACGATGCTTGGTTCTATATACCTTAGATTTTTCACATAAAATTGTAGTAGAGAATCTTACATAGAGGAAGAAGAAGAAGAATTCATCAAGTTTGTGACAAATTTTTGTTGTAGGCATGATATGAGATCCTATTTGTGTTGTGTAGATACAAAGATGTTTAATAGAAGCAAAGTAGTGCACAACAAAATAATCCTCAAGAAACCCATGGTTATGGAGACCTTTAATTCCCCCATTCTAAAATTTATAAAAAGTATTAGCAAATTTTCCTCTTGCAAGAAATAATGAAGTTCACCTATGTTTTTTCCTTATTTTATATTGAATAGATAATAAAGTCAAGCTCGTATAGACTTTAAAAATTGAAACTAAGAGAAAAAGTTACTAGTCTTATCATTGTGTACTTGAACAAGATTAGAGTCATCATTTCTTATAGTTGATCCCACAAAAGATCACATAAAAGATAAAATAACCACAACACCTTCTTTTACTATTCAAAACCAAAAAATTGAAACACTTCTCTTTAGATTATATATATAAAAATATAATTGAAAACTCACATATTTAGAGAGAATATTATATCTTATATCTGTAGTGATACATAATTATCCATATCTTTTTTATGTGAGATTTTGAACTTGAATAAATATCACACCACAAAACAATTTTCATGCGGTGTAAAAATTCATTTTACCATTCTGCAACACATGAAATTGACATTTACTTATAGAAAATCTCACAACTTCAACTTCAACATTTATGAGATTTAATATTGATCGTTTGATGTTTGTTTTTTTACATTTATTAATGGTTGAATACAATATTTTTGTTATAGAAGAAACTTAAGAAACAAACCCCTATGAAGTTTTAGCCGAGCCCCTATATGTTGCCCTCCTACATAATTATTCTGGGTTTTGTTGCCTCTCATGTTGCGACAACATGGCCTTGACTGTCTACAAAGTAAGCAAAAAGGTAATTGAAAACCTACTCTCATTCACTGCCATGGGTGTATGTTGTTTAGGTATGCATTAAAACACCTGTTACAGGATATAGAACACAATATATTGTATATTTAATTTTTTCATTCAGATATTATAGTTTTTATATAGTAAAATTTTAAATCATATAATATATTTTACCTTTGTTTTTAATCAATAGGATGTTGAAAGCTATTTAATTTAAATCTTATTTTACATAAATAAGATTAATAAATTAAATAATATAATTTCTATTATATCTTTTTATTTTTGAGTTTCTAAAATATTATTTTCAATTATAAGTTGCAATTGCTACAATCATTACACTTCACAAGATGCAAGTGTAATGTGACATGAGCATTCATTACTAAAATTTGGTGGGATTTCTTGTTCCTTCTCGATAGATCTTAATTACTTTACAAAACTAATAATAATAAAAAGTTATATTAATGTAGATTTTTTTTTGAAATCATTAATAGAATCCAATTCGAAATCATGGTATTTCTTAAGTTTTGAATTGGTGGATATGATTTCCATGCATTTATATAGATAAAAAGAGATCCAAACATATGACAAAAATAATGCCTCTTTGAAAACATTGTATCAATCCTAACTTGATTTTATCTCACTAATAGGTGCATTCCAAATTTGATCAAAGCATGCCCACACACAATATAACTTACCTTTATTAATATTAAAAAAACAGAAAAAAAATTCCAATCAATTGACTCATCTCTTGGATGCCATCTATATTGTTAGACTACAAACTTATAGATATATTTATTCTTTGTTTAAATATTATCTTGTTTTCTTCTAATTTTATTTGTGATTTATACATGTAGCAAATATAAATACACACAAGAGATTGCACTATTTTTTATTTTACAAACAAATAAAAAAAAATTACACTAATTTTTCATTCTTCAAGAAATCTATTAATAAGCTTTATAGATTTTGTATCACTTTCATTGTAACTAAATAAATGACTAAAAAAAATCTACTTTAAACAAAATTTCAATAAAACAAAACATTTATCAAAATATCCACCGAATCTACAAATCCAATTACTAATTAATAACATAATCTATAAATTATTATATAATATTTCTTTTACTATAATTTATCATTACAACTCATCTATTTTCGAATTATAAATTAACAATATCAGTACTTAAAAAATAATTATTATACTTTAAAATTATAATCACCAAACTTTTATGTAATATTACGTACTTAAAAATTATAATAACCAAAATTTTATATAAAAAAACTATAATTACGAATCTTTTTATATAAACGAACGCATGTACACACGCTATTAGCTCCATGTATATTGTGCTTTGTGCTCTTCCCATCCATGCCACAAGAAATGTTTTCGTCCTTTAATATAAATGTTTTCATCAGAGCATACCTTGCACTGCTTAAGATAGAATGATCTAAACAGACAAGCATGCGACCGGCTAAAGCACAAAAAAGAGACGTTGCACTATTATTTACATAATGGCCGACAGTAAAAAGATTAGATGTCACTACTTTTTATACGAGGCTGATAAAGTTCTCTGAAAATTTTGATTTTGTCATTAAGTGGTCAGCACCTTTTAATTTGAGATAAACAAGGTAGAATCTGGGAAAGATAAATTGTACAATTATTGAGATAAGAGAGATAAAGTAAGAATTAATTAGAATGTGGAAAATAGAAAAAGGAGATTGTATAATTATTTCTATTAAGAATCTAATCTAATGAAGTCGGAAATTCTAATCGTGTGGGTCTGAGTAAATTAAAAGAAAATTTTCATTCTTTTCTTGAAATTTTGCGGCTTTGGTAGACATGTATGTAATATGTAGAATTTTTGAAACAGTAAACTACAACACAGGGCACAATATTCATCAAACAGTGTAGGGTGAACTATGCATATTACAATAGAATAATTGTTAGTAAGAAATTATAGAGGACAGGAGGACTGCTGCTTCATTTTAGTAACCATACTCTAAAACCCTCGTGGAAACCTTTCATTTTTAGGCTGCAGCTCATTAAATCGGAGAAGTGAAAGGTCAGTACCAGCGAGGAAGATTTTTGTCTATCTCTATGATTAGATAAAACCTTGTTATCTGGTTGCCACAGTTCTATCATCTTGTTGCCACAGGTCTTAAAAGGCTTCTCTGCCATAGATGGTGATGGACAAATATTATCTTCCACTCTCCACAGGGTGATAGTTTTGTAATTAGAGCATGGCATAGGGTACTGGATCCTTTATGTTTTAGCTTTCAATGTGCTCAAGAAAGTTTATCTGATCTTGCTTACCTTTCTTAAGTTAACTTCAATGTTACCAATTGTATCTATGCCCTTCTAGAAGCAGCCTTGTAGCAGCTAATTGCCTCAATTGACGCTTTTTCAACAACCTTCAAACATTTACAATATTGAATATTCTACCCAACAACTCAATGTTGGAAGATGTCTTCACACTTTCTTCTTTCTTTGACTGAATTCTTCAAGTGCAATGCAATATCTACTCAACTCACACAGCTAGATGATGCCCATACAGCTTACTCGTAGGACTTCCAAATCTTGACTTCACACATAGATCCATTCACCAAAAATGCATGATTCCACAACACATTCTATCAACCAAGGTAGATTTTACTTTTTCTTATGTGTTGTTTCTGAGTCTATGCTATTCAATGATTAATGCTACAATTTGATGCTTTTTGACGCTTTATGGCCACCATATATTCGTTATGCAATTGTGCATGTGCTCATACCACATATTCCACAAGAACACATTAAATTATAATAAATGCTAATTGCTTACTCCACGTACATTAAGAAACAATTTTAATTGCACTTTAAGTTACAATAAATGCTACTTGCTTACTCCACGTACATTCTACTTCCCTAGCCAACCAAGGTTGAAATTTGCTTGAAATTTCTTCAATTAACTCTACTGTTGTCCTAAAATTTAACAAATTTGTAGATATGCAAGTCAAGATTTTAATTGTGATGTGTTTTTTGTTTGTTTTGTTCTTTATATATTTGTCTTGTGTTAGTTGCAATTTGCTTGAATAATGAAAGTTTTGTAATAAAGATTTTTCCACAAACATAAGGTCAGTTGAATTTGGAAAAAATAGGTAAGGACTACAGGTCATAGATCTTCTATAGGGCCTGAGTTTAGCCTAACAGTTCTGCTCACTTTTTTTTTTCATTTTTCTTATTTCCATTAAATGCAATGTTTTCCAAAAAAAAATTGATAACACTAATTACACTCAATGATCAAGCATTTGAACTATTTGACACAAGAACTCAAAGGAGATGTTTGAACAATATATTATTTTACAAGGACTTCATAAAATTTTGTACAAACGCTACTGTTGTGGTTATTCATGTATGAAACTAAAGTTGTTTTTTAGATTATGACATCGTAGATGTACAAATTTTAGTGGCTATTAGTAAATGGTTGCAGTTTTCTTTCTTAATTGTACTTAATAGTTTTGTGTTTTTTACATATTCTTTGTGTTTTACTAATCTGTTTTACTTTTTTCTCAGTGACCTTCAACTTGTAAGCTATAATAGTTACTTATTAAGATTGTAAAAGTTAATAAAATGTAGTATAATTATATGTGCAATTTTAATCTGTTTTGTACTTTTTTTGTAGATTTCAAGTTCAACACAGATGAGGATTCAGTGCTTATGGTGACAAATAAATCCTGCTACTCCTATGATACTTCTAATCCTGTTGCATCATACAATGATGGTAAAACAATCATTATACTTCGTCATCCTCGTCCTTTCTTCTTCATCAGTGGAGCTGGAATATTAGATCCTTTTAGTGGAGGGTTCTACGGTAAAGGGTTTCATTTTTACACCATGATGCTAAATTCTTGAAAAACTAGCTAGCGAAGATAGGATTGCAGGATGTGTATGCCATTCTATCTTTTTAATTGATGTTCATGGAAAACAACATACATATTTTGCTTGCAGAGCACATATTGCATGGTGTTTGATATTTGTCATGGCACTGCTTGGTTTGACATTGTATTTCTAAAGAAAAAATATTCACTTGTTTAATATGTTGGAGTTGCTCATTAAACCTTGTTGCTTTATGAGATTCTGTTTCTGGCAAAACATGGTAAGCTACAACCACATACTTTGAAGGTTAAATCTCTAAATGAACTTGATGATTTTGGTGTTCTGTAAAGCAATGCAGGGATTTGTTATATTTATTTTGAATGAAAGGCAGGCTTTAATTTTATGTGCATTAGACCTAATACTATCATTATGTTCACCATTTATGTGGTCATCAATTTGAGGATGGAAACATGGCATGTTTAGCTCTCTATTCATCATGGTTCTAAGTGTTTTACTACAGTGTGCCCATAAATCTGGTCTCTTAAGCTTCAAGCAATGGTTGCTTGTAAACCAAAGTGAATCCTTACATGTTGAATGAAATTCTTGCGGTATATATAGTTGACATTAATTTTGACAAGGACTAAGATAGCCATCATTGAAACTCTATCCACAACAAGAACACAGTCATAAGTATAACCATGCTTAGTAGTGGGAGAACCAAAGGAATTTCGAGAGATTAATTCTTAAGTTTTGGTTGGAGTTGAGGAGTGTATAATCAATGTTTCTTATTTCTAGGTTTGGCTATGATGCACTTTGTACTAGATAGATGTATCCTATAACATCTGTTGTTAGATGTGGCTTTTAGAAATACTCCTTTGGGTCTGCCAATGTGAAATTTACTCCAAAACTTCTAATGACCACTGAAATGTGGTCCCAAATCACTTTATAACACCACTTTTCATCAAGTAGAATCAGAAATTTATTTACCAGCTTTGTGGAGCTGATATGCCTCAACAGATGCATTTGGTTAATGCAATTGTGACCAGATTGAAATATTATATTTGCAACAACCAAGACTAATGAGAAGCGTTGTGATTGGTGGGTGGCTCACATAGTATACTAGATTGCTTATTAAGTTATTCCTCATTTATTATTGGTGTTCAGGTGAAACTATTGAAGAGATGTTGATCATTTATTATGGTGCTTTGCAATTTGAGTTTGTGGAGGAGCTGAATAAGTTTATAACCAATATGGATATATCAGTGTTTTAAAACTCAACAACCACTTCGCTCATGATTAATTGAATTCCATTTATGATTTTCATTTGCTGAGTCAATTCTGATTAAGTTATGCTACTGTAATCAGAATATTTTATGTATTTTTCTAAATTCATTCTTTATGCTTTTCATGCATTTATTTTGTGTATTTATGTAATTTATTTATTTTATTTGCAGAGTTTTTTTCTAACTCCAAGTTAAAGTTTTGGGCTCTTAAGTTTTAGCTAAGTCCAAGCTTTTGAATTATGTTATGGAGGATTGCTTTCTTTTCTAGAATTCAATGCTTCCACTTCTTGCATGCTTGAACAATATATTGTGACTATGTTGTGAATGTCTAAGTATGGTGTGTGATATAATACTAGTGCTGAGTGAGGACTTTATCAAATTTTAATACATATTTTGAATACTCAGTTTCAATCTTCAATGGCTGTTGCAAATTTGGTAAAGCAAATACTAACACTACGCATGGTGATCACTTCAATTCTTCAAATGCCTTCTATTGTGTGTATGGCATTTCTCTGTGAGAATAATTCCATAGATCATCATGGTAGTTGTTTAAGTCTAGCAAGGCTTTGTTAGGGTTCTTGGTATTGGCCATTATTGAATCTTTTCAAATTTCTCTAGAATAGCACAAATTTCCTTTTTATAAATAGTTTAATCCTAGTATTTAATCTGATTCACAGTGAAAAAAAACTTCTTTGAACTGGTATATAGCTTACATCACTTCATGGTTTGGAGAACTTGTTAGGCATGGTTCATGCATTCTTTCCAAAGTTTGCTAAAATTTAGCGTCATCTACAATTTAGATACACAACATAAAATTTTGGATTCAATATGAAACTGGCCTTCCTGCTCCCTAAACTGGGGCCTGGAGGGACCATTTTCCAGAAAAAATAAATTGATTATTAGTTCTATGTTTAAAGGTTTAAGGTCTATTTGCAGATGATGTAATTTATGTACTTTTGTAAGAGGTGTTCTCATCTGGTAAGACTGTTGTTGCAATCAACTTGATTTCTCCTCCATTTTCTTATCTCCATTATGCACTTCATAGGTAGAGAACAAAAATGTTGTTAAAAAATTATTTCAGAGTACCAAATGGATATAGATTCCTAGTTCTTGAGATCTTATTAGATGAAAATATAAGGGCAAATTTCCTCCATGATAATATCTGAAAATATTATGTGCATAGAAAATAAGGAATTTAGTGGCTGCTAAGGATAAGTAGGTATTGACTCGTGGTATTTATTATTCTGTTTCCGAAAGAAAATATTTTTTTTGTTTCCACTCTCTCAACATTCCGAAAGAAAATATTTTACTGTTTCCGCTCTTTTGAGAAAGACAAACTCTCTTTACCATTTACTTTACCCATTTTTACTTTACGGATGTAAATCAGGTTTCCCATTTTTTAATAAACAAAATTAACACAAGAATCACTATATTATCGTCGGCGTACCCATTGCAACCCAAGGTGCGATTGTTAGTTTTAATTCACACAAATAAAATAAAATTTCACATTAAAAAATAAGTATAATTGAATAATAGAAAATGAACCAAAAAAAAAACAAACAAACAAATTACATGAAATATATGTATAAAGTAAATACGATTCCCAATTATAAGCTCAATAATTGATCTTCAAAAGATCAATAACCTTATGATATGATAGGAGAATTAATCGTACAATCATTATTAATGAACCATCAATATTTGTAAAAAAACAAATTCATATAATTACTATAAGGATCGAAATTCCGATAAGACTAAGTAGTGGAATCCTCATAAAAATATGATAATTTAAAATACACCACCCACTTGTCATAAAATAATTACATCAGTATGAAAAATCCGGCCTTAAAAGCGGCTGCCCCAATGGCTTGACAGACAATAGTTGTTAGTAGAGGCAGACATATTACAATAGTAGAGAGTAAAGAAGGCAAACACGTAGTGATGTTCCCTTACATGGCGCAGGGCCATTTCATTCCCTTCCTCAGCTTGGCAAAAATTCTTACTTCCCAAGGCCTCACCGTCACCTTCATTGCCACCACCGCCAATGTCTCCAAATTGCAATCGCAGGCGGTCGGATCCTCTATTTGTTTCGTTTCTCTTTCTCTCTCGTCCATCCATGGAGTCCCTCCCGGCTGGGAAAGCACTGATACTCTTTCCTCCATCGAGGCCAAGTGGTTGTTTATCTATTCACACAAGCTTTCCCAGCCGTTCGAAGAGTGGCTAGAGCAGATCATGGCAGAGACATCACAGAAGCCCGCCTGCATCATAAGTGACATCTTCTTACCCTAGACAGCACAATCTGCTTCCAAATTCGAGATCTCGCATGTTGTGTTCCAAATGATAGGAGCCATGGTGACTTCTCTTCTGCAATATATCTATACCTCTAAGGTCTCGGATATAATAAGCGACCACCAAATCATAGAAATTCATGATCGCTGTATCAATGTGAATCTGAGGCATTCGCAGCTGCCTCCAATTCTGAGAAGCAATGAAAGCGAGGAGTTCATTTCTCTTTACCCTGGGGGTATCACGTTACCGCAAGCCTATGCCTCGACCAAAGAAAGCTGCACTGCAATGCTTGTCAATACTTTTGTCGGGCTCGAAGCAGAGTATGTTCGGTATTTAGAGGAATCCATGGGTAAGCCCGTTTGGGGTGTAGCCAATCATCTACATAGACCCAAACATGGGGTCGACAATGAGTCGGAGTGCATCCGTTGGCTGGACACCCAAAAGCAAAACTCTGTCCTTTACATCTCATTTGGATCTCAGGCCTTTCTTTCGGAAGACCAAACGAAAGCCCTTGCCAAGGGCATTGCAGCCAATAAGTAGAGTTTCATTTGGACTATTAAAGACCAAGTTGGAGGCCATGTTAATTACTGTGATTTTCTTTCTGAGGATTTCATCGAAGCAATGAAAGAAAGAGGAATGGTGATCCATGGGTGGGTACCTCAGGTGCGCATTCTGTCACATCCTTCGACTGTGTTTATTATGACGCACTGTGGATGGAATTCCATATTAGAAAGCATAAGCGCTGGAGTTCCAATGGTGATCTGGCCCATGGCGTTCGATCAATTTATAAACGCCAAATTGGTAATTGAGCAGTTGGGTGTTGGACTGCAAATCTGCGAGGGATCCAATGCCATTCCCAACAGTGATATTATGGAAAACACGGTGAAGGCAGCCATGGAAACGAAAATCGGGGAAGATTTGCATCTACGGGCGCTGAAAATTAAAGAATCCATTAATGATATGTCTTGCAAGTTAAGCGGTATAAAAGGTTTTGTATCTTACGTCCTTAGCCTTGGCTGAAGATGAGGGAAAAGTTCAGATTTAATGATTTGTAATCCCATTGGTTCATATTTTTGCATGATCGATGATTATGGTTTAACTGTGATTCCTCATACTAAGAAGGCTTCATTAAAGATAGTAAATGAATAATTAGTTAAAAAAATTAGATTATTAAAAAATTTAGGGCATATTTGTAAATATAAGATTTAAGGTGTATATTGATGAGAGTAATTGAAAATAAAAATCATGATTTGGAGTAAAGTGTATGTGTAAGTGTTACAAAATTTGTCTTTTGTGTAAATGTATGTAAGTTAAATGATTTTTAGTTACACTTTCATATGATCATTTTTAATAGTTTTTAAGGTATTATAAATAAATATTTTTTCTATTGTTTGAGCATCTAAGTGTTCAATTGCTGAAAATTGTTTTTTAAAATTAAACATCTTTCATTTGTTAAGACCTCTACACAAATATGAATTGATGTAAGGATTGTTGTCAAATTTTAATGCAAATCAACTTTCAAATGTATAAAAAGATAATTGAAAAAAAATACATTCATCTTAAATTCAAATTCAATTATAATTAAAAAAAAAATTACTCATCATAAATGTAAATAAGATCTTTAACATAATTTAAATATTAATATTTATCTATACCAAAAATGGAAAGAAAATATAATCATATAATACTGAATTTAAGCAACGAAAAAATCTAGATGATTGGACTAAAACCTATTTAAAAAATATGAAAGAATATTATATCTGTAGTGATGCATAATTATCCATATCCTTTTTATGTGAGATTTTGAACTCGAATAAATCTCATGTTGCGCCTATCACGAGCCATTACAGAATCACAACATGACCTTGACTAACTACATTCAAGGGCGGAGTGATAGCGTTGGAGGCAGCAATAGTGGAATTTCAGCAGGAGAAGTTGAGGGAAGAATTTTTAGAGAAGAATATTGTCGGAGCTTTGTCAGTAAAAGGCAAGCAATTTTTGTATCTCTTGATTTTTTGAAGAATAATATAATTCCTCATTTGCAGTACTGGTTTTCCCTCTAAGGTTTTTCCAAGGACAATTTGTCCAAAAATATTGTGTTTATTATTTTGCATGTTTTCTTTTCTATTCTTGTGAGTTTTATTTGTGAAGTTGCAGTTGTATTATTTTTCAGTATTTGCTATGAATTAATTTTTGGCAGTCAAATAATATTTATAGATAGGAGATTAATAATCAGTAACTACAATAGAATTTTCACATGGTATCAGAGCAGATCTGAAGGCAGAAAGAGCTCAGCATAGGTGTAGGAAGAAAAAATTGAGGGTTTATAAAACCCAGTTCTACCTCTTCGGTATTTTTATTTTTGTTATTATTGTTTGAGATGGCCTCAGCAGGTTTAAGAGATTAGGACAGATTGGATGGAGCCTCAAATTTTGGTGTCTAGAAAGCCAAAATTTCTTTATTGCTGGAAGAGAATGGTATCAAGGAATATGTAACCGGTGTTGTAGCTATACCTATAGATCCAACACATCTCTTAGCATACAAGAAGGAAGATGCCAAGACAAGGAGTCTGATTCTTGATGGTGTTAAGGATCATATTGTTCTGCATATCACAGATTTGGATACAACGAAGAAGATGTGGGATGTCATTTTGAATCTGTACTAGAATGCTACCACTAACAAGAAGTTGATTCTCAGAGAAAAGTTGAGGAATACCAGGATGAACAAGGGAGAAGACGTTACAAGTTACCTCACTAGACTTAGACTTGTCAAGGATGAGTTGGTAGCTATTGGAGATAAACTAGATGATGATGAGCTAGTATGGATAGCCCTAAATGGGTTTACTAAGAAGTGGGATGTCTTTGTTCAAGTTATTAATGGATGAGACACCTTACCAAGTTGGGATCGACTATGGAGTGACTTCACTCAAGAGGAGATTAGACTAAGCCTTGTCGGTGGTACCAATAGTAAGAGTCAGAAAAGTGAGTCAAAACAAGAAAACATTGCCCTAGCAGGAAAAGGGAAAGCAAAGAATTGGTCTAGCAAATGATCAAATCCTAAATGTGAGAAGAATGACTTGTCTAAAGTCAAGTGTTATGGCTGTCACGAGTTTGGCCACTATGTCAGCAATTGCCCACAAAGGAAGAAAGGCAAGAAGCAGATGGCAGCTTCAGCAAGTACAAATGAGCTCTCTAGTAGGATGGAGGATGAGTTTGCACTCATAGCTTGTATGGTTAGCTCAACCTCACAGGGTGTTTGGTATATAGATAGTGGAACACCATTTCATATGACAGGAGTTAGAGAATACTTCTCCAATTATAAGGAGGAGGACATAAGAATCCAGATTTCTATGGGGAACATGTCCAAACTAAATCCGGTTGGGAAAGGGACTTTTCTATTTCAGAGGGAGAATGGAAAGCCGATTCCCATTCATGATGTGTTGCATGTGCTAGGCTTGGGAATGAATCTGATTTCCATATCTATCCTTCAGGATAAAGGCTACCATGTACTCTTTAGACGGGAAAATGTTTTAATCAAGCACAAGGATTGGAAATCACCCATAGCTATTGGAGTTAGGAGCGACTGACTTTACAGGTTGTAGTTTGATACTCATAAGGCACTGATGAGCAATGGTAATTCTAGAGATCAAGGAGAGCTATGGCATAGGAGGATGGGCCATATATATCATGGAGCACTTAAATTGCTTTGTGAGACAGTGATAGGTGTTCTAGAGGTGAGCACAGAGCATGATGATGTATGTAAGGGATGTGTGTTGGGGAAGTTTGTGAAAGCAGCTTTTCCAAAGAGTGACACCAGATCTAAGGGAGTTCTTGATCTAGTACATTCAGATATATGTGGACCAATGTCAATGAAATATCTCAGAGGATACGAGTACTTTGTTACTTTTATTGATGATTTCTCTAGGAATACTTGGATATACTTCTTGAAGAGCAAGGATGAGGTTTCCAGTCGTTTCCAAGAGTTCAGAGCTCTTGTGGAGAATTTGACAGGTAGGAAGATAAAGGTTCTTTGGTCAAACAATGGAGGCAAGTACAAAGGGAAAGAGTTACATGAGTTATGTACCAGGGAAGGAATCAAGAGAGAGTGGACTATTCCTTACAACCCACAACAGAATGGGGTTGCTAAAAGGAAGAATCAGTCTATATCAGAGGCGGCAAGGGCTATGCTGTATGACCAGGATATGCCACGCTACTTATGGGCAGAGGCATGCATTACAGTAGTATACATATAGAACAAGGTTCCACATAAGGTATTGGGCAAGATCACACCAGAGGAGGCGTTCTTAGGGAAGAAGCCAGATGTAAGCCACTTCATGATATTTGGGAGTTTGGAATATTGTCACATTCTAGATGCTACACGTTCTAAGTTAGATCAGACTGCAGAGAGAGAGAGTACTTTGTGGGGTATAGTGAAACCTCAAAGGCATATCAAATATTTATTCCAGGGGCTAGGAGGATTATAGTTAGGCACGATGTCAATTTCATGGAGGACAAGGAATTTAGAAGGTCGAGATATTTTCCAGTAGATGAACAGAGTGAGTAGCCGACAAAATCTCCAAGGATCAAGCAATCAGATCAGGGACAATGAAGCTCGAGTATAGTGACTAGTACAAGCACAGGCTTAGGGGTTGAGAGTTCATAGAGTATGGAGCAACAGATGTAGCAGATCCAAGAGATGCATCAGGCAAAAATGGAGGTTGATATTTCATCCTCTATAGTTGGTATCAGTAACCAACATAAACAAAGGGATACTCAGGAGCTTGTGGAGCTCCTAGGATGAGTAATAGACAACAAAGACAACCAACAAGGTATAATGACTATATGACATTAGTTAGTCAGTTGGTAGATAGTGAGCCTTCCAGTTATCAGGAGGCTACACAACAACAAGTGTGGCGAGATGCGATGGTTGAGGAATATACTTTAAAAGTGCAGAACAATGTGTGGGAGGTTGTGCCTAGACAAACAGATAGGGTAGTGCTTGGATCACATTGGATCTACAAGATCAAGCACAGTGTAGATGGTAGCATCGAGAAATACAAGGCGAGGTTTGTGGCCAAGGTTTTCTCTCAGAAGGAGGGAATAGACTATGAGGATACATTCGCTCCAGTGGGCAGGTATACTTCTATATGAGTTGTGATCTCTCTTGCAACACAGATGGGATGGCAGATCCATCAAATGGATGTCAAGATGAAGTTTCTTAATGGTGAATTGAAAGAGGAGGTATACATAAAACAACCAGAGGGCTTTGTATCACACAACAGTGAAACCCATGTGTGCAGATTGAAGAGAGCTTTGTATGGACTCAAGCAAGCTCCCAGGGTGTGGTATGAGCGCATTGATGAATACTTGCAGAGAATGGGCTTTGTGAAGAGTGAGGCATATGCTAATCTCTACTACTTGGTGGTTGGGGGTGAGGTTCTCATTCTTGTTCTATATGTGGAGGACTTTTTTTTAACAGGTTCATTGGGGCTCATAGAAGAGTGCAAGAGGGACCTTGCAGCAGAGTTTGAGATGAAGGATTTAGGGCTTATGCACTACTTTATAGGCATGGAGGTATGGAAGATAGATGGAGAGATTTTCCTTGGACAAGGGGAATACTACATTGAAATCTTGATGAGGTTCGAGATGGAGGATTACAGAGCCATGTCTACTCCTATGATCACGAATTGGAAGAAGGTAGACACATCCAAGGAGAAGGATGTAGACCCCACCTTATACAGGCAGTTGATTGGATCTCTCATGTATTTGGTCAAAACCAGACCAGATATATCCTTTGCAATAAACTCTCTTAGTCAGTTCATGGTTGATCTGAAGAGAGTGCATTGGACAACAATAAAGCATGTGTTGCGATATTTGTGTGGTACAATCGAGTATGGGGTCAAATATGCTCGAGGTGATGGTATCAAGTTGATAGGCTATACTAACACAGATTGGGCAGGTAGTACAACAAACAAGAAAAGCACTTTGGGGTGTTGCTTTAGCCTGGGATCAAAATTTGTATCTTGGTATAGTAGGAAGCAGAAGTCTATGGCTCTGAGTTCTGCAGAGGAAAAATATATAGCAGCTAGCATGGCGACATGTGAGGCGATATGGCTTTGGAAGTTGTTGGTAGCCTTGTTAAGTCAGAGGGTTGAGACTATAGTGATACACTATGACAATCAGAGTTGCATCAAGTTGTCTGAGAATTTGGTGTTTCATGATAGGTCTAATCATATAGACATCAGGTATCATTTCATCAAGGATTGTGTACAGCGGGGGATTATTTAGCTACAGTATATACCTACAGATCAACAGGTAGCAGACATTTTGACAAAGGCATTGGGAAAGGCGAAACTCATCTTCTTTAGAGATATGTTGGGTGTTATGCAGAACACCTTCCTTGCTAAGAGGAGTGTTAATTTATTGTAGCTCGGATAGCTATTTTTTCTCCAATTCCAAGAATTATTATTCAATTCTTGAGACTTCTAGATAGAAGTTGGTTAGGTCCAGATAATTAATTATTTAATTAATTGATTCCTCTAGAGACTTCTAGAAACTAGTTAGTTAGGGTCTGTTAGACTCTAATTAGTCTTAGCCTTTGATTGAGATTAAATCATGGCCATTGGTTTTCCAGTGAGAATAGTTTAAAAGGGGGTCAATGGGCATTTGGAGAATACACAGATACACACTTGAGAAAGATTTGCAGTGATAGCAAATAAATTTGCAGTGAGAGAGAAAATAGTCTTGCAGTGATAGCGTTGGAGGTAGCAGTAGTGGAATTTCAGTAGGAGAAATTGAGGGAAAAATTTCTGGAGAAGAATATTGTCAGAGCTTTATCAGTAAGAGGCAAGCAGTTTTTGTATCTCTTGATTTGCTGAAGATAAATATAATTCCTCATCTACGATACTGGTTTTCCCTCTAGGGTTTTTCCAGGGACAATTTGTCCAAAAATATTATGTTTATTATCCTGTGAGTTTTATTTGTGAAGTTGCAGTTGAATTATTTTTAAGTATTTTCTATGAATTAATTTTCGGCAGTCAAATAATCTTTATGGATAGGAGATTAATAATCAGTAACTGCAATAGAAAATTCACAGGATCCTCTATTCATTTTGTTTCTCTTTCTCTCCTGCCCATCCATGGTGTTCCCCCCGATATGAAAGCACTCATACTCTTTCCTTAATCAAGGCCTGGTGACTGTTTATCTATTCGCACAAGCTTTCCTAGCCATTCGAAGAGTGGCTGGAGCAGATCATGGAAGAGACATCATAGAAGCCCGCCTGCATCATAAGTGACGTATTCCTACCCTTGATGACACAATTGGCTTCCAAATTCGGGATTCTGTGTGTTGTGTTCCAAATGACAGGAGCCATGGGGGTTCTCTTCTGCAATATCATTTTACCAATCTGGTCTCAGATATAATAAGTGACCATCAATTCATAGAGCTTTGTGATCACTGTATAAATGTGAATCTGAGGCATTCGGAGCTGCCTCAGAATCTAAGAAGTGAGTTGTTCATTTCACCTTATGGTGAGCTTGATGTGCTTCAGGATGCCTATGCCTCCAGAAAAGAAAGTTGTGCTGCAACACTTGTCAATAATTTTGTCAGGCTCGAAGCAGAGGATATTCTGCATTTAGAGGAATCCACAGGTAAGCCCGTTTGGGGAGTAGCCAATCCTCTACACAGACCCAGGCATGGGATCAACAAGGATTTGGAGTTCATTTGTTGGCTGGACACCCAAAAGAAAAACTCATCCTTAGCATCTCGTTTAGATCTCAGGCTTTTCTTTCGGAAGACCAAATGAATTCCCTTGCCAAAGGCATTGTAACCAGTCAACAGAGTTTCATTTGGACGATTAAAGACCTAGTTGGATGCCATGTTAATTCCTATGATTTTCTTCCCAAGGATTTCATCGAAGCAATGAAAGACGGAGGAATGGTAATGCATGGGTGGGTGCCTCAGCTGCACATTCTGTCACATTCTTCAACTACATTTTTTATGACACACTATGGATGTAATTCCACATTAGAAAGCATAAGCATTGGAGTTCCACTGGTGGTCTGGCCGATGGTGTTCGATCAATTTATAAACGCCAAATTGATAATTGAGAAGTTGGGTATTGGACTACAAATCTGTGAGGGATTCAATGCCATTCCCAATAGTGAAATTGTGGAAAACACAGTGAAGGCAGCTATGGCAACAAAAATCAAGGAAGATTTGCGTCTACGGGCCTTGAAAATTAAGGAATCCATTAGTGAAGCGTCTCCTGCAAGTTAAGCAGTATAAAAGTTTTTGTATCTTACATTCTCAACCTCAGTTGAAGGTAAGGGAAACCATCGTGGATTATGGTTTGATTATGATTCTAACAACAAACAATAATCCCAGTTGACGGTGTCTCCTCATTTAATGATTTTTTCTTGGAAGTTTTTAATCTTTCAGACTTGTTTTATTTATTTATTAAATATATTAAATGAATTATTAATGGAATAAAATTAGATAGAGTGAACAATATTTTAAATAGATTATTAGAAGACTATAATTTTTCTAGATGAATAAAATATGATAATTTTGGAGGATAGTATTATATCTCTTAGTATTTTTTTATTATCAATATTTTATTTTTAATTATTTTCTTTTTGAATAGTTTTAATCACAATTGTTACTTTATTTTTAATTCTAATTCTAATCCTAATCATAATTATAATGTTTTATAGATTATAATAATTATTAATAATTATAATTTAATTTTAATTTATAATAATTATAGTTATTTTAATTTAATTCTTATTTGTATTTATTTTTTATGTTTTAAAGTTAATAAAATTTAGAAAATCGAAGAGGTAATGTTTATTATCAAATAGTTTAAGATTTAATTTAAATTTTTATTTTAATTATGTAAAATCAAATTTTTATATATAAACAAAGAAATACATCTTTTATAAGTTAATTTAGAGATGTGCTTTAATTTAAGTTATATTTTATTATTTTAGTAGTGTGAAAACAAATCCTTATAAAATAGTTAACTGGTTTTCTCCTATATTTTAAAAATTAAAAAATTACATACGTAAATATTTTAGGAAAATCATTTTTTTTTATAATATTATCAATGAAAAATAAAATAAAATAAAAATAAACATTTATTTTTTAAATATTAAGACACCAAAATTTTACCATATATATTTATATAAAGTTATTAGAAAAATAATTTTTACTATCTATTGAGAAATAATAATAAAATAATCACATACATAAATATAAATATTAAATTTATGTATCTATATAGAAAATAGGCTTATTTATGGAAATTTCTTAATATTTCAAATATTTCTTAATAATATCCCAAAAATATCCAAAATAATCTAAATAATTTATCATTTCTATAAATTCACTCATATCACAAAATTTTAGAACAATGATATTCATCATAATTAATCTTGAAATATTTTAAAGTATAAATCTTGCATCTCGACTTTAGAAAATATAAATATTTTTTGAAAAGGAAACAATTATGATTTCTTATTTTCTATCAAATAATTTATTACTAGCACTTGCAACTAAAGAAGGTTAAAGGATTACAAAGAAAATTATATGTATGTTAATATGTTAGAGAGTATGTGCTTGTGTATGGATGTGCTGAAACTTCTAGTTGCATGTGGCTAGATCAAACAATTAATAACAAGTCTTAAATAATGGAATGAAATAAACTTAGACAAATCTAGATTTTTTCTTTAAAGAAATTAAGTGTTATCTGATTATGAAATATTTGCATATAGATTTAAAACAAAAAATACTGCAAATGAAATAGAATGCTCTCATCTAGGTTTCAAATAAATATTTATGTGGCTTTTATGTGATAAGTGAGATTTTAGAGGCTTTTACCATTAAACGACAGCTGGTTTGACATTGAATGACAACTAAAACTTGTTTAAATCAATGACTCAATAGTGGTTTGTAGGCATGAGACTTGTTCCAGGATCAAATCTTACACAATATGTATCCTATCAACTAAAAATAACTAGCACTTGCATCTAGAGGAGGTTCAAGGAATACGCTCATAGAAAACTTTATGTATCTTAATATTTTAGAGAGTACTTGTTTGTGCATGTGTGTGTATGGATGCCATGTGCTACAAATTCTAGTTTTATGTGGCTGGATTAAAGCATTAATATAAAGTGTTAGAAAATGAAATGAAATAAAATTAATTTTTTTTAGATTTTTACCTTAAAGAAATTAAGTATTATCTAATTTTGAAATATTTTCATATAGATTTAAAACATAAATAAATGCAAATAAAAATGAAATTTTCCATCAAAATGGCAAAAAAATTATTGTAAATAGAAATAGAATGTTCCCATTTAATTGGAAAATAAATATTTATCTAGCTTTTACATGATAAGTGAGATTTTGGAGGCTTTCACTTGATATTTTGGAGGTTTTTACCATTAAATGACAACTTGTTTACCATTAAACGAAAGCTAAAACTTGTTTTCTAATGACTCAACAAGAAGGCGTGAGACTTGTTTCCGACTCAAATCTCACGCTATATGTAGCCTATCAACTAATTAAACAAAATTGATTTCAATATAATGCCTAACTCAAGTATTAAAACTAGTAAATTTTTAATAAACTGTATGTGCATTTATGTTACAAAATTTAAGTTATACTTT
Organism: Sequoiadendron giganteum; assembly: GCA_007115665.2. Classification (NCBI taxonomy): domain Eukaryota; kingdom Viridiplantae; phylum Streptophyta; class Pinopsida; order Cupressales; family Cupressaceae; genus Sequoiadendron; species Sequoiadendron giganteum. Next base: position 535,877,855 of record CM021106.1, on the reverse strand, counting down.
CATATGACTATTTAATAGTTTTTAAGGTATGATAAATAAATGTATATTTTTATTATTTAGGCTTTCAAGTGTATAATTATTCAAAATTTCTCTTACTTCTATTAAATATATTTCATATAATTAAGATACTTGTACAAATATTAATTGATGTAAGTCACTTCTCAAAAAAATTTAAAAAATAATTAAAAATTGTATGGAAAAAATATTTTAAAAAATTTACCCAGATTTCAAATTTAAATTCATCCAATAAAATAAATGCTTGCAAGAAAAAATTCACCTATCATATATATAAATAACAAGAAATACAATATATTTAACATAAAATTTGCAAAGAATATTAATATTTACATATACATAGAAGGGAAAGTAAACATGGTCATATAATGCTGAATTGCACATATTTAAGGATATAGGAATTCTAATCAACCTATAAATTGAGTAGTTATTATCATTATCACATGTCATGTAAATGTATGGATAATGAATAGTTTTGAAGTCTATCATATAAGTTACAAAACCAAACTCTAAAATGAAAATGAATAGATTATCATATGCATAATGTTAAAATTACGTATGGCATTCACCTTGAAATTGCAAGTCATGATTAAATACAATTAATCATGTAGATGATGTATAATGTATGATCTCTGATGTAGTAGGTATGCTCCATAGTTCAAACCTTAAAACATTCACACAATTCTCAAAACACAAGAAAATAGAAACTGTGGAAAATCCAAAATATAATAGCAAATAGATAGTGACGTACACATTCCCAGTAACATTGTATGGAAAAGATACCACAATATTATATTGATAGGTAGAAATAAATTTACAAAAGTCTTGATTTAACTAATAAAAATGAATCTATTCCTTTTCCCTTACCAACTAGAAATCATTACATGTCTTCTATTTAATGTCCTCCCTCTTCCCACAAGACATCGTCTCGTAATTTACTCTTAACTTTCTATTTTTAGTAGACACGTAAATATTGTTCCCCAAATAAATAAATAAGTGAGCTATTAAAACTCACTTCTAAATTCATAAAATTGGTTTCTTAATTTTGGGTGATCCAACAATAATGGGTTACATTTTTTGGCCAAACTTGACATTGAAATCAACATTTTTCACCAGATTTTCACTTTCTTACACCTATAGAAGCTAAACCATTAAGAATTTGAAGATGAAGCAAACTAGTGATTTGTGATATTTTGTGTGTAGATTATAATTTTTTATTTTTTTTCAATTAAAAAATAAATTGTGAATCTTTTTATGTAATTTTTATTAACTTATTTTTTGTGTGAAACATCATTTTCAAAAAGTGGTGTTTACTTTCAGTTGTATAACTTTTTTTATAGAAAGGATACAATTCTAATTTTTTAAATACAATTTTTTCACACCAATATATAGTGGATGGATATTTTTTCATAATTTTTTGTTGCATATATATTTTTTAATTAATTTTCTAAGTCAGAGTAATTAAAATTTTGATATATTACACTTTCAGCTGCATAACTTTTTTTGTATTCATTTGAATTAACTTATTATTTTTTTGTTGGAATAAGGACATCAATATCTAGTGTACATGTATTTTTTAGATTTTTTTTTCTCTCATTTCTTATTTTTCCATATGTGTGAAACAAACACCTCGATGTTCATTAAAAAACCTACATTCAAAAGAAATAAAAAATAAATATAATAATAAAATTAAATATATTTAAAATTATACTTTTTGGGAAGCTTATAATAAGTATTACATGTTTACAAAAGATAAATTTTAAATGAATTAATTTGATCCCCTAAAAGGTTAATCAAAAGTGATTTTTTATCAGCATTTTGATAGGTGTAGAGGAGACTCCATTATAGGCATGGTTTAAAACTAGCGAATTTCTATCCAAGGGGGTTTGATATAAGTGGCTTTGATCAAACCATTTTCAATTAGAATCCTTTAAATAGAACCTTTTTAAGGCTTAAATCATTATATTTTCTAAAAATATGTGATTTCAGCAAAAATCAGGATGTCCCAAAAAGTGTAACCCACTATTGTGGCAGCACCCTTCTAGGAATTTGGTTTTCCATTCTTCTTAAGCTTGAGAAGTTGGCTTGCATCATCCTCCCCTTATTTTAAATTTTCAACCTTCAAGTTTAAGGTTGGTTTATATGAAAACAAAATTTAACAAAGCTAACACACTAAAAGACTTAAGAACTAAATTCTTAGATTTTTGTGATGCAATATTGATACTATTCCAAGATTCTACTACATCAAACATCTAGGTATAGTTTGAGTGAGATCGTAGAACCATTATTTTGACTTGTAGAACTAAGTCATGGTATTGCCTTGGACTAAATCAAATACTTTTGAAAATCATCACTTATTTTCTTCTTTCACTTCCAACTTCTTGTTGGAACAAAGAGCCTACTCCTTTTCTAACTTTCTTTGTTTCTCTTTTCCTAACTCCTAAAGGCTTGGTGGTGCTACTCCATTTAAAATCATTATTTCTCTTTTCATCATTCACACCACCATCTATTCAACTTGCACATAAACAATACAAAAAAAAAATTCCCATATGAGTTTCCTCATTCTCTAGATTTGGTCATTTAAGAAATGATGTTCATTTCATATTTTTTGAGGAGGTCTTTATTTCCTAATTTTGCATGTTTTCCCCACAAGATAATATTTTATATATTTTCCTCCTTTATACTATAAATGAATGTGTCTCTTCTCTCTCCCTCAATCATTCTTATTTCTTCTCCACCAAAGATATGATCCATTTTCTCTCTAATTTCATTAATCATGGGATTGTCTAGAAATTCTTCTAGCTTCTTACATTTTTCTAGTTACTTATCATTGGTTGTTCTCTCTAAAAATTAAGGATTCATAATGTATGAGGCTCCCAAAGATCTCCATATTTGTTGTAAATTCTTATCTAATGTGAACTTCTTCCTTTACTACAACATTTTTGGTCTCTTCTTGGTATAGGTTGCATTCCTTCTCATTGTAGCCTTCCAACTCATGTATTTTCACATTGTAATCTTCAATACCTTCCCCTTCTTCAAGGTAACACAACTCAATATCTCCATCCAACTCATCTAATTTTTATCTCTAAAACTCTTGGAAAATGATATTTAAAGGATTTTTGTCCACTAATATTATTGCCAACTCTTTAATTGATTTAATTTTTCACTATTATAATATTTCTAACCCTTTTTTATCCTTGCCTCCAGGGTTTTCTTCTCTACATATATATTTTTCTCACAAAATGACTATTATCTTGACCATTATTTTTCACCTTCTCATAATTCTTTAGTGCCCTTTTTTTAGATTTATTGTTCTTTTTCCTTTTATTTTTACATGCCTCATACTCTTCCAATTTGAGACATAACTCATCCAACCCAAACTCTAGTTGGTGCATCTCCTTTTTCTAGCCTTTTGCTTGCTTTTGTCTCTACCTTTGTCTTATTATTTCTTCCAAATTGGATTCACTCTTCCATAGATCATGATATAAATACATATTTGAATTCACAACTAAAAATAAGAAAGACATAGTTATACTTTTTCTTGTTTCCTCATATATTTGACCTTTGACACATAGCAATTCATCACAACACCAATATATTAAAATTTTAGACTAGTGATAGAAATTTCTTAGAAAATAGTCTATCTCACCTATTATTCCTAAATATTGAACTTTGATTTCCCTTAGCATAGGATTTTTTTAAAATTTTGACAATGACTTCCACACTCAAGGGTCTCGTCTAAGTTTTTAAGTATCAATTTTTCCCTTACTCCATATCATATCTATATTTTCATGGATGTACTCTTTGTTATGATATTTTTTCCCTTTCACCAATTCTTTGTCTACCATTAGACTCCTCTAGCTCTACACAAAAATACAATAGTCTTCCATCTCAACATTCCAATTAGAAACCAAAATCATTTTTTTCAAGCCTCAATCGCACATTCACCTTCAAGTAATAATAAAAGTAGCAAAAAGCTTATTTTTTATGTACAATTGGGGTAGGAAACAATTACCAATCACAACACCTCCATACAAATAAATAACAAAACTTATGTTTTTTTATAGTATAAATTGTAGCATTATTATTGTTTCTACTACTAATTCTAAGAAGCAATTCACCAATTATGAGCAAAAGTTCACCTTTATCACCATTGAGCTGCTTAAATTGGTCACAACATTGAATATTATTGTAGAAAGCATTCATTGCTACATATTAACACTCTAATTTGGATACTCTAGATTCATGTAGACTATTCCATCTCCAAGAAAGATATAGAAAATTATTTTTATAATGAATCATTCATAAAAATCAAGGGTAATTTTATAATGGTCCCACATATAGAGAATAATAATCCAATATCTTTGAATAAAGAAATATAGTGATTCTATTTATAAAATTAATTCTTTCTCCCAGCATCTTAAAATTCGACAATATTAAATTGATGAAAAATTCTACCCCTCAAATTGAATATTGAAACATTCATTGAATTCTCAAAGTAAAATTATATATAAATTGAGGAACACCCATTATAATAATAGAAAAATAGTTCAAATTACACATTCTCAATAACACTATATGCAAAAAAGTACAACATTATATATATAGATAAAAAGAGATTTACAAAGGTCTTGATTCCAATTATGAAATAAGTATCCTTTCCTTCTCCCTTACCAAATAAATCATTACACATCTTCAATTCAATATCCTCCCTCAACCCACATGACACCATCTTCTAATTTAATCTTAAATTTCTATTGAATTAGTAACATAAATATTTCTCCCTGAATAGCCAAGTTGTTACAAACCACTTCTAAACTTATAAATTATGCCTACTAATTCTAAGTAATTAGTTTTCCCTACTTGTTTTGTTTGAGGAGTTATTTTGCATCAATATCCAAACATCATGAAGTGGACAAAACAAAATGCCCATGTGAAGGTGGGATAATAATGTATTCATTATTATTATCTGGGATACTTTAATAATTCTTTAGGAAGGCAATGAATGAAAATTTATATAGAAAAGATTTAAAAAATTGGTTGTAAAGCATCTTTCCAATTTGGATGTTATGATAAGGCATTGAGTATCCTCATAGAGCACCTAGATTTAAAAATTTGGCCACTATGATAATTATGATCAAATCTATGATGCATAAAAGAGATGTAAAATATGTAATAGGAGTTACTTTCTCTTCTAGATATCTTTGCCATGACTATCCAAATTTTTCTAGTGGCTCATGGTTTTGGCTCATAGAATTGGGTTATAAACTAGTGATTTATTATTTTTTATTTTTCTATATAATGGAGGTACGAGATAGATGATATAACATAATAAATAATATGTAAACTCAAACCCATTCTATATTTCAATAACTATATGATACTTTATAAACCTTTAATAAAAAATATGTTTACTCTTTAATTGTTGCAATTCTAAATTTGTGTGGCAATGGTTTAAGGAAAAAATAAAAAATTGGTTGCATTAAAATGAGAAGAGAATGACCCTTTTTGGAAGGTTTTGTAGCCATACATGAGTCATGTGACCCTTTTTTTGATTATTTATTGTAGATCAAATGAAAAAAAAGATTAAAGAAACTTAAACTCAGAAAGATGAAATGCAAACTATGAAGATAAAGAAGATGAAGACACAAAGATTTATAGTGGTTCACCAATTTGGCTACATCCACTTTGAAGCAGGGGAATTAATTTTATTAATCTCTATTTTCAAATACAAGCTACATTAGCATAACATTAACAATGATGCAATACAAAATTACATTATCTAATTTGAATATAAGTCATTTGAAAAGAAAGGAATGTGAATAGACAATGCAATTGGAGGGAAAAAAAAAGTGTCCATTGGGCTTCAACATCCAACAATTTTCCACTTGAAGTCTAATACCTGTTGTAAAAATAAGAGATATTCCCCTACTTCACCCCTATTGTCACATCTTGATAATGCCAAGAGAAGTCCTACAAAACTTGAACTTCTCTCGTTGTACTTGTTGGTAGATGGTCAGCGCTCCCCTTGGGATTCGTGACATGGACTAACCACCTCCCGTGGATCCATTCTCTGGAAGTTGTATTGGGCATTCATAGGTCAATCTTTTGGTGCAATGACAACTTTGAGCCAAATTGGTATCAGAGCCGAAGGTGTCAGGTTCGAATCCCCTCGGGTAATGCTAGGGGGGAGTTTGTTGGTAGATGGTCAACGCTCCCCTTGGGATTTGTGACATGGACTAACTGCCTCCTATGGATCCGTTAACTCTAGCAGTTGTATCGGGCATTCATAGGTTGATCTTTTGGTGCAATGACAAATGTGGCCCAATAGTACTATCTTGGTCAATGCATTCATCAAATTCACCTTTGTGTCAAATTTCTCCACTTTCACCTTGCCTTCTTCAAGAACATTTTAGATGAAATGATAACACAACTCAAAATGCTTGGTCTGATTATGAAAATTTGAGTTCATTTACAAGTGAATAGCATTGTTTCTATCACAAAAGAGAGTGAAATCATGTTGTTTGAAACCCAACTCACCCAACAGTCACTGAAACCAAATCATCTCCTTTGCACTTTCAATGAGTGCAATATATTCAATCGCGGTAGTGGAGAGTGCAACCATCTGTTGCAACTTTGAAACCTAGCTAATTACTACCTTGACAAATATAAACACATAACCTATTGTAGACCTTCCTTTGTCCAAGTATCTAGATATATCAAATTCAACATAACCTCATAGTTGAGCATATTTTCCTCAAAAACATAAAACACAATCTAAAGTACCTTTTAAATACCTTAGTATCCACTTCACTACCTCCTAATAAGTCTTGCCTAGATTGCTGATAAATCTGCTCACTACTCCCACTGTGTGGACAATGTCTAGATGAGTGTGCACCATCACATACATAAGACTCCCAATTGCTAATGAATAAGGAATACCCTTCCCATTTTCTTAATTGTGATGTGTTTTGGTGCACATTTCAAATAAAAATTAAAAATGATCAACAAGTGGAGTGCTCACAAGCTTAGCATCCTTCCTATTAAATTTTCCTAAAAATTTGTTAATGTATTTTTCTTGTGACAATCTAATTTCCCTCTTATGTCTATCCTAGATTATGGTCATACCAAGTATCATATTTTTTTCCCCTAAATATTTCATTGCAAAATTTTAAGCTAGTTGTTGTTTCAAATCATGAACAACTCTCATGCTAGTGTCGGTTACAAGCATATCATCAACATAGAGCATTAATAAAACAAATTCACCTTTATCCAATACCTTAAATAAACACAAATCAAATTTGTAGCATGTGAAGTGTTGCTCAACCATGAAAGAATCAAACTTAAGGTACCACTACCGTGGGGCTTGCTTAAGCCCATACAAAATCCTCCTCGACTTGCAATATAAATTTTGTGTACCTTGTTGCTCAAAGCCTTCAATCTGATTCATATACAATTCCTCTTCTATATCACCATTTAGAAACACAATCTTCACATAAAGCTTCTCAAGTTCAAGATCATAAACTGCTGCGAGGTCCAAAATTGATCAAATTGTAGTAATCTTCACAACTGGCGAGAAGATCTCATTGAAGTCAATCCCCTTTTGTTGATCATAACCCTTGACTACCAATCTCACCTGATACTCTTTCTTGTCTCCTTATTCCTCTTTCAATCTATACACCCATTGATTATTCAATGTTCTTCGGTAGGGTGGAAGTTTTACCAAGTCCCAAGTGTGATTTTCCATCAGCAAATCCATTTCCTCTTGAATTGCATCCAACCATTTCTCTCTATTGAAATATTTATAATCTTCTTTGAAATTTGTTGGCTCTAATTGATTAGAAATTAACAATTGGTAATTATTGAATTTTACTCGAAATAAACACTCTCAGGTAGACCTATGCACTTGAGGAACTACTTCTTGCAAATTAACTTGTTCTTGTAGATTGTTTTGATGCAAATTAGTTCCAACATTGTTCCTCTGTAACACATTATTTGAAGATAGCGATGAATTTTAAGTATGGGTGCTGGTAAGAAGTTGAATCCACTTTTTGGCCAAAAACTGGAAGTGTTTTCCCTGATTTTCAGAATTTATCACATTTGACCTTAAAATTTGAAGCACTTAGAGATGAAATCTTTAAAAAAGTCACAAATCATAAAATGTAGTAATCAGAGTCTAGTTTCCAAATATGTAATTTATTTCAATACCCAAATGATATAAATTGATTTTAAATAGGCATTTCTAAAAATCACCATTTAAAAGTTGCTTTTATTTTACCATACCATGCACATGTACATCACCCGTATTTTGACCTAAATAATCATATTTTTCTAAATCCTTTTCGGAAAAAATTGCAACTCACTAAAGCACATTTTTGATATTTTTTTGTAATTTTTATTGAATATTTTTTGTTAATTTTTTATTGATATTTTTTGAAAAGAATTGTCTAAAGTATGTTTTTCTGCAATTTGTTTTATAAAAAAATATTTTAACAAAAAGTTATTAAAATAACAAAAAACCATGATATTTCAAGTTTATGGATCAGTTTCATCATAAACTAATTTAAATTAAAAAAAATTAATTGTAAAATAATTATATATTTGGAATCTACACTGTCTCATCTATAATGGGTTTTAATTTCATAAAAAATTATGCAAAAAAAGGTCTTCAAACATATGTCCAAAGTCACTATTTTCTTGTCACATTGACATGACCTTCAAGTTGCATGTCAAACTAGGTCTAAAGCTTAGCTTTAGGCCCCCAAGCCTTTTCTTGAACTGAAAAAGAGGGAAAAATTGATAAAATAATTCAAATTTTAAGAAACGAAATCTCAATTTATAAAACGGGATCCCATTTTGTAAATGAGATCTCTTTCCTTTCATTTATTATTTTAACCATTAGAAAAATAAACACAATCTTGTTTATTACGGGACCCCGATTATTAAATGAGATCCCATTTTATAAAAGGGATCCCATTACATTTTTTACCATTTTTTAAATTTTTATTGGAAAAATATTGCTATCAATTCTACAACTTGACAGTGTACAACCTATAGTGACAAATTCACCTATTTCTATCAATTTTTATCTTTACAGGGTCTTGAACTTGTAATTTGAATTGAATTTTTGAAAGGAGGCATCATTGGGATAGTTTTTTAGTTGAATTGTGTTAAATTTGTACTCATTTGAAGGAGGAAAAAATGAGGAATACTTTCACTATTGACATTCATTTGTGCTTCAAAATTTTGTAATCATGGGATCACAAGCTTGGAATAAGAGGAAAGATAGGAAGGTATTGATCATTGAAGAAATTGAAGCAAAGAGAGAGGAGGAAAAAATAAAAAGAGATAGAAGAACGAGGATTCGATCAATGAATAATGTTGAAGCATCCAATTCCACAACTATTGAAGATAAAAACATTGAGGACACCATAATGTAGATGATGCAAATTTGTAAGAGGTGAATGTGGAAAATAATATGATTATAAAAACTACTCCTAGTATGTATTCAAATCCCCTTTTCAATGCTATGGAGAATGTTTCAATAGGCACAAATCTAGGTACATCTTCAAATCCACCTTTGAAAGATATGAAAAAATTGTTTATAGGATATTTAAAAGATGTTGGATTTAACAATGTTGGCATTGATAATATTCATAGAGATGAAGATTTTACACATATTGTTGTTTAAAATGATTTAAATGAAAATGATTTTTTTTTTGTTGTTGAAAATGAAGATGAAAATTGTTTTGTTGTTGGAAATCAAAATTGTTTTATTGCTGAAAATGAAAATGAAAATCGTTTTTTTGTTGAAAATGAAAATAAAAATAGTTTTTTTGCAAATGAAAATGAAGATGAAAATGAAAATCATTTTGAACTTGAAAATGAAAATGAAAATATTATTTTTTAATTGAAAGAGATGTTTTGGATAATCTTCTTGGTAAGATTTCTTGGAGGAAAATAATAAAGCATGCCAATAGATTATACAAAGAATTTTTTATCGTAAAAAACTATCATTTCATTGTCAACTAATGATCCAATTGATGAGAATGTGGAAAATGAGAAAAGTAATGAAACAGTTACGCATTTTTGTTAAACCAAGAAGAAAAGATCAATCACTAAAACATGCTATGTCTACTATTGCTAGTGACATTGAGTCTATTGGAAAGAATAGTTTATCTAAAGATAAGAATGCACCATGACGAGCTATAACAACTACTATAGTTAATAAAGAAACTTTGAATAAAAGAATGTTAAGAAATATTAGAGAAATTATAAAAATACATCCTAAAACATTGGTAAGAGTGACAAAGAGAAGAGAAAGTATAGAAAATGATCCAATGAACCAATGTTGGATTTTTAGTGGTTGACTCTCGAGGTTTGACATGAAATTGAATGTTGAAATCAAATTTTTGATTGAAAAATATTGGCATGATAGTAGTAGGGTATCATCTAATGATAAATATGTTTTAAAACTAAGAGTGGGGTCTATTTATTTTAGGAAGATATAGAAGATATAAATCAAGCACAAAATGTTGTAATATCCCATAATAGATTGAATGAAAAGAGCTATCTAAATAGGAAATAACAAGAGATCAAGATCCACAAGATGTGGAAATCAAGATCAAGATCCACACGAAGTGGATAGAAGTGAGGTGTGAACTCAACTAACATGCCACCTAACTAGGACACCTAACTAGGATTAAGAAAGCCAAGTGTAAAGCTAAGTGTACACCAACACCCCCCCTTAAGCATAGCTTAGGTGGGAATTAAAAAGATGGGTCCTGGCTGCAAGGCCATTTTAGGTACCCATGAACAATGCAAAACCCTCAAAAACAAAGAAAGATAGAAAATCCAGTGGGAAAAAACTATCCTCAAAAAAAAGAGAAAGCGAAAGATGTACAAGTGAAAGAAGAAGAAATATAGAAGGAGGACTCAAGAACCCCCAAGAACTAATTCTATCATAAAAGTACAATAATATTTTCTCATAAGAGAAAATAATAGAAGGTACACTAGTAGAATTTTGAAAATAAATGACTACGTGACTAAAAACTTTAGTCACGTGACTAAAAATGACTAAATTCTACTATTTTTTTGTAATTCACTAATATAAATGACTAAATAATTGAATAATTTGGTCATTGGGTAAAATCACAACTAAATAATTGGTCAGACAAATATAAATGACTAAATTCTAGTCATTTTTTGCAACCCAATTATAAATGACTAATTTGATCATCGGGTAAATAATTAGTTATTTATTTAATCACACAAATAAAAATGACTAAATAATTAGTCATTTATTTAGTCACAACCCATTTGAATAGATCATTTAAGGAATCAAGAATCAATAGTGTTATTCCCATAGTCCACCATAATGGGGTCCGAGAGGAAGCATGTTAGGGAGCCCTAACTTCAACACATACTCTCTAACATATTAACATACATAATTTAAATGAACACATATAGAAATGAAAAAGAAATTGCCCAAGTATATATTACTACCATTGCTACTTAGCATTGTCTAGAAGTGCATTAAATTTGAAGCTTCTATGAATGAATGTGAAACACATTACATTTGTTATTTTAGAAGAGTTGCTTCTTGAAAATTCCAATTCATTTACCGTTGTTTCAAACCATTACCCACATATAAAGATATAAAATTGTATTATTCAACTACATATGCTATTAATACCACTTGTTTCATTTACATATACTAAATTAAAACTATTAAATTATACCATAGACTAAAATCTAAAAATTATGACATTCCATCAATATTTAAAAAAAATATTATTCATAGAGATTAACTAATAAAATTGTATCCATATCAATGCAAGATGATTAAATGAATCTTAACCATTCATCATTTTTTGCCAATTTTTTAGATGTTTTACATTTTTTTTTTTCTACTTTCCTCGTCACTATTGGTTTTCTGCTCCTCCAAACTCTTCCTCGTTCGTATTGACCTTTCACTTCTTCAATTTGGCGAGTTGCAACATGAAAATAAGGTTTTGACAAGGGTTTTTGAGTATCTATCATCAACATCTTTGACACCACGACACAATTTGTGTAGAATTTTTAGGTAAGTCACTTTCCATGGTTTCAGTGAATTTTATTTTTTGTAATATTTAGGTGTTTTTAGTGAGTGGGTTTGCTCAAGTTCATCCAAGATGAAATCACAATTAAAAGCACGCCCCCTTGTTTGAATCCCCATCCGGATCGACCTGGATCACAAACTAGATTTGAAGTAGACTTGAAGCTGGGGTATGCACTAGGCAAATAGGCTACTTGGCAAATAACAAGAAGAAACATAAAAGTGAAAAAGGCTCGGTCCATACCCAAATTGTACTTTTACCAAACCTAGATTGAGAACTAACCAAACCCAAATCCGAGGGTTTTCCCAATGGAAAGGTAATGCATGAAAATAGATCTAGAAATATTGTCTGGAGCACAGCTAGTGATGCATGTTATCTCTAGAAATGTGTTTGTCATAAATCTTACACTAAAATTAGGTTTGGAAAAAATGGATGGCTAACCAAATTAGTTTTCTTTGAATAAGTTCCAAGCTTCAATAAGGAGAGAAGCTTGGAAGATTTTTGCATGGAGAGAAACCAAGTTTCTGGAAGTAAAGAAAAGAAACCTATTCTGCAGAGTATGTAGTGATTACACTCAACTATGTTTTGAAAAAAAAGTGAAACTTAGAAAAGGCTTATTGAGTAGAAGTAAAAATTTAAAAACCATAATTTTTTTGAAAATTCACCATTAGTTGTCCAATGTCATGAAGACTATAAGGATCACATCATCTAAAAAATGAAGTTAAGATAAGATGATGTAGAAATGGAATAAGCATCAACATTTCAAAATAGATGCCAAAAAGTGCAAGGTAAAGCAGGCATGCCTATTTCATCAGTTGTATTTATAATATAGTCTGATAATCCTTGAGTTGTATGAATATCCCCTGTGAAAGTATCAAAAATTATGTCAATAAGAAGCAAATAATGTAGAAAGTGGCTTGGGACCCAATCAAAGACTTTCCTGAGATGAACAAAACAATAGTAGAACATTGATGAATTTTGTCTGGATTCATCAATAGAAGAAGAAATTTAATGTCAAAGGATGGAGCATTTCAAGAGATTTTTTTTTTATATATACATCGTTCTTCAAGAAAAATAATTAATAAATTAATCTTTGAGTATGGCTGATTGAGATGGAACGGTAAAAAAACCTTATATAAAGATAAATCATAATCATTTAAAAGGTAATTTAATCATTGTTAATATTTTACGCCTAAGGCGTATCCAATTTGAACAAGACAAAGCTAAAAATTAATATCAATGGCTCGTATCGTCTGCCTTACCATGCCAATGATTGAAAGTCTTTCAACCATTGATTAACACAGCTGCAAATATCTACTACGAATATCACATTCAATTCAAAGTGTTGAATAAACATGCAATTCAAAGCGGTGCATAATATCCTGTATAATCAAAATATTATCACATTAAATTATATGGAATGATTGTTGATCATCTATGTAGGTTTCCCTTCATGCTAGCATAACTAGCATCCATGGAATATAGCCAAAAATTTTGAACATGAATGTGTGATACATAAATTACTAGTTTAAGTCCTCTCATCCTCCTCCACACAACAAGAGTAGGTCGTTTGTGGTTCAATCTTCTTGATGCATGCTTGTGGACTCTAGAGATATTATGGAGTTGCATCTAAAACAACAAGATTGTGAACTCTTGATTAGGAAAAAGGAGGCATTGCCTCAACCCCCTCCTCCACCTCAATAGGTAACGGTACATGCTCCTTATCCGAAAGTTGCAACTCCCCTGCCACCGACACCTATTGCACCTTCACCATGAACTTCTATTGTACTTGTTGTGTCATCAACCCCTAAAATGCTTTCTCCTACTCAATCTAGACATCCACCTTTGAAAAGTCATATGGCAGGAACTTTTTACCGGATTCCTGTTAACTTTTTATGGATCTTTAGTAAGTTTACTAAGATCAGGGAATTATAGGTATTTAGTCAAATTGGATTATGTTTTTTCATCACAGGTTGGAGATAAAGTCCAGAAAGGTCAACTACTTTGCATTATTGAAGCCTTGAAGCTGATGAATGAAATTGAGGTGGGATAAGCTTTTGTGTTTAGTTATTGCTTAGGTAGGATTAACTAAGAGACTTTGTATATCAAAGGGAAAGAAAAAAAACTCAATATGATGATTGGTGGAAATGACACTATAGTATATAATTAGAATAGAAAAATATTACTTCATCTTTTAGACCATTTACTTGAGTCAAAAGATGATGTGAAACAAATAATGGTAGAATAGATTATTGAAGAAGAGAAACTATAATTTAACTGAAAAAATGGGATAAATAAATACTACATTGAGGCTATATGGCTCTTTAGAATCACTAATTCAAATTAGGATTTTATTACAGTTTCACTTGGTATGCTCATTTAATGGGTGACATCTAATCTAATAAAGAGGTGATTAGGTTGGATTAGGTAGCTAGATATTAATATGTTGGGGATTCAATGATACTATTCACCAAAGATATGCCTTAGCCCTTGAGTGTAGTACTATTTTTATTTGTATTGTCTATGTTTATAAAGATAGTAGCATCTGTTTACATTTCATAAACTTCCCAATTCTCAGAATAATTGTTAATACACCTCAGTTTTAATGTCCAATCCTACAACCCTCCAATTCAATAGCTATAAGTGACTCTTATTTGAACTCTTGTATCAAATGTCAAGGATAAATTGAGGTTGACTTATTTGTGTTCCCATTTAACAAATTTAGTGGAAGAAAAAATTATTCCACATCTCTAGTGCCATACATCATTCTCTACAGCCCTTGGTCAGTGATTATTGTTCTACCCTTTTATATTTCCCTAAACATGATGAGACAAGTGCTTCATAATGAGGGAAAGGTAGTGTCTCCATAGACTAGTTCACTGTCCTAGCTCAACCCAGAGACCCCCTTTCCATTTTGCCTCCATTTTGTAAACCTGTGCTTTTGTCATTGTTTAAACTGTAGTTTTCTTCTATTGGCCATAAGGTGTTACTATCTTTGAGCTTCTTCCTTATGTTTGCTCTGATCTTATAGTATTAATAGAGTGCAATCATTAAAATCAGGCCTATCAAAAAGTAGCATTGCACCTTGTTGTTAATCATGATGAACCAACTGAATATTCTAATAATAGTTGCTGAAAAGTGCAGTAGTAGAATCACATTTTCAATGCTAGTTGCAGCTAGAAGTTGTAGAAGACACTATTGATCAAGTGCCAAATGATAAGTAGAAAATATAGTATTCCACAGATAATGTTTATCTGTTTTGTTGTAATTTTATCAGCCTTTGATGAAGAAACCTGCACTTGTTGATTCCTTCTTTAAGTTGGAAAGAATAGGAAGCTATATGGCATGAACAACTCAAAAACATTGAGCACTTCAAGGAATGACTTTTGTTTACATAAGGAAATCATTTTGGTCAATGATTATTGTTCTACCCTTTCATATCTTGGAGCTATGAAAGATGAATTGGATTGTTACTATTTCACTTCTAGGAGTCTGGGTGCTTGAGATGTTAAACAAACTTGGATAAACTAATCAGAACACGATTGGTATACTAAGGACAAAGTTACCTCTTATTCTACTCTAGCTTGCTCAACTTCCTTGTGTATATGTGATATGCTTGAATTCCCTTATTTTTGTATTGGGACTAAACTCCCCATATGTTAAGAATTTTTTATTCAGTATGCTATTATTTTTTAGTTAAAACAATTTATGCCCAATTCTTATTTTCTATCAATTCTCATTCAAGAGTGTCAGGATTCTGTTTAAGGCTTCATCTGTTTCTTGCTTTTCTTCCTCTTCTAAGCATACATCCAGAAAAGAGCTAAAATCTATGTTGTCTAAAAATTATGCATCATGACAGCGAGGAAGTAATATGAGTCAATGGTTTGTGTAGCCTCCAATCTCAGTCTTAAAAATTTCTCTCTGAATTTCTATTTTCTTGTTATCTTTTTCTGGGCCATCCACACAATTATTGTGTCTTCTATTGTTGAGGATAAAGTTAAAACAACTTAAACCAAAGTGAGAACCTGACATTTGTAGCTCACTCTCCTCCTTTTTAGTGCATTTGGGTTCAACTTCTTGGTAAATAGTACAAATCTTAGGACATTGAGTAAATGTCTAAGAATTTACAAACTCTTTCTCTAAACACTAAGGGTGAATGCATTTCTGGAATGGATTTTTTGGGAGGCCATTTTTAGGAGACAAAATGGAATGACTATTAAAAACTAAGGAAAAATTTAAAAATATTAGAAGTTTTAAATATTTATATGATAACATTGATAAGGCATTCATCATATACATTATAGTAATAGAACCTTAACACATAACATTAGAGTTGAATGAGATTTCACATGAGAGTTGACAAGCGAATTAACAAAACTCAAATTCTTTCATCATCAATGTGCTTATAGATTGTAGAAAAAATACAAAAAAATGCCCAAAGGTTGCAAGTTTTAACTACCAAATCAAAGAAACAGAGAAAGTATGTTGTTGTCCCTAATCAACATCTTCTAACATTGCACCAAAATTAGAGTCTAAGTCTAAGTCACTGCCACTATGAGGGACTGCCTCATCCGATGGAATTCCATTCAATCCCCCTTGCATCTCTTCCTCATCAACCCGTGTGGCATTTTTAGGATCAACATCCCTATGTGTGGTTGGAGTCTGGCGACTTTGAGATCACACAAACCTTCAAGGCATATGCCATTTTTCATAATTTTATCTCTTTTAAGTTAATGATTTAATTATGATGTTGTTTTGCCTTCTTCTCACTGCCATTTTCTTCTCTTCTTACAAATGTTCCTTCTTCTTTTTATTTCTTCTTCACAATATGAAAAATGGCAAAAATGAGTTTGTTTTTTGTTGTCAAATTGATTGTCCCTGAAATGATTCCTTTTCTTTTTAAAATTGGGTACATGGTAGGGATATTTCCTGCCAGTCCTTGCATCTCTGAAACATCCCCTATAGGGGACGGGGTCAAAATATATAGGGGATGTGTCCCTGGGGTATTCTTATTATGTTAATGAATCAAACTTGATTCAAATTCATTTTCACATGCTTGCATATCTGCAACTGGAGGGAAGAAATCTACTAGCAGCATCAAACCATTCATCTTCTTATTATTCTCATTACTTATCCATCCATCTTGACATCCTTGGTAAGTGTAAGACTTTCCCTTAATACAATAGATGTAGACTTAAGCGAGAACAAGAATTTTGGCATTTCTAAAACAGATGTAAGGGTGCATAATATTTGTGTTTGTTGTATCCACTTAGTTTTGTAAACACAATGAGGGCCGAAAGACATAGGCACGGAATCTTTTGATCTCATACTATTCTTTCAACATTTAATCATTCACGTGTCTTATCTTGCTATCGCTTGTGCTTTGTTCAGCAGTCTAAGCCCTACATAAATTTAACCATGTATATCATGTCTTGTGTGGCCCTAAATATTTCCTTATATATGGCACAACTATTAATACCCAACTTATCTAGTCACCGTGTGTTTAAAACTCACAATATCAATATGCCTCCAAACCCTCTCTCTGATAGTATCATGCCTTGTCTATGTTTTCATACTATGCTTACATTTCTACGAGGATCATAGTGATTCTAATTAAAAATTCATGATTGCATTTCAATTATATCATTAGATCTAAGCTTAGAGCACATTGAATTTAGTGTAAATACTTTATAAATCGTCATTACATTGTTTTATCACGTAACTGGTATTTTCCACTAGAGTTTACCTTGAAAGATAGATTTTAGAATACTTTGATTCTTACTTCATTTAGTTTATGGGTCTCCTTGCATTCGGTTCAGTACATGTAATCTATGTTGAGGGAAGATAATGGTATAGCAGCAGAAATTACAAACATATATGAACGACAGAGAAAGCAGCATAAAATATGGTCAAAAGTCTATTTACAATAAAATGTCTGATTGTCTCATTTATTTAGCACCAATGAAATAATTGTACACATTCGTTTAGACTACCTGATTTCATTTAAAGATTGAATGCTTCTTTAACAAGTACATTTTATAACCAAATCTGTCCCACATTCTTACTAAATCCAGTGTGGAGATACACCACCACTTATTAGGGACTAAGAAACATAGGAGTCGAACTGCTGGACTAATAACACAGGAAAATGTATTCTAGTTTTAACCACCAACTTAAACATAGTATTGTTATAAATTACATTAAAATAAGACCCCAAATGATTAGTTAGTTAAATTATCTATCATCAATTTCCCTTAAAAATTTCACCAACATTACCAGTCGATTTACAAGCTTCTTACAGATCCGCTTGATTCAATAATCTATTGATAAGAAGGAGAAAAAAGAGCAAGAATGTTTAAGCATCAACGTATGGATATTATAGCCATCATAGTATTACTCTTATAAAAATAAAATCTTAGCATGGCTCTAAGTTGGAATCCTTTTAGAAAGGGATACGTGTTTGTTGAATAAGCATATTTTCACTCGAGTACAAATCAAATGCTTAAAATATTCAACTAGTATAAAGTCATGATTGAAAGATAGACCTTTATGAGTGCTATAGTTTAAAGGGGGTGGTGCTTAAATCCTAAGAATTATTGAGGCCTTGTCAATAAGTTGAGTGGACAAGGGAATGTGTTGCAGTTCAATGCCTGGCAACAATAATTGCACATTGGCATGGTTGTGAGGTGACCTTTCACACAATTACAGTAAGCTGCATCTGGACAACATGTTGATTGGCCTATATAAATTTTGTGCTTCATCTCATATTAGTCCTAAAGAACCAAGACTACTCCTTTCTTTCCTGTTGTCTGAGAAGAAAGGTGGGGATGGATGAAAACATCTTATTCCCTTTTTTGGCGCATCCATTGCAAGAGTGCTACAATTCAATCAACTCTAAATTGTGAACTTTTTGTAGAGATGACAATTTTATTCTTGCAGAGCCATCATCTTACATGAAAAGCTTATGAAATCCACATAGAAGCCTAACCAAACTCATCCCCATGCATAATATAACCAAGGAAGCGCTTAGAATTGGGACAAATGGGTATAATTTTCAGGGAGCATGTGAAATCTCTCCTCTTCTCTCTCAGTCCTTACCCCATTCCAGGTCAGCATTGAAGATTGTGATCTAGCTCTTTTTTTTTTTTTGGTTTTGAACTACCTAACCCTACTACCCATGCCCTACCAAGACTTGCAACCTTATTTCCTTATTATTGAATATTTGATAAAAGCAAACCAAATTCAAGAGATTGTAAATGGATAGAACCTCTGCCAAGAATGCACTCAACTGCCAATTCTGGCTTGCCCTTTTCCTTCTCATCATGTTGACGACCATTTGAGAATTCCCATTAATCTCCAAGTTTAGCCACAATTTTTTAATATGTTGATTGTTCAAAGGAAGGGCTCTAGCTTTGACTTGATCACGGGATGCAAGATAAAGATCTAGATAAAACTGAGCAATAACATCCCCAATATAGTCTCAAAAATGCTTTTGCATCCTATTGGGGCTGGATTTTCTCCCTCTGTACATCAAATTTCGATTTGATCTAAGAATATATGTAGACTTCCTTCTCACTATAGTTTTATGGACTTTATTTTGTATAGCTATTTTATAGTTTTAATGTGGTAACTCTCTTTGATCTACATGGATTTCTTTCTACTTTGTTTTTGTAATTTCAACAGTTCAGTATTTCAGAGAATGTTGTTTCGGCTTTTTTACCATATGCTTTTAGTAATCTACTTTTTTTCTTAAAATACACTCTTATCTTTTAAACTATCCATGCAACTATGGATAAAGTGATCCTCCATGTTTTCACCATTTATTAGCTTCCCAACAGTTTATTCACATTTGTTCTTGTACCAAGTTTGATTTTTTTTATACTTTAGGTCTTCTCTTTGGAAATGTTATCAAGAGTTGCACAATTAAATATTACATGTTTTAAATTAAATAATACTTCAAACCAAAAAATTTATGATTTTATCTTTCATTGTTATCTTCTTCTTTAGGCAGATCGGTCAGGAACAGTTGCAGAAATTATTGCAGAGGATGGCAAGCCTGTTTCTATTGATTCTGTAAGTTCTCTATTTGGAAGTAGCTCTTGTTAAGTTAATAAGGTTTCCCCAATCCATGACATTTCTTGAATAAAGGTTTTTGGAAAAACTGTGCATAAGATTTTTATCATAACATTTCGTATAATGTTCTGTGAACCATCATCAGGTTGTAAACAATGTGATGGTTACAGACTGTGTTCTAAAATTCTGATAATAAAAATATTCTGCACAGTTTTTCCAAAAACTTTATTCAGCTAATTTCATTATTTTCCACATACACTATGTTCTTATTGTCTAAAACCTACAAACTACTCTACCAAAGGTAACTAATAATTTGTCTTGAATTTAAACTTCAACATTCAGTTTTATATTAGTTATTCAAATACTAAATAAATGTATTGTTTATTATAGATACATTGGAGTTCAAAGTGACCGTGTGACAAAATTGCACATAATATAAATTATATCGATACCATTTTATTCAATTGCATACATTCTCATAATTTCAATTAAACATTCCATAGAAACACTGGATTCTCACTGTTTTATACTATATATATCCGAATTTTACAGTTTTATATCAAATAAACTGAAGTTCCCTTTCATTTGCATACTATTTCCATTTTATTTTGTCCATGTGTTGTTTTTTATAAGTTATATACACATTGTTGGTTTTTTTAGGTTGAATACACAGTTATATATTTCAGCCAATATGTCTACACAAACTCTAATACAACCATACAATTGTTCGGCGTACCCCATTGCACACCTAAAATGAAATTGCTAGTTTTATTCATCATGATATATTTTATGTTAGCCTGCATACAGTAAAGAGTCTTTTTTTCTTTGAACACACACTCCTAATTTCTACAATTATAGGCATGTAATTAGTATCCAACCTTATTTTGAGTTTCATTATTTAGAGCCTTAATTTCTAGTTATTTTGGTTGTGGCTACAACAAATGTTGTGTTGGGATCAGGAACATGGTTGGGAAGTTTTATTTTCCACTCTCTCACAGGCCATCAAGGGAACAACTAGAAGGTTGTTGCACTCAATCTTAGTCCTCTTCAAGTATGCAAATTTAACTAAAATCTCTTCATTTTTTAGTAGTTTATAAATGCTTGCATAATAGAAAATTTGATAGTATGCAAGCAACAAAATCATCTCTTGAAAGCAAAAGGCCTATAGTAAGTTCTTGAAGTAGGTTAAACCATGTGGGTGCCTTCAAAATATGATCTTGTTGAAATTTATAGTTCTTACTCCATTGATTCAGGAAACTTTTTTTCAATTTATGTAGATCATTATGTAATATTTTAGTTTGGGTTTTGTTTGGTGGCACAATTTTTTCTCATATCTGCATAAGTAGCTACTATGAATTAGATATTATTTTTCATTTTCAATGATGTAATGCTCAACATGAATGCCATATCTGATATAATAAATTTGTTACAGCTGTGGAATTATTGTCTATATTTTTCACTAAATGAAAGATTCAGTATCCAGAGAACTTAAGTGCAAGATCTATTTGTTTGTTAAATTGCTATTAACAGTCACAACTGCCTATATATATTATATTTGAGAGTTGCTAATGATATCTGATCAAATCCTAGGAAGAAAGGTTATGAAATCTTCAATGACAATTGGAAGTCCCTTTTGATGGCACTCGCCCAGATCATCAGGTATTTTTACTTAATGGTTTTCTCTCATCTTTCTATCTCATTAGTAAACTAGCAATTTCCATCTAGGTGACACTGTAATACAGTATTTTAGTTGATTTTTTCGTAAAGAATCACTATAAAAAGCTTTGAAATTTCAAAAGTTTTCATTGATATGTTTTGGGATTGATTAATTTTCTATCAAGCATTTCTTTCAAATTTTAATTATCGTGAATTTTTTCTTAATGATCTGATAAACTTTTTATGATGCAAGGACATTTAGATTTTAGTGCATTTTACCTAGTCTCTCACTGTGTGGTGAGGACTTTCATATCTTAGTTCTTTCACCTATTAGATCTATCTTTTTTCTGATGTAGTGAGAATTTAGGTCACAACCAGGCTTTTGGTATTTCCAAGGTGTGTCTGAAAGTTGTAAACAAGTGAACTGTCAATTAATGGATTTTCAGCTTGGACCTTATCCACTTCAATCCACTTACCTCAAAGTTTTTGCGTTGCATTTTCAAAATATCTGTTTAGGTGCATGGTTAATTTCCATTGTAAAAGGAATGCAAACCAGAGATTTAAAATGTTTTCAATTTCTACTTTGGTTACTTAGTGGTTTTTGACCTTTTTCCTTCTGTCTTTCAGCATTTAAATATATGAGTTCCTACCCTTAACAATGGATATTTGATCTAAACAGGGAACTATGAGCATTCAAGATATCTCCATATCAAGATCAGAGAGGAGCAATATAACATTCAAAGCAGAATCCTTTGCACCCATGACAAATATGCAATTTCGTTGGATTGATGGAGAACACGTTGATGAGGACTTCCTAAATATATGTCCTACTTGACATGCAAGAAGAAATAGTGTCAAAATTTCATCAGAAGATGGTGCTTGTGGTCAACCTGTAGTGGTACAATATTTTCTCTTGTTGTGAACATCAGAACAGACATTAGGGTCATGTGAACAGACATTAGGATCATTTTTTTTGGTGGTGGACTATATTTCCCTTGCATTCTTGTAGACTCATAAACTTTAAAATTTTCCAATCCGAATGCACCATTATATGGTCATATGTCAAGTGTGGATTCATCATCTATTGTGGTAAGCAGTCTCTAACTTTTGAGCTATTGTTCATTTGAGTATGTCTTTTCTTTTGGACCTATAAGGAACATGTTTAAATGGGAAAAAGTCGAAAAATGAAATGATTTGGCTTTAGTATGTGGAAAATTTTTCTAAAAAGTTTCTTCCTTGGTCTTCAAGTAGAAAATGAAATAGTTATGGAGAAAGTTTAAAAAGTAACTTTGCTTTTTTGGTTCCATATACATTCCTTATGCGCTAAAGGAACATCCTTATGCCACTCAAGTAAGTTGTACACTAGCAGTGTCAATAGTGCTTACTCTACGTATAGTATGAATTTGTCTAAAATTCTAAATATTAAAGCAAAATAAACAACCAGCAATAACTTGCAATGAACAATACTGCATTTAGATAGAGTATAAAGATGCATGGAAAGATGTGCAATCTACTGCAATGATTATTTGTATGCATCCTAACATTATAATATGTATATCTCTAAGTAATTTTGTCTGTCAATAGGAACAAAAGCCTATGGAGATTATTTAGCCCCTAACTTTGATTGATTGGACATGTGTCTGTCCTCCTCGGGTGAACAAGAACAATTCCTTGTCTTTATTAGTTCATGCTATCAGTTATGATCCAATTAATCATTTATTGTTTATTATGGACATTCATAATATTTCATTTTGTTTGTACCCATTTTCATTCCTTTTTTGACATGTTTTTTTTTAACAAGGAACCAAGTGAAGTGTAATCTGCTCTCCATTATTTTAAGATTATTTTCCAAACATAATATACCATAATTTTAGTTACGTGTTTCATTTCTTCAAGTATTTTTTATTTGAATTTGAATTTATGACTGGTCCTTTCTCTTGCAGATGATACTAACTTGGATCAGTGGAAACGACAAGGCACAAAGTGTACGCTATGCAGAAGGGAAGTTGGCATTATCAACTGTAGCAACATTCACTCCAAAAGATTTGTGTGGTAGGTGATTAGCTTTTGATATTTGATTTGACATTTAATTTATAGAGGGAAATATGCATTATGTACTACTTAATCCATGTCTATAAGGAATATTCAAGTTATGGATAGAATATTGTACTACAACCTTTTAAGCAATAAAATCTTGTTTTTGTCAAAAACTATTTTGCAGAAATTCTTATAATAATGTAGTGTTTCTCTTTTCAAACTTTTTTATCAATCCAACTCTCAATTTTGGATGGCATAATTCGAGATTCATCCATATGACGTTTTTGAATGGCCTCTCACCTTTCAAGAAATATTCATATGAATATGTAAGGTAAATTCTTTTCTCAAGAGTTTATGGTAACGAAATTATTATTATTATTTCAGTGCACCATTTTATTTTTTGCTTTCTCAATCGTACAAGTCTAATGATTATTTGAGAAATAATAGATATTAGCTATTCAATTGAAAATTTAAGAGGAAAACTAGTAATTGGTGGATTTGTTTTTGCAAATTTAAGAGTGATGAAGTGGGATGGAGTATTGTAAACAAATTTTCTACAACTCCAACAGTAGGATCAAATGAGTTAACATTTATCACATATGGAGACATGGGTAAAGCAGAGCATGATGGTTTTGGTGAGCATTATAATATTATATTCAGGTGGTAAACATTCTTTCATTTTGTAACTAATGTTTATCTTTCTTCTAGATATACCCAAAGTTTAAACACACAGTCTGAATGTGAAACATCATGTATGGAGGCATGCCAATCTCCCAATTTAATCTTAAGTTATTCATCAAATTGATAGATTTATTACAATATATAGCTGCAGGAATAGACTGTAACAACCCAACCACAAGTCCTCTAAGGTCCATATTGACTGCTCTATACTGTTTAAAACTTTAGGTGCCTTTGAAAAATTATCTTGTATGCATTTCAACCTTGACACATTGTCTTTATCATTCTTTGTTTTTCATATGTATGAGTTTCATTGACTTTCATTAACTATGGATTGTCTTTATGTCACAACCCTAAACCCTAAACTTGGAATAGGCTCAAACTAAGTTATCAGAGGGAGATATTAATGGTGCTATTGAATTTTTCTAGGTATTTCCTCTATAGAATATATGGTTGACCTGGAATTTCCTTCAAGTCTACTTTGAATCTTCTACTCCACATTTAACTTTATTTTCTACAAAGTATAGCTTTACTTGCTTAGAAGATTTATGTTAAATTACTCTTAACAATAATTTGTTTTCACTTTTCCCTTGTCATTACAAAGAGTAGTGGAGATTACACCATTCATGGCACATGAACTTATACAGGTGGTTCTCTTATTTTAATGAAATAAATGAACAGACTCTTGTCTATTCCAGTTCTCATCTGAATAGTTTCCCATTTTAAGGTCGACACTGATGAGCACTTTATAAAAACCCTTGATTTCAGATTCTTAAAATAGGTGGTGTTAAGTTTATTGTTGCACCTCATGAAGTTGATGCTCAATTGGCTTACTTGTCCATGTTGGACCCCAAACAAGGAGGATTAGAAGCAGTCATCAGTGAGAACAGTGATCTAATAGCATATGGCTAAAATGTGGTGTGTATGGTTCCTAAACTCATGTACTGAAGTTTTTAGTCTCAGAGTTGAGCAAGATGTGGAACATATATTCAATTGCAATGGTTGCTCTTTCATAGTTATACAGGAATTTCTGCTATGATAGATTTAACAATCTTGTTGTTTAATGGTGTTGTAAATAGGTTATGTATAAAATGGAGATAAGTATGGAGATAGTGAAGAAGTTGTGATGGACAAGGTTTTCAACTGGACACATGTACCTACTGGAAAAAATTCATTCAAATGCTTCACACATGAATTGTTTACTAGTTATTTCCAATGGCCGACTCATCACGATGTCTGTTGTTATTAAATAAAAAGTATAGCATCATTACTAGTTGGTAGCAATGATATGGCATGCCTCTCATTCTTAAGAGTTTTCACTAGTAATGTAATATGGTTGTTTATTAAAGTAGAAGAATGCAAAATGATTTAAACATATCATTCTCATCTTCTCAAAAATATGTTTAAATTATTTCTAATACACAACCCCTCATCTCACATTTCCCATGTGAATGAGAAAAGGCCCTGATCCCCCCCCCCACCCCCACCCCAAATGGAAGACTGTAGAATTTTTATCCTTGTATCTTGCAGAAAAAAATGGTTTCTTCAAAGGAAGCTTCAGCCATCTTTTAGAAAGTTCAAATTACCAACACAAAGTTCTATATATGGCAGAAATATGGATTAGCAGAATAGAGATAATGCTACTCCTTAGCCTTACCAATCGCTTCCCCATGTAACTCAGAGGGTATAAGGGAGGCATCACCCATTTAGAAACTTTGAGAGTCCACGAGTAGGGTGGAGCCAATATTTGTTCGGGATGCCTATCAAACCAAGAAGATTAATACCTTCTTTGTTGCAAAGTCATCAACCTCATTACCTTCTTTTTGGATAGGTTGGAAGGCAATATCTTTAATTTTTCTTGATAACCATCTTGCTTCTTCACTGATGGCTTTCTATTTCGAAGCTGAAACCTGGCCATCTTTCAAGCATTGATAATAAATTAAGAATCTCCTCATATTGCCATCTTCTTTGAAACCTCAAATGATAGCAAGTTGCATTCCTTTTAGTATAGCTTTATCTTGAGCTCAATTCTAGGTTTTCTTTTATAAATTCAATGCATAGATTGAATTGTCTGAGAAATTGCATACCTAAAAATGCCTCTTCCACTAGTAGGGATTGGATTACCTTTAGCAGACTAATCAATTTTTAATTTGATTACTTGAGGATGTGTGGGGTAAATCATTTAATCTTAGGCCTCACCGGTGTATTCTCTCATGACTCGTTATTGGAAGGAAACACCCCAAGCATTAATTAGAGTTTTTTCTCACTTATCTTTGATCATCTTTCACATGTTTTTTTCACTCCCCTATTACGTTCAAGGGATCATTATCATAGAAAATTCAAAAACATGATAGCAAAATGGAATCTATTGAACCCTGGTACATTTATGAAAAATATTAGATTTCATAAATAGGGCAACATTATATTGGGTCTTAATGAACAAGAAATTTGTCATATTAGGGAATGCACACTAATCATATAACTAGCCCTTTCAAAACCCATGCATATCTTAATAATAACTAGCTAATCCTCAAATAGAAAGGAGAATATAGTTTTTAGAAAACCATATGAACTCAAGGATAGAATGGAAACTGAATGATAGGTCACTTAACACACTTTCTTGGCTCAAACTAAATGAATGAATAAAACTTTATTTTTTATTGTACTTAGATCTAAGATTGAAATCCATTACATCACCATTATCGATCTCAAGCCCCAAAGCATACATAAATTTGGATGACATGACTTATCGATAGGTAAAGTGGCATAAACATGGGGAAGGAAGTGTGAGATAAACTACTGCAGAAAGATTGTGGAAAAGATTGTTAACAACTGATAATCATTCATCAGTAATTGATTTTTAAGGGTTTTGAGTTTCTATGAAGTGTTTCTAATGTGAAGTGGCATCGAAGTAAATTCATTTATTTTTTTACATCATTAACAATTTAAGCATCTATAATGGGAAATCTTATAGAACCATTGAAATAGGTAAAGGATGCCATATTGTGAAAATCTAAATGTGCTCATTATTAGATCTTGAATATATTTTTATTATAATAACTGTATTTTCATTTTAATAAACATATTCTAAAACCCTCTTTGAAATATTATTTTCAGGTTGCAGCTCGTCAAATTGGAGAGGTGAACATGCACTCTTTACTTTCATCCAACCATGACCAGTGAGATTTCTAGATAGGAATTTCCATCCTTCTCATTTGAATCCTTCCAATCTTCTCTCAAGGGTTGTCTGAATGGAATGGGAGGGCAAGGTTGCTCTGAATCAAACAATATATGCACCACAAATAATATAACTACACTTACTCTATATTTTTATTTCTTTTCTCTCTTCAATGTTTGTAGCATTTGTATCGTATCTTGGATTTGTCTTCCATGCCAACCAAGAGTGCAGTGAAGGATGTATTTCTTGCATCTTTGTTTATGCAGCTATATGTTGTTTGTAATTTCTTTGATTATGTAGTTGTTTGTTGTTTGTATATTCTTTTTTTTCATGCAATACAAAAAAATCATTTGGATATCTATGAAATTTGAGCTTTATATGCATAAAGTTGTTTGTTTATTGTATTTTTTTCTCATTTTAATCCAATAGAAAATATATATATATATATATATATATATATCTATGATATTTTAAGTTTATATGTATAAATTTGTGAGAATTAATTAAGTTATATTTGAATTTATAACTTAAATTATTGATTCATTCAAATAAATGACTAAACTATGACTAAACAAATGACTACTATGATTAATATAAATGAATACAATAACCAAATATATGACTCCAATGACTAAATATATGACTACCATGACTAAAATAGTGACTAAATATATGACTAAAATAATGACTAAATTAATGATTAAATATATGACTAAATATATGATTAAAGTAATGACTAAATAAATGACTACCATGACCAAATAAATGACCATTTAACAACAATCAATGACTAAATTAATGACCAAATATATGATTAAATATATGGTTAAATAAATCACTACCATGACTAAATAAATGACTAGTTAACAACAATCAATGACTAAATTAACGATTAAATCAATGACTAGATCAATGACCAAATCAATGACTAGATAAATGACTAAAATAGTTTAGTCATAAATTTGGTCATGTTATAAATGATCGGCAATAAACTACTAATGGTCACGTGACCAAAATTAGTCATTTATATGCAATTTTTAGTAGTTTATTTAGTCATATATTGTTGTTTTTGTACTAGTGGTATTTGAGACCCCTCATACTACATATCTTGTTGCAGTGAGACTGAATAGTCGACAAAAGATGCAGATGTACATCCAAGAATGCCAAACAATGTTCCTTACCTTAGGAA
Source organism: Sequoiadendron giganteum (assembly GCA_007115665.2). Lineage (NCBI taxonomy): Eukaryota > Viridiplantae > Streptophyta > Pinopsida > Cupressales > Cupressaceae > Sequoiadendron > Sequoiadendron giganteum. The sequence goes on along the minus strand of CM021106.1, from coordinate 535,848,931 downwards.
GAAATGAAACAACCTGAAGATGCAAGATATCTCCCCATTCTAGATAGGAATATATAGGAAGATGTATGAATAATCCTGAACCAAGCTAAAACTGATCCAAGGATGATGGTGCCCATTGTGATGTATTTGAAGTGTTATCATGTGTTCCCATGTTGATGTTGAAGGATGTCATAATCAAATCAGGTGCATGCCTAATAGATGAAGATAATGAAGATCTAGAACCATGTGAAGACAGATGTAGAACATGAATATCCAAAGAGACCAATGGTGATGTAGCTTCATCAAAACTGTCATCAAATAGAAGACTGATGTCCTCAATGTGTGCTTCCAAGTCAACAATGCGAGACTACAAATTGACAAGAAATGTCAAGTAGGATTGTGTCCCACTTAGCAATGCTAGAAAGACTAATGTGATCTTGTTGCAAAGAATTACTTGAAGCTTTCTAAGAAGCAATTGTGAAATATGATGAGGCAACAGTAGGAGGTGGAATGATGACTTCCACTATGTCAACATGAAATTCTTCATGATGTGGGATATCATTTGTGATCATTGCAAGATAATCTGCGAATGGAGAAACATTTGAGTCTCTATACATCTCCCAAAGTTTGATCCATAAAGCATGTGGACCCTCAATATCCATGATGACAATCAAATTTTCATGTGGTATATATGTAAGCTAATTAATCCAATAATATGATCATTTTTATTAACCCATTTATCCTTCTGAAATTGATTATCAGGTTCAGGGATAAGTCCATACAAATGAGGCAGAAGATTGTGATACCTAAGATGTTTTAGGATGTCTTCACACCAAGACTTATAATTTCCCTTGTTTAGGTTGATTATAGAAGAATGAGTTTTGTATCCCATGATAAGAAATGTGTCAGCAACTCCCTATGATTATCTCTTTTCCCCCCTTAATTTGGAACTTTATAGGAGTGCTTTGTAACTAAGCCCAAAAAATAACACAAATTGGCACTTTATAATGATAGTGCATGAGGGGACCCGTTGGATTCACGGCGAAAAAATATGCACTTCTGCAAAGAACGGTACTCAATTTTGAGTTGCCTAGCAAAAGTTATGAACATATCAATTTTACCCTAGTTACAAAATTCATCTCCTACATGCAAAAATAAAAAAATTGTTTTTGATTTTTAATTTATGCCAGAAAGTGAGAAATAGATAGAGAAAATTAAAGCCCCCCCCAACTCAGATATAAGTGCCCACAAATTCCCCAGATTTATAATTAAAAAACACGCAGAGATTAAAAACCATGCAGAGATTAAAAAATGTGGCCTCCAATGAAAACCACAGTCTCATGATGGCACCCAAATTGGACAATTTGTTTGGCCAAGTTGGACAAATCTTTGGTAGGTCGTGGGCCTGCAAAAAATATGATTACTTGGTGGATTTGGTCGGAAAATCAAGTTTGTGCAGGCAAATAAAATGTTGTGTAGGCCTTTGTGTGAGATAGAGCACCTCCACGAAGACTCCACAGCCGATGGGCAGAGTTGGCCGCTATTTGAAAACTGGCAGGTATGCTAAGCGCGTCGATGGCGGGGCTCCCATCTATCTTGTAGCCATCATGGAGTATATAGAAGCTAAGGTTTTGGAGTTGGCTGGTAATGCAGCCTCCCTGACGGGGGTGAACAGACTGGGTGAGGGTGCACACTTGCTTCCCATACTCACCAACCTGAGAGATTTCAAGCGCTAGCCTGGGAGCTCACTGCACAGCTGATTTGCACCATGGGAAGGTGAATCTCGGGCTTTTGAAGGTAATACACCTCCAATAAACCGTGGCTTTTACAGAATCGCATCCGTTGTTAGTGTCTTCACAACCAAGTCAGGTAGAATGAATGGACTCAACCACGACCTCTTCAACAACAAAAAAATACTTCTGTGTTTTGAATCATCCCTCTCTAGTGGCCTCCAAAATCACGCCTGAATTGATGACAACCGATCAGTGCATTCATCTATGGGAGATGTAAGTCAAGCACAAAATACTATCAAAAACACCATGATAGATTAAATGAAAAGAGCTATCTAAATAGGAAATAACAAAAAATCAAGATCCACAAGATGTGGAAATCAAGATCAAGATCCATACAAAGTGGATAGAAGTGAGGTGTGAACTCAACTAACATGACACCTAACTAGGCTTAAGTAAGCCAGGTGTAAAGCTAAGTGTACACCCAAGGGTCCAAATTTCATGATCCTCATCCAAACCACCTACTAGATACAATATAAACTGAATTTTATAGAAACTTTTGTGGTGATTTAGTGTTACCTGGTAATATTAGAATAAGTCAAAGATATTTTAACAAATGTAAAACTTGGTATGTAAACATTAATAAGGAATGAATATCTTGTTGTTGTAAAATGCATGTTTAAGTTTATTATTATTATGATGTTTCTTGATATATACATTGTACTTTACATACTAACATGATTATGAAGGAATTTGGTATTAATATGCCACTTGAAATAATTGAGTTTATATCAAGTTTTTTAATTGTGAAAGATCTAATGTGAAATTATTTTATTTAAGTTTATGTATTTCTGTACAGTGCACTAGTTGTGGCAATCTTTCATTCTTAAAAGTTTCTATGTATGAAAGTGTTGAAAATGATTTTGGAAAACAATTAGTGAATGTTAAAAGATTTAGGAATGTTGACTATTCTTTAAAAGATTGAAAATTTAGAAAGCATTGTGATTTAATTATAGAAAAATTTAGTGCGTGCATGCATTCATATCAAAATTTAAGAGTAAGATTGTACCAAAATATGTCAAACACTCTCAACATGCCCAATCGATTGATGGATAATTTCCCAATGTAGAAACACATGGAACTATATACTATCAATGGTTGATTTTGCGAAAAACTATACTCTAGATCTATAAGAGGAAATCCAATCACAATATTATAATTCAATGCAAGTAGCTATGTTTGTTCACATGCAGATGATAGAATAGACGATGATAGAAATTTTTTGAGGGAGTATCATTTCTATTTAAGTGACAACTGGTTACACTCGCCAGAGTTTGTTCAATATCATTTCAATATATTTTCTACAAATTTAAGAGAAAGAGGAATCCAAATGACAAAACATCTCATATGGTTAGATAATTATATAGGACAATTCAAAAATGGTCGAATGTTCTATTGGTTAAGTAGGGTTTACAAGGAACATCAATTTCAACATATGTGGAATTTTTTTGAAGCTCGACATGGTAAAAAGGAACATGATGGAGCTGGTGTTTGTGTTAAAATAATTCTTTCTAGAGGGAAATTGAAATTTGAGGATGCAGTAAAATTTAAAAATGCATACATGGGATTGTGGGTTGGTGCAATACAAGATTATCTACACCTGGATCAAGAAAGAACTCTATAGTTTGTCGATTCTTTTGGTTGGTTGAAGAAGGGAACATTCTACCTAGACTTGATTGTGAAAAAATTAGTGGATCTACTAAATGGCATTCATTTAAGAGTTTGAATGAAAGCACATTGACTATCTAGACAAGCCCGAGATTGCATGTTTTTTTTAGTTTTGTTTTTTAGGAGATTGGGAAGCATGTGAGAATATAAAATGGGTTGAAGAGTGTAATCAAAGATTGTTGACACTTTCACAAGAACAGAATAAATATGAAACAACAATTGAAGACAATGATCGTTTGCATCAGATAACTATGACCATGTTTTAGACCTTGTACAAGAAGGTAATTTAATTCAATTTATTTTATTTTATTTCACTTTATTACTATTTTATAATTCTTTTATTTATTTATATACATATGAATGCATGCATGTAGATTGGTGAAATTATATGGACATGAGTAATTTATTGAATAAAATTTTGTTTGCAAGGCATGTGTATGTTGTTCTTGCACCTGAGTAGAATGAAGGGGAAACCAAATATTTTTTGGCTCATTGTGTGGAGACTAAACATAAGTTAATAGAACTATGAGAAGATGATGATGGCTATCATTATCCAACAAGTTCAATGACCCCCTTAAGATATACCCTTACGCAAATTTGATAACAAGTCTTTGATCCCCTTAATAAAATTTTGAGAACTTCATTGATCCCCTTAAGAAAATTTTGATAACTTCTTTGATGATGGCTATCATTATCCAATAAGTTCGGTGGTTGTTGGAACTTGCCTACAAAAATACCTAATGAGGAAGAATGGTTTGCCTGCATTCCAAGATTATGAAACATATAAGAATATTATACACTACTCACATTTGGTGGTGACAACAAATATAAAACTAGTGAAGTATCATGGAAGACCTACAAATAAAGAGCTATGAACAATTTCTATGGAAGAGCATGAGACAATCGTAGATGTGTTGCAAAATAGAGAGGATGTGGATTGTACAATGGAATAAGTAAATACAGGTAAATATAGTTTTAGTTTTATATTTTTATTTTAAAAACATTAAATACATGTTTTGATATTGCTTGAACATTATTAGTTGAAATTGATTTAAACTGTCATTTCATATCCTTAAGCAATCATCACAAATTCATCATATACTTTGAGACAAAAAATAGTACATGTACATTCAACCTAGACAACATGAAATACTTGGTAAAAATTGGTAATTATTAGTTAAAATATATTTAAATACATGTTTTGATTATATATTGATATTGCATGTACGTTAATAGTTAAAATTGACTTTTTGTCCTTTTGTATCCTTAAGCCATCATCAAAAATTCATCACATTGTTTGAGATGTGAAAAAGAGATTCCTTTTATATTCAACCTACACAACATGAAATAATTGGTATTAAAGTCGGGTAATTATATAGTTTTAGTTTTATATATTTAAATACATGTTTTGATTATATATTGATATTTCTTGCATGTTAATAGTTAAAATTGATTTATTATCCTTATTTGTATCCTTAATCCATCATCACATTGATCTCATACTTTGAAACAAAAAGGAGAAGATGAAGATTCAACATACACACATGTGTGGAATACTTGTAAATACAAGTACAAGTTTTGTATATAGATAGTTTTATATTAATTAAAATACATGTTTTGATGATATATTAATATTGCTTGTATCATTTTGATATCATGTGGTGTGAAGACCTACTACATTCCCCACAAGTTTCAAATTTTATTGAGATAGCATAGCCACATTTTGTAAACATTGTTTTGAGTTGTCATATATGTACATACACAATTACACAATTACACATTTTCTACAAATTTGTATACATGTACATACACAATTATACTTTACACTTTTATATATCAAAATCAATATTCTATATATTTTGTTCATTAAATGTGCATGTTTTCCTACTTTGAAAGTTTAAACTTGATCGTATAATCACTAAATATCATGTATATTATTGATAAATTTGGTTTCCATGGGAAACTTCACCAAAATTTGAGAATGTCTTTGATCCCCTTAAGACATCCTATTACAACATAAATTAAATTAACAATGACACTATTTTTGTATAGAATGTGATTGTTATGATGAGTCATCCTAAATTCTGATACTTAATTATATCAATTGTGATTAAATATGAGACATGTACTTTGAAGAATTCAATCCCCTTAAGACATCCTATAAGGACGTATCCTAAATATTTATACTTAATTATATAATTTGTTTTGATGAGACACCCTAAAGTATAATACTTAATTATATCAATTTTGATCCAACATAAGACATGTACTATGAATTCTTTGATCCCCTTAAGAAGTCCTATTAGGACCCCTTAAGACATCCTATTATGACATAAATTATATTAACATTAACATTATTTTTGCATAACTTTTGTGATTGTTATGATAAGTCATCCTAGATTCAAGTACTTAATTATATCAATTGTGATTAAATATGAGATATGTACTTTGAAGTATTTGATTAATCATTTTTTTGAGAACTTCTTTGATCCACTCAAGAAATTGTAGCGATTAAATATGAGACATGTATTTTGAAGTATTTGGTCCCCTTAAGAAATATTTTTAGAACTTCTTTGATAAGTTAATGCCTTAACTATGAATCACTAAATTTGTAAAGTACAAATATTTAAATATCCTATTAATTTTAACTTTAATTTCATATTTGTATTTAATTTCACATTAATGTCCTTTTACAGTATTGACTATTAATTTTTTGTAAAGTACAAATATTTGAATGTCCTATCAATTTCATCTAAATTTCACATAAAATGCATAAATGCACATGTGTAAATTATTATTTAACAATAATAGACCATAAAATAATAAAATTAATAAAGTCCATGAAACAATATATTATGTCCATGAAAATACTCAAAATATATATTGAAATATTGAAACTTGTATATATATGTAGTCCATGAAATAATCAAATACAACCCATGAAATAATCCAATTCATATCGTCTCTATAAACAAGAGACCTCTTCACACCACATAGAATATCTAGATGACCTAAATCACTCTATACAAGAGAAAGAAAGGTGAAATTAAATGTAAGAGGATTAAAAATGATTTAAAATTAAAATTTAATTTATAATTTATCATAAAATTAAATTACCATGTGAGGCTACTTTGCATGTTGTGGTGCACCTGGACCTATCTCTACATGCTCTGAATCAATCTACATACAAAAGAAAGAAAGTTTAAATTAGATGTAAGACGATTAAAAATGATTTAATTCAATTTAATTTATAATTAATCATATTTAAATTGTAGCGCAAGAGGTTTTTGAGCATTGTGTAGTGTAGGACTTGTCTCTACATGCTCAGCTATCATACATATCTCATGTTAAAAAATAAAAAGAATTTCTCATATTTATTCAATTTAAATTTAATTTAAGTTATTCACAATGTATAAGTTGTAATTGACTTTAAATATAGTCAAAATTTTAAATTACCATATGAGGTTGATCTGCATGTCCTGGTTGACGTGTTGTGACCTCATTAAGGTAGAAAGCGCCACCAACAAAGTACTAATTGAGGTCAAATTTAAAGCACATGTACATACTTGAACTAGGTTAAAATGTATATATTCAAGCATACCAATAGGGGTAAATTGAAATCTATTTAAAATACCAACAAATTGTGCACACATTTGTATAATTTTTTTTAAACAACTTAAAATTTAGATGTATTTTTAATTGTTGCCACATCAAATGTGTGTCTAATCCCCATTCTCATGGTTGTGTCAACCTACATATATAGATATGTAGTAATAGAAAAATTATCCCTTTTTCCATAGTTTGGGAATAATTAATATTAAAACGAGCTTAATATTGCCTTGATTTAGTGTTGTAATGTGTTTTACACATTCACATTAAGTTTAGGGCCCTTTTTAATAAAATGGATTTAATTGTGCCTTATTTAGGGTGTTGTAAAGTGTATATTTACAATTTCACACTAATATAGGGCTTTATTAATTAATTGAGCTTAATTTTCCATAATTTACCCCTTTAATTCAAACATGCAAGCCTAATTAATTACAAATTATGAGGGATAAAGCCCGACATTCACAAATGATATTACACAATAGTTATTTTTAGAAGGTGTGTGTCCTAGATTAGTGAGCTAGTCCTCACTAGGTCCTAGGACCCTATTTTCACATGAACTTTCACATTGTCTGAAGTGTGTCCTAGTTAAGTGAGCAAGGACCCATTTACCACATGGTGAACGGGTCCTCACATGGACCTAGGAACCCCCCTTAGGATATTTTTTTGGTGATATTTTAATGATTTCAAATCCTAGATTTGATGTCAGCTTGTGTTATTTAAATTTTGGGAATTAATGATAAGTTATGTAGAAGGTTATTTCACTATGTTTTCATCTAATAATTTCATGAGATCAAGCAACTTTCACAAGAGAATTGATAGAGCATTCAAGAGCATTTCTAAGGCATTTAGAGGCAGATTTAAAGGAGATTATTGCAAAAATCAAGAGTCATATCATCATGTCAAAGATATAATGCATCATGCATGTTATTAAGCTAATGTGTTGATGTAGCATCCAAGATCCAACTCAATTATTGTTTCTAATCAAAGTTCATGATCAAGATCTACATTCATTGAGTCTACTTCATACAAGATTGCAGATTTGTACTCCAAGGTTTCAATTGAGGTTTGGTGAGTTGTTACATTGCATTTTGTTCATTCATCTTTCCTTTCATGCATTGTTTCATTTCAAGGTATAATTACAAAAATGGGGTTTGACCAAGGCAAACCCCTATTCCATAACAAAACAACATTTTTCTCTTCTTTGATGTGTGATTGCAAGTTTTAGGTTGAAGATCAAATTAGAGAGAAAAAATGCAAAAGTTGTCAATATTGTCAAAATTGCTAAGAAAGTTGTCAAATCATGGAAATTGAGCTACAGGATTTATTTTTTGAATTTCTGACAGTGCTCGAATAGGAATTGGGAGTGCAGACATTGAAGAAAAGAACATAGAAACCATTTTTCATGAGCCCTAGCCAAGACCCATTCACCATAGGGTGAATGAGACCTCAGTGAGGCCTAAAAAAATTACTTTTTGCAACAAGTACACAACATTTGACCTTCTTAAAACTTACCTTTTTACTATTATTTTGGTTAGGATTTATTTATGTAACTCATTTGAACATTATAACCCTCATAATTGAATAAAATTACTAGGAAAATTAGGTTCATCATTAGATTGTTAATTCATTTTCATGGACCACCTCTCCCCATTTTCCTATGTTTCAAGATATAACACTTATAATATGTACCTGTACATGCAAATTTGGTATATAACGAATTCAAAATACAAAATTGTAAGTACAGTTTTAAATAATTTATAATATACATGTACTTGCACCTCATATGAGATGCTAAAAAATGGAGGAGCACTCGACAACCGCTCAGGTGGAATCGATGTGGAAGTCAATTAACTCCCATGAACCGACATACATATTTAAAAAACATGTTCATGATTGAATTAAAAATTAAAAATTCAAGTTAAACATTAGTTCATATATTTAAAAGATCATTCAAAATACCCCATAAGGGTTTCCAAATTGCACTAGTGTCGAAATAAAAAATTTATTAGCAAATGATGCTCCTGTGGTCACCATCTACACCAAACAATTTGATTTTTAAAACTTTACATTGTTTTTTGATATATATGTTCATTAAAAGAACTTGTCCTTAAAAATTTCTTATAAAGTCAACATTTACATGGATATTTATAAATATGTCAAAATTCCTACAGGGTGATGCTCTATAGTAAGAAAATCAATGTATAAACTGATGCCACTAGATTCTCCACCAAAATATCCATGTCCACTCGAACTAGATGTATCTTGATCAATTCCATGGCATACCTGATAAAAAATGGTATATACATGGGGTGTCAACACTCATGGAGTGATACTAGGACTAGCTCCATACAATACTCCTCCTTGGTCGCGGTCTCTAGCCCCAACCATCATTGTAGAAGTCTACTCATCAAGGTTGGCTATGAGAATACTCAAAGATCCTAATGTGGATACCATTGCATGATGATGCACAAGTGTAGTAATGGTAGGAGCAGGAGGATCTACAAGAGATAGGGAATGCACGATGCATCAGGGATCAAACTATGCTCCTAACCTCTATTGTGCCATGTCACCACCAACACCCTAAAATGATTTAAATTTAAAATAATTGGGCTTTTCCCCACAAAAAACTCTGTACATAATTTCCTCAAAAATTATAAAGGGACCTCCAAATGATCATGTGGTGGATGGTTAAATACCATCCACCATCGTTCGCAAGAATTGGTAGAAATTTGTGGATGTTTACACCTCCTCATCGATATTCTAGGTTTATTTGCTAGAATGGGTAGGTTAGTGATAGGGTCAACAAAGTAAGGTGCAAGATGGGATTTTGTTATTTTCAGGCCCAAAATTTGTTTCTAGGAGAGACCTTCTAAATAAAATTGTCTCATCTCCTCTCGCATTGTCACTACCTATCTAGGTCCACATCAATGGACCTAACGACATCAACAATGTTTTGCATCACAAGTGCAAAACGCCTCAAGTGTGGTGGAATCAATGCTTCATTTTAACTAGGATTGATTTTATCTTGAATGAATCTAACATTTTCACCGATCCATGCTTGCAAGCGGGCCTTATCAGATACAGGTGGTAGAGGTGGGGTTTGAGGGGGAGGGAGCTGAGGAGGTGGATTAAGGATATCATCAATATCAAATTAATCCATGATCTATATAAGTGAACTTTCATTAAATTATATAAAATTAAGAAACAAGTACCAAATTATAAGAAATAGTAAAATTTTGAACATACATGAATTTATTTAAATAGGATACATACACATACATACATCATTCAACTTGAGTATGTACATTAAAATTTCAAAAATTAAGATACATGTTTAAGATAAAAAATAGGATGTACAATGCATGCATACATCATTCAACTTGATCATGTACATAAATAGAAATTTTAAAATTTAAGATCTAACCATGTAATTTTTATACATGTACATACAAAAAAGAACTTAAAACACACACAAAAAGCTCATTTATATTTAAGGCATGTAAATTAAAAAATAAATAATTATTTATGTGATGTGAAATCTCATTAAAAATTACATAAATTTATTAGGAGAAATTATGATGGCTTAAGGGGTCCCCATAGGATGGCTTAAGGGGTTGTAATAAGATGGATTAAGGGGATCTATGAATTAAGGTCCTAGGATAAAATGATGGCTTAAGGGGATAAAATTTGGTGAAGTTTCCTAAGGCAACAAAATATCATTAAGTTGTGTTGAATAGGATGACTGAGAGGGGGTGAATTAGATGTCATATATTTTAACCTTTAATTCAATCACCAGAACTAATACTTAAAATTGCTTAAATGATTAATCATTAAATGCCAATGCAGAAAATTAGATCCAACACATAAACATAATAACACCAAATATATTTGGAAAACCTAATGAGGGAAAAAACACGGCGAGGATTAAATCACACTATAAAGAATATCAAAATCGATTACAAAAAGGCTCACTGTTTGAAACAAGGCTCACTACTTGAGATCAGGCTCACTGCCTAAAAGAAGGACTCACTGTCTGCAACAAGGACTCACTATCCAATAGGGCGACAACCCAGAGGGATAACTACCATAGAGATACAAAGAAGACAAACAATACTTGTTATAAAGTGAATACAATCCCAATGCAACAAAGGATTCCACTACTGACACTTGATCAACTTGCATGAATGATAAAGTTCGCCTTCTACTCACTACACCTGGTAACTTGGGATTAAGCTTCACACTGATCTTCCACACACAACTCACACACACTTTTTGAATAGCATAAATTTCGTGTCTATTCTTTCACTTATCTTCCTTCTTTTCTCTTTTATATTTTTCATTACTAGCTCATCCTATATTTATACTATCTCCAACCTTGAAAAAGATATGAAGTTGGCCATGTCCAACTTCAAATAAAAATTAGGTTGGTACCAAATATCCTAGGGTGGAATTAGAATTATGGCGACCCAAACACATGCTTCATCGAGACCCAAAATAGATCCAACACACTTCATTAACTTTTAAGATAGTACTTAGCACAAGGTCAACCAAACCAGTATAAAAAACATAGAACAATTAAGCTCAAAACTTCCTGAAACCAAAAATATCTTCAATGCAACCAAAATATCTTAACTCTAGAACTACAAGTCAAAAGACTTCATCAAAGAGAAATCTGGACCAACAACTTTTCTCCTAGACCTCAACCAGAACACAAAAAACATAGTTCACAACTGGTGAACACAACTCGAACTTCACAATGAAACAACAACCAAAAATTTGGATATAGCAACCTTCAACAACCATGACCAACATATATGAACCACACAAACGTAGGGGCAAATACCATAGAAACAATTGAATATTTGTAAACTTTCTTTAATACAATTTTCTCAATATTCTCAAAATATACATCCAGCAATAACTAGTAGATAACCAGTTGACCAGTTGATATCAATGACAACACCTTCAATCCTTTCTTTATTCTTGCAACAATCTCCCCCTTTTTCATTGATGGAAACACATTATGTGAAAAACCATCAAAGATAGTGTCATACCAAGTTTGAATATACTTCTCAAGTTTTTCTTTTTGCATCTCCCCTTCAAAATATCATCTTCCTCATTACCTTCTTTCTCTCATTAGATTTCTCTCCTTTTCACATGCTTTCTCTCCCCCTTTGACATCGATAGCAAAGGAGAAATATATGTTCATTGAATCTTCCTTTGACATGAAAATAAAATACTCACAATGACAACACTTGAAACTACCTACTCCCCCTGAGTGGTAGCCACCAAAACATCGGTCCAAAAAGATAGAACCATGAATCCACTAGACTAATGCATCTCCATATGCATCTTAGTTTATGAAAGGAAAGGAAATAATCCCTAACTTCTATTGGAGATACTCAAAAGTATATTTAGGAAGAGCCTTTGTGAAAATATCAACAATTTGATCCTTCATTCGAACATACTCAATTTTTACTTCATTCTCCATGACCTTCTCTCTCAAGAAATGATATCTAATAGATATATGCTTCATCCCCGAGTGCATCACATGATTATTTGAAATTTTAAACTTGTATTATCATAGAAGATAGAAATAAGATCATCATTATAGCACTATGATATCTTTCAATGTCTATTTCATCCATAGAAATTGTGTACAACAAGATGCAACAGCAATATACTCAGCTTCAATAGTAGACAAGGTGACTGAATCTTGCTTCTTACTCATCCATCCACCAATCTGCATCCAAGAAATAATACACCACCACTTATACGCTTTATTTCATTTACACATCCAACCCAATCTGCATTTGTATATGCACTAAGTGAAAATTTAGTATCTTTAAGATACCACAATCCATAATCTGGAGTGAAATTTAAATATTTGAATATTCTTTTAACATGTGTTTCCTTGAGATCTTCTTGAAATTTAGCCACAAGATAGACCACATGCATAATATCTAGTCTAGTAGTAGTCAAATACATTAATCCACCAATCATAGATCTATACTTTCTCTGATCAGCCTTAAGTGAGTCATCATCTTTACCCAATTTGCAACTAGTCACCATAGGAGTACATACCAGTTTGGAACCATCCATCCCAAACTTCTTCAACATCTCTCTCACATACTTAGACTGTGAAATGAAAGTAAATTTATTTGTTTGATTAATCTATAGCCCAAGAAAGAAATTTTCATCTCCTCAAACATAGAAATCTCAAATTGTTTCTACATCTCTTCCAAAAACATCTTGCATTGTATCTTTTCAATTCCTCCAAAGACATATACAACTACAATCAATATTTTGTCATTATCAATCTAAAAGTATAAATTATTATTTTTTGTACCTTTGTTAAATCATTGCTGAATCAAATACCAGTCTAACCTCAAGTACCAAGCTCTAGGAGCTTGCTTCAATCCATATAAAGATTTCTTCAATCTACACACTATATATGGTTGATTTTTTAACTATATTCCTTCTGGTTGTTCCATGTAAACTTCTTCTTCCAGCTCACCATTCAAAAATGTTGACTTGACATCCATCTAATAGACTTTGAAATCTTTATAAGAAGCCAATGCCAAGAACATTCTTATAGCTTCCATTCTTGCTACCACGGAAAAAGTCTCCTGAAAATCTATGCCTTCTACTTGTGAGTAGCCTTTACACACAAACCTCATTTTGTTTCTGACAACTTCTCCTTTCTCATTCAACTTATTTTTGAACACCCATTTTGATCCAATGATATTTTTGTCTACTTGTCTTGGGACAAATTCCTAAGTCTGATTCTTCTCAATCTGCAAAATTTATTTCATTGCTTCCTTCCAATTTTCATATTTACATGCTCCACTTACTATCTTCAGCTCAATCTCATAGAATAAACACAAATTTACTTCAGCAACAACTTTTCTTCTGGTTAGCACACCTTTTGTCTTGTCTCCAATAATATATTTTTCTGAATGATTATTATGTACATATTTCAGTGTCATAGGGGACATCACCGGAGCATCCTTTTTCTCTTGTATTCTATTCATCCAACTTCTCTTTCTCATCTTTATCCCATTCTTCCATAATTTATTCTATTCTTGCACAATCATGTTCATCAAACACATATCCATGAATATCAATAGAATTCTTCATTGTCTCATCAACCTTCAAATTCGAGCTCTCTACAAATTTTCTCAGTCTTTTGTTGAAACATCTATATTCCTTTCTTTTAGTAGAGTATCCAAGAAATATGCCTTCATCACTTCTTGCATCAAGCTTACCTAAATTTTCCTCATTTCTTCTAATATAGCATTTTCTTTTGAATGCCTTGAAATATTTAACTATAGGAATTCTTTCATGCCATAGCTCATAGGGATTCTTTTTACTATTTTCTCTTGCTTGAACTCGATCAAACATATAAATAGTAGTATGCATAGCTTATTTCTAGTAAAATTCCAATAATATGGCTTCAATAAGCATTGACCTAGCAGCCTCTTGAACTATTCTATTTTTCCTTTCAATAACTCCATTCTACTGAGGAGTTCTTAGAGAAGATAACTATCTCTTTATTCCATGCACTTCACAAAACATATTAAAATCATGGGAGGTGTATTCTCCACCTTTGTCAAATCTTAAGCATTTTATTCTCAAATTCACTTCATTTTCAACCATAGCCTTGAATTCCTTGAATCTATCTAATGTGTCTAATTTCTCTCTAAGAAATGTAACCCATGTATATCTATAATAATCATCAATTAAATGCATAAACTACCTTTCACCAAGTAGACTTCGCACTCTCATAGGACCACAAGGATTTGTATGAACTAGATCTAGTAGTCTAGTAGTAGATTGTTCCTTTGATCTGTAATGACTTCTTGCTTGCTTCCCAAACTAGCAATTTCTGCAAATAGCATTAGCAGGATTTGTAATTCTTGGTAAATCTCTCATGGCCTGAACAACACTAATTCTTGCCAAGCTATCAAAATTCATGTGACACATTCTCCCATACCATAACCAACTGTCATTTATTTGAGTCATAAAGCATTTTCCATTAGCACCCTTAAGTTGATAGATATTTCCTTCTGATTTGTTTCTTGTAGCAATCAATATTTTGGATCCTTTTTAGATCTCACATTTCTCATCCTTAAACACAAGATCATATCCTTTTCTACACATCTGACCAACATTCAACAAATTATTCCTTAATCCCTTAATATAGTAAACATTATCAGTATGATGCTTTCCATCAAAACTTATTGAACCTATCCCATAGATTCTAGCACTAGTATCATCTCAAAAATTAACCAAGCCTCCATCATATTTCTCAAACTTAACAAAATTACTCTTATCACTAGTCATGTGATGTGATCAACCACTATCAGCTACCCAAAAATTCTTTTCTTATTGAGCATGTAGGGAAGAGATAACTAAACCTTCATTTTTCTCCTTCTCCTTCTCCAGAGGGCTTTCCTTTACGTCTTTTTCTAAATTAGTAGAAGTAGGTTTATTTGTAATCACTAATAACAAACATTCATTATCATTTGGATCTTCATATTCTAAATCTTCATTTGAAATACTAGCATTCTCATTCACATAGTAAACTCTGTTAATCTTCTTCCCTTTCTTTTCTTTCTCATATCTTTGTTTATTCCTTTTTCCTCTTTCCAGAAACTTTGGAGAATAATGACCTATTTATCCACAACTAAAGAATTTAAAGGGTAACTTACCTTACTTATCGAATCCATTTCTCTTATCGAAGCCTTTTCTCATTCTTCTTATAAAATTAGCTTCTATTTCATCAAAGTTCTCTTCATCCAGATCTTCAGCTTTTGTAGCTTTAAAACTAGTCTCTAATTTGCCTTCATTTCTTAGACTCATCTTCCTCATTTCATAAGATGTCAAAAATCCTAACAATAGGTCCTTAGTACAAGTCTTATAATCTATATTCTAATAAATAGAACCCACCTTCTCACTGTAAGTATCAAGAAGACTTCTGAGATTCTTCTTTACAATCCTGGTTTCGTCTATAGTAGCACCAAGAGATTGCATTCTAGCCACTAGCTCATCCAATCTTTGTACATAAGCTTTAACATTTTCATCTTTGGACATATGTATAAGATCAAATTATGTTTCCAAATTCTAAAATTTCTCCTTTTTAACTCTTTCATCACCATCAAGTGCTCTTTCTAAGGCATCCTAGACTTACTTAGTTGTCTTCAAACTATGAACCTTATCAACTCGAAATGTACCAGACTATTCTTCAAGATGAACTTTGCCTTATTGTCACTTCAGGTGCTCTAATCTCTTTAGGTGTACTCGGACTATTAGTAGGAGGAGTATAAGGAATCTTGTAAGCTTTCTCCACATCATATCCTCAATACTCTAGATATTCTTCCATCAAAACATTCTAGATACCATAATTAGTTCCATCAAACCTCAGATAATCAAAGACCATCTTGCTCGCCATCTCAGACCTTCCTCACGAAATTAAGCTCTTCACCAAGGAACCAAGCTCTGATACCAATTGTTGAAAAGGAAAACTGAGAGGGGGGAGAATTAGTTGTCACATATTTTAACTTTTAATTCAATCACCAGAACTAATACTTAAAACTACCTAAATTATTAATAATTAAATGCCAATGCAGAAACTCAAATCCAACACATAAACACAATAACACCATATTTATGTGGAAAACCCAATGAGAGAAAAAACATTGCGAGGATTAAATCACACTATATAGAATATAAAAATTGATTATAAAAAGGTTCACTACTTGAAACAAGGCTCACTTCTTGAGATAAGGATCATTTCCTAAAACAAGGAATCACTATTTAGAACAAGGACTCACTGTCCAACAGGGCTACCAACCCAGAGGGCTCACTACCATAGAGATACAAAGAATAAAAAGATGTCTTGTTACAAAGAGATTACAAGTCCAATGCAACAAAGGATTCCACCACTGTCACTTGATCCACTTGCATGAATGATAGAGTTCACCTTTTTCTCAATACATCTAGTAACTTAGTATTAAGCTTCGCACTGATCTGCCACACACAACTCACACACACTTTCTGAATAGCATCAATTTTACCTCTACTCTTTCGCTTATCTTCCTTATTTTCTCTTATATATTTTTCATTACTAGCTCATCCTATATTTATACTATATCCAACCTTGAAAAAGATACAAAGTTAGCCATCCAACTTTAAAAACAAATTAGGTCAGTGCCAAACATTCTAGGGTGGAATTAAAATGAGGGTGACCCAAACACACACTTCATTGGGACCCAAAATAGATCCAACACGCTTCATTAACTTCAAAGATAATGCTTAACGCAAGGTTGGCCAAACCAATGCAAAACACATAGAACAATTAAGCTAAAAACTTCCATAAACCAAAAGTATCTTGAATGCAACCAAAACATCTTAATTCTAGAACTGCTTGAAGTTAATAGACTTCATCAAAGAGAAATATGGACCAAAAAATTTTCTCTTGGACCTCAACCAGAACATAGAAAAACATAGTTCACAACTGGTGAACAAAACTTGGACTTCACAATGAACCAATAGCCAAAAATCTGGATATAGCAACCTTCAACAACCATGAACAACATATATGAACCGCATTAACATATGGGAAAATACCGAAGCAACAACTGAATACCTGCAAACTTTATTTAATATAATATTCTCAATATCCTCAACATATGCAACCAAAAACAACTAGTAGATAACTAGTTGACCAGTTGACATCAATGACAACACCTTCAATCCTTTCTCCATTCTTGCAACAAGTTGAATATATACTATTTTTAAAAATGTACATTTAGGAGGTAATTAATAACATATGGTGGCTTAAGGGGTCCTAAGTATCTATTTTTAAAGGGATCTATAGCTTAACTATCCTAGGACAAAATTATGGCTTTAGGATTTAGGGTTTAGGGTTTAGTCCCCTTAAACCATTCAAAATAAATTACCTAATTGAATACAAAAGAAAAAATCTCTCAAACACATTTATGTCTAAGATATGTTACAAATGGAAAAACAAATAATTGTTAATGTGATGTGAAATCTCATTAAAAATTACATTAAATTAGGAGAAATTGTGATGTCTTAATAGGTCCTCATAGAATGGCTTAAGGGGATCTATGAATTAAGGTCCTAGGAAAAAATGATGGCTTAAGGGAATAAAATTTGGTAACGTTTCCCAAGGCAACCAAATGTCATTAAGTTAAATATATAAAGTAAGGAGTTGTTATGATTCGAATATCTATATAAATATTAATGATGATAACATTGTGATAGTAGGTTTTTATGTTTCTAATCATGTTATCATCAATATTGAAGCCAAATAAATTCATTAAGCATGTGCATTATTGCTTGATATAATTTTTTGACAACTTAAAAATGTTATATATATGTATCTCAAACTAAGTATATAAAAAAAATTCTTAAAAAGTTCAAAATGTGTGAATATAATCCATCATCTACACCTCTAAAAATTAGAATTTAAAAAAAAAAACAATTAAAAAGTCAATACAATATTAGGATATGCGTAGGATCATGATGGGCCAAAAAGTGGCAATATGATGGGTATGTGGCTGACGACTTTTTTTTAACCCAAAATTGATGAAACGAAAAGGGTTTTTAAAGGAGATTCTTAGGTTTCCACCAATATAAATTATTCTTTACTTTGAATTTAATAAATAATTATTATTCATTTTCTATTGAATTACGACTAAAGTCCCGATTTTTAGGCTGATTGAAAAATACCTATAGCTTTCAAATGGTATCATTTTTTTTGAATCCAAAACATGCGTCACATTCTATGCTTCACATACTATAATATTAAAAAATAAAAAATTTAATTTCATAAATTTTTAACCAAGTTAAGGTGGTCAGACATATGAGTCTTTAAATTTTTTAAAATTTGTCATTAAAAATTTATAATTAATTATTTACTTGGAAAAAAATTACAAAAAAATATGCATCACATTGGGATAGGAGTCCTCTACTTATATATTAAATATTATAAAAAAATATTACCATTTTAATGTGGTTAGGGTGGTCAGATAGACACCTACTTCTTATTTTTTCCCTGAAATTTAAGTACTACTGTTTTGAAATCTCAAAATTTCACCCAATAGATTTTAATTTTTTGTAAATAAACCTAGTAATTTAGAAACTACATTCAATTTTCTACAAATTCTATTCTTACATATTTTTGAAATAATATAGATAACTTATTCAAATTTTTATGTCAAGTTGCCTAACTCTGATTTTTATGATTTTTTTGCCACTTAAGGGCCTGTTTTTTCCATGATCCTGCACATACCCATTAATTAATAGATTATTTAATACTTCTTGCTAAATTTTTGTCTCATCATTATACTATCAAAAAAAAATTGTCTTATCATCAAATGAAAACCTCAACATCAAAATTCAATAACATCATTATATTTTCACTATCATCGCCATTTTTCTTAGGTCTTAATAAAATGTTGCAGCTCTCTACTGCATCTCATCATATCTCTTTGTTTTCCTTTTTAGAATAGATTTTTCTCCTCTCCTCTTGCCATCATTGATTCATGTCTAAGTCCACATCAATGAACCAAACAACATAAAAAAAAAAATTATTAGATGTAAAATGCCTCAAATGTGGTGGAATCACTTCTTCATTTTGAATAACATTGATTTGGTCTTGACTGGATCAAACATCATCATTGATCTGCTCTCTCAAGTGAGCCTTATCAGATCCAGTTGGTGGATGTAGCGGGTTATGAGGTGTAGGGGGTGGAGGGGGAGGTGGAGGTGTTGTTGGAGGGGGTGGAGATAGAGGGAATTGAGGTGAAGGGGAATGAGTAGGTGGGTTAAGGATACCATCAATATCGAACTGATCTATGATCTATATAAGTGAACCTACATTAAAAATTATACAAAATTAACAAACAAGTATAAAATTACAAGAAATAGTTGAATTTTCAATGTACATTAGTGTTTAAATCTAGGATAGATGTACATACACATACATACATCATTCAACTTGAATGGCTTAAGGGGTCCTTATAATTGTTAAATGTGATGTGAAATCTCATTAAAAATTACATTAAATTAGGAGAAATTATGATATGGATTAAGGGGTTAAAATTTGGTGAAGTTTCCCAAGGAAACCAAATTTTATTAAGTTAAATACATATAGTTTTTTAAATGTACATTTAGGAGGTAATTAATAACATATGATGGTTTAAGGGGTCCTAAGTATAGTTTTAAGGGGATGTGTGGCTTAATTGTCCTTGGAAAAAATGATGGCTTTAAGGTTTCAGGTTTAGGTTAATAAGATGGCTTAAGGGGATAAAATTTTGTAAAATGCAAGATAGTTCTTCTAGATTTAACTAATTTTTATTACATTAATGTCAAACTAAATACATGGTAAATCATTAAGCACTATCTTTCTCAACTCTATGTGTTTACTATACTAATATTTTAAAGGGTCATCAAAAATTTCCAATGTTCTATAAAATTCTTATTAGTTGAGATACTCATGATATAACTACAATGTTAGTTGCATTTTGAAACATAAAAGGTTTCCAAAATGAGCTCCTTCCAAATACCTCACACAAACTATTAGGGGAAATTAGAGTAGAAAGTTAAAACATAACAAGATCTGCAGTAACTCACTTGACCTATAAATGCCTTTTCATGTCATTACTCGATTTTTTTAGCTATATAGTTATGTAAAATCTAACTATTCACATTCAATTAGAAATAAAATTTGAAAATCCACCTCAACTATCTAATATTTTTTCTACAAATTTTACTTCACTATTTATTAATGATATCAAGTTTCCACAATCTATAATGTTCTTTGCAATGATTTCTAGCTTAGATTGTGTGAGAATTTTTGCATCAATGTTTTGGATCACACTATGTGATCCATCATCAGGATGAAAGAAAATTTAGAGGAGAAAATGAAAATTTTTAGACTAAGAGCTACTTAAATAGAAAACAAGAAGAGGGAGGGGAGAGAAGGGGGCACGAAGACCAAGAAGGACAAGCCAATGGAAAAAACAAGCTAAGAGGATGAAGAAACATTAGAAAACCTAAAAAGGGACAACCATAAAATCCAAACAAATGCAGCCACATAGGAAAGAAAGAATTGAAAAAATAAATAAAAGAATATAATTTCATAAAGGAATGTAAATAACCAAAAAACAATGAAATAAACAACAATACAAAATATAAAAGAGCATTCAAAGAAATATATTTGTATTGATATATATGTGTATATTTGAATTCAATTATATATGAATTAGAATAATAATATAAATGAATATGGAAAAATAATAAAACTAAAGGAAATAACATAACAAACCAAGACACAATGGTAAGAACGCAAAAAAAAAAAAAACTAAACAAAAAACAACAACCAACACCAATACAAAACTAAATACAAACTACAAAAGTACCAAACTCTAAAAGAAACACCAAACCAAAATCATTAAAATAAAAACAACCAAAACATAGATCAAATTAGTAAAAACCACACAACACAAAATATATTTGCATTCATGTATATGAAAATAAATGCATAGAGGAATTCAAATAACCAAACAACAAAAACAACAAAATAAGAAATAAATGTGCAAACACAAATATGTAAGAGTATTCAAAAATATAAAGGTTCAAACAAATGAATAAGAGACAATTGTAAATATAAAATTTGATGTAATTTTATTATATATACATATTTATATATGTATATATAAATACATATTTATATATGTATATATATATACATATATAATAATTGCATATTTATATGAATATATAATAAATGGTGGGCATTTGCATATACATATATATATATATATATATTGAACCGCAAAACTTGGTTGCTTTGGATGGAGCTAAAAGAATGGATCCTCTACCACTTGCTAGGGTTTTCACCTAGAAGGAAGAGGGTTTTCCTTCACCTCCATTGGGCAATAAATCTTGCGATTCATTGAATGTCTAGGGATTGAAACCCTAGAGGAGTGGAGTGTACAGATGTGTTGAAATGTGCTATGAGAATGTAACTACTTGACCTAAACTAATAGAACTTATCTTGCTTGAAAACACATGATGTAATACAATAGAAATGAAAGCAATAAGAGTAAATTAACATAACAGATCAGAGAAGTGTACCTGGAAACTTAAGAGGACTAAAACTGGGATTGTGGAAGTCACTGGAAAACTAGAAAATTAGGGTTTTGAGCCATTTGCAATATTTACGCCAAGTGGGGAGACCTAGTCCCTTTTTGGGAAATTTTCTCTGGAAGCCATTTCTACTAACTAGGTCCTTGAATCTACAACTTTCAGTGTCAAAAAATTTCATGGGACTAGGTCGCCATTATGAGCGACCTAGTCCCTTTCTACTTTTCTAAGAAATCGAAAGTGGACTCGAAGGCCTTAGGTCTATATCCTACTTCTTCACAAGAATCCTGCTCCAAACTTGTAAAATGACCTACAAAACAAAATGTATTTGTGTTTCTAATGTGGGTTTTGCCTTAGTCAAACCCCTAGTTTGTATTTAAACTTGAAATGAAGTAGAAATCTGCATAAAACCTAGCCCTAAGTGTGTCTAGAACTAGGAAAAACCTAAAACAAATTAAAACCCTATTCTATTATGCTAGAATAAGATGTATGTAAGAGATTTGAGATGATGCAAGACTCTAAACCATAGAAATCCTACACCATTTCAAATGAAAGTAATAAGGAATGCAAATGGGATGCAAACCTCAAATCTGCAAATGGATTGAAGGTAGAAGATGGAGGCACTTTGGAATCAGTCTTTAGGAGTGATTTGGCAGCTAGTTGCACCTCCTCAACCTCGATTTCTCTATGAATCTCCATAAGCATCTATCTCCAAACTTGTCAATGAGTGATCTTGGGTGTGAAGTGAGCTTCAAGACTTGCAAAAATCCCTAGTTCGTTGTCTAAAAGCTTCAACTTTTGTTGCACGTGAGAGATGAATCTTCTTGAGGAAGATGTTTTGCACTTTATTTTTGGAGTTGAGTGTGAAAAATGACCAAGAGAGAGTTGCAAAATGCCCTAAAAACAAGTATATATAAGAAAAATGACCTAATTGTCAGGAATTTTGACCTAAGAAGTCAACACCCATTGGGGATTTTTGATTAATTATTCATTTTCCTCCTTAAAACCTCAAAAATCCTCAAAAAGGACTAGGTCGACAACTTGGGTGACCTAGTCCCACTAAGGAATTTTTGAGTGGGAACAATACTTTTTGATTGGTTTTGATGTGCTTTGTCAGAATTTGAATGTTCATGTGGGTATAACAGGTCTCCAAGTCAAAATTAACAACCTTAGGGGCCTATAAATGTTGTTTTAGGGTGAAAATTGGTGAAATAGGACCAAAACGGGCACAAAATTATCCTTTTCTTCAAATTTATACAATTTTGGGTGATACATTTAGAGCCCACTTTAGCATCCATATGAGTTTATTTGCATATGTAAGCTAAAGGACTTTAAGACTAACAATGCACTTTCATTTTCATAAAAGGATACTCATCACAAGGCAGGAGAATGAAGCCCCCAATGTAGTTATTTGCAAAACCACAATGTTAGGAACCACATCCTGCAACAAAAATTCATTAGAAGTCCTAGAATTCCTTTTATCTAATCCCTAAAGATCAAATTCAAATGTAGATGTATGCCCCCCCCTTGATTCCGCTTGCTTTACGGAGGTGCAATCAAGGTAGCCATCTAAACACATTGAATGAGGGCATGCATATAAAAGGGAATTTACAAGTACCATTCCTCGTAGCGATAGGTGAGTGATGATGTAGGGCATGGAAACATGATTTTAATGCAACAAACGACATAAAAAAATAGAGTTCACTAGTGCCCAGAATGTTGAATTAAATGAAAAAGAACACGAAAAAGGTACAAATGTGCACGTGTATGGAAGTGAGTTAGTTAAAAATAAAATGAAAAAGAGTAAACATGCACTTAATTTTCTCATTTACCTTTTGCAGCATTGAAGAGTGATGAGAGAGAGTGACAACATGCCTAGCACACGTGATTTTACTCCCATGAGGTTGGTTGTTTTGCGTGAGCAGGTGGCGAGCGACGACCGCCAATATGAGGTTGGTTGATTATGGAGCCTGTATTTTGTGTTTTTCAATTATAGGATGAATTTAATGCTTATTTAGAGTATATTAGGATCCTGGAAAAAAAGTTCGCAAAGTGTCCCTTTTTTTCGTAAAGTGTCCCTTTTGTTTGCAAAGTGACCCTTTTGTTCGCAAAGTATTTCATTTCTTCGCAAAGTGTCCCTTTTCTTTGCAAAGTGTCCCATTTCTTCTCGAAGTGTCCCAAAAGGGTTCTAAAGTGTCTAGGGCCATAGAAAAATCACACTAGAACAACATTAGCACACTTTCTTGATGAATTAGAGTAAAATTGAAGAAATTAAATGATTTAGATAGCATATTATGAGACTTTGTATAGGTAGCCACATGGTCTTAGCAGTGGTTAGGCTAGAGGCAGTTGAGTTTCCTTAGAGACTTGGCTCCAACCCTATCACCAAAAGAAACAAAGCACTTAGAGGCAGTGGGGATCTACTGGGCCTACCTTATGCCACTAATGAGATACCAAGATGCTATGTTGATGGCGCTATGCGAGAGGTGGAATTTAGATACCTGCACATTTCACATACCCATAGGAGAGATGACGATTACACTAGAGGATTTCCATCACATTATCTGAGTGCCTATTCGGGGGGAGTGCATGCAACTACATAGGGGATGGTCCTTCCTAGAGCAATGGGCAGATATGCAGTACTACTTAGAGGGTCCCATTCATGATGACAGGGTAGCTGGAGAGATAGAGCTATCGATGCTACTTTATTCATGAGCACTAGTGGTGAGATAAATCATGATGCACATAGTAGCATTGGTCCTATTTCTGGATGGGTGAGCAACACATTTGGAGGGAAGACTGGTACACTTGGTATGAGGCATGGTAGAGCATTAGACAGTATATGGCTAGGGCTGATGCATTTTGGAACATATGTACTATGATCTAGGGCGATTTGTTTTTGAGAGCTAGACAGTATGGTACACTAAATGCTCCTACAGGTATGGTGCTTAGAGCACACCACATGTACACGACTAGTGGGCTTCCCATGTCTGACAATAGTGGGCTATCCATGAGCATTTGGGTATCCATTATGGTGATTATGGAAGTACGATGATCTCCACTTTTAGAGAGTGAGATTCAACCGACTAGATGAGGAGGATATCATGTGGAGGCCATACCACCTTGTCCTCTAGTGGCTTGATTATACCAAACAACTCAGAAGATTATAGATGACTAGGTTCTTGGTGGATCACCACGATCAAATAGTGTGGCCATTCTACTATGATCGAGTCATGAGACAGTTCAGACAAGTACAAACATTTCCACAAGCATGAGTGTCATTCAGGAGATTTTTTCGGAGCGCACGGAGGCCAATAGACATAACACGATTCACACTAGATGATGTCATCGAGAGTGATTCAAACTATTCAGATCATGACTAGCCACCAGTTGATGATGTAGATGATGTTGGGGCCATATGGGACCATGAGGAGTGGTGGAGAGCATCGCAACTAGAGCCAGTGGGAGAGGCCCAACTGATACCGGATGAGGGAGAGGAGAGGGAGAGAGAGGATAGGGCTGAGGAGACATGCTATAGGGCTGCAAATTTTTTTATAGATATTATCAATGAGGATTATGATGAGGACGCAGATCCAGATTGACGGTTAGGAGGGAGAGGATGAGGATGAGAAGCAATATAAGGAGAAGGAGGGGGAGGAGAGAGTGGTGGATCCACCCCTGAGTGGGGATGATGGTGTTGCAACTAAGGACCGATACGAGTAGGGAGAGATCTCACCTTTTCATAGGACTAGATCCCAGACAGGAGCAGTAGCAGGTGCTAGGACTCATTAGCAAGGGGAGGCGAGCACATCATCTATGCCCCCTACATAGGATGAGGTGGAAATTCCACCCTCTACTAGAGATATAGGTGATGATATTTAATTTTGATGGATGTATTTTATTTGTGATTTAATGCATATATATTTATATGGTGATGTGTTACTGATGAGCCTCTTGTTTGATTTTTCAGGGCCTATGGAGGGTTGGCAAGAGTTTATACATCAGGTAGCCACAGAGATAGTGCCAGTGACCTTTGATGAAGAGGATATGGATATTGAATACGTGCCCCCACCTATTTTTGAGCGAGAGCCAGATACCCTTCAAGAGATTGTGGGTAGCCTATGAGTCTGAGGAGGTAGTGTCATGACCCATAATTTGGAAATAATAAACTCACATTACTATGCTTTTAAACTTTATATAAAAATCATACCATACGTAAATAATTATGAATGAAACCTAATCTATATATGTGTATAATATATATATATGTATATATTTAATAAATAAAATATTTTAGAACCCTCGCATTGTTAGATATAAAAAGTAAGTCTAAATTTTACATTTAAGCCGTCGAGCAAAAAGAATATGGTAATAAAATAGAAGAACCCGTAAATTACACTAAGTGTTTGTTGAAGTGACGCTTGGTAATACCACATTTTAGCCTTTGGAGGTGACCCTCAATATGGATGCGACTATTGTGAAGGCGTGTTTAAGAGAAACAACAAGTCTAAGAGGGCATCCTGTCATTTTCTTGGTGGCCATAAAGAGCGCGTGCTTTCCTGAATGAAGAGCAGCAGGGGAGAATAGAAGGAAAGACATGTAATTATAGTTGGATTCCACCCTACGTATAGAATCTGTATACATATATTTATCCATGATACAATAAGATAAATGCAAATGATGCATCTATAAGGCATTAATTAAAAGTAACTTTGATATATATATATATATTTTATAATCTAAGGACTAACATGAAATCAGGTCTCTCTTATTCCTGAGTTTTAAGTTGGTGATCAATCATAGGTGGAGGGAGATAGTAGAGGTGCAAAAGGGATACTAGGTGCTAGGGGCCCTTCCAAGCAGCCCACCCACATGGATGATCGTGTGTCTACCATTATTGGTCCAAGAGGTCCTACGCACCTACTCTTGGGATTGGAAGGAACACCTCTATGGGCAACCCAATGCAGCCTCCCTATCCAACTCTTCCTATGATAGAGAAACCAACACACTCACTAATGACAGTAAATTAATATTGAATATATGGTAGTGTGTAATGAAGTTTCTCCAATCAATGGTTGTTAATATTTTCTCTTATACTAAGTTGAATACAATCTCCTTATTTCTTTTGATTCTTGTCATATGTATTGATAATATTAAATTGAGAACCATTACAAAATTACCAGATTTATTTAAAGATACCTGGAATTCCTATTATATGCAAAGAAGCTCAAATTGAAGTGAATTCTGAGTTAGATTGTAGAGGTTTATTTGAACTGAGATTGATACTTCTTTACACATTTTGAATTAGACCAAAAAAGGCTCATTACAAGTGGTATCAGAGCCAACTTTCCTACCACCCTGTGAAATAGTGTATGCAGACTTACTACAAGAGAAGTAGAGGAATGGGTGAACAATTGGAAAATGAACTTTGAACCTTCATGGAAAAGAATGAGAGGAAAACCCAAGCCTTAATCGAAAAAAATGAAAAAACAAGTCAAGATTTACTCCAAACCTTACAAGACATGAATGTCACCATGAATACCCTAAAAAATAATAGTACAAATGGGAGGGATTCAAATTCTAATCATTTTGAGAATATCAATAGTAACACTTCCTCTAACCCAAGGATTCAAAATACCAAATTCCTAATAAAAGAATAAACCCCAATGGAAGGAGAAAATGATTCCCCTATAAGAAAGTTTGAAGATACAATAGTAGCCTATGCAAGGCTAGATCCTGATATAAGGGAAATCATATCCTTTAGGAATTTTCTGGAAGCTAAGAAGCTTGAGGCACCCCGAAGGGAGGGTAGAAAACTAAGGATCTAAAACAAAAGGTTAGAAAAATGACCTTGCCAAACTTTGATGGGAGAGGAAAAACCTCAACCTACTCTTGGATACAAAAACTGAATATTTATTTAAATCTTAGTCCTGTGACAGAAGAGGATGCACTATAATTTAATATATTACATCTTGATGGAGTAGCTCACAAATGATGGATCCATGGCACCCTCACCCAAGGACATAATTATTAAAGTTCATATGATGAGTTTACACAAATACCTATCAAGAGATTTGATAGGAGAAACCCACAAAAAGACTTATGAAAATTAACTCTATTAAGACAATAGGAGATGGTGGAAGATTACATTACAAAATTCCAAAAAAAATCAGTTAGGGTCAAGGGAATGGATGAGGAATGCCTAACCTACCTTTTTTTTTAGGGACTAAGAGAGTCCATTCAAAGATTAGTGAGTGCCCTAAACCCCACCACACTAGATGATGCCATTGACAAAGCACTTGCACTAGAAGATTCAACTACCCATGATAAATCAGTAAAGCCAAATGTTTCAAAACCCTCTCACAAAAAGGATTGGCACAAGAAAGGGGATCTCTCAAAGGATAAAAGGGAGTTATTACAAAAAAAGAACCTATGTTATCATTATAATGAAAAATGGGAATGGGGGCATATGTGCAATAACCTTAAAGGAGAACAAGAGCAATGCATGAAGAAACAATTATGTTTTAGGTGTAAGGAGAAATGGCATCAGGGTCATGTATGCAAGAGAGGATCCTAGGCCCACCACTTGGAGACCCCATGGGATGACGAAGAATGGGATGACCAAGAGGAAACCAACAAGAATGAAGAAGAACAAGAAAGACCCGACAAGAAAAGGAAACAAAATGAAGAGAATCACAAAACTCTAGAAGCCATCTCAAGGGCTTCTCAACACCATCCTTTCCAAATAAAAAGTATAATCTAGGGGTAGAAAGTGATAGCCCTTATGGATAGTGGGGCAAACCATAACTTTATTGACCAAAACTTGGTAACCAGACTAAAATTGGAAACACAAAAATTTAAAGGGTTTCAAGTGGCACTAGCTAATGGCTCAACCACCTCGTGTTAGAAGAAGATTCCACAATTAAACATAACCTTAGGAGCACATCCCACCACACAATATTTCTATGTAGTTAACCTAGGGGATATAGATGTGATCCTAGGTACTCCATGGGTACACTCTTTGGGATGATTCTACCTTGACCTTCCCAAGTTGGTGTTATGTTTTTTATCAATATGGGAAGGAGATCCTCCTTAAAGGACTAGCAGATGGCACTCCTAGAATGGTTTCATCGAAGAAAATGGAAATAATTTTTAGGTGAGAAACATATAAGCACAAAATTAAGATTGTATATATCAAATTGTATAATGAATGTCTTAACAAAAGATTATCATGTGTAGGAAAGGGCAAGGGGAATGGGCAACCCAATGTTTGATTCTATACAAATCTCCCCCTCAAGGGAAAATCATTCACATTGATATTAAACCTATCCGTAAAAGCCATAAAAGAGTATTCAAAGAGATTCCAAAGGGATTACCTCCAAAAAGAGGTTTTGAGCACACCATCGAATTAGAGGAAGGAGCCAAAACCGTAATCACCACAGCTTACTATCATCCAAGGAAATATAATGAAGAAATTGAAAAATCTATAAAACAATTATTAGAAATGGGGCATGTACAACCTAGCTCTAATCCTTTTGCATCATCGGTGGTCCTAGTAAAAAAGAAGGATGGAACAATGAGGATGTGCATAGATTATAGATCACTTAACAAAAAAATGATCAAAAATTGGTATCTGATCCCCAGGGTGGATGAATTGATAGATGAACTACATGGAGCAATATACTTCTCAAAAATAGATCTTCGATCAGGATACCATCAAATAAGAGTAAGGGTAGAGGATGTCCACAAAATAGCTTTTAGATGTCATTAGAGGAATTTTGAGTTTTTGGTCCTCCCTTTTGGACTTAGTAATTCCCCAACCACCTTTCAGTCATGTATGAATCACATTTTCAAGGGACAATTGAGGAAATTCCTGCTTGTATTATTTGATGACATCCTAATCTATAGTAAAACATGGGAAGAGCACTTGAGGCACATAGATGAAGTATTGCAAATTATTGAACAAAATTCCCTATTTGCTAAAGCATCTAAGTGTGAATTCGGGATGGAAGAAATTCTATATCTTGGCCATAAGATTAGTACACAAGGAGTAAGTGTTGATGAGGAAAAGATAGAGGTGATCAAGAGTTGGCTGAAACCCAGAACACTTACACATCTAAGGGGTTTTCTCGGACTTTGCAGTTACTAGCGCAGATTTGTAAAGGGATTTTCAAAACTAACCTCTCCTTTAACAAATTTAACCAAGAAGGGAGCATTATATTGGTCAGAAGATGAATAAGTAGCCTTCAAGAAGCTTAAAGAAGTGATGAGATCTTGCCCTGTCTTATAAATATCAGATTTCTCTGCCCCATTCGATCTCTATTGTGATGCCTCGGGAGGAGGTATTCGGGCCGTTCTGATGTAAAATAAGAACCCTATAACATTTGAAAGAAAAAATCTCAAAGAAACAGAGAAACCCTACTTGATTTATGATAAGGAAATGTTGGTGATTATGTATGCCTTGGAAAAATTTAGGCAATATCTCATCTATGGGATATTTATAGTCAAAACTAACCACAACAGTTTAAAGTTCTTCCTCGATCAAAAGAACTTGAATGAAAGACAACAGAAGTGGGTAAGCAAGCTACAAGCATATAATTTTGGCATTGACTACATGAAGGAAAAAAAATAATATTGTAGCATATGCCCTCTCCAGAAGACCTTACCTTAGATCCTTCACAACAATATCCATAGATTGGAAGGCATCCATAATTGCAGAGTATTCCAAAGACACATTCTCAAGTGGAATTTTTGATGGAAAGATACAAGATGATAATTAGCGAATTGTTGATGATCTTATCCTATATAAGGATAGAATATTTATTACTTCAGGATCAAAGGTAAAGGAAAAAATATTGAAGGCATATCATGATATCACCCTTTCAGGACACCAAGGACACTATAAAACCTATAAACAAATTAGCGAAAGGTTTGCATGGAAGGGACTTAAGGTTGATGTCTTGAGGCACTAGGGAGTGCATGGTATGTCAAAAAAATAAAGGTGAGCATGTTTTTCCTACAGGATTGCTCCAACCTCTACCTAAACCCAATCAAAAATGGGAAATTATTTCGATGGATTTTATAACCGGGCTTCCCAAGGTACAAAATAAAGATTGTCTTTTTGTAGTAGTGGATTGCTTGACCAAATATGCTCATTTCATACCCATAGTAGCAGATTTCAAGGCTCCTCAAGTGGTGGATATTTTCCTTAAGGAAATATTCAGGTTGTACAGTCTACCTCAGAATATTATGAGTGATAGGGATAGCCTCTTTCTCAATAATTTTTGGCAGGAAGTATTCAAATTGGTTGGAACAAAACTAACTCTGAGTAGCAGTTATCACCCCCAAACCGATGGGAAACAAAAATTGTAAATAAATGGATAGAAGGCTATTTATGAAACTACGTTACATGTCAATAGAAGGCATGGGCCAAATGGCTTCATTTGGGGGAATATTGCTACAATAACACTCATCACATGTATATAGGAATGAATCCCTTCAAGGCATTATATCGATATGAGGCAACATCTTTTGGGGATCTAATGCATTCTGATAGACATGTACCAGGAGATAAGGATTTTATGTAACAAACTAAAGACATCATGAATGCTCTTAAGAATAATTTACATCAAGGGTATGTGCAGGATCATCATGGAAAAAATAGGCCCTTAAGTGGCAATGAAAATTTGAATAAGTTATCTATATTATTTCAAAAAATCAAAGTTAGACAACTTGATGTAAAAATTTGAATAATTTATCTATATTATTTCAAACATATATAAGAATAGAATCTGTAGAAAATTGAATGCAGTTTCTAAACTACTAGGTTTTTTTTTTTTTAAATAAATCTATTTGGTGAAAATTTGAAATTTCAATATAGTAGTACTTAAATTTCAAGGAAAAAATAAGAAGTAGGTGTATGTATGACCACCCTAACCACAATAAAATGATAATATTTTTTTATAAGATTTTAGATATAAGTAGAGGACTCATGTTCGGATGTGATGCATATTTTTTTGTAATTTTTTTCCATGTAAATAATTAATTATAAATTTCTTATTACAACTTTTAAAAAATATAAAAACTCGTATGTCTAACCACCTTAACTTGGTGAAAACTTCATGAAATTTAATTTTATTTTTTTTAATCTTATAGTATGAAAAACATAGAATGTGACGCATGTTTCAGATTAAAAAAAAGTGATACCGTTTAAAAGCTATAGATGTTTTTCAATCAATCTATCAATCGGTACTTTAGTTGTAATTCAAATAGAAAATGAATAATAATTATTTATTAAATTCAAAGTAAAGCATAATTTATATTGGTGGAAAGCTGAGAATCTCCTTTAAAAACCCTTTTTGTTTCATCAATTTTGGGTTAAAAAAAGGTTGTCAGCCACATGGGCCATCATATCACTTACATATCGCCACTTTTTGGCCCATCATGATCTTGCACATACCCTCAAGCACAAAACCAAAAAAAAATATATGCGGATTGGAAAAGAACTGAAAGAAATTTGGAAATAGGAGACATGGTTTTCCTGAGGCTGCAACCCTATAAGCAGAAGTCTATAAAAACCAGTGGGGATAAGAAGCTTAAGCCCTGATTCTATGGGCCTTACAAAGTCTTAAGGAGAGTAGAGGAAGTAGCTTATGAATTGTAACTATCGGCACAGAGAAAAATCCACAATGTATTTCATGTATCTCGCCTTAAGCAAGTTTTGGGGTGGTAGATTGTTCCAAGTATAGAATTACCACCTCTAGATAATTAAAGGAAGTTGATCCTCAAGCCAAAAGTCATCCTCTATACTTGAGAAAGGCGATTGCGGAACATAACTATTCAAGGATAATTGATCAAATGGAGGGGTCTTCCAACCGAGGATGCTACCTACAAAGGATCTAGTATCATGAATCATCTGAGCTCGAGTTTTCTTGAGGGAAAGAAAATTTAGGAGGGGAGGTCTGTCATGACCCATAATTTGGAAATAATAAACTCACATTACTATGCTTTTAAACTTTATATAATAGTCATACCATATTTAAATAATTATGAATGAAACCTCATCTATATATGTGTATAATATATATATGCATATATTTAATAAATAAAATATTTTAGAACCCCCACATTATTAGATATAAAAAGTATGTCTAAATTTCATATAAATGAATGCATTTAAGCCATCGAGCAAAAATCATATGGTAATAAAATAGAAGAACCCGTAAATTACACTAACTAAGTGTTTGTTGAAGCAACACTTGGTAATACCACGTTTTAGCCTTTGGAGGCGACCCTCAGCATGGATGTGATTGTTGTGAAGGCACAACTGGGAGAAATGACACATCCAAGAGGGCATCCCATCATTTTCCTAGCGGCCATAAAGAGCACGTGATTTCTTGAATGAAGAGCATTGGGGGCATAAGAGAAGGAAAGTCATGCAATTATAGCTAGATTATGCCTCGACTCTGAGGTAGGGCTTCCACCCTACATATAGAATATGTATAAATATATATTTAGCCATGATACAATAAGATAAATGCAAATGATTCATCTATAAGGCATAAATTAAAAGTAACTTCAATATATATATTTTATAATCTGAGGACTAACATTAAATCATGTCTCTCTTATTCTTGAGTTCTAAGTTGGTGATCAATAATAGGTGGAGGGAGATAGTAGAGGTGTAGAAGGGATAGGAGGTGCTAGGGGCCCTTCCAAGCAACCCACCCATATGGATGACTGTGTTTCTACCACTATTGGTCCAAGAGGGTCAGCATAGCTACTCTTGGGATTGGAAGGAACACCTCTATGGGCATCCCAATGTAGCCTCCCTATCCAACTCTGCCTATGATAGAGAAACCAACACATTCACTAACTACAATAAATTATTATTGAAAATATGGTAGTGGTTAATGAAGTTTCTCCAATCAATGGATGTTAATATTTTCTCTTATGCTAAGTTGAATACAATCTCCTCATTTCTTTTGATTCTTGTTTTATGTATTGATAATACTAAATTGAGAAACATTACAAAATTAGTAGATTTCTTTAAAAATACCTAGCGTTCCTATTATATGAAAATAATCTCTTTAAACTTAATTATGAGTTAGATTCTAGAGGTTTATTTGAATTTAGATTGATACTGCTTTATACATTTTGAATCAGACCAAAAGAGGCGCATTATAGGCAGGTTTTTCAAGTGGGAGCTGCACCACAAGCACAACCATCACGCCTCCAGTAGAGGTAGAGAGATTAGAGAGGGAATTGACATAGGTATAGGTAGAGAGGGACCAGATAACAGGTGAGCACTATTGGACTCAAGGGAACACTAAGAGGGGGGGTGAATCAATTTTCAGTAAATTTTAAACTTCATCAATCTAAAACATGAAACCATTTCAACATTACATTAAAGGAAAGATGCAAACATTCAAATTAATCATTCATGAAACCATAACACAAATATTTTTGTGTGGAAACTCTTTTAGGGTAAAAAACACGGTGGAGGTTAATCCATAATTTGAGTACTCAAATATATTTTTTTTCATAAGAGAATGCACTTGCATTCAGGCACACTGCCTAGAGCTCACTGCTCAAAAGGGAAGGCTCACTGGCTTACAAAAGTTCATATTAAAACCATCTAAAGGATGAACTAAGATGGTATCATCTATTTATTCCAAGTTACAGTTTCGGTGAAGCTCATAGATTTGATTCTGGATCTTCTTTCTAACTCTGTACTTTGCTCTTTTTTGCTCTTCGCATCATACATAGAAAATTCGCACTATTACTCTCCTAAATTTCACACTGCACATTTTCTCTGCTATGCTGAATTTAATTAATAACCCCTTATACATATGTGATTACTATACCTGACGGGGCGGATTATTACCACATATGTTCAACAAATTAATGTACCAGATCTTGTAGATCGCATACCAGTGAATGTGTATCAAAAAAATCCTTCAGTAAGGTATTCTAAACATCATCAATACTTTTTATGAGGTCCACAACACAAAATAGTATTCTGGTGAGGTAATCAGATCATCTTTTGTGCCTTTAACCGGATTCCCTATTCTTTTCTCTATTTTTTCCATAGATACCAAAACTAGACTGCAGAGTGGATGTATG
The DNA here is from genome assembly GCA_007115665.2 of Sequoiadendron giganteum. Taxonomy (NCBI): domain Eukaryota; kingdom Viridiplantae; phylum Streptophyta; class Pinopsida; order Cupressales; family Cupressaceae; genus Sequoiadendron; species Sequoiadendron giganteum. The sequence continues at coordinate 535,813,580 of CM021106.1, read as the reverse complement.
ACTTAGGTTGCCATCAATGAAAAATACTTAAAAGCCATATGCCAACAATCTCCCCCTTTGGCATTGATGGCAACACTTAGTGAACAATGACTAAGTGTCGGAATCATTATAGGTATACCTCCAAAATTTTACTGCACTTTCTCCCCCTAAGATTTATAAGGCATTTTTCACTCCATTCTCTCCCCCTTTGACATCAATGATAAAACATGGAAACCATATGCTGAAAAGAAAAAAAGTGATAATGAAAAAATAGGTGTTCAAAATCTTCAAATATTTTCAAGACATATATGCTGACAGTTCTTTCCCTTAGACCAAAACTTCAAAAATTTGAAAATAATTAACTACTACTTTAGAAGATTACCTTATGGATTTTCTTAATTTTTGAAAGGAATTTCTTCCAAGAATCTATTGTGATTCCAATGATAATGATCAAACTATTGTTCTTGGATTTTTTGTTTACAATTTCAGCCAAAGATTTTGGAATTGTAATTGCTTCTTCTAGTTTCTCACCATTCCTTAGTATTTCCACCATCTGCTCCAATCTGCATTCGGTTAGATCCTTCACCTTCCAAAAAGTGTCCACAAGTGCATTCTTGGAGAATTGAGTTTTTATGTGTTCAGACTGTAGCTCTCAAATTCTTTTTCTGGTGGAGCCATCCTAATCTTGATACATGTCAAAGGTTTTTTTGATGCCATTCAACTCTGTTTCAATCTGATCCAATTTTTCTTTGTAATTAATAACAACATGGGGCCAACATATGCAATAGATCTAGATGTTATTGGCTGCATTGATGCATTGTCTCAACTCATTCATTTTCTTCTTCAGTTTGGAGAGAGATAGTCTAAATTACTCCTTCAAGTGAGAGATAACTTCACCTTCTTCTTTCTCTTGAGCTTCAAAATTCAATGTCTCTTTGTTGCATTCAATCATTTCATCGAGTAGAATGTTCTACAAACTTTCCAATATAATCTTGCATTGCTCAACATGAACATTTAGCACACTCAAAATCATGTCTTGATCATATGATGGTCTAACAGAACATAACCTAGCTATTTTTTGCATTCCACCTTCTCCTTGAATAAGTTGTTGTAGCTTTTCTTTTGACAGATCATCTTCTTCTTCACTAGATTTTTCTAGTTCTGATTCATTCTTCTGTGGATTCTAAGTTTCATTTGATTCTTCATCTGGAATATCCAAAATTTCCTTTTCTTTCCCTTTTCCCTCAATTCTAGGAACTTTTCTTTCGGAAGGGTTGTATTCAACAATTTTTATTCCTCTTTCCTATCCTCTATGCATGCCACCGGAAGAGGAACCAACTTCAATTATTCTTACTAGAAGGGAAATATTGACTGAGCCACACATTCTAAGAACATTCTTAAAGAAATATTCAAATTATAAATCCCAATCAGCCAGGCTCCTAGAATATGAGTATATTTGTTTGCAGACTGATTCATTTGTTTTCCACAACACATTGTCGATTTTTTAAAAACTATTCAATAAATACATTACTAGACATGTAATCAAATTATCGAATCTAAAGGGATAGCTTGTTTCTTTTTTCAGTTGTACATTCTCCATCAGCTAATCCTTTATCAATCTGCACAAGTCAAAGTCTTGAACTTGAATTATCATCTTGTTTGAAATGTAGACTGCTCCAGCCGAAGTAGCTCCTTCTTGATTTCTCTAGAATATTTTGTATGTTATCCTATGTGCAATGTACTTTGTAATAGGATTCTTGATTGTCACAATGATCAGTTCCCTCTTATCTCTGATTATTCTGGTTAAGGTTTCAACTTCTTTGTTCTGAATGGATTTCTTCCTTGGTATATCTCCTACTTTGCATAATCCATTCAAGTTCTCAATTGTTTCCTTCAAGATGATGTAAGTTTTTTTCCAAAGTTAAAATATCATCATGTAATCTGCTCAAGATGAATTTTATGAATTTTGTGTTCTCAAAGTATGGAAACTCATTCCAAATATCCAAATTCCTATGTTTAGCTTGGCTCAATTGCTTCAATTTGTTAGGCAGCATAAAATTCCTCATAGACCTAATCTTTGCACTGTTATATTCATCTAGAGTGATCGATCCTTTGATTTGTTCCATTTTTATTTTCATATTTAAGGTTTACAACCACACACCAAATTGTACGAAGATTTCAAGAACAATTGAAATACTTGATAGATTTTGAGAATTGTTGATGAATCGATTTACTGCTTCCAGATCCATCTACCGAGGGCTCTCCTTCTTTTCTTCTTCGATGCAAAGTGACAAATGACAGTTTTGACTTGAATTTTATAGCTCACACACTTGCAATAAATATGTTTGCCCTAAATTTTTGGATACTTTTTTTTCTCAGACAATGAAAAAAAATCTTCTACGGGCCTATGAATTGTCTGAATTCTTTTTATGAAAGTTCTCCAAAACCTTTGAATGCCATAAATACACCTTTTTGACAATTATTCGTACTCTGGTACCATCCATAGACATGGGAAGAAATATTTTCTTGAAAAACTCCCCCTAGGCTAATGGCCTAAAATAAATGACTAGAAGAATTACTGGAAGCAAGTTCCAATACGAAACCATTTCCAGCATCACAATCATTATTTCTTACCCATGTCTTCTTCATCTAGTCTTTGATTTCATCTGTAGTCACTTTTTCTCTATATTTATGCCTTTGTATACCAGACCTCTTTTGTCCATATTTTTGTTTCTGTAGAATCTTACAATGTGACCAAACTTATTGCAATTGTAGCACATAATACTTTATTTTCCTGACCAATCATTCCAATGGTTTCTTCTTGATCTTCATTTATTAGAAACATGCCCAAATTTCCCACATGTATAACATTCAACATTATTTCTATAACATATTTATGCATTCAATTGATTTGTGACCAAAAATTTTGCAATTAAAAAATTGAACAGAGAATGATGAAACTCTTGACTTCATATTACTTCTACACTAAGCAACCATATGACCAAATTTATTACAAGAAAAACAATATCCATTAAACTTTTGAGCATTAGGTTTTCTTACCAGAAACCTTCCACCTTTGTTCATCTTTCTGAAATTCTTTTGTCCTAATCTAAAATTGTCTCCCTTTTCATATCCAAGACCTCTCTTATCATTTCCACTCTTATTTCCTTGAGTTATCTAATCAAGATTTACTGAGTTGATCTTAAACTTTTCTTTGTATTCATTTGCAATGACAAGGTCATTCCTTACAGTAGAAATCGGCCTACCAAGTTCTTCTTCATCATTTCTGGATCTTTGTAATTCACTTCCCAACTAAGTGAATTCCCCATTTATTCTACTACATTCATCAAATTTCTCTTTCAGGGCTTGAGCAATATTTTCTTCATTTTCCTTCCTCTCTTCAATTTCTTTGGTCATCTTCATCATCATAGATTCCATCTCATGTTATAGGTTTGTATTGTCTCTGGCAAGCTTTTCACATTCTTTAGTTATTTCCTTCAAGGTTTGATTCAGGTGAGCATCATCCATATTTTTATTCTCCTTTTGTTGTATCTGATCACATAGATCCTTTATCTTCTCCCTGGAATTAACAATTTGATCCTTCAATGAATGAATGAATTTTTTTGCATCTTTAATATTTTCTCTCAATTCACTAACTTCTACTTTAGATTGATCAAGGTCATCAAGTGCCACCATAAGCTGCTATTGAAGACCATCAGATTCCATTACATTCCAAGATCCACCTCAAGCTACTAAACTTCGTCAGAAGAACTCCGCTTTGATACCAATTGTTAGACTCAAGGGAACACTAAGAGGGGGGGTGAATCAGTGTTCAATAAATTTTAAAATTCATCAATCTAAAACTTGAAATAATTTCAACATTATATTAAAGGAAAGAAGCAAACATTCAAAGTAATCATTCATGACACCATAACACAAATATTTTTGCGTGGAAACCCTGTTAGGGGAAAAACAATGATGGAGGCTAATCCACAATTTGAGTACTCAAATATATTTTTTTACAAAAGAGAATGTACTTGCATTCAGGCACACTACCTAGAGCTCACTACCTTACAAAAGTTTAGATTAAAACCATCTGAAGGATGAACTGAGATAGTAGCATCTATTTATTCCAAGTTACAGTTCTGATGAAGCTTATAGATTTGATTCTGGATCTTCTTTCTAACTCTATACATTGCTTCGCTCTGCTCTGCTCATTTTCGCTCTTCACATTATACATAGACAAATTCACACTATTACTTTATCGAATTTTGCACTGAACATTTTCTATGCTTGTTCTCCCATCTCTACTCTATATCCAAATGATAAAACGATCTCATATATATATCCACTAACAAGGATTTACTCATTCATCAGTCGACTTCATAAAGTATTAAGTTCATTACACCTTTTTGGCCAGATCCACCACTTAATTATTTATGTGCATCCTCTAAAGTCAGGTAGGACATAGAGAGGACCCAAAAAAAACATAATCAAGCACGAAAAACATTTAATTAATAACCCCTTATACATATGTGATTGCTATACCTAACAAGTCAGCTTATTATCATAGATATTCAATAGATTAATGTACCAGATCTTGTAAATTGCATACCAGTGAATGTGTATCAAAACAATCCTTCAGCAAGGTATTCTAAACATCAAAAATACTTTGTATGAGGTCCACAACACAAACTAGTAGTCTGATGAGGTAATCATATTGTCTTTTGTTCCTTCAACTGGGTGCCCTATTCTTTTCTCTGTTCTGCCAATAGATACCAAAACTACAATATAGATCGGATGCATGACTTAGGTTGCCATCAATGACAACACTTATAATCCATATACCAACAAGCACTGGTTTCCACTCATGTAGATGGGAGGATTAGGGTACGCACTCAGAGGCAGTGGATCATGGTCACAATCACGCACGATTGTCTCCTAATGCCCTACTATTGATGCAACATGAGTACCAAATCCTGAGGGATCTGGTAATCACATTCTGTAGTGACACTATGTATTATGATGATATGTATAAAAGACTTTTGATATATGTATATATATTCATTTGTATTTTTTATGATGTGATTTAATTGTGTGGATGTTAAATGACAATGTGATTAATTAAATAGTTTTAGTATTTAATTAATGGCAACATGATTTAATAGAATGTGATGAAATTACAAGATTTAGAATGTATGGTTAGATTGGACATTAAGATTAAATATGTTATGCACCTATTATTTTTAAATAAAAATAACACACAAAAGGGGAAGGAGGTTGAATAGTATGAGATCTAAAGTAACTATAAAAAAGGAATTAGATACTCACTTTAGTGTTCAGGACACAAACATGGTGATGTGTCAAGAATGAAGCAATGAGATAGCCCATAGGATAGAATCCAATAGCTTCAAAACCACTTCTCTAGATAAATCATACTATTCAAGAGGGAATTAGACATAATACCAATGCAAATGCATGACATTAATGAGATCTCGAAGGGAAGTGCAATCACGCTCGGTTAAGGTATAGGCACCAGATCCATAATTGGAGTTGATCACATAGGGACCAAGCCAATTAGGACTAAATTTACCTTTGTTAGAGTAATCAGCGGTGGTGTTGTGTTGGTTTTCATATAAAACCAAATCACCCTTGTTAAAGGTTCGAGGAATGACACCAACATCATTTTTTTGTTGCAACTATTTAGCGTAAGATTGAAGGTGCTCAGGAGCATTAATGTGTTGCTCATCACACATCTCAAGTTGGTGCAGATGTTTTTATGCATAAGTGTCATTATCAACGAGACTTTGGAGAGTAATTCGCAATGTGGGGATTTTGAGCTCTAAAGGGTGGATAGCTTTTGTACCATAAACAAGGTTAAAAGTAGTATTTCCCATAGAATAACGAACACTCATGCGATACACCCATAGTGCATATTGCAATTGTGTATGCCAATCTTTTTTTTTTGATATGCATTCTTCCTAATGATTTTCTCCATGATCTTATTAGTACTTTCATCTTGACCATTAGACTGAGGGTAGTAAGGTATGGAAATCGGTGCTAGATATGGAAGGTCTCAAGGAACTTCTTCACCTCATTGTTCTTAAAGGGAGTACCATTATCCAATACTAAAACGGAAGGAAGAGCAAAGCGAGTGATGATGTTTTCCAGTAAGAAATAAAATATCACCTCAATAGTTGTGGATCGAAAGGTGATAGATTTGACCCATTTGATGAAATAATTGGTAGCAGTGACAATGAACGTATGTCTAGCCAAAGAAGGTGGCAAGATTTTTCAAATTAGATCCAAGCCCCACACAAAAAATCACCATGTAGGTATCTGGGAACTAAGTTCCAAAGCAGGAGCATGGATCAAATGAATATGTTCCTGGCACTGATGACAGTGCTTAACATATGCATAACATTATTTTTCCATGTTTTTCCAATAATATCCCATACGTAGGAGCTTTTGCACTAAGGTTTTCCCTCCAAAATTTCCTCCACAAGTACCAAAATGGGCTTGTTCGAGGGAAATATGAGTTTCAGCATCCTTGAGGCATCGTAAAAGGATTCCATTGAAGGATCTTCGGTACAATGTGTCTGCAAGGATGATATACTTAGTGGCTAACTTTTTTAGGCACTGACAGGTATTTTTAGTGGTGGGTTTGAGAATGGTTCCATCATTTAGATAATTGTAGATGGCATCATACCATTCACACGGATTATCAAAAATAGTAGGGAAGATATCAAGAGGTCGATCATTGATGGAGGGTTTCATGATAGGATGAATGGTGAAGATTCTTTGCTCAAAAGGGTCAGTAGGAGAGACAAGAGAGGTTGCACTAGCCATTGCATCCACGTGGCGATTATCTTTGTGAGGAATGTTATCAATGGTAAAGGAGTCAAACTAGTCTAATATATTAAGAACAAGCTCCTAATATTGTGAGAGTTTATCATGTTTAGTTTGATAGAGACTATTGATTTCTTTAATGACTAATTGTGAATCACCATAGATCTTAATATTTTTAACTCTCATGACAAGAGCAGCACATAACCGAATGAGTAATTCTTCATACTTAGCTGTATTATTCATATATAGGAAATTGAGATGATAGGATAAGGGAATAGGCTTACCAATAGGTGGAGTTAAAATAACTCCAGCATCGGAGCATGTTTAACACTTGGATCCATCAAAGTACAATTCCCATGTAGGAATGTCAACAGTAAACACACTATCATCAGGGAAAGATTCATTGGTGGGTAATGCTAATGGTGAAGGAGCATCACCTAAATGGTCGGTTAAGGCTTGAACTTTGATTTATTTTTGAGCAATGAGCTTAAGGTCAAAATAAATTAACAACATGACCCATTTAGCAAGACGTCCTAACATGTCTATTTTAGTGAAAAGATATCGTAAAGGGTCAAAAATTTTCATCACGTGTACTTCAGAATTCAGTAAGTAATGTCACAACTTACTAGTAGCGAATACAAGAGTGAGATTTTTTTTTTTCAATTGTGGAGTAAGGAGTCTCATAATTAAGGAGCATTCTACTAAAATAATAGACAAGATGCTCTTTACCGTTGGAATCCTTTTGAGCCAACAAGGCAACAAGAGTATGAGCAAAAGCAACGATATAAAGGATGGAAGGTTGATTGGGTATAGCGGGATGTAAAATAGGTGGATTTATAAGGTATTCTTTCAAACTCTCAAAGGCATGTTTACAATCATCATTCTAGTCAAAGTTGAAATCATTTTTAAGGAGGTGAGTAAAGGGTAATGTGGGATCGGCTAAGCAAGCAACAAAATGGTGAATGGCTTGTATCCATCCTTGTAATGTACGTAATTGGGAAATGTTACAAGGGGGTGGCATATTGATGATAGCATCAATTTTATTTGTATCCACCTCGATGCCTCTGTAAGATATTCTAAACCCCACAATTTTACCACTATCCACTCCAAAGACACACTTTTTAGGATTTAAGCGCATGTTATACTTACACATATTCTTGAAGATTTGATGGAGGACATTCACATTGTCTTGATGGGTTAAGAATTTGGGAAGAATTTCATCAACATAGTCTTCTAAGATTTTGTGAATGTAATCATGGAAGATTAAAGTCATTGCTCACTGATAATTAGTTCTAGTGTTGTTTAAACCAAAAGGCATCATAACCCAACCAAATGTGCCCCAAGTGGATGTAAAATTCGTCTTGTATTGATCTTGTGAGTTAATGAAGATTTGGTTATACCTTGAAAATCCATCCATAAAAGATAACAAATAATGTCCAGTAGTGGAATCCACAATCATATCAATGTTAGGAAAAGGAAAGTCATCTTTTAAAGAGGCATTATTCAAGTCTCTAAAATCCATACATATCCTAACACGATTATCGGGTTTGGCCACTGTGACAATGTTTGAAATCCAGGGATAATAATCAATGGAGTGAATAAAACCCGCGTCAAGGAGTTTTTCAAGTTTTCCTTTAACATGAAAGGCTACCTTAGGATTCATTTTTTTAATCTTATGGCGAACAGCTTTAGCGTCCTCAACAAGGACAATGTTATGGGTAACTATCTAGGGATCTATTCCTGGCATGTCAGATTATTTCCATGCAAATAGTTCAAGAAAGGTATGAAGCAAGGTTGCAAGATCCTCTTGTTCTTTGTCATCTAGGCACTTCCTGATTTTAATGATTTTTTCCTTGTCATCGATGTCCATGGGGATGTAAAGGGCATCTCCTAAAGGGAGTGCATTAGATTTGGTATCTTTAGGATCATCTGGTTCTAAGTTGGGTGAGGTTTGTTAATAGTACTAATGGAAGAATCAAAACTCAACATAGCATAAGAGGCATGTCTCTTGGAGTGAGGAGTATCTGAAGCACTTAAGAAATGTTTTAAATTGTCCTCCTCATGAACATAGGTGAAGAGGGGAGCATCTATATCAAGAAATTCAGGGTTTTTAAGTGTAAGGGTGGCTCTTGATGTGCATGATATAATATTGATGTTGAGGGAGGGTCATTGGTTGGCTTTTGTAGCTTTAGAAAAGGAAAAACCTAGACCGGTAGTTCCTTGTGTATTAGCTTCAATGGGGACACAAATGCCTTGTTCATGCTTTCCGCATCCTTTACCCCTATAACCCAATTGTTTCACAAGATCATAACCACGTCCATAAAGTCTTTCCATTTCTTGTGGGTTAGGAGGTTGTTGATAATCTATATAATAAAAATTTGTTGTATATGTGGCATTTTCTTCCAGAATAGATGAGGTAGATATGGGGAAGGGTGTTCCTCTTGTTGGGTAGAGAGTAAAATGGATTGATCATTGTGAATGTCCTCTTTGTGTGTTACACTACACTCACCCATAATGGAAGGAGTAAACTCTAAAGAGCCCCAATCATCACCAAGTAAATTAAACTTGGTGTTATCTTCGGGTTGGTCCTTCTCAGGAGAGGCAATGTTAGAGGTAGGAATTAGGGTATGGAGATGACTTGATGTGCCCTTTTCGAGTTGCAAGCAATTCTTAGGTTCGGGATCAATGTCAATTTGATAAACTTTATTATTATAGACATATTTCATTTTGCGATGAAGGGTCGAGGGTATCACATGCATCTCATGAATCCATGGTCATCCCAAGTGGAGATTATAAGAAAGATCATAGGGCATGACATGGATAGGAGTTTGTAGTGTAACCATTATGACAATAATGGGTAAGGTGATGACACCAAGAGGTTGTTTGGTAACATTATCAAATCCTCTAATGGATAAGGAATCAGATTGGATTTGCAATCGGTCCACATTTAGGGCAAAGCCATTATCAATAAGGGTTTGTTTAATACCTATCCAATCATACTGGGCTATGATCATAAAGGCTTCATTTTCTTGGTGTAATTCTAATGGTGGTAGCTCATGTTGGTAGAAATTAATATCCACATTAGTCATGTTCATGTCATTTAGGAGAGTTGCCACATTAGTAGTATTCATACTAGGAGGGACCACTATATGTTGTAAGGTTGTTTGAAGCATGGAGTGATAGTTAGGGGAATTTTGAAGGAGATCCCAAAGGGATATTTTGGCAAGAGTATTTTTAAGTTGTTCAACCAAATCATACTCCTTGAGTTGTGAGTTGAAACGAGGAGTTGTAGGTAATATGGGGTTGGGTAAGGGTAGGGAAGTGGAGTTAGATGGTTGTTGGGGATGTGGGTTATTACGAGTATAATGAGTGTGGGCAACGATATTGTTCTTAGGAGGGTAAATGGTAAACCTAGGTTGGGGTGGGGTTGGAGGTTTAGGAAAAGGTGGGTAAAGAAAAAATTGGGGTTAGATGACATTGACATCTTTTGTGTTAGTTTGGTCATCAGAACAAAGCATAGTGGATGAAGTAGGGGAGATGAAATCTTGGAGGACATCAACTAACATACCCATATCATCACAACTAAAAGGTTTGGAAGACAAGGGTGGGGAATTTGTAACTACATCATCATGAATCTTAGTTGTGGATGAAGTGAGTGAGAGGAAGCTTTGAAGAGCTTCATCTAACTTATCAAAATCATCACTACTAAAGGATTTAGATGATATAGTGTTCCAATAGTGAACAAGTGTGTGCATTCTATTATGTGAGCTATCTATGTTTTTAGGTGTATGTTTCATAGAATCTACTTTGAAAGAACTAAGAACTAAAGTAGAAAAGGAAACATGTAAAGCTTTTATGCTACTCAGAAATGCCATTTTAAGCTAAGAATAAGAATATAACAAGGAAAATCAAAACTAAAACTGGAATTAACATAAAGAAACAGAGAGTACATAATATGTAAAACAAATGTAGAAATTACTGATGCAAAATGCCTACTGGGACTAGGTCTCCCAGGTTGGCGACTTAGTCCTAGTATGATTTCTTTTGAATTTTTAAGGTATTTTCTCATGGAAAATACAAATTTCTAGAAGCTAACATGCAGAGGTATAGCATATATGTCAAATTTCTATATCAAGCAAGGAAATGAATGGCAACTATGATGCTTTTTCACTAATGCAAAATGAAAAACCCTAGGATGCTTCTTTACACAATGCAACATTCAATGCAATGCTAAATAAAGAGCTCCTAGTATGCCAATGCAATGAAAATCAGAAGTATGTAATGTGTTGAAATTCAAGTTCACCAAAATGAACCACAAAATTTGGTTGCTTTGGATGGAGGTAAAAGAATGGATCCTCTACCACTTTCTAGGGTTTTCACCTAGAAGGAAGAGGGTTTTCCTTCACCTCCATTGGGCAATAAATCTTGCGATTCGTTCAATATCTAGGGATTGAAACACTAGAGGAGTGGAGTGTACAAATGTGTTGAAATGTGCTATGATAATGTAACTACTTGACCTAAACTAATAGAACTTATCTTGCTTGAAAATACATGATGTAATACAATAGAAATGAAAGAAATAAGAGTAAATTAACCTAACAGATTAGAGAAGTGTACCTAGAAACTAAAGAGGACTGAAACTGGGATTGTAGAAGTCACTGGAAAATTGGAAAATCAATGTTTTGAGCCATCTAGGACATTTACACCAAGTGTGGTGACCTAGTCCCTTTTTGGGAAATCTACTTTGGAAGCCATTTCTGCCAATTAGGTCCTCGAATCTACAAATTTTAGTGTCAAAAATATTTCGTGGGACTAGGTCGCCATTATGGGTGACCTAGTCCCTTTTTGCTTTTCTGAGAAATCGAAAGTGGACTTGAAGGCCTTAGGTTTGTATCCTGCTTCTTCATGGGAATCTTGCTCCAAACTTGTAAAATGGCCTGGAAAACATAATGTATTTGTGTTTCTAATGTGGGTTTTGCCTTGGTCAAACCCCTAGTTTGTATTTAAACTTGAAATGAAGTAGAATTCTACATAAACCCTATTCCTAAGTGTGTCTAGAACTAGGAAAAACTTGAAACAAAGCAAAAACCCATTCTATTGTGCTAGAATAAGATGTACTATGTAAGAGATTTGAAATGATCCAAGACTCTAAACCCTAGAAATCCTACACCATTGCAATTGAAAGTAATAAGGAATGAAAATGGGATGCGAACCTCAAATTTTCAAATGGATTGAAGGTAGACGATGGAGGCACTTTGAAATTAGTCTTTAGGAGTGATTTGGTGGCTAGTTGCACCTCCTCAGGCTCGATTTATCCATGAATCTCCATAGGCATCTATCTCCAACCTTGTCAATGAGTGATCTTGGGGGTGAAGTGAGCTTCAATACCTACAAAAATCCCTAGTTTTCTATCTAAAAGCTTCAACTTTTTTTGCATGTGAGAGATGAATCTTCTTGAGGAAGATTTTTTGCACTTGATTTTTAGAGTTGAGTATGAAAAATGACCAAGAGAGAGTTTAAAAATGCCCTAAAAAACAAGTATATATAAGCAACATGACCTAATTGTCAGGAATTTTGACCTAAGAAGCCGACAACTATAGGGGATTTTATATTAATTATTCATTTTCCCACTTAAAACCTCAAAAATCCTCAAAAAGGACTAGGTCGCCAACTTGGTCGACCTAGTCCCACTAAGGAATTTTTTGAGTGGGAATGGTACTTTTTAATTGGTTTTAATGTCCTTTGTCAGAATTTGAATGATCCATTGGGTATAACAGGCCTCCAAGTCAAAATTAACAACCTTAGGGGCCTATAAATGTTGTTTTAGGGTGAAAATTGGTGAAATAGGACCTAAAGTAGGATGAAAACAGGCACAAAATTGTCCTTTTCTTCAAAGGTATATAATTTTTGGTGACACACACACACACACACATATATGTAAATAAATATATTTACATATACATGTAGAAAAATAAATATACATATACATATCCACATATATTTACATAAACATATACAACTTAAGAACAAATAAATTTTTTACTATTGTGTTTACCCTTGAATATATAGAAATGTATGTATTTAGAGAAAATCAAATTTTGGCTTGACAAGCTGTTGGAGCTAGACCTTAAAATGGTTATTAAATCCTTGATTTTTATTGGTAATTTCTATTCCTTCCTTAATCATCTTCAAAGTCTATGAATAAAAGGCGTGGAAGGAAATGTGAAATAGAATGCCTTACTTTTTAGATATTTAATAAGATATTGATGTAAACAATTATAACCCACCATGAAGAGAAGAGTGCAGAGCGGGAAGAAATAGAAGGCCCTTTTCTTCAAAATTATTGAAGGGGTTGGAGAAGACAATGGTGATCCTGATGGTTTTGGGTGCTCTTGGTCATTGTTTTTATCCCCTATGGTTGTTCCTGTCAGGTTGTGTGCTAGAAGTTTGGTGTGGAAGAGTGGATAGCAGGTGAAGGATGGGATGAGGAATGACTTCTCATTTTCCTTTATTGCTTCTCCTGCAGGTGTCCCAAATCAGGTCAATTTTCTTGTTGAGGGTTTGGGGATGCTTTTGTTGCATTTTTTGTTGTGTATGGGTCTTTTTTGAACCTTTTTGAATCACATCATCTTCTTGTGCCAGGGGACTCTTCCTATAGTTGGTACGGGTCTCTAGTAAGGTCCTACTTGGATGTTGCTTCCATATTTGTGTTCTTGGTGGCTTTTGTTGTGCTCCTTTCTATGAGCACACCCTTGGTTTTGGCTTGTTGTTATGGCTTCATTTTTTGTCTTGGCTCATTTGCTTACCCTTTCAGGCCTTTTTGGGATTCCTTGGAGGTCGTGTAGTGTTTCTTCCTTGTTGGGAGGCCTTATTGTGGTTTTTTTGCTCTGGATTCTCAAACTTTTTTTGGGAGCTTGGTTGTTGATGGGTTTTTTCACAAGGGTATTCTTCATGTAGCTGATTCAAGATTTCCCTTTTCTTCAAGTGGTAAGAGTGTTTTTCCTAGTAGTGTGTCTGCTCAAGGTTTGATCAATCTCATGGATGGAGTGTTTTATGCATTATTATTGATGGGCTTCTTGTGACACTCCTTGTTCGTTGTTGCCTGTATGAATGTGTTCCTCATTCGGGGTCTCTCAAGGGGTTTCAATTATCTACTTGCCTATGGTGAGCATGGTTTTATTGGTAGTGAGTCTTCTCAAGGGGATGTTGTGATCCTCTTGCTCTTATTTATTGATGCAAGATATGTGGATATGTTGGTTGGGTGTGGCACGACTCTTGGTGCGAGTTTTGTGCTAAGATGGTGGTCTCTAGTTGTTGTTGGCCTTTTGTGATAGAGGTGTTTTTATGGGGTTTTCCTAAATGTCTTGGTTCTTCAGATGACTCAGTTAATTTTTAAGGTTTTGACTTTAGGGGTTGGGATTTCCCCTATTATGTTACTTTTGGTTGTGTTGTTTTCCATGCCTATCTTGTAAACCCAACTTCTCATGGTGATTAAGGGAATTTCTCATTCCTTTTTGTAGTTTTGTTTCTCCTTTGTTGCTTGCTTTGTCTAGTTCTCCTATTAAGGTGGAGATCCATTCTATGCTACTCCTATTGAGGTGAAGTGTGCTCCTATGGAGGGGGAGCTCAATTGCGCTTATAAGGGGTTTTTTGTGGAAAGGAATTCCTTTTTCCTTTTGGTTTACATGGTGTTTGGTGTCGGATATCTAGAGTTGTTGCATAGGGGTTGCAACCCTTGGCTCTATGTTTTGAGCTATAGGATTTCACTAGGTTTCCTCTATTTTTGAAGGGTGGTGTTTTTAAAAAGGCTTCCTCTATTTTTTCTACATCTATCCTTGCAATTGGTCTTTGTTTTTTCGGTTTCATGCTTTAGTCAAAAGCATGGCTTGTTGGTTGTTCTTCTAGGCTTGCTGCTAGTGAGTCTCACTTTTCGTTTAGGCTAGTTCATTTTATGTTAGTCACTGGTCTTCTTCCTCTATGTTTGCCTTGTAATGGGTAATGTCCCTTCCATTCTTATCTAATCAAAACAAGATATTGATGCAAGTGCATAAAATAGCATCAACTCATATGTGACACTAATATGGAGAGTGAAGGTTCATCCTCCCCTTCCATGAGAAGCCTCTCTTGAAATGTTTGAAGCCTTAACACCCCTAAAAAGAGGAAGGTGGTTTTTAACTTCCTCATATCTTCCCTTATAGATGTGGTTAATTTGTAGGAAACCAGGTTGGTTTTTAACTAATATCATGTATATTATTGTTAAATTTGGTTTCCTTGGGAAACTTCACCAAATTTTGAGAACTTCTTTGATCCCCTCAAGACATCATATTAGAACCCCTTAAGATGTGGTTATTTTGTAAGAAACCAGGTTGTTTGATGAGTATAACTTTGGTCTTCTTTCTTTAATGGGAAGGCTCTAGTCTATAGTTTAGTCTTCTACTCAATGCATCTAGTGGTCTTTACATACTATACTTGACATTTATGTAGGAGCATCCCTTGGCAGTGTGACCTAATCTTGCATCATTTTAGAAATGTGATCTTAGTTTAGTTATTTGTTTTTTATTAGTTTATAGTTACCAATTTGTGGTAGAGAAATTTATTTCATTTTACCAATTTCAAATTGGCTTTATCAATTTTTAGAATAGCTCGAGTTAAGAATGTCATGTTAATGTTTGAAGTGATTTGGATGAGGAAAAGATTATAAATTCTTTAGAGTGTTTATGGGTGGAAAGGTAAGGCTTTTTTTTTTTTGAAAGACACAAACAAACCTTTCATACCATTATCATCTATTTTTAATATTTAGAAAATAGTAATAGAATGGAATGAAAAAATCATATATGCATACATATACATATGTACATACATACAAACATATATACATGCATACCTACATATATATACAATATATGTATAAAAAATATGCATACATGTGTATGTATGTATGTAAGTAAGTAAACAAGTAAGTAAGTATGTATGTATGTATGTATGTATGTATGTATGTATGTATGTATGCATGTATGTTTGGATGTATGTATGTATTTATGTATATATGTATGTATGTATGTAAATACATATATTTATAAACCTATTCTACATAAAACATGGAGCTTCTATGTTATCTCTTAATGTAATCAAATAAATTACCCGCCATTATCCTCAAAGTTATAAATATTTAGAAAATAATAATTTAATGAAATGATAAAAGGATATATACATATGTACCTATATACATAACTACATATATAAAAATACACATACTTACATACATATATACATACATACATATGTACATACATACATGTACACATACATACATACATATATTTATGTATATGTATGTGTGTATACATATTATTAAGAATGTATGTATTCATGTATGTGTATATGTATGTATGCATGCATTTATATATGTGTGTGTAGTATTGAAAAATTTCATCTTTGAAATTTTCACACTTGTTTAGGCCCTCATAAAATTGAGCTTAATGTTGCCTTGATTTAGTATTGTAATGTGTTTAACACATTCACATTAGGTCTTGGGCCCTTGTAAACTAAATGAACTTAATTGTAGCTTATTTAGGGTGTTGTAAAGTGTTGTACCACACTTTCACACTTATCTAGGGTTTTATTAATCAATTTGGCTTCTTTATGCCTTATTGGACCTTATTTTACATCCACAAGCCTTAATTAATGCATCTTTCCAAGGATAATATCATCATAAACCAATATCCAATCATAATTCTAGTGTTTTTAGATTGTGTGGCCCAGATTTGGTGATCTAGGACTCAGACACCACCTTGGTTATATGGGCCCCACCTAGGTTTTGGGGCCCCGATCCTGATTTCACATGAATTTAAGAATTCTTGAAAAATGTGTTCCATAGCTAAGCCTAATGGGACTCATACACCACTTCTAGAGTATGAGTCATGTGTGGCCTAAAATTAAATTAAATTCAAATTCTTGGTAGGATTTTGTCCTCCTAGATCTAATGTTGGCTTATAGTGTTGTAATTTTGATAAATTTTGCATAAACAAGTATAAATAAAAGGTTATCTCACTCTTTTTCATCCTAAGAAGAAATAAAGTGATCCAAGAATTTCATGAGATCATCCTTATAGAAAATATTAGTTCACAAGAGAACTCAAGTGTTTACAAAAGCATTCAAGAGCCTTCAATAGTTGATTATCAAGTGTTTTTGGAGCTCTATTCAAGCATCAAGCATCATGTCAAAGTCATCATGCATCATGTTTTTTTTTTAGCTAACAATTGTGATGTAGGTTTTCATGATTCAAGCTAGCATTCAAGTCAAGATCTAAATCTATTGGAGCCACTTCATACATGTTTGCAACACTTTATTGCTAGGTTTTGGTGAGTTGCAACATTATATTTTGTTCATTATCATTCGTTATTTTATTTTATTTCATTATAAGGTTTGATTACCAAAACAGGGTTTGACCAAGGAAAACCCCTTTCTAATAACAAAACAACATTTTTCCCTCTCTTTAGTGTCTGATTTTTAGATCTAGGTTGAAGAATTTCTAAGGAGAAAGATTATAAATAAGTTGCCAAATGTTCAAAGTTATCCAATAAGTTGCCAAATGTTCAAAGTTATCCAATTTCTCACCTATTTAGGAGATCATTAAAAGACATCCATGAAGAAAAATTCAATAATTCGGACTTAGAAATAATATTGGGAAAGAAAAATAGAGATTGAAGAGAAGATTTAGATCTAGATTCTCTAAAAAAGATAAACTAGACTGATACACCACTTTTGGCGTATGATTCCCAGTACAATCAAATTTATAGATTTTAGGAGTTCCAAACAAATTTTTGCCAGATTTTTATTCTGCCCAGAAACCCTAATATGGGACTAAATCACCTAGCTAGCATATGAGTCCCATTCTGCATTAATTTCAATTTTTTTAGCATTTCAAGTCTTCATTCATGCTCCTATAGGTTTCCAAGTGCACACCTCTAATCTCTCAGTTTTACATTCTATTTTGCATTCATTTCTAGATCATTTAGTGTAGCTTTGCACATCATTAGGTCTTGTCATTAAAAATTGCATATCATTTGTCCTTCCAAGCCCTAGCTTGGTGGTGAAACCTTGTTTAGTCTCTAACCATCTCCTAATACATTGTATTGCAATATCTCTTTCCCCTACCTTCATCCTTGGATTGAGATCTCAAGGGAATCCTTTAATGAAAAGTGAGGAAGATTATTGTTCTATGTCCTAAACCATAAGTAATGAAAATTTTATTGAAAGTGAATATAGGTTGCATTTTTTCATCTTGCATCATTGAATTTCATTTAAAATCTGCATTTTCACCTAGCTTAGACACCATCCAAAACAAAAAAACATAAAATTCACACAAAATTTTCTGAAAACAATGCAAAAACCCTAAACTAGGAGTCATATGCCCCTCTAGGCAATTTAGTCCTAGTACAGGAGATTTTTCTTGATTTCTACATATTTTGTGCTAACTGTTATTCACTGTTTAAACCCTTGAAAAAATCCGACTGGGACTCATATGCCCCTCTAGGTGATTTAGTCCCATTTCAAATTTTAAACTATATTTTATTGTATTAAATTCTCTATTTCTATGTTTCAATTTTCTATTATTAGTTTTATGTTTCAATTTACAAAGTTCCCATTACATTCATTTCATTTCATTTAGTCTAACTTCATTTCATCTTGCATTTCCTTGATTTTCCCTTGTATGAGCTTTTCTACTTGGTGTCCTATTACTAATAGTATAGTGAGATGAAGTTTGAGACTCATGTCATCCCACGATAGCACAATCGTCATGGATCTTGGGCTATCTAGCTCTTTCACTACTAGTGTTGACACTAGTTCACTAAGTATGGATCACAACCTTAACAACTCTTTGCCTTCAAGTAGTGTGACACATGTTGACACCATGCTTTCTAGTATTCTGCAAGAAAACATAATCCAAATTCATGAAGATTTAATAAACTTAAAAAATCGAATGAGCACTCAAACTATTTCAACCACTGCTATTTGTCTTATAAATACCTTACATTGCATGATTGAAAGTGAAGATGGAATAGAGACTACACATAACATAGTTTATGTTTTTGGAAAATATCTTACCTCAACCACTAGCTATCCTTTTGCTTCAAAAAATTTCAAAAGCCAAGGAGGAACTCAAATTCCTCCTCCCACAACCATTGCCTCTATTCCTACCTATACCAACCCTCAAGTTACAAAAATAAAGCAACCTACTAGTAATGCGATTCCTTCCTTAGGTATTTCCACTAGCATTCCTAGTACCTTTGTGGCATTTCATGTCATATCTCCAACCACCTTACCTCCCATAAGTATTCCATTCACTTGTCCATTAAACACATACACACCTCCACCTTATTCACTTCCATCACAAAATGCAAACAATGATCCTCTCATAAACCAACTTTTACAAACCATTTCATCCCTCCAAAAGCAAATTTTCACCATAAACCAAAATCAAAATGGTTCACCTACATATTATGTCCAAAAAAATCCATTTTCCTTGCAGATATTGAGAACACTGATGCCACAAGGTATAGAGGTGCCAAGATTCGATAAATATGGGCGGGAGGAAGATCCTTCTAACCACATTTCTGCTTATACCACCTTATGTAGTGACTTTATTCTTGAGGATAAACTCTTGGCTAAGATTTTCCCTAGATCTTTGAAGGATACCGTATTAGAATGGTTCTCCTTATTACCAAACAACTCAATTCATTCATTTTTGAGGCCTTTATAAACCATTTTCAAGTACATATGACCCCTAAGATGACATTAGTAGTGTGGTATATGAAAATGGGGTTTAAATGCTATCATATGACTTAGGACATAGAGCACACCCACGTTCCACCTACTACATTCAAGGGTAGCCCTAGAGATCTCAATGCAAATTAGAAAGAGATCTTGCAATAGAGTTGTTCTAGGGGTTGATTGTAAACTAATAAGAGGTTCACCACCAAGTAAGAACTTGGAAAGAAAAATGCAATGCAAGTTGTAACACTAAACCCTAATATGATGCAATGACTTACAAAATGACCTAGAAAAGTAAATGAAACAACACATAAAGCTACAGGAAGGATTGTGTGCACCTAGAAATCTAGAGATGGTTGAATGAAGCTCTGAAATGTTGGAAAATCTAACTTTTTGACCTACTAGGACTCATTCACCAATTTGTGTGAATCACTCCCAGATCAAGATTTATACATAGGAGCTGGTTTTAGGGAAAAGGGTATCTATATCTGCCAAGAGTTCTAGAAAACACTTGTAGTCAAACTCATTCACCACTTATGGAAAATTCGTCCCATTCCATTTTTTCAGGAATTTAAAGTTTAGATATATCCTCCAATCTCTACCTTTTCCTTCCAAACTGATTTCTAGATCTAAATCTAAGAAAATACCTACAAAACAGATAATAGACTTGATTTTCTTATGAGGGTTTTTCCTCAGTCAAACCCCTAGTTTGGTAATTAAACCTTGATGAAAATAATGAAGCTTGAAAGTAAATGTGAACATAAACCCTAGCCTTAAGTGTGTCTAAGACTAGGAAATTTGAAACATAATGCAAACCTGTTCTAATGTACAAGAATGGGATGCATGAATTAAATATGACAATGAATGACTCACTTTGAGAGATCTCTAATCACCAAAATGAGCCTCAATGATGATTTTACCTTTCTTAGGTTGGAAGTAGAGTGGTAATGGAGGATGTAATCACTTAGGAAAAAAGTCCTTAGGCTTGGCTTGATGGCTAATTGCATCTCCCCAACCTATAATTCATCATGATTCAGCATACAAAACCATTAGCAACCCTTAACAATGCTATATCTTGAATGAAAGTGAGCTTGAAGACCTGCAAAAATTCTTTAATGTTGTTCCAAGACTTCAACTTTGCTTTATTTTGAAACTTGAATGCTCTTGTGAAGACTTGAATATTTGGATCTTGAAAATGGCTCTTGAAAATGCCTGCTTAGATTTATTAGATGAAAAAATGATTTAGAATATTTCTTATATATGAATTAACACCTAATTTACTCTTATTCAGATCTCAAAGGTTGACATCATCCAAAAATTTGAATTAAAAAGGTAATTTTCTCACTCAAAACATGAAAACTAGACCCCAAATGGGACGCATTCACCCAAGGTGGTGAATGGGTCCCACTTAGGGGGATTCATTCACCCAAGGTGGTGAATGGGTCCCACGTAGTGGGATTCATTCTTCCAAGGTGGTGAATGGGTCCCACTTAGGGAGATTCATTCACCCAAGGTGGCGAATGAGTCCCACCCTAGATTTTTGAGGTGGGTTTTTTGTATTTTTCATGTTTTAAATGATTTTGTCAAGTTTTTAGTTGAAATAAGCCTCGAGCTCTGAAATAATGGGTCTTAGGGGCCTATTAATGATGATTTAAAGGGTAATTGATTCAAGGGTACCCAAAATAGGTCCAAATTAGGCAAGGAATTGTACCATCTCCAAGAAGGGAGTACAATTTTTGTTACCACAAGCAGATTTGATGAGATGTAAGCAAAAAAAAGAGGAAATGATTACCAACTTTATTTCGTGTTACTAATGACTTTATTCCCAAATCGATGTAAAGGTCCCTGACCCTCACCATCAAAAAATGTTCATAGAAAACTTGCAAAGATACAAGATAAGATTACCATGATCCTTCCTGCACTTATGCACTTCCCTTCATGATTATCAAAATTCGGTTAGTAGTCATGATACAAAATCCACCTCTAGCCATCTTTAGAAGTCCAAATCCACAAACCAAAATAATTATCAACCTTTTAAAAAATATAATAAAGGCTTCCTTCAACTTAATCCCCCTCAACAAACAAATCAACATGTTGATACCCAAGTGGCTGCTATAAGGAAGACAACTCCTTTCACATTTAGGGATCCGTGTAGGAAATTCACTCCCTTACCCAATACCCTCCGTAACATAATGTCACAACTTTTAGAACATAAAATTATTACCTTGCCTCACATTTAAACTCTCGACCCTAAAAGGCCTTTACCTCCAAACTTTAGATTGAATGCTTATTTCCATTATCATTGATTATAAAATAGACACTATACAAAACATTGTAAGCATCTTAAACATCTTCTGCAAGACCTCATTGATTCCAATCGACTTTTAGTTGGCAGTGTTAATGATCAAGGAAATAAGTCAGTTTCCCCTCTCAACCAAAATTTGCAAATCTTTACCAACCCCATGCCAAATCATAACATTTCATTTGTCAAAACTAGTGAAACTAAGAAAAATCATGTGATGAATGTTAACATGGATGATGACAACATGGATATTGATAAACAATATTATATAGAACAAAATCCTATTGATGGTTTGGTTGCATTGGTTGAAACTCAACATCATAAGGGTTGAACTAAAAAGTCTCTATACATTGCTTTCTCATCTAAAGGCATCATTAGAAATGCACCTGATGATCCTCTCTACATATGCAATCGAATCTATGATAAGTACACTAATGGGATATTAATTGATCCCATATGTGGAGAGAACATGATCACTAAGTAATTCCTACTTGTGCATATTAACATATGATTAATTGCATATATATATATATATATATATATATATATATATATTTGTGTGTGTGTGTGTAGAGGGTTAGTATGAAAGCATAGGCATATTGGAGATAAAATTAGTTTACTAGTTGTTAAGTGTTATTCTAATAGCTCTTTTACAATTTATCTATTTGTATATAATATTTAGTGTCTGGCAATAGATCAAATTTTCAATAAAGCCTGTGGGGTTACACTTATTTTGCACAAATTATTGCTACCTATTGGCTTTAGGAGTTCTATTTAATGTAGCTTTTTGTTCATTTGTCTTGTATCAATATCTTTTATGATATTATTTTTTCCTTATACGTTTGAAGTTCCCTATGACAAGTTGTTCTTCATGAGAATATTTTTCCTAGTTACCCATAACAAACTATTGATTGTTGTGGTTTTCCTCTTCTATTCTTCATTTTTTATTCATGATATTTTCTTTAGGTTATGAAAACAATTATATGATGCAATAATCTATGCAAAATGTGTATAACACCATAGAATTAATTATAAATTTGAGTTGCATTGCTTGGCATTAGATATTATAGACAAATCATTTATGAAAAATACCCATGTAAAATGAGTTGTAGCAAATAATTTTTATTCTAACACCTCTTATACAATTTTGTACTTTTGTTCAATACTTATTGACAAAGAACATAGCTCGAACCTTGTATCAATATGTTTAATGATATTTGTTTTTTCTGTGATATGCTTGAAGGTCGTTAGAACAAATTGGCCAGGTCTGTTTATGTAGGCAGTGGAGCTTCCTAATTTTGTGGGATGTCAGTGTCTTATATGAATATGTTTCATTATATTCTTTTACCCTCGTCTATTTCAAGTTCCCCACAAAAAAATGTTCTTCATGATATTCTTCTTTTCAGCTCACCGTAACAAATTGTTCATTATCATAGTTTGCCTCTTCTATTCTTCATATCTTAAAATTCTATTTAATGTGGTTTTGAGAACATCTGTCATTTTCCTTTGTTTCTTAAGTGTTTTCCAATTTTTCTTTTGTTGTTCTATCAATATGTTTCATGGTATTGTTGTTTTTTCAACTATTTGAACTTCCTATTAACAAAGTGTTCTTCATGATATTCTTATTTCCAGTTCCCCATAGCAAACTATTTATTATCGTACTCTTCCTATTCTATTCTCCATATTTTAATGTTCTATTTAATGTGGGTTTTGAAACATCTCTCATTTTCCTTTGATTGTTAGGTGTTTTTCTAATAGGTTAATGAAATGCATGTATATGTTTGAGTTTGCAGCATATTCTTGCTTACCATAAATTATATTGCTATCTAGACAAGGTGTAACAACAAATTCTATGTAATAGTTGGCTTGTCAATTCAAAATTCAAGATACATTATTTCCCACTAAATATTATAGAAAAAATAGAGAAATTGTAAAACATCTATTAGAAAAACACTTAAGAATCATAGGTAGTGCCAAATATGTCCCGGTCGACAGGCTATTTATTTGAAGTTTCTGTAGGGATTTATGTTAGCCCAACAATTAATTGGATTTGTTGGCATCGTACATGGCTTGATTGGTGGCGACTTGACTAGGTTTTGGGGTGGCGACATAGAGCTTGGTAATTATGTGGGTTGGTGGTGGTGGAGTTGGTTTCCTTGATATGCAAAAGCTCAATGGTAAGTGTTTGCTCGTGCGAGTGTTAATGCATCCTTTCATTGTTGTGTGATTGGGGTAGGTGAAGCAAATGCAGGCTGCCGAAGTAAATGAAATATTGAATGCCATAGTTTTGGAAAGTATACTTTAATTAAGTTGCATTGTTGAAACAACCATTGTAGTGTTTGTTTCATAGAATTTTGTACAGGTTATTGCCCTCTTCTATTCTCCATGTTTTTCCCATGATATTTTTTTTTTCATCTATTAGTTACGTCTGCTTCTTAAGTTTTTTCCTAACATCTCTTACAACTGTTTCATAGACTGCTTATCTTGCACCAATATGTTTCGTGGATTTCTCTTTCATTGATCTCTTTGAAGCTGCTTATAATAAAGTGTTAATTTTTGTGGTTATTTTGTTTGTATGGAACATGTTATATGTCTTATATCAATATGTTTCATGATATTTGTACTTCCACATCTATTTGAAGTTTTCCATAACAAATTGTTCTTCATGATATTCTTTTTCCCAATTTTCGATAATGGACTCTAGCTCTCCCCAGGCTATTGCATAACCCTCAGGCACCAGCCCTGTAGGTGTATTGCTTGTGTCCTTTTTGTCGTGGGAACTTGTATTGGCCCTTTTCTAGATGCATGGTTGGTTTGTTCATCAATTACACTGAATCTTAGATCTATGAATTTGTTGTTACACTTTATAGTATTATTTGATATGTGTATGCATATATGTATATACATATGCATATGCATATGTATATGTATATGTATATATGCATATGCAATCAAAAAAAGTGAAGATTTTTTAGATTGAGGGTGCAATGAAGGAAAGAACGATGCAAACACATAAGTAATAGCAACATTACACTCTCTGGGAAAGGGAAAAATGCACCATACCTTCCATTCATTACGCTCTCCACCAAAAATGCATTGCATATGTATAGATACATTTACATATAGATATGAATATATGTATATACATATGAATATGCATATGCATATACATATATGCATATGTACATTCAACCTAATTAGATGTATACTTCTTTTGTTCTTCAATTAAATTTTGTCTATATTAGTTTAGTGGCTCTTAAGTGTTATTGTCATCCGTGTTATATAATTGCTTTATTTGTCTTCAATA
This sequence comes from Sequoiadendron giganteum, assembly GCA_007115665.2. Classification (NCBI taxonomy): domain Eukaryota; kingdom Viridiplantae; phylum Streptophyta; class Pinopsida; order Cupressales; family Cupressaceae; genus Sequoiadendron; species Sequoiadendron giganteum. The sequence continues at coordinate 535,788,369 of CM021106.1, read as the reverse complement.
TATATATATATGTGTATATGTATTCTTGTATGTTTTGATGCATTGTTTTCCACATATTGTTCACAATCTACTCCATACGCTTTGTAAGGATTTAAATTTAAATCAATTAGAAAGATACCAAGGAACTAATTGTACAAAATGTCTATAACACCAAAGATGCATAGAGTATATATATGTGTCTCTATATGTATATATATATATGTGTATATATGTATGTATATATGTATGTATATATATATATATATATATATATATATATATATATATATATATATGTATGTATGTATATGTATATGTGCATATATATATGTGTGTGTGTATTGGAAAGCATACTCCGAAATGTGCAAGAAAATATATTAAGTTGTATTGATGAAAAAGGCATTGTTGTGTTGGTTTGATAGTAGAGTATTGAACTAATCGCTTGCTCCATGTTTTTTTTATAGCAAATTGGAGGATTTTAAAATTGTTGTGCTCCAGAATCTATGAGTTATATACATATATGTATATATATGTATGTATATGTAAATAAATATATATATATCTATATATATGTGTGTGTTTGTGTGTATGTATATATATATATATATGTATATATGTATGTATGTATGTATGTATGTATGTATGTATGTATGTATGTTTTTGTAATAATTTTTTTACAATTTCCCTATTTGTCTATAATATTTAGTGTCAGATAATGTGGCTCCACTTTAGAATTGATAAGCCAACTATTACATCGATTGCTTGTGTTTTACCAATATGTTTTATGATATCCTTTCTTCTTGTTTAAAAGTTCTATTTAATGTTGGGCTTCAATCATCTCTCATTTTCATGTGGTTCTTAAGTATTTTCCTAATAGCTCTTTTAGAATTTACCTATTTGTCTATAATTTTTAGCTCTGAATAATGGACCTCAAATTTAAAATATATGTATGTATATATGGATATATATATATATATGTATATATGTCTATATATATGTATGTATATATATGTATGTATGTATATATGTATATATTTATATATATGTATATGTATATATATATAAATATTTATACATATGTGTATATATATACATATGTAGGAAAAAGTATACTGTGAAATGTGTGAGAAAATATATTGATTAGGTTGCATTGTCGAGAGAGTCATTGTGGTGTTGGTTTCATGGTAGACTATTGTAAAAATTGTTGCCTCTGCCTCTCTTTCAAGTACCCCATAGCAAATAGTTCTTCATGGCACTCTTTTCCTGGTTCCCCACGACAGACTATTCATCATTGTATTTTGCATAAGAACCAGAGGTTAATGATAGATAATCGAGAAGCCACATTAAACATATTCATAAAAGTCAAGCAGTGTATGTGAGAGTTGGCTTGTGAATTGAAAGTTTGAGCTACATTCTTTGGTAGTAAGCCCACATTAAATAGAACTTGTAAATGCAATGGGTAGCAATATTTTTTGCAAAATGGCTATAAGGCCATAGAGTTAATTGGGAATTCGGGCTACATTACTTAGCACTAAATATTATAGAGAAATAGACAAGACTTGCCCAAGGTTTTTAATGATGACATGGACCTTACCTATTCAACAAAGTATGTTCCTAAATGTTGCTCATTGGTCAATAAGGATTGCAAAAAAATTATGAATTTAGAATTGACAAGGCAATTGTTACATAGATTGGTTGTCTTGTATCAATATGTTTCATGGTATTGTTTTTCCCTCATATGTTTGAGTATCAATATGTTTCATGATATTCTTTTCCACTCATGAGTTTGAAGCTTCCTATGACAGATTATTCTATTGTTCTTGTAACAAGGATTGTTTTCAAATTTTAAAATTCTGAAATTTTTGTCATGGTCATTTTGTTTTTATTGAACATGTTATATGTATTGTATCAATATGTTTCATGATGTTCTTTTTTACTCAACTGTTTCAATTTCATGATAACAAAGTTTTGTTCATGATATTGTTTTTCTCAGTTCCCCATAGAAATCTGACAATTATCGTAGTTTTCCTTTTTTCTATACTCCATATTTTAAAGTTGAATTTTTCATCATTTGTTATTTTCTTGTTCATAAAATTCAAGCAGTGTATGTAATATTTGGCTTGTCAATTCAAAATTTGAGCTACATTCTTTGATGTCCAGTAAAGACACATTAAATAGAACTTGTAAACACAATGGGTACCAATAATCTATGAAAAATGGTTGTAAGGCCACAACATTAATTGGCAACTCGAGCTACATTGCTTGGCACTAAATATTATAGAGAAATAGAGAAGACTTGCCCAAGGTTTTTAATGAAAACATGAAGCTTACCTCTTCACCAAAGGATGTTCCTATATTTCTCATTGGTCAATAAGGATTGTAGAAAAATTATGAATTTAGAATTGACAAGGAAACTACTACATAGATTGGATGCCTTGCTTCAATGTGTTTTATGATATTATTTTTCCCTCATCTGTAATAGATTATTCTATTCTTCTTGTAACAAGGATTGTTTTCAATTTTTAAAATTCTGAAATTTTTGTTGTGGTTATTTTGTTTGGATGGAACATGTTATATTTCTTGTATCAATATGTTTCCTGATGTTCTTTTTTACTAACCTATTTGAATTTTTTGATAAAAAAATGTTCTTCAAAACAAAGTGTTCATTTTCATGGTTCAACTCTTGTAAATTCTATAATTTTGTAGATTGCTAGAAAATGCAACCATGGCGTTGATCTGTACCTTTCAGTTGCTTGCAACTTTTACATAGATAGATACATATCCGCATATATATATGTATTAAATTCCTTATTTTATATTTAAAAATGTACATATAGGGAGATGTATATATCCATGTATATAGACCAAGACTAGTGTGGCTGTTTTGACAATCCAATACTAATCTATATATTCACATGTATATCAAAATAAATGTGTATCGTATCTTTATTCATATTTATGTAGACTTTGGTTTAGAAAGAGTAGAAAATACCAAAGGACCACAATTCCTTTTTCGACAATGCAACTTAATCAATATATTTTCTTACACATTTTGGAGTATACTTTCCCATACTACAACATTGAATATTGCATCTACTTCCTCTAGCGCCATGGTGCAACGACGCTAGGATGCATTAACCCTCATGTGATCAAACACTTACCATTTTGCTTCCATGTATTGAGGCAACCAACTCCACCACTGCCAAACCACATAATTAGCAAACTCCATTTTGTTTTAAACAACCCTTAGAAACCCCCCCACAAGAAGTACATATGGATATATATATCTGGCTATGTGTTTTTTTAAATATGTATGTACAAAGGGAAAATTCAATGCATATATGTACTTAATCATTTTAATTAGATTGTTGTTGTATATTCTATTGTTTGCATTAAAAAAGATGAAGGTAGTAGAAACAACTATTAGAAAAACACTTAAGAATGATACATAGATCACAGATGGTTGAAAACCCACACTAAACATATTCATACAAGACAAGAAGTATGTGTAAGAGTTGGATTTTGAATTAAAACTTTGAGCTAGATTCTTTGCCACCAAACCCACATTAAATAGTACTCGTAAATCCAATGACTACCAATAACCTATACTTGGCTCTATGGTTGGTTTTATAGCAAATTGGAGAGTTTTAAAATTGTTGCTCTCTGCAATCTGTATGCCATTTTACATGGGTGTTTTGCATAAATGATTTATTTATTTTTTATGTTAAAACTATTGTTATGTGGAATCTGTAAGTTGTTTTACATGGGTGTTGCAATGGAAAATAGTAAAATGGTCGGTAGATTATCAATATTACTAAGTTGTCTACTAGCTGGAATTGTATGTTGGAATACATTTTTTTTTATTGTGAGGTAGAGGTTCCAATCAGTCAACTATAATTGCAACATTTTCTCCCTCTAAAAGGTTCCAGAGCTATGTTTGTAGGATTGGGATTTGTGGATGGGTCTTTAGAGCCCCCCAAAATTGATTTGGTGATTGATTTGATGACACCTCCCACAGGTCCCGCTACGGAGTCCGGCTCTGAGGGTGCCATCCACCAACCTCCAGATTTCGATTCTGTAAGTTTGTATTTCCTTTTCCTTATACCTGCTGAAAATTTGTTGTTATTTTTTCCTTCCTCTCTTGTAATAAACTTGAACATTGCCTTTCAGTTTCTTTACTTTTAGGATTCTCAAATACAAAAAGATACAATGCATATGCTTTACTATTTATGTTTCTAGTTTTATTGGCCTTTAGGTGTCTACACCAATGGTTGGCCCTAGTAAACAATATAGATGTGGAAGTAAATATGCATTGATCTTTTAAAACACATAAAAATATCTCTTTGTTTCCTTTGTTTTCCTTACTCATTTTATCCATTTGGTGTGATGATGTGCATTTTCCTTGATTGAACTTGTCTTTGTAGGCTGCAAAGAAACAACCAGCTTTGACTTCATTTTCAATTCGTTCAATCAATACTAGAGATGTTACCTCTTGACTCCTTCAGCTTTTGTCCTTCAAAACATTTGGTAGTGATGAAGGGAAAGTTGAGCACTAAAAGGTTGTTTTGTCTGATGGATACCATATGCAAATAGGAGCCATGCCTTCTAAATGAAATGATTTGTTGTTTTCAGGTGCCTTGAAAATAGGGTCACCTGTATGTTTAAAAGACTATGTCTATAGGAATGTCTGAGATTCAAGGTGGGCTTCGTTGTTTGTTGTCTATTTTTAAAAATTCTCTTTCCCCTTTTTATGTGCCTAATATAATGTGTCCAATATATTGTTTTGCTTCTTTTCTAGGGCCTTAATCATATTCAACTTAGTTATGATTAAGTCTGATTATCAAATCATTGGGACCCCTAGGTATCTGTTCAAGCAAAAAGAAGAGAAAATTTTGGGGCCAGACTCGCCTTATCCTTCTAAATGGACCCCTAAATTTGGTCTACAATTGTCCCCTAAAAAAAAAGAAACCCTCCAAATGCCATCCCTATTAAAGCTTTGAACATTTATAAAAAAAATTTGATAGTGAAAGGGCATGTAACACATATTAGCGAGATGTACCATATCCACAAACAAAGTGGTGAAGGCCAAATTTTTAGTTTTGACATTATAGATATGGAGGGGATAGAAATACATGTTACTTGTTTCGGTGATATTGGTGAACTACATTACAGACAAGTTGAGGTGGGTGAAACTTATTTAATATCAAGAGGATCAGTGAAGGAAGCAAATAAAAAATTCAATAAATTAAATAGTAACCTTGAAATTGTTTTGGATGAAAAATTAACAATAAAATGGTGTGAAGATGAGGATTTTGTGCCAAAAAAAAACTTTAAATTTGTGCTAGTTAGTGACATAAGAAATTATAGTGATAATAGCTTGGTTGATATTATTGGCATTGTAGTACATGTTGGGTACATATCAACTGTTTGTAGGAAAAATGGATTCGAAACAATCTGGTGAACTATTGAACTATATGATATCTTTGATTCTTTCATTGATGTTAATTTTTGGGGCCCAAGTTGGCAAGAAAAAGGTGATGCCTTGTAGCGGATGTAACTTTCTGGTGATATAGCCATAATTGTTGTGTGGGGTGTTCGTGTAGGCTACTTTAATGGTAAAGTTATCAGCACATCAACAGTAACAGTCCTTGACATTCACCCTTCTATTCTTGAGGAAAACACTCTTAGATCCAAGGGCCCAATCAAAGTAGAACAAATGGTTTCATCTTCTTCTACACCTCTTAGGTTGCATCCTTCAAATGATAAAGTTACTATTACATTCATTTTGAACAACTGCCTTGGCTTGCCCAAAACTGTTGAAGCCAGTTTTAAAGCAACCATTCAAATTGCAAAAAAAATAAAAAAATTGTTATCCTACTTTCCCTTTGTTGGTTAATGGGAAATAATGCAAAAGAAAATGCACATGCCTCCATGCTGATATTTGGTTTTGTGATTGTTTCTAGATGGAAATTGAGGAATGCAACTATCACTATCTTTTGCAGTTAAAGTTGCAAGACCATTCAACCAGCCTTTGGTTTATTGCTTTTTATGAAGCTGACACTAGTTTACTACAAATTCCAGCAAAAGACCTCTACATGTTGTAGAATAGCTTTGAGTCTACAAAAAATCTTGTTGTTGTTATTAAAGGCCTTGTTTTTAAACCATACATATTTACTCTCTTCATCAAAATAGATACTTACAATTCTAAGGACCGGCTTAAAACAACAATTGTGAAAGCAACAAAAGTTAATTTTGAAGCAGAGTGTAAACTGTTGTTTTCATACATAGTAAAGATATCTACCAAAGATATCTACCCCTCCTCCAAAAAAGGCTCCACTAGCGAGCCTACACTTTGACTGCTCTTTTGCACTTTCTAAAATTATTCATACTCTTACCCTTTTAATGCTCACTATGGGATGTTAAGACTTCTAGTTTACAAATATGAACATAATTTATTCCTATGTTTTCATATAAATATTTGCACATTCATTGACCTTCCATCCTTTTGATTTTAACATGGTACTGAGATTGTTTTTACTTTGCATTGTCACTATGATTCTTGATTCATGTTATATGGTTGAATTTTTAGTTCTTCTATTCGTACTCTAAATTCCCTTCCATTTATAATCATTGAATAGCAGTATTATCTTGAATAGAAAACGTATAACAATAGTCAAATACTGAAAATAGTTAACGAACAAATCTATACGATACTTGTATATATATTTTTATATATTGCAATGTTGAAACCATGTTATTCCTTTTGTGATCATCCATAGATATACATTTATATCCACATGGATACACCTTTTTTTTATATGTTTGTGTGTAATTACTTTCACCATCATATCTAATATTGAAATAAAAAAAATGAGAATAAATAACATCAAAGTAATAAATTATCTACTGCCACATAACTTCAAGTTTGTGATGTAGTTTTATGCATGTGTATATTAAAATAATTAAATCATAATCTACCAATTGATTGATTAGCCTAGAGAAAAAGGTCAAATATAGATGTGCATCTAGGTCTAATAAATATAAAATTAAGATAGAGGTAAAATTATATTGTAACTGAAGCAATCTATATACCAGTTCTCTTGTCAATTCAAAATTCAAGCTACATTATTTGGCACTACATATTATAGAAAAATAGACAAATTTTACAAGAGCTATTAAAAGACATTTTCTATGTAACAGTTGCCTTGTCAATTCTAAATTCATATTTTTTTGCAATCCTTATTGACCAATGAGCAACATTTAGGAACATCCTTTGTTGAATAGGTAAGCTCTAGGTCATCATTAAAAACCTCGAGAAAATCTTCTCTATTTCTCTATAATATTTGGTGCCAAGTACATGGAGAATAGAAAAAGTGAAAACATTACTAACCCTAACCATATTTTTTTGACAAAAGAAAGAAGATTTAACTGCAATTGCTCATATGGTAGTGAGTATAATGCCAATGATGCACATAGATAACTACAAACAATAAACAAAGGGTGAAAATTATATGTGTAGGTATATTTATATGTATATGTATATGCATATGTATGTATATATATGTATGTATATGTATATGTATATGTATATGTATATGTATATGTAAATGTAAATGTATATGTATGTTTATATGTATATGTATGTGTATGTATATGTATATGTATATATCTATGCATATGTATAATGTTGATCTATAGAATTCTATTTTGAGTATTTTACTATTTCACTGTTCATCTATATTGCTTTCAGAAATATATAGTCTTATATACATTGCATTTTTTGCTTAATATATTATAACAATCCATGCAATTTGTGAGGCCTTTCCTAGGCCTGTTAACAATAATGGTGGAGTTTTTTTACCACATGGGTTGGCGGTAATGGAGTTGGTTTCCTCACTCAATAGGTACAAAATGGTAAAAAACTGTCATGCACCTCCACTGGTTGGCAGATTGGATGGTTTACATAACAAGTTTTGTGTTCTACAATCTGCACTATCTCATCCCCCTATTGTTGTTGTAAGTTTTTTTCCCACTATCTTTATTATTGTTACATAGACATCTAACCACTGATATATATTTTGATAGATTGAAATAAAATGTTGCTTTGTGGAGTAATATGATGTTGTCCTCCATGCAAGAATAGAAGGACAAGGAGATATGAAGCCCATCTGTGGAACAATCTGTGCCTAAAAGATGCTCATAGTTGTAACCATAATCAAGGTTTTTTTTATAAATTTATATTTTACTAACTTATACATTCACCCCTTTTCTTTCTGGAGGGCTAGATATGCTCCAGTACATACCAAAGTTATACATTTACCCCTTTTATTTTTGAAAGGCTAGATAGGTTCCAGTGCATACCAACATCAGGTATGTTTATAAAGTTATTTGTATACATTGTATGCTTTGAAGAAAAAACTTTTCTATTTCTTTTATGTCTTTATTTTAATGATATTTGTGTATTTCATCTACAAAATTCATTCTACTTTGAAACAAGACCTCCTGTATATTCTCCTTTTCCTATATTTATCAACATTACAAACAAATTCCATCTTTTGTAGTTCTTTATCAACATTATCTTTTTAAAAAGAATTATTGCGGCAAAAAAAACACTAGGAAAAACAATTCATATATTGGAACACATGATTTTTTTAGCAACTTTATCATTGTGTGATATATGATGGAACTGCATCAAATTTATCATCAATTTTTCATGCTTTGCTTGGTTGACAGTTTTCCATGAGCCCATGAGGCTTCATGATGCCGATGTGGTGGGGAGGACAACAACCATGTGATTTGCGCTTTTTCCTTTCATTGTCATATTATATATATATATATATATATTTAAATACAATGTGAATTATATGTGAAAATCAATCCTTTGAAACATAGAAAGATACATATACGCATATATATTGAAGACAAATAGAGTATTTGTGTGAGAGGTATTAAAATAACACTTATTTGTTACTAAATAATATACACAACCATTCAGCTTCCGTGTGTCAAGGACACCAACTCCACCACCTCCAACCCATGTAATTACCAAGCTCCATGTCACCACAAAAAAAACCCGATCAAGTCCCCACCAGTCATGACTTCTACAACACCAGAAAATCCAATTCACGGCTGGGTTGACAAAAATTCAGGTGGAAACTTCAAGAAAATTCTTAGAAAATGGCTATTTCGACAATACAACTTAATCAAAGTATACTTTCCCACACTGCAACACTCAAAATTGTATTTACTTTGTCTACCCCCATCATACAACAATGACATAATGCATTAAGACTCCCACGATCAAACAATTGTCATTAAACTTCGACATATCAAGGCATCTCTGGCACCAGCAAATACAAATCCTAGCTAGGCTAAAAAACAATTGGTGGAAGCTTCAAGAAAAAATTTAGGCAATGGTTGTTCTGAAAATACAACTTAACAGAGTATACCTTCCCATGCTACAACACTCAATATTGCATTTACTTTGTCTACCCACATTTACTTCACGTGCCCCTATCATACATCAAAGATAGAATGCATTAAAACTCCCATGAGTAAATACTTACCATTTAGCTTATGTGTATCAAGGACACCAACTCCACCGCCACCAACCCACATAATTAAAAAATATCTCTAGGCAGCTTTTTATTGCCATCCCATCTTTTTATTAAAGTTGTTGCACCAAAAAAAAACCCACAATAGAAGAAATCATATATGAAAACACTGAAATTTCCCCTACTTTTGTGTTGCCTGATATATGATATCACTCAATTAATTTTTTTATGGTTCTTTCATAATTTTCCTTGCTTGGGGGTTTGGCTAGCACTCATGTGGCTTTATCATGTGAATATGGTAGGGAGGAGAATGAGCATGGGTTTTTTGCTTTTTCCTTGCATCATCATATATTGACTACTAGAAATACATAACATACTCTATTTTTTTGGCTATATTTTTCCACACTTATACAACTATCCTTTCAACTTGCCAAATCAATTATTTAAACCTATTCTTTATGACGATACCTATTTTCTCTATGTTATGGAAACAATTATATGATGCAATAATCTGTCCAAAATGCATATAACACCACAGACTTAATTGGAAATTCAAGCTACATTTCTTGGTATTCAATATTATGGACAAATCATTTATACAAAATACCCATGTAAAATGACTTACAAATTCCAAAGCACAATAGTTTCAAAACCCTCAAATCTCCTATAGAATAGAGCCGAGGGCAATGATTCTTACAATAGTCTAATACCAAACCAACACCGCAATGGATCTTTCGATAATGAAACTTAATCAATATATTTTCTTGCCATACAAACAAAAAACAATGACAATTAAGAGTTTGTTATAAGGAGCTTCAAATAGATGAGGGAAAAATAATATCATGCAACATATTGGTACAAGACAAGCAATCTATGTAACAGTTGTAAGAGGTATTAGTATAATACTTAAAAATCAGACGTATGTGGTTCTTCAATATTTTGGTAATAGTTCTTTAACAATTTACCTATTTCTCTATAATATTTAGTGCAAAATAATGGAGCTCAAATTTAGAATATATGTGCATATATATATATATATATATATATATATATATATATATATATATATATTTATGTATATTTATGTATATATATATGTATATATATTTATGTATATATATGTATGCATATATATATATATATATATATATATTTAAATATATATCATCCTAATGGTGTGATAGCACACCAAGAAGTAAATGCAATATTTAATGTTGCAGTGTGGAAAATTATACTCCAAAATATGCAAGAAAAAATATATAGATTCAATTGCATTGTCAGAAGAGTCGTTGTGGCATTATGAATATTGTACACACACTGAATGATTAAATGTTTTTTTCTTAACATCCCAATGCTATATCATTCAATGCTATGGCTATATTGTAGCGATTTTTCTCACAACATTGAAAATACTTATACACGTTATTTTGAACTCTATTTAAAATTGCACTCTACATAAATATGAATAAACATAGTATACATATCTATTTAGATATACATATGTATATATATATTATTGTTGCATTCTCTAAACGACCCATAGTTCTCTTTTTCTACATATATCGATATGTATATCTGCCTATATGTATATTTTTATATATCAATTAGGGAATTGAATACATATATATATGTGCATACGTATATGTCTATGTTGAACAGGGAACTCAATACAATTTTTCTTTTTGTGTATAATATTTAGTAGCAAAAAAGTGTTATTCTTTAATACATGTTATACAATTCCTCTATTTGTTTTCAATGTCTACTACCAAAAGATGTAGCTCGAATCTTATATCAATATGTTTCATGATATTCTTTTTTCCTCATCTGTTTCAAGCTCCCTAGAACAAATTACTCAGGGTTTCTTATGACAGTTGTAGAGCTTCCTACTTGCATACATTGGTGGTGGTACAATTGGTTTCCTTGATATGAAAAATCAAAAGGAAAGTGTTTGCCCGTGTGAGAAACTTTCATTAGACAAGCCAACACTTACACATGATTCTTTTCTTGTATCAAAATGTTTCATGTGGGTTTTGATTATCTGTCATTTATTTGTAATTCTTAAAGCATTTTCCTAATAGTTCTTTTATAATCTCTCTATTTTATTTGGTACCTTGAATTTTCAATTGAGAAGCCAACTAAACTACATAGATTTCTTGTTTTGTATCAATATCTTTTATGATATTATTTTTCCTAAGTTCCCAAAAGAAAAATGTGCATTATGTATCAATGTGCGGTCTATGTAACAATTGGCCTATCAATTTGATGATGATTTTTACTATATTCTTCCTTAGATTGTAATTGTGTTTTTAATATAGGTAGATTTAAACTCGCATTTTGAGGTTAGATAGACCTTTCTAATTATTGTACATTGTTCTATATATTCCATCTATCCATCTTCTTCTAGTCATCTTCAAACCCCATTATGCTAATTATTTACCAGGATATTTGTTTTTTCATGAACTTGTCAAACTAAAAAAAATACTCCAATATTACATAACTTGTTTCAAAACACCTGGGCTTCCCCAAGTTTGTTATTGTGTGCTATACGGTAAGAGTCCATGAGATTTTCCATGGACCTTACCTATTTTTTTTCTCAGGGGTTTGGCTAGATCCACGAGGCTTCATGATGCCAATATGGTAGGGAGGACAATGGACATGGGTTTACATGATTATGGGCACCAACTGAAGACCACTTTCATGTGCTTTTGAGAGGACAAACAATTTTATCCCTAGAAGTGCATGACAATGGTGTTTTTTTCTCCATTCAACTAAACCATTTACAATGTCATGGCTAGCCTGGTTTTCTTTTTGTACATGACTACATTTTTTGCCTTTTTGGTTATTGGTTGTTGTATGTGCCCATGTTTCACAAAAAAAAATCTATTTACAAAAGATAGTGCTAACCTCTTTTATTGTATATGTATATTATTTCTTTTATATTGTTGTACATATATAATAGGCATTCAACAAAATTAGTGTATTGTACACTGCTTATTTCAAATTCTTTCATGCTCCTAGTACTCGATCTAATGCAGCTCATCCTTGTTAAAAAAGATCAATAGTGTATGCAAGTACAAAACTTTCCCATTGTCAATAGACAGATTTGGTTAACTAATTATAAAAATTATTGATTATTTTCAACTTCACATTGTATATATTAATTTTACCCATATACTTACTCACTTTTTATCGTTCCTTTTTTATTTTTCTTTCTTGTGCATTAACATACCCTTGTATTTCATTTGTAGGAACTAGGTTTAAGCATGCAAAAGGATTCACAAAATAGGATACCTTTTTTCCTTAAAGTTGTCACATCAAAGAAAACACAATAATATCATATATTATATATTAAAACAATGGATTTTCCCCAAGTTTTTTATTATGTAATGTATGATGAAACTCCACAAAATCTCCCATGGGTGTTTCATCCTTTCATTGCTCGAGGATTTGGCTAGAGTCCATGGGGCTTCATGATGCCAATATGGTAGGGAGGAAAATGAGCATGGGTTTTGTGGTTTTACTTTTAACACCACATATTTTTTGTTACATAGATTTATGTGTACACAAATCCTTGTATAAATTTAGCTTTGACAAACATACTCTATAATAACATGTTTTCCATGTCATAGCAAGTTGTATCGAAGAAAAAATATGTTAACATCCCATTGTTATACTATATAAAAACATGTCTCTCATGTTGCCTCAAAACAAGGTGTTCCTTCTAATTCAATTACTCTAACAATGCAAAATATGTGTTTTGTTTCATTGCATTCTTCTTCTAACCATAAATCAGAAGCACAAAAATGATTTTATTCCCAAAATTATGAAGTAGATACTGCTTATAACATCTTTCTTTTTTGAAAAGGTCATTTGTGATGACCACTATAACTAATATTCAAATAAAAAATGACTTTTTTAAAGAATACATTTGTATTCAATGTTAGTAATAAAAGAGATGACTATACTAATAGAATTACTTTTTTAAAGAATACTTTTTTATTCAACGCTAGTAATAAAAGACATGACTAATAAGTCTATAAAAAAGGAGAATCCTTTAATGTTCCATGCTTTTCCTAGATATTATTTAATCCACAACTTTAACTCTGCCATGTATTTGTATGGATACGTATCTTAAGATAATTAAATAATAATCAATCAATTTATTGATTAACCTATGCAGAAAGGTCAAATATAGATGTACATCTAGGTCTAGTAAATGTAAAACTAAGACAAAGCTAAACTTATATTGTGTCTGAAATTTTGAACAAATTATTATTAGTTAACAAATTAATTATTAAAAATATAAATTTTACTTAATTTTTCAATTCTCTTTTTATAAGGATTATTTTTTTCATACCTAAAATTATTCATTAAAGTCAATTTTAAAGAACTCCTCTACCTAAAATTATTAAATATTACATATTAATAAATAAAAAAAAGCTATTGATGATTAAGTACCTCAAATTAAAATCAATTGATAGATTGCAAATAATAACATTCATTCAACATGACGAATAGTTTTATTCTAGAATTTCAAAACTAAGATAGAGCTAAAATTATATTGTGTCTGGAAACAAATTATTATTATTTAACAAATTAATTATTAAAAATTTATATTTTATTTAATTTTTCAATTCTATTTTTATAAGGATTTTTTTTCATACCTAAAATTATTCATTAAAGTGAATTTTAAAGAACTATTCTACCTAAACTTATTAAATATTAAATATTAATAAAATAAATTTTATTGATGATTAACTACCTTGAAGTAAAATTAATGGATGGATTGTAAATAATAGCATTCGTTCAAGATGATGTGTAGTTTTATTCTAGAATTTCATAACTAATTTTCAACTGATAAATTTCCATTATGAAATACAAAGACCATTTCCCATTTTTATGCAAATGGTTCTTAATCTGACATTATAAGAATGAACAAGTGGACTATAACATTAGGTTTATAATGCTTTACAATGTTCATATTAAATGAATATATATAAAATAATCTTTGTGTCAAAAATATCTGATTTATAATATGTTTAGGTTAGGTTATTCAAATTTAACTTTGAATTCTATGTAAAGTCCAAATCCATAAGATCTGCCTCCTACTATGAACTAACATCACATTATTTCATATTTTTCTTATTAGCACGGTGTCCCTTGCTTGCAACAATCATACAATTAAAAATAATATAGGTTATTTTTATCTCCCATTGCATTAAAAAAAAAAAATTTTGTTGCACACTACCCATTTAATAACCATTTGCAGTGCACCCTATCGGTTGATCATTGCATGCCTATGCATGCAGCTGCTAGTTGTACCTTATTTAGAGTGTTGTAAAGTGGTGTACCACACTATCACACTTATCTAGGGTTTTACTAATTAATTTCTTCTTTATGCCTTATTTTACATACATAAGCCTTAATTAATGCATCTTTCCCAAGATAATCCCAAGATAAACCAATATCGAATCATAATTCAAGTGTTCTTGGATTGTGTGGCCCAGATTTGGTGATCAAAGACTTATACACCACCTTGGATGTATGGGTCCCACCTAGGTTTTGGGGCCTTGATCTTGATTTCACGTGAATTTAAGCATTCTTGAAAAATTTGTCCCATAGCTAAGCCTAGTAGGACTCATATGCCACTTCTTGCATATGAGTCTCGTGTGGCCCAAAATTAAATTAAATTCAAATTCTTGGTGGTATTTTATCCTCCTAGATCTGATTTCAGCTTGTAGTGTTGTAATTTTGGGAAATTTGGCATAAACAAGTATAAATACAAGGTTATTTCACTCATTTTAATCCTAAGAAGCAATCAAGGGATCCAAGACTTTCATGAGAGCATCCTTATAGAAAATTTGAGTTCACAAGAGAATTCAAATATTTATAGGAGCATTCAAGAGCCTTCAAGAGTTGATTTATTCAAGCATCAAGCATCATGTCAAAGTCATCATGCATCATGTTTATTTTTTAGCTAACAATTTTGATGTAGGGTTTCATGATTCAAGCTAGCATTCAAGTCAAGATCTACATCAATTAGAGACACTTCATACATGTTTGCAACACTTTATTGCTAGGTTTTGGTGAGTTGCAACATTATAGTTTGTTTATTCATCATTCCTTTATCTTATTTGATTTCATTACAAGGTTTGATTACCAAAATGGGGTTTGACCAAGGCAAACCCCTTTTTACTAACAAAACAATATTTTCCCTCTCTTTAATGTGTGATTTAAAAATCTAGGTTGAATAATTTCCAAGGAGAAATATTGGAAAGAAGTTGTCAAATGTTCAAAGTTATCCAAGTTGTCACCTTGTTTAGGACATCATTAAAAGACATCTACATAGCAAAATTCAGCAATTCAGACCTGAAAATCAGATTCAAAAGGAAAAGAAGAGATTGAAGAGAAGATTTAGATCTAGATTCTCTGAAAAATTCAAACTAGACTGATATGCTACTTCTGGCATATGAGTCCCAATATAATCAAATTTGCAAATTTTAGGAGTTCTAGACAAATCTTTGCCAGATTTATGTTCTTGTCCAAAAACCCTAATTTGGGACTAAATCACCAAGACTAGAATATGAGTCCCAGTGTGCATTAATTTCAGTGGTTTTATCATTTCAAGTCTTCATTCAATCTCCTACAGGTTTCCAAGTGAACACCTCTGATCTCTCAATTTTACATTCTATTTTGCATTCATTTCTAGGTCATTTAGTGAAGCTTTGCACATCATTAGTTCTTGTCATTAAAAATTGCATATCATTTGTCTTTACAAGCCCTTGCTTGGTTGTGAACCCATATTTAGTCTCTGATAGTCCCCTAGGACACCAAGCAACGAAATTTTTCAACCTTCCAATATGTATATATGTATTTTTAAACCATCTTTTAATGGAACCTTTAAAATAATTATTGAGGGTTTTTATTTCATAGTTTAGAGTTAAAAAATATACACTACTCTTTTTTGAACTTATAATGTCAAATTAAAACACTAAACAATTATTATGAATGTATGTTTGTATGTGTGCACATGTATGAATGTACATATGTATATATACATATATATGTACATATAATACATACATACATACATATGTACATATGCATATATACATAGATATGTACATATAATACATACATACATATGTACATATATACAATTTTTTTTCTTGATTAGAGCTTAGGATTCAATTTTATGTTTGTTTTCAATTTAAGTTTTTTTTTGTTTAATTTCAACTATTGATGGTTTGGTTTGGTTTTTTCTATTTGGTTTCCACTAATGAGGGTTTCATTTTTTTTGTCGGTCTAGATTGAAATGAAAATATTCTACAAAAATACAAAATAATGCAAAGAAAAACCTAAATTAATCACTAATAACCAAAAAATGGAAAGAAATGCAAACAAAAGGGTTCAATGGCATACTTGGAGGCTGCTGTCACCACCACTCAATCGATATCCTAAATCCTCAATAGTTAAAATGAGGTCGGGTTCATTTTTTAAAACAATAAATACCTCTACAAAATGGGATTCCGATTTTTACAAATCAGGATCTTGTTTTGTAAAAAGCGGGATCCCGTTTTGTAAAATGCAAGACCCCATTTCCTTCAGGGTGGCTTGAGACACCAAAACAAAATGAGATCATGATTTTTAAAAATTGGGATCCCATTTTACTTTTTGGCTCAGGATACCGAAAATAAACGAGATCCTATTTATTAAAAATTGGGATCTTGATTCATTGAACCTGATTTTGAGATTTTTGCTAAGGCCAAAACTTCCACCTTAAGTGGAATCAACTTCGTACTTTCACTCAAATAAACATTATAATCAACTACTTCAATATTTCCAATGTGTGATGAAGACATACTCCTATCACATGCCTCTATCTAACTATTAATTTGTTGCATATCAATATAAATAGATTCTCCAAAATTAGTTTTTTTTTTAGATTTAGCTCTCCCATCAACCTTGCACTTTTATTCATAAGCTACCCTATAAATAGTTAATGAATCTCTTGCAATGATGAATCTATACTAGGTTGCACTAGAAAGAGTTGACCAACATTACCTCCATCGTTGGCTTGTGTAAATTCCTACATAGGAATATTAAATGGCCATTTGAGTGTTTATTCAAGGGATGTAAATATTTTGGAGGATAATGCTCAGGCAAAGATAAAGGCCATGTGGAGGAGGTAGGGGCCTTGAAGGTTGTGTGAGAGTGACTTTACATTGGTATTTTTAAAGATTCAAAACCAGATTCCAATTCATGCTACAAACAAACCTCACACGTGGTAGGGGAATAGACTACAATTGAATTTGCATTGGCAAGGGAATGGATTGTGATGGTCTATAATTAACCATGAGGGGAATTATATGTAGGAGTATATCCTCCCAAGACAGGTCACGAGTTACCAAGAGGAAGACATCTAAATTTTTTATTTTGCAAACCAGAGTTATGAGCAAAGACATCAAAATCAATACTTAGCATGGGTATTCAATATGTCATGTGTAGGTCACAATTGTTCATATGTGCAAGCATAATCATGTTCATAGAGTGTTGGATCCTCATGAGAAATAGGAAAATTCATGCTAGTTTTCGACTGTGTAGAACTTTGATTCAAATTTAAACCACGATACATCAAATTAGCTACCAATTTTGGATGTTAAAACTACGAGTTGCTCCCATTGTCAATATCATCAATTAAAACACTCTTTCACTAAGTCCCTTTATTTGTGTAAACTTGGAAGTACCTCTTTATTGAAGAGCACTTTCTAACTGTGAACCATTTTATTTGCAATCAAATTCCATAATTTGAAACCATACTTAGCTTCACCATACCTGACAAATATACACCATTCAGATTTGAAATCCAACTTCTTTCGCTTCTCTTTTAGAATATGAACAAATGCTTCACAGCCAAAAATCTATAAATATTTTTATGAAATTCTCTTTCCTAGCCATCTTTCCTCTGGAGTATTAAAATCCAATCTAGAAGAGGGGTTGTAATTAATCAGAATCACTATTGTGTTAACCACTTCTACCCAGAACTCTTTACCCAAACCTACATCAGAGAGTATGCTTTGAGGACTCTCTAAAATCATGTGATTTAGCATCTTATATACACCATTCTCTTGAGGCATGAATGGTACAACTTTAATGCATTGAATACCATTATCTGTATAATAGTCATCAAATTTTGAAGAATAAAATTCACCCCCATTATCTATTTTCAAACATTTAATCTTGTTCCATATTTAGTTTTCAATAATAGCTTTACAAAATATTGAATTTGGTAAAAAAAGTTAAATTTCCCATTGCGCATATAAACCCATACCTTTTTTTTGCAATCATAAATAAATATAATAAAATAATTAGCTCCTCCATACATGGTTACCTTTGTAGGACTGGACATGTTGAAGTGCACAAGCTCTAAAGGCCTTGTGTTTTTTCATGTTCAATCTTTGAGAAACTAATCCACCTCTTTTTTCCATATATATAATGCTCAATAGGTCCAAATCCATAGATTTTAATCTCGAAAGATGATCCCTTTTGAACAATATTTCAAGCCCCTTCTTGCTCATGTGCCCGAGCCCTCTATGTCATAGTTCTACTTCAATTTCCACAAGTGCCATCATTTCTTCTACTTCAGCAAGACTCTCTAGCACATATAATGTGCCCAATTTTCTGCCCCTTGCAACCACTAAGACCCCTTTGGTAACCTTCCATGAAGTTAAAGAAAAGGTGATGCTTCATCCTTGATCATCAAGCTATCTCATGGAAATCAGATTTCTTTTTCACTCCAAAACATGTCTTACATCACACAACAACCACTAGTTTCCTTTCTTCAACTTCAACATCACATCACCTTTGCCAATAATTTCACATCCCTTGTTATCACCAAGATATACTTTACCAGATCTACCTTCTTGATAATTTTGGAAGGCATCCCAACATGAATTTATGTGGAATGATGCACTAGAATCCAATACCCATGAATTTTTTGTAGTTTCAACTATTGCCAAGACTAGAAAACCTTCATCTTTTTCATATGTGGTGTTTAGTTCATTGTCCTTTGGTTGGTTTTCTACCTTTTTGTATAATGAACATTTCTTCTTTGTATCGCCTTCTTTTTCATATAACCAACAACCTCCATTTGTTCCCTTGAAATTGATCCTCTCATTGATTTTGATCTTCTTCTATGATTATTTATGCCCCTTTCTTGGTTTCTACCTCTATTACCAAAAAAAAGGCATCACCAGATGTGGTTCCTTGATTTTTCCTTCACATATCTCCATCGAGAAGAGTTACAACAATGTCATCAAATTTTAGTTTTTCTTTCCCAGATATAGAGGTGTTAATTGCCATCACAACTCCTTCCCAACTATTTGGAAGAGAACACAACAACAAGATGACTTTGACTTCATCATCCAAAATGATATTTTTTGAAACCAATTGGTTGATAAGAGTGTTGAATTCATTCAAGTGGTTTTACATGATTCCACCTTCCCTCATTTTAGATTATATAATTTGTTCATGAGGTAAACCTTGTTTGAATTTGAAGCCATCTCGTACATGTCTATTGATACAGGAGCATCCATGGCAAATTGGTAATCCCGTGTCATTAAAAAGAGGTTAATTTTGTGGAAGTATTTTTGAATTTTGGAATAATTTAATTTGGTTTGAATTTCATGTTGAGGGGTGTAAAATTATTATCTTCAAATATTTAAAATTGTCAATTAAATTCCTTTGCAACTTTGACAAGTTGACATAGTGGGTGAAAAAGAAAAAAAAGCAGTTTTAAATATTTTAATTGCAAATTTCTTAAAAAATATTTGTGAGGCATTGGATTTTTAAATTATGGAGTTTTAAAGCACTCCACCATGATCCCTAAAAATTAGGGACCGAGGAAGTGGGCACCCAGACTAGCTTTCTAATTTTTGCTTTTTGAGGAGTCAAAAAGAGAAGAATTTAAAACTATTTTTTCCCTATCTTTAGAGGGCTGCTAGGAATGGATTTTAAATTATTTTTAATATTTTTTAAAGGGATTCAATGTGAAGCAACAAAAAAGGGTCGTGCTATATTGGAGATTCCCAAAAAATGCATGCAAATTAATTTCATGAAGGTGGAGAAGAATCTAGAAAACCACTTTCCATGGAAGAATTGTAAAAAAAGAGAATTTTGAAGGCAATTTAGGGGGGAGGTGAGAGGGCGTAGCTTTTCTTTGGAGAAAAATTTGGGACATGTTTATTACAGGTTTGGTCTGATAAACAACAACCCATGAGGATGCCAGAATGGCTAGTTTGAAGTTGCAAATGTTGCAGGTGGTTTAGAAGAGCTGGGAGATGGTTATGTTTGTAAAAGCTCGTATGTTTGAGCATAGTTTGTTTGAGATTAATTTATAGTTGCATATGTTATTCCTGTAGGAGAATAATTTTCTGCATATCAATGATTGAAAACTTTTGTGGCTAGATTATTTTAATGAAGAAAATCAATGGTTTTTTGTGCAAGTAAATTTTTGTGTGTTAATTTGCAATTCCTCTATTTTATTTAAGAATTTGTTGTGAGATTTTTGAGAGGATTTTGTATGTGTCAATCCCTCTCTACATTAGTGGTTCCAGAGTAGCAAGATTGTGAGTGTGTAATAGACCACCGAAGAGAGGCAGTTGCACCAGGATTGTGTTGTGGGTTTTAAAAAAATGGATGGGAGAGGAGTCCATTGTGGTAGAGGTAGAGGAAGAGGAATAGGAGATAATTTTGTGAGGAATGATGATTTTAGATTTTTGAGAAGGCAAGTTGAAACTTTACAAAATGAGATAAGGAGAGGATTTTCCAGAATGAGAGACCCAAGGAGTGATAAAGAAGATGAAAGCACAGAGAATGGTAGTTTGGATACTAAACAAAGAGAGGAAGTTGCAGCAGTTGCAAGAGATCCATTGTTAAGGGATTTAACAAAAATGGGAAAAAAACAAAGTATTGATGTTCCTACCTTTAATGGGATTTTGAATTCAGAAGAATTGATAGACTGGATAAATTATATGGAAGATTATTTTGAATTTGAGGAAGCTAGAGACCCAGACCAAGTACGGTTTTCCAAGACAAAATTGAAGGGACATGCTTCAATCTAGTGGAGAAAAATTCAGTTGGAAAGAGGAAGAAAAGGAAAAGAGAAGATTACAAGATGGGATAAAATGGTAGAGAAACTTAAAAGACAATTTATTTCCATGGATTATGAATTGGACCTGCTCAAAAAAATGCAAGGTTTGAGACAAGACATCAAGAGTTTGAAAGAGTATACGGAAGAATTCCATAGAATTCTTATTAGAACTAGAAATTTTGAGGTGACCAAAGAGAAGGTTGGAAGATATATCAATGGGTTGAGATTGAGCATTCAGGAAGAAATGACACTTGTTAGATTTGTGACAATGGAGGATGCTTATCAAATAGCATCTAAAATAGAAGAAAGAAAGAATATCCTAAGGTTTGAAAATAAGCAAAGAGGAAAGGGTAAAAATAGTTTGCAATAGTATAGAGATCAGATTGGAGATGCTAAAAGCAACAAGGACGAAAGAGGGGAGAGTTCAAATCAAACCCATGATCAAAGTTTCAGAGGAAGAGGAAGATCAGATAAGGATTTGGAAGAGGAAATTATAGATTAACTTTTTTCAAGTGTGGAGAAGAGGGGCACAAATAATATGAGTGTCCTCATGAAGAGAAAAGACCAAGAAGAAGGACCAAAAATTAGAATAGGGTAGAAAATGTGAATAGAGAAGATGCAGGATCATCACATTCTGAAGAAGCAAAAGATGGTGAAACTTTAATGGCAAGGAGAACGTTGTTAAATGAAGATGATAAATCCATTCAAAGGAGAAGTTTGTTTAGGACAAGATGAAAGTGTGAAGGAAAGAAATGTAATGTCATTATTGATAGTGTAAGCACGAACAATCTTGTGTCTGATGAAATGATAAGAAAATTTCAGCTAGAAAGGCAGAAGCACCTGAATCCATATGGATAGCATGAGTACAAGATGACAAGAAGCTTTTGATCAGTGAACAATGTGAGGTAAAATTTAAGATAGGATCCTATTATGATGAAGTTTTGTGTGATATTCTCCCAATAGATGCTTGTCATATTCTTCTAGGAAGACCTTGGCAATTTGATAGGAAGGCAATGCACGATGGTTATGCCAACACGTACACATTGATGAAGGATGGAGTGAAACACAAATTGAATCCATTGAAAGAAGAAATAGGTAAGGTTTGTAGCACTTATAGGTCTTGTTTGGTTGATGAAATCAAGCTTTTAGATGGTATGAATCATAAATATTTTAGCTTTGTTGACACTAACCATGAAGAAGATGAGAAAGGTGAATTTTTGACTCAAATTGAAGAAGAGATCTCAAGTGGAAAGAAGGTAGCAGCAGAAGGTAAGGTAAAATCTGATTTTATTGTTTTCTCCGATGAGAAAGATATTGAAGGATTAGATAAGTTTGCTGCAGCAGAATTTTCTTTTGATAAATTTGAATTGGAAGAGTTGAGTGTGAAGGTTAATGAAGAGTTTTCTAAAGAATATTTGTTTGAGAACAATGGAGGTTAAAATGTTTTGATTAGTGGTCATAATTCCTTGTCATCTAATGATGAAATTAAGTCTTTTGATGATAGTACTAACGCTGTTTTGAGTAAAGGAAAACAAGTTGCAGCAATATCATGCCTTTCAAAAGGCATAAAAATAGTGGAATTTCATGAAGGAGACATAATGGAAAGGGGTGGAAAAGGTGGAACAGCAAATGAGGAAAAAAAATACATTTGTTTTGATGAAGGAGAAGGTATAATTTTAATTTTTAGTTTTCATTTTGATGAAGTATATTGGTGGGACAATATATTTGATTCTTTGAATTACATGATGAGTAGTAGAAGAAGGATGAAGCATGGTAGTGTTGTGAGTTTGTAGAAAGTGGTACATAGGAATATTTCAGTGGACAAGGAAATGAAGTTGATCCAAGATAGACATAAGGTCTACAATTTTTTTTGAATGAAAATCATGAAACATTTCTTTCTACCATGGGTGTCTGATGCAAGAGCATCCATGGAAAATTGGCAATCCTATGTCAATTAAAAAGAGGTTAATTTTGTGGAAGTATTTTTGAATTTTGGAATAAGTTAATTTGGTTTGAATTTCATGTTGAGGGGTGTAAAATTATTTATCTTCAAATATTTAAAATTTTCAATTAAATTCCTTTGCAACTTTCACAAGTTGACATAGTGGGTGAAAAAGCAAAAAAAAAAAGTTTTAAATATTTTAATTGCAAATTTATTAAAAAATGATTTGTGAGGCATTGGATTTTGAAATTATGGAATTTTAAATCTCTCCACCATGATCCATAAAAATTAGGGACTGAGGAATTGGCACCCAGGCTAGCATTTTGATTTTTTCTTTTTCAGGAGTCAAAAAGAGAAGAATTTAAAACTATTTTTTCCCTATCTTTAGAGGGCTGTTGGGAATGGATTTTAAATGAGTTTTAATTGTTTTTTAAAGGGATTTAATGTGAAGAAACAGAAAATGGTCAAGCTATATTGGATATTCCCAAAAAAATCATGCAAATTAATTTCATGAAGGTGGAGAAGAATCTGGAAAACCACTTTCCATGGAAGAATTGTTAAAAAGGAGAATTTTGAAGGCAATTTTGGGGGGAGGTGAGAGGGCATATCTTTTATTTGGATTAAATTTTGGGAAATGTTTATTGTAGGTTTTTTTTGATAAAAAAATCCCATGGGGATGCCAGAACAGCTGGTTTGAAGTCTCAAATGTTGTAGGTGGTTTAGAAGAGTTGGGAGATGGTTCTGTTTGTAAAAGCTCATATGTTTGAGCATAGTTTGTTTGAGATTAATTTATAGTTGCATATGTGATTCCTGTAGGAGAATAATTTTTTGGATATCAGTCCATATATGACTGAATTTTTTTGTAGCTAGATTATTTTAATGAAGAAAATCAATGGTTTCTTTTGCATGTAAATTTTTGTGTGTTAATTTACAATTCCTCTATTTTATTTAAGAATTTGTTGTGAGATTTTGGAGAGGGTTTTGTGTGTTTCAATCCCTCTCTACATTATCTATTAATTTATCCCATAACTCTTTTGAAGTCTTTTCTCTTGTGATGTTGAAGAGGACATTTTTGGATAAGAATAAAATAATCATGGCTCTTACTTTCTTGTCTAGTCTCTTCTGATCCTCATTTGACATCGCAGTTGGATTCTTTGATTTTCGTTCCAATGTGACAGAGATATATCCTCTAAATCAGAAAAGAGTCCATCTGCACTTTTCACAATCTAAAGTTTTTCCCTGAGAACTTTTTGACCTTCCATTTATCTGCTTCCTCCATTTCTCAAAAATTATCACAATTCCTGAAAAACTAATTTGCCAAGCTCTGATGCCAATTGTTGATTATTTATTGTAGATTAAATGAAAAAAAAGATTGTAAAAATTTAAACTCCAAAAGATAAAATACAAACTACGAAGATAAAGAACACAAAGATAAAAAGATTTATAGTGGTTCACCAATTTGGCTACATCCACTTTGAAGTAGGGGAATTAATTTTATTAATCTTTGTATACACATAAAAATGGTTTGGAGCACAAATTAATTAAATACTAGCTATTTAATTAATGAATCTTAATTCCTCTACTTATAAATAAATTGCAAAATTTATTTATATAGTTCATTTCTTAATTCTTCCTATCTAAAATTATTTTCCTCTAGATTTAATTAAATAAACAAATTTAACTAATTTTTTTATTTGATTAATTGCCCTCTCATTTAAAATTGAATTCTTAATTCAATTTTGTCACATTTCTACATATTCTTCTAACTTCCTTCCACCTCATCTGCCACCTCACCATGTGTCACATGAATTTAAATATTTATAATCTGTAAAATGAGAATTTCCATCAACAACCTGCAAAAAAATTGAAACCACCTTGGACACATGGATTCTCCTTCCCTTTGATTCTCTTCAACACTAGGTAAAGTGTTCTATTAAAGGGAACCACCTCCATGATTCTCTCCAACCTTTTCTTCCTCCACCATCGATCTCTCTGGATCATAATCCTTACCATTGAATCATGCCACATCACAATTTTCCTTGGAAATCCTATAAATATAGTTGCTTGCTCCAGCTTTTGAGAGCACATCTTGAAGCAAACTTAATCTATAGAAATCATTTGAGAGCATTTAGAACTTAGATCATTTTAGCATTTAGAATTGTGGTTATCATGTTAGTTTAGAATCATGTCTTAGTGTAGTAATGGAATTTCCATTGTCATACTAGCTTCCTTACAACAGTAATATCACAACATTTGCAGCATAGCATCTTCAATTTTATTACAGTAGCATATTCATCATAGTATCATGGAATTTAATCATATAGTTTATCAAACCATGTAGGAATTAGGATTATTGTGTTTTATAGCATCCATTCTCTAGGTTGTCATTCTTCAACATCATAGGGCTAGCAAAATATGAGAGCCATTGTGATACAAAGAATCCTTAGAGATAGAAAATAATGGAAGGTTTTTAGGAATTGATTGTGCTTTGAATTTAGTTAATTCTATAATTCAATTTATAATGTAATAAGTCTAATTTCTTGTTTGTTTTGATTATTCATTTTACTCACATATTTATAGCACACATAAATTTGGCACACACCATGAGGCCTAGACCCTTTCATTAATGTTTTCTAGAAAAGTTTGTTTTATAGGTCCAAACGTGAAATATTTTATTGTGATCATGAATTCCTCCAGTGCATACAAAAACACCTCTGACACATACGAGCACTATTTTGGCACATACACACCATCTTTCAACGCATACATGGAGTATTTTGGCGCATTTGTAGTTTCTTTTAGCACATAGGACTTTTTTAGCACATTCATAAGTTTTTATAGTGCATAGGTGTAGTGTTTTAGTGCATTGATTCTCTGTTATGGTGCATCTATTTCATTTCATAGAAATTCAAAATTCCACGAATTAATCACCATTTCTCCATTGTATAGTTATTTTGAATGTTATCAGAGACCTTACTGAAACTAGCAAAATGTTGTCAAAGACTCTAAAGCTGGAACTCCTAACATTTAATTGTAGGATTAAATTTAATTGTTCTTTCTTTTTTATTAAGTTAGGAACATAGCTTAATTATGGGAAAATAAACACCATGCATGTTGTGTTTGGACAATGGTACAGGCATGTATGCTCTCCCCTTAACTAGGTGATCAGAAAGCCAGACCTATATTTTGTCATTTTATTGCATTTAATCCTTAGAGGGCCTGCCTTGGTGGAACAAGAGGTAGTCACCCCAAGGGAACGACCCAACCGGTAACATGCTAAAGCCAAGCGACTTCCACCCAGGATATAAATGTGGGTACTTAAGGAAAGTTCAAGTATCACAAGGATTGTGCTAACAAGAAGGGAAACAATGGTATCTTACCATATGGATGATCCCCCATGAATGGAATTCCTTTACTAGAACCCTTGTTATAGTAGGCCAAAACCCCTTTTCTATTTGTTGGTGGAAGAGGTATAACCTCCAAAGTCATCCCACATTATTGTGGCTTTTGGTAGAAATGAGAAGTTCGTCATGGAGATTCATGAGGACTGAGGCTTGGCTGACCCGAGAAGTGAGTGCAATGAAAGGGGGATCCAGTGTGGTCAAGCCTCTAATCATTCACCAAAAGTAAGCATAGCTGGACTAAAAATCCAAGTGGGAATCCAGTAAATACTGTCTTTCATAGCCCTAGGGATTATACTTGCTTGGTGTGTTTCACATGCATGTTTTGAAATGAATTTTGAACAAAAATCACATATTGGAATATACATCCATTGATTCAAAAGAACATCTAAAAAAAATAATCAATTTCCCTACCAGAAAAATAGCAAAATCCATCAAACTATCAAAAACATAGAACATTTTCCTAATCAGCAGATCCATTGATTGTTCTGGTGCATGCCTTCAATATTCCAATTCATCCATTTTTTGTTTTAGCGCATTTATCCTCTGTTATAGTGCATCTGTGCTATTTTTCAATGCATACCTTCCATACTTTGGTGCATTTATTGCCTATTCTGGTGTATACATCCCTTTACTTAGCACATATGTGACATTATGTAGCACATACAAGCCATCATTTAGCACATCTAAGTCATTCTTTGGTGCATCTATCTTTTAGTGCATATGTGCACTGTTTTGGCACATTCCTAAAATTTTCAAACCAGAGAGCTAAATTCCTTATGTGTCTGAATTTTAAACTCCTAGTCCAAGATCCTCTTCAAAATAGAACCATTCTCCAATCATGCTAGAGTCTCAAACTTGTTGAAACTAGTATTCTCAAGTGAAAATATTTAGCCTAAACTTTGATCAAACATATAAAAGTGCCCCATCATCACATCTATCTTTGGTTAGCAACTAAGTTTCACCATCAAGATTCATCATCCTCCAACCCGAAACGAATGTTGTGTAATCAAATTTATTTTTTCCCTTTGGCACTCCCCAATAACGATCAAATATTAGTGAATTACCATCACTTGTATTCCTGTCCAAACAAGATGATAAAGACAAAATTTCAAGGAGAAAGAACTTGAAACCCAAGACAACATGGCTGAAAGAGAAGAGAATCCCTTTTTGGGAATTCATTGAAATGAGATAGAAGAAATAACGGATGAAGCCATAGAACAAGCACAACAAGATCTAAATTTTCATAAATTCATGGAGATGATCTTTGAAAAGGAGGGTGAAAAATACTTTTTTATGCTAGCAAACAAAGGGGTCAAACTACCCAAAGATTTTTATATCACAAAATTAAAAAGAACCCTTAAAAAGACAAAAACACAAACACAAACTGAAACAAGAAATGAAGCAAGAACCAATGACCCCATAGATGCTTTAACATAATAGATACAAACCCTTCAACAATAGATGCAAAACATGCAAACCAGGGTCACAAAAATATACTCAATACAAGACATATGTCCCTACCCTTTTGACCAAAGTGTAAACATGATCCCATTTCCCAAAAATTGTGAGTTCTCTAAATATGATAAATACAATGGTAAAACAAACCCTATAGATCACATTAGGGAGCTTCAAATGATGAGCCTAGAATTCACACATGAGGAAATTTACTTGATGAGATTATTCCCATGAAGATTGGTGGGACAATGTATGCAATGGTTCTCACAATTACCCTTGGGAATAAAGTTCTTTGAAGAGTTGGTCAACAAATTTATCACCCAATACTCTTATACTATTCAACATGAGATCACAATGCAAGACCTTTGCAATGTGAAACAAAAAAGGGAGAATTATTTCTTGTATTCTTACAAAATTGGAGGAGATTATTTGCAAGGTATCCTTGTGCTATACTAGAAAAGGAGAAGATGAAAGTGTTCATTGGAAATTTAAATGATGATATGAGCTATAGGATTGAATTACAATGTCCACCAACCTTTGAGAAATTAATTTTAAATGGAATTAAAATTGAAGAATCTTTGGTCAAGAGAGGAGTCTTAAAAATTCACAATGAAAATAACTTAGCTAACTCCTCCAATAACTATAATAACAATGATAAATCAATTTTTTGGAAAAAATACAAGAACACAAATAATGATACTTCGATTGAAACACATAATGCCAAACCGATCTTCAATTTTTCGGGAAACACCTCCAATACCAACCAAAATACCACACAAACTACCAACCAAAGCAACAACCAAAATACCAAGCAAGGCAATAGTCAAAAAAATCAAAACAATACAACATCCAGAACACTACCATATCAAACAGCAAGCAACCGCAAGAAGTTCATGCCCTTAGGTCAATCATATGAATATGCATTAAGAGAACTTCTCATGGAAAATATTATCACTCTACTTGACACTCAAGGCTTTGAACCAAAAGTGAAATCGTCATGGTGGAATGAGGACCACTACTGTGAATTTCATATATGCAAAGGTCACCTAACCAATAGTTGTATGCAATTGAAGCACAAGGTGCAAGATTTGATAGACCAAAAGATCATACAAATAGAGAGTCCCCAAACAAAAAATGACCATGGTGCATTTAAGAATCCTTTACCCAATTATGACAAAGGAGAATCTTCTTCTGCAAACAATAAGAATTAAAACGTGAATTATGTTTATGACACAACCATTCTCCACATCTCAACAGCCAAGGATCAAATCAATACACCAAACAATAATGATCAAAACAATGTTCCTACCCTTGACATCATCCCAATCAATGATGGTCATAACAATATTGCAGCCACCGACAATCAAGTAAATATTATCAAAATCAGGGAGAGACAAGACCATCAACCAGTTAATGCCACCACAAGGGCTCAAGGAAAATATATCTTAAAAGGAAGCGCATCAAGAGCACCTATTACCCCATCTAATGAATACAATATTGTCTATCAATTACAAAAAATCCCGGCATAAATATCAATACTAGAGTTGTTTAAAATATCACTAGCTCACAAAGAAATTCTTGAATAAGCTCTAGTAGCCACCACAGTGCCAACCAATCTAGAAGTATGCCAATTTCAGGCCATAGTAGGACACTTAATTGTGCCTCATTGCTTATCTTTTTCTGAAAATGATGGCACCTCGCCTGGACATCCCCATAATGCTCCATTACATATCGAAATCATAATCCAAAAACATCATGTAAAACGTGTCTTAATAGATAGAGGAGCGGGTCTGAATATCTGTACTTTGAAACTAGTATGTGCATTTGGGTTTTCAGAGAATGCTATTGATGCAAGAAGGAAAATTACCATCAAAGCTTATGATGATGAAGAAATACCATCTCAAGGACTAATTGTCTTGCCTATCCAAGTGGGACCTATCCAAAAAGACATAGCTTTCCAAGTGTTGGACAAAGACTTGACGTACAATATACTCCTTGGGAGACCATAGATCCACTCAATGTAGGCGGTGCCATCAACATATCACCAATGTTTGAAGTTCCCCTTTAATAGATAGGAAATTACCATCTCAGTGACTCAAACAACTCTCAATACTGTAACACATTGAAAATGGTCCAAGACCCCTTATTCCTCATAACAGGGAAGCTAATGCTTCTAGCTCCTCCAATGGTGACAAAAAAAAAATCTTGTCAAGATGGGTTGAGAAAAAGGACCAATCAAAGGATAAGGGTATCAATGACTATGCTCCCTTAAGTAGTGGAAGTCAATCAAATAGTTCATCAAATCAACTTGAGAAAGACACCCATTCCAAGGACAAAGGCATTGCTAACTCCACTCAGGTAAATCATGAGTCAATTAAATCTCCTATCCAAACAGTTTGAAAAAATGTAGTTGAAAGATAAAGGTGTAGGTGAATATTCTATTGAACAAACATTGTGCCTTTCACAATTGCTACAATCTCCTTGAGCATATGGGCAACCATCAATATCAATACAACCATCTCCACAACCCACAACTCTGTTTGATGGAAAATTCATAAAGGAAAGTACCATGGAAGAATCTAAAGAAAAGGATGTGCTTAGTTGTCTTTAAAAAGATGAAGATGAATCTGCAGCAACATCTACCGCAACAACCATTAATATCCCAACTGGCCTATATGGTAAGGGTTTCACTATCCTGGAAAAGATGGGTTACAAAGGTAGTGATCCTATTGGGAAAATAAAGGAGGGTATTGTAGAGCCTGTTCAATTGGTCACTAAGAATTCCAAAGATAAGATGGGATTGGGCTATAAAGAAGAATCTAAAGAGGAAACAAAAGAAGAGGCCACCAAAAAGGTTGTTGAACAAATCCTACAATTGCAAGCTAGTGATGCCTATGAAACTGATTCTAATGAGTATGATTGGGATTCATTGTCTAAAGGATCTTGTCATGATAAAAAAATTGATGTAATACAAAGGTATACACCCACGCTCATGGAGGGACAAGGCTCAAGGTCTAGACCCCTTGAATTTTGATCACAACCTATCGATGGCTCTAGTGAAGACGATTAGACTCCTAGTGAGAAAGATCATTCGGAGGAGAGTAACATCATAGACCTCAATCTCACAATTGTATACCACAAATATTTTTTTGTTTTAACCCTCACCATTGTCAACCTTGACCAACCTAATGATCCCTTTCCATTAATTCACCCCAAACTTGTCGATTGGGACCAAACCACGCCTCTAGATATCCCAGTTTTTGTGGATGACGACGCTATTGTAAACTATCTCTACATTGACAACCCTGAAACATATTCCACCACTGAATCTTAGAATGAAGCTTCCAGTTAGGGGAGTGCTAAATCTTCTAGCTGCAAAATAAATAATGAAAATAGATCTAATGGTGAAAACCATTCTATGGCAACATTAGATCATGAAAAAGTCAAAATAAAGAGTGTATCCAATGCTGAAAACATCTCTAAGGTGCCGAAGGATGGAAGATTTGACACTCTATCATAAAATTACCATGAGAGATCTTCATTGCTGGTAGAGTCTACATAGTCTATTAACATTGACACTCTAGACAAAGTAAAAACTTTGCATTTGGTAGCATCCTTGACTGGACAAGAGAAACCAAGCTTTACCAAATTATTTGAAGAAAGGCAAGTTAACTTTGCTTGGTCATATGTGGATATGCCTAGGATTGATCCTAAACTAATCATGCACCATTTGTCTCTTCCCTCTGGAGTAAAACCGGTAAAGAAAAAGCTAAGAAAGATGCACCCTCACATTACCTTGTTGGTCAAAGCAGAATTAAAAAAATTGTTGGATGCATGATTCATCAAACCAATAGACTATGCCGAGTGGATTTCTAACATTGTACTGGTATCTACAACATATGGAAACATTAAGATTTGCACAGACTTCATATATTTAAATAAGGCTTGTCCAAAAGGTGATTTCCCTGTGTCGAACAATGATATGATAGTGGATTTGATAGTAAGACATGCAATGTTGTCGCTCATGGATGTCTTCTCAGGATACAACTAGATAAAAGAAAATTCACTTCTCCATGGGGTACTTTTTGCTAGAATTTCATGCCTTTTGGGTTGAAGAACACTAGAGCCACCTACCAATGCACAATGACCACCATTTTTCATGATATGATGCATACTTTCGTGGAAGACTATGTGGATGACTTATTGGATAAATATTTCACTAGAGGACACTTGCAGATCCTACACAAATTTTTCACCTACCTAGAGAAATTTAATGTTAGAATAAACCGAAGAAATGTGTGTTTTACGTGAGATCCATAAAGTTGTCGGGATATATAGTTTCAGAAAAGGGAATTGAAGTGGATCTTTCCAAGGTCAAACCCATCATGGAAATGCTACCACCAAATAACATTAGTCAATTAAGATCCCTTCAAGGAAGATTTCAATCCATCAAGAGGTTTATCTCATAGCTAGCAGACCAAATTCATCTCTTCACTCACTTGCTCCACAAGAATGCGTGATCCCACAATATTGTTTTACAAGTTTTGGCCAAACTAGACACTGAAATATTTTTTCTAACTAAATCTTCACTTTCAGACACCTATAGCGGCTAAACCATGAGGAATTTGAAGATGATGTAAACAAGTGATTTGTGAAATTTTGTCTGTAGATTCTAAATATATTTTTTTCAAAAATTTTGGAATCAGATTGCACTTCTTTTTCCATCTCCTTTGAAAACTAGTTTATTTTAGTAAACAACATTTTTAAGGAGTGACGCTCACCGTATACAACATAACTTTTTTTTCATGAAGGATAATATTCTAATTTTTTCAAATTTGGATTTTTAACTACGATATCTAGCCCTTTCATTTGGTTTCATAGTGTTTTATTGAATATTTTTTCCTTAATCAAGTTTCAAAGTCAAACAAATTACAATTCAAACATAGGTGGACCGAATACAACACAAGTTTTTTTGTATGTAATAAAATTCAATTTATTTTTTTACTGGATCAAGCACATCAATACCTAGCCCACACATGTTTTTTAGAATTTTATTTTGATAATCTACTATTTTTCCACATGTGCAAAATAGAGAGTTTGATTTTTGGTGAAAAAACTATGTTTAATCAGACTATAAAAAAATACATAATAAAACCAAAACATATTAAAATTATATTCATTAGATAGATCATTCCAAGGACTAGCATCATCTAGTTGGGTCTCTGAAGTATCCTCCATTTTCATCCTCAACCCGAGTTTTGAAGGGAAAAATTATAGATTTTTTTGGTGCTAGAGGGGGAGAATGGGGGGAAAGGGGGGTTCTAGAAAACCCTTAGGAGTTCGCTTGAACCAGGGTTCATTCGAACCCTATTTCATTCAAACCCCCTTTCCACAAGCATTTTTTTTGCTTATTTTTCGGGGAAATGTGGGACTAGAAAATGGGTTTGCTTGAAGGGGGATTTTATCGAACCCCATTTGGGTTCACTTGAACCAGAAGTTCGTACAAACCCCCAAAAACCATTTTTTTTTTTGCATGGGGTCATTTTTTGCAACTTTTCCTTCCTCATTGGAATTGTAAACCACTTTTATTGATTTACCTGAATGTAAAGTTCAAATGAGATGAGAAATGTGAAACAACCTTCAATCAACTGAAGCAATACTTGACATCACCACCTATCCCACTACCACCCACTGAAGGGAAACCATTACTTCATTATATCACAACAATTGAGGTATTCTTGGGTGCACTATTAGTACAGGAAGATCCTGTATGAAAAGAAAGAGCAATTTATTACATTAGTAGAACATTGAATGGTTATGAAATCAATTATACCTTCATTGAGAAAGCTTGTCTAGAGGTGGTATTTGCTACTTAGCAGCTCCAACATTACATGTTAACTCACACCGTCAAGCTCATAGCCAAAATTGATCCCTTGAAATATCTGCTTAGCAAGGCAAACCTCACAGGAAGACTAGCTAAATGGGTGATGATACTAAGTGAGTTTGACATTCAGTATGTGGATCTTAAAGCAATCAAAGGAAAAGTGATAGTTGATCAATTAGCAGAAGCACACCTACAAGATGACCATCTGATGCAGATGTTTTTACTATCACTCCACAACAATGGATGTTATATTTTGATGGATCATATACACAACATAGGTCTAGTGTTGGGATCTTATTTGTTACTCCATAAAGACATACAATTCCAAAATCCTATTCGATAATGTTTCCATGTACCAAAAACATAGAAGAATATGAAGCCCTCATCATCGGTATCAAATTGGCAATTGATTGGAAGATCAAAGAGATACAAGTCTACGATGATTCTCAGTTGATCAATAACCAAGTGAATGATAATTATCAAACCAAGGATGATAAATTAATGTCATACAAGAGAATGATTGATGATTTCAAAAAGTATTTCATTGAGATTAAATTTGAATAGATTCCAAGGGAAGATAACAAAGGAGCCAATGTGATGGCAACAATTGCTTCTCTTGCAGATCCTAGAAAATTGAAGCCGATATGAGTTCATGGTGGAACAAGTGTTTAACCCTACCTATGAAAACCCAGAATCCCAAATTATATGCCACCTTGTTGACCTTGAATCCTCTATCTATGGAAATATCTATGCCTATTTGAAAGAGAATAACTTTCCACCCGATCTTTCCCGAAATCAGAAACGTAACCTTATTCGTCAATTTGCACTCCATACCTTGATAACTGACATAATTTACCAAAGAGGTCTTGATGGTACTCTCCTTCATTGTCTTGAACGTGACAAATCTAACTCAGCTTTATGCAAGTTTCATGTCGATATCTGTGGAACTCATTCAAGTGGACTTACCCTCACTAAGAAACTCCTACGTTTGGGGTATTACTGGTTGACTATGGAGAAGGAGTTTTATCAATTTATCAAGAAATATGAAAAATGTCAAATCCATGGTAACCATATCCATGCTGTAGCTCAGGATTTATAATCATTTTCTTCAACATGGGCCTTTTTTTAGTGTGGATTGGATCTTGTAGGAAAAATATATCCATCATCATCCAATGGACACAAGTTTATCATCACAACCATGAAATATTTCTTAAAGTGGGCTGAATTTGTCCCTCTAATCAACATCACTAGGAAGCAGATTGCCTCATTTGTCTTGAATTACATCATTTGTTGATATGATATTCCTCAATCTATTGTCATGGAAAATGATAGACCTTTTAAAAATTAGGATGTGCAAGAACTTTTTCACATATTCCATATCCAACATCGATTCTCCACTCCTTATTATCCTCAAGGAAATGGTTAGGCGAAAGCAACAAATAAGACTATCTTAAAAATTCTTAAGAAAAATATCAATGAGGTTGGAAAGGATTGGCATATTCAGTTGAATCTCACTTCATGGGCATATCAAACAAGTCTTCGGACCCCAAAAGGTGCCACATCATATTCCCTTGTATATGGAGCATAATCCATTCTACTTATTGAGGTCGAGATACCTTCACTTCAGATGTCTCTAAAGAAAATCATACCAGAAGAAGACTACAAATTTTCTAGGTTGGAGGAGTTGGAATTATTGGATGAACATCGTCAGTTGGTCATGGATCACTTAAAAGCATATCAACAAAGGACTTCATGTAGTTACAATCATAGATTCAAGCCCAACACTTTTCAAATTGGAGATCTAGTACTGAAGGAAAATCCCCGTAATCAGCAGGATCAAGAAAAGAAAGGAAAATTTGAGCCGAATTGGTTAGGCTCATTTGTTATTGTATCAGTCTTTGGATCAAAGGCATATTAGTTGTCCACACCAGAAGGGGATTTATTTGTAGAACTGATGAAAAAACTTCATCTAAAGAAGGTCTACACATAATGCATTCAGTGCATGTTTAAAAGTCCTGAAAAAATCAAAAAAATTAGAACATGTCCTAAAAAATGGTAGCCCTAATGAAAAACTAGAAAACAGGCATCTTGGTGACAATAAAAAAAATCAAAAAGATCAAAAATACAAAAAAAATCAAAAAATCAGAAGAACAAATAAAAAAAGAGAGTAAAAAATCAAAAAAAAATTGCCTATCAAACAAGCATCTTGGTAACGACAAAAA